>ML675604.1:3194224-3435302 GCA_007922155.1 Mesoclemmys tuberculata | reverse complement strand
CTTTACCATGTTTGAGCTATGAAAATACAAGCTCTCTTTTCAAGAATGATCTGCTGGTATTTGTTTTGCTTTCACCAACAGTAATAATTTAACAGACAGATATTACAATGATAGATGCCTTATAAATAGGACTAAGAATAATAATTAATAGAGTGCTGAATTTAGAATTCCAAAATACAGTTTAATATACAATTGCAGAACACTCTGTTCAAGAAGTTGTAGCATAAAGAAAATGCGGGAGGTGGTTAAAAAATTTTCAGATGAAAAATTTTCATCCAAAATAGCTTCTTTTCAAAATCCAAAATTTTGTGAAAAATTGTTGATTTTTTAAATTTTTCAGTTTCAAAATGAAACTGGAGCATGAATAATTTAGGTTTTTTTGTTTAAGTTTATTTTTAATTGTTTTTTAGTTTGGTTTCTTTTTATTTTTACTTCGTTCTTGCATGCACCTCGTCATATTTTTCAGTGATAAAAAGGGTAGGAAGTGTGGGAAAGGGGAAAATTTATAATTTAAAAAAATGAAAAGAATGAAAATATTCAAAAATAAAAATGTTAATTGAAAAATTATGTAAAATTTTGAATGAATGAAAATTGTTTCATGTAAAAACCTGTGCGGGGGGGAAATGTCTTTGAATTTTTACATACTCCTCCCCTAGTTTTCCCAACTCTAAAAAAATACTTTTATAATGGAAAGGCTCGTGGTTTCAGAAAATTACCTGATTTACTAGAAGTTTAGCTCCATTTGTTAAATCTACTCTTCAACAACAAAAATACAAGGTTGACAAAGAACACAGATTATCATTTAGCAGAACAAATACCAACATATAGTTATTATTGGTGCTTCTGAGGATTTATGGAACCATGTTTACATACTGGAATTAAGTTTCAAGGGAGAAAGAATTAAGGTACAGTTAGGAAATGGAATCTTCCATGAAACAGTGTATATCGGAGAACCATGAGCTTACACAGACATTTTCAACAGTGGCTGTTAAAATGTTATTCCTAATGTTAATGGTCTATCACTGTTAATTTACCATTGGTATGGACATAAAGTGACTTGTATAATTGTTTGGGGTCTCATCTGTGTCTTTCTATTGCAGGTTGTACAAATGTGAAAGAAAATTACAAGTGACTTTGTGCGTGCTGGGTGCAGATTACTGGTGCTCACAAAGAGAGGATTATTACTTGAATGGGGGCTGTTCTGTCGATAATGCACTACAGTAACCTCTCGTCATTCCTTTCATTCCTTTGAAGAAGCTCAGAATATGACCGTGCAGGGTAACATCCCATGCCAAGAGACAGGCTGGAGCAGTCCCAGGCATCCCACACCTGCTGCCTGCTGAGTCTTTCACTGATCGGCAGTATTGAGTGGCCCTTATAAGCAAAGCCTCAAACAATCCTTTCCCTGGCTCAACCATGACCTGGAAGCTCACCAAATCTGTTTCCATTTTAAGACATGACTGTCACATAAGATAGAGTTTTTGGTATACTACTGTGCTGAGGTTTCTACAGTTCGACTTTTCTAGATTTTACAATTCATGCCAAAACATTAAACACTATCGCATTGAATAGCATAGATTAAGTAAGGATAATTTGTATCTCTGAAGTTAAGGTATATCTATTTAAAACAGGAAGACTATTTTACATATTCAGGGATGAATTCTTCTCTAACACTAAAATCTAATGACTCCAATGGTGTGAGAGGAGAATCAGTCTCATTGTTAGTTTTTTGTAAACATTTATTTACCAGATAGGTCATTAGCTTTACGTATAATGGATGGCTCGATACATTTTGACATCAAACTAAATTCTTCTACATTCTTTATGGACAAACCCAGAAGTCTTTACTGAGTTACTACTCAGACAAAATTCCCATTGACTTCAAAGTTGGTTTTGCCTTGAGGATTTGTTCCTTAGTTCTTAGCTAGAATACACAACTGATTTTTCAAGATGACCATTGTATTCAAGCACTTATATTAGGAATGTACTAGTCCAATGTAAATATAATGGTCCAGATCCTCACCTAGTATGTTAGTGTAGTTCTACTGAAATCAATGGTGCTATGGAAATACAGTAAATGAGTGTTAAAGTGGCAAAGACAAACACTCAAAGTTGGGAAATGTCAGACTTAAGACTGTCTGTACAACCTTAATTTGGTAGGAATTATGATACATTCTTTAATAACATGAGCACATGCTATTTTTTCCTACAAGACCCCCATATCATTCAGTGAATAAATAGTTATTGAATGATTCTTTCATCTTCCTTAGTCAATATGTTTACTGTACACTTTCCAACCTTGCACTTGAATACAAAATTATTGATTTTCACCTGGTTGTTTCTAAAGTGCTCTCACCACAGTAGCTGAGTGCCTCTCAGACACTGATGAATGTATCTTTACAAGACAGTTATGAGAATAGGTGGCTTTATTTCCATTTTACAGATGGATAACTGAGGCACAGAGAGAGTATAACCAAAATTGTAAAAAGTTTCCATCAAATTTAGGTGCCTTAGTCGGAACATCTAGGCCTTGATTTTCAGAGTACAGATTATTTTATAGCACTTTGTATTTCAAAGAACAATTCCAATAGGCTTCAGTTGCAGTGGTGAGCGCTCAAAACTTATTGCTGCAAATTTGGCCCCAGCTGCCTCACACTGGGCACCAAGAAAACAAGAAACACCATTAGTGAACCACCATGACATTTTTATTTAAATGACTTGCCCAGCACCACACAGGAACTTTGTGGCAAAGGCAGGGATACAATCCAATCTTCCAGGGCAGCATTCAAAATGTCTTACCCAAGAGACCTTCCTTTCTCTTCCTGAAATCCTTTGTCTCATTTGTTACTCAGCTTTCAAATGCACACCACATCCGTGGCCCCACAAAGACACGAGAACTCCTTGTCAGCCTCCTTCTGGCACTGGCCAAGATGGCCATCCGTTATGCCAGGAGAAGGAAGTTGCACAGGGGCAACTCTGCAGCTGAGGACCCTATTTCTGGTCCTTCATCTGATCACACCTCTGAGCAGAGTCCACTGACTCCTTAGAGGAGTGGTGAGTACTGTCAGTGATTTTCTACTGTGTCCTCCTCTGGCTTCCTCATTTTTAATCTTTGATCTTGCTCCTGCTCCTGTTTTCTTCTTTGTTGTTCCCAGTACTCAGTTGTGGCCTGAGCTTAGTGGTTCCTCCCCTTTAGTGGAGGGTCTGGAATATTAGTCTTGGGCAGGCTAGTCCCACATGTTCCAGTCCTACAAATAGGACTCACCTAACTTATGCAGCAAATGATGCAAGGGTCCAAAACAGTCTCTTTCACTATATATCGCTGATACATTCCCAAAGCACAATTCAACCTCTGAACTAATTAAGCAGATCCTGCGGGGGGTTGGGGAGGAATAGCAGATGATCAAGCAACTAAAGACTCTAATATAATGCCTATACATGATGGAGTACTTGACTTTCCAATCTTAACAGTCTTAATGTAGCTTTTACGTAATTTCTTCATTAAAAAAACTGAATAAAAAATAATTCCATCACATGGAACCATGTTCAGGTCAGACTAGATGATCACAGTAATCTCTCCTAGCCTTAAAATCTATCAATATTGACTGCCAGGGTCACCATCAGCATTTGAACCTTCAGATCTGCAGTACAGACCTCTCATAACGTGAGTGTCATGTCACTGTGTTCTTTCCATAATGTGTGTATGTGTGTGTGTGCGCATCCATCCATACATTCCTCCATTCCTCCCCATCCCTAATTAGACACCAGCTAGATGGAAAGAAAGTTCTGGATATGGGGGGGTGGGGACAATATGGAAAAGATTGAGAACCACTGTGTTAGAATGTTGATTATAGAATAAAATCTATCTGTTCTAAATCTCCTTTTGTAGACATCACAAGTTGATATCTAGATTGTTCAGCCATCTAACTGCACTGTCATTGAGGGTAGCTAGGTGTTGCAGTTCATCCTCCAGTATTCTAATTGTGCACTCCTCCACCACACATTTGACATCTACACTGCTGCCCCATAGTCACACTGTGAAGATTGAGCTAAGCCAAATTTCTTCACTGTGGCAGCCACTCTGGCTGTTTCTGTCAGCAGCCTGTGAAACCCAATCCAGGATCTGCATCCTAGGTTGCAAACAGGTGGGTGTAAATTAGGGCATCTCAGGTTCATCAGCATGCCTGTCTCTCTATCCTAGAAGATAGGATATCCTATAAGGATATGCTGTCAGCCCTAATATGCTGTTTTTCATTCAAGATTGGCACTAGATCAACAGTACTGGACAGGAATGCATGAACGGCCACCGCAAAAGGATGTCACGAATTCTGTCCTGCCAAGTCAGCAGGAACTGCTGGCGTAGGCGTTTTCTTCTGGAGGCAGACTGATCATCTCGGGGAAGTGTGCATTGCTTATCTGTATCTATTAGAACAATAGTCAGCCTTGTGTGCAGCAAGTTGTGTTCATCAGTCATAGCCCTCCATGCAGTTTTAAGGCTGATGGCATCTCGCCAAACTTTTGTGGGAGCTACACATACAAATTAGACGTTAATGTGTGGCGAAGGCAACCACTAATGATGTGTGTTCAGCGCCAAATCTATGAGATGTGTATGTCAACTTCTGCCCCAAACTGCTAACCAATATTCTACTGGAGCGAATATGAGTGTTCATATGAGAGTGTTCATAGAATATTTGCCTCTGCCCCCCCCCAAGGAGGTACCTGCTAGCTCCTGAATCAAGGCAGTCTGGGAGGTGAGCTGTGTCTTTAAGTGTTCTAGAGGATTGGTATGTTGGACTATGGTCCATTTTGATGTCTAAATAAGTGACAATTGGCTATAAAGGGTACGGGTGATCCTCAACACAGACTGTATGGGGTTTTTTGGCTTGTCTATTGTTTAGGTGGAAGACTGTGGCCACCGTCTCACACTCCCTTAATGTAAGTTTTAGCTGGCAAAAGGTAAGTGACCAGAACATTCATGACCTGGCTGAGTGACCCTTTAATATTGTGTAGATCGTTACCCACACCAATGAGACAGATGTTATCTGTATATATGTACTTATTTGCATTAGTGGTTGGTGGGTTGTAAGTGTATATGTTGAAAAGGACAAGTGCTAGAATGGATCCTTGAGGGAGTCCATTATGGAGACACCTAAGCCAGTTGACTTTGTTTCCAGCTTGCAAGATGAAATTCTGATTTGTTATTTCCATAATGAATTACACCATAATTTTACAGGGGGGTAGTCTGCAACAACATGGCAATCAGTCACACACACCAAACGACGTCACGTGTCACTGACAGATCCATCAGAATGGCACCAACTTTCTTAACCATCTCAAAAGGCTTCTTCAATGTTTTCTGTTAGGTGAATGACTTGATCTCCATCATCCATATCTGAAGTCAGCTGAACAAGGTGCAGTTGTGGTACAATAACTGCGCTGATGCACATTAGAATCAGTCTCTCCATAAGCTTCTATGTGACACAAGGGAAAGACATCAGCTGATAGCTCTAAGAATCTTCCAGCAGTTTTTCTGGTTTTGGAATGGTTATGACTTTTCCCCTGCACCATATTTTTGGGATGCAGTTGTCCTGGAAACATCAGTTAAAGAACTGAAGCAGTCAGCTTTTGGCTTTTAGGCCTAGGTAAAGTAAGAACTCCATATGGATATAATCCAGGCCTGGAGGCTTTCCTGTTTTCATAAGCTTTATGGCCTGGTCTAGCTCTTTGTCAAAAAAAAAAAAGCCATCAGATTTAAATCCACACTAGGAGACGCCACCATACTGTAACCTCAGTTTTGACTGCACAACTGAAAGACTTATCCAACTTTGTGTAATGCCATTAACCACTAGCCAGGGTGCAATAGCATTTGCAGTGACTGGAAACTATTTTGCCAAGGCTGGAATCTTCAGAAAGCCCTTTGATGATCTGCCAGGCTTCCTGGCTAGAATGTGTGAAGTCTATCTTTGTAACTGTCTCTGTCCATTGGACCTGGTTTGATCTAGCAGTGAATGAGTTCCTTGCTCTTATTAATGGACTCCTGTTTATTACCAGCAGATGTAAATTTCTGGTAGAGCTTAATATTCTGACTACCACCTAGGGACATACTGTTGGTGATAGCCTCTAGGGATTGATTTCTTAGCAGCTGCCTGAACTAATTTGCAGAAAATTTGGGAGGGGTAATTTATATTAGCTCGACATATTAAGTCCAATTCAGCCAGTTGGTTTACAGACATGTCTAGTTCTGCTTGTCAGACCTCCCACTGAGCCTTCTGAAAATTCCACCTGGCCTTCTGTAAACTGTTTCTTACTGATATTCACATGCATGTGGCAATCAAAGATGGCCAAAGCTGAGACTTTGGGAAAGCTTCAAGCACCTTCTCCCCTATGACCACAGGTGACAGCTGTCTGGAAGATGAAAAAAGTGATGTCAGGTGAAGAGCCTGTTGCTCATCTGCAACTGTGAAATCTTTTTATTTGCTGTGGGTCATTGAAGAGTTGTAGGTCAGCAAATCATGGCCACTACATTAGACTCTCTTCATCTACATTGTTGTCCAGGTAACCCCAACTGACAAGACAGCAATTAAAGTTGCCACGGTTGTTGGAAAGACCTAGAAAAATGGGCAGAGCAGAGGTTAGCCAGTTCACTGATGGAAGCTTGTAGGCATTAATCAGCATAAGCTCATTCACTTTTATTGCAGACCATTCTATGATGTCATGTGGACCAGATGTTGATATATGACAGCAAACAGCTGTTCTCTAACATAAAATGCTGCTTGTTATAATGAGGAGCCATGACATCATAGCTTGGAACTGAAAGTTGCACATCAGTGGTGGAGTGTGTCTCCTGAAGCAAGACCCCATGTGCTTCGAGGTTTGTAGTTAGATGGAGGAGGATATCCATTTTCTCAGTGGATATCCTCTGAATATTGAAACTTAGCAGCTTGAGACCTGCCCCCCAGCACTAGGGTTTGTGACAGTTTTTTGAAAGGGGCTCTGTTGAAGTATTTTGGTCTTTTGGACCGATTGTTACTTAAAACACAAGCATTTTGTTCTGCTTTTGTTTTGCTGCACGCTACTCAATAGATTCAGTTAAAAAAAATCACAGGTCAGGTCCTTATAGGGTGTGAATTTGCAGAGCTCCATCAAAGTCAATCAGGTTATGCCAATTGACACCAGCGAGGACCTGAAGACCATCTGACAAAGAGACATTTTAGAAAAGATGCTACTTGCCAAAGTGATCAACTGAAACAAGAGAGAATAAGAGTTAACTCAACTCCCTCCTGGTGTTTGTAAACCTTTTGTCAGACTTCTGAGTCTGAAGGTGCTTTTCACCCTTTTATATACTAAATTCCAATTACAGGATTTGAATTAAGGCCTCTGTTTTGAAAGAGGGGCTTCCTGTATTTTGTTTCTTTAACAGAAAGTAGACAATGAATAATTTCCCTATACTTTGGTTATAATTTGTATCCATAAATAGGTTTTTTGATTAAAATGAGTTTAATCTGAAATGCTAGCATGACAGACCATACAAATGCACAAAGGGACATATTCTTCCTTTGGGTGCTCTTTTGACTTTAATAGGAGCATCATAGTTGTACCTCAAAGGGCAGAATTTGGCTGTAAAGATGAAATTCTAGTCACTTAAGTGACATATATGTAAGAAGATTTTTGCCAAGGGGACCTACGCAATGACTTGGGGTATGTGTGAATTTTTTACCCACAACACTGGGCCATCTGCACAGGGAACCTGAACAGCTGATTTGTGATGGCTATCACATGTTATGAACCATTTGAGCAGGGGGTTGGACTAGATGATTTCTTAAAGTTCCTTTCAATCCTAATCTTCTATGATTCTATGAACCCATGGGCTGTAATATTTATGCAGCAAGCAAAACACTGTGCCCTTCTGATCATTAAGTAGGGTTTCTGTTCAGTGGGTAGTACTCATAGGCTGGGAGAATGGAATGGGTGTAGCCAATCTGAAAATTTCCCTCTAATCCCTCAGAAAGCTGCTATAGAGCAATGCAAGGAGTTATAAGCTTCCCCCTGCACAAGATCTGTGCAGCCTTGCCAGCACCAACCATACGGTGAAACCTGACATTTCAAATCAATTTCTGGCCTAGCACGTCTGCAGCATGGCTCAGGATCTGGCCACAAGACAATATGTTCTGCGTTCTTGTAAAGCTCCTCCAAAACAGAATGGCATAAATAATAAAGTAAAGACTCACTCAGTGCCAAGATTAAGGAGTTGTTCCATTCCCCAAAAAGCTATTGTATTCAAGAATGTAACTGTTATTTTTCCTGTAGTAGAGCTGTGCAAATTTAGTCTGTAAAGAAGCCATTTGTTTGGCCTGTACTAATTTCTACCAAATTGATTCCGTAGTTGGAACATCTAAAAAACTGCTTTCATTGCATCATTACCCTTCTCTGTGCAGCTGCACCACAACAACATTTCCTGTGGTAGCCCGCTTGCCCCTTTCAACAAAGGCCTACAGACAAACTTACACCGTAACAACAGGTGTTCAACCAGCATTTCACTAAAAGAAAACCAAACGACTCCTTAGCAATTCAGCTTGTAAACAGTAAAAGATACCTGAGTTTGGGATTTTTAATGTGTGGACCTAACAGCGTTTTTGTGAAAAAACAAAGCCTGTTTTTCAGGGGGCCTGACTTGGCTTGGTACAGTCACTGCTCCCAATTCCAATCCCTCAGGTTCTTCCCATTATAGCCTTTGGTGTCTCCTTACCTGCTTGTCACTGATTACAACCTGCCTCTGATCTCCCAGAGCTTTTATTGACTAAAATCTGGAGTTGCACAGATCAAGACTCTCTTTCAGCCTTGACAGTGCTTCCCCTTCTTTCTAGAGAATACCTCTTCTGTCACCTTTGAGCCACAGACTAAACCATTCTGGCTTGCTCATGAATGCTCTTTTTCTTAAAGACATACCTTTCTGAGAGAGAAGCTCAAACTGTGGTTATTAAATGCAATGATTTGGACAAAACAAACCACTGTATAGGGATTACCATTAAAGAATCCACATTTACCAAGAGTTCCCACATCACAGTATCTGAAATAGCATAGTTATTTCCTAGTCTGCGGAAAGCAATTGTCTATGTTCAGCTACCAATAGTGTACCAATTGTTGGTAAATGATATTGATATTTTAATGGAAAACACAGTAGTGTATGGTGAGACACACATTAAGATAACTACAAAAGTAATGGTGAAAGCCTCATGCTCCAGATTATATATTTTGCTTTTAATTGTTTACAATATTATTTTTGAATTTGGTGCTTGTATCAAAAAATGTTTAGTACCTGCTACAAAGAAGGACAAACTATTGGAATTATTTAGAAGTAATAGGACAAGAATCAGAATTTGAGTGTTTTCAAAACACATTTCAGAGCCTTTCTTCCTTTCTCCTAGGTTGAAATTCATCCCTGTATAATGGAGCAGCACAAGTCCTACACACCATTTAAACATAATTGATGACAAGAAAAAAAGAATTCAAATATGGCTTTTGCTGGCCCTCAGCATAGGGATAAATTTACCACAATGCGTAATTATATACTGTTTGGAAAGGTACTAATAATTTAGGCCTGTCTTTAGAAAGTTCTTTAGAGTTGAACAGTTTCGATGGCAGAATCTTTGTGGTCCTTCATGGGTTCAGTTGTCTCACAGCATACATTTCATTTAGGAGATAAAATATTTCCCCTCATTGTATCTGAGAAGTTTGGATTTTAGTTGGTTCAGCAATTCACCCAGAACAGTATACAGGACATAGACAAATTCTTGTCTCTTTACCCTTATATGGAAATTGGCTTTCATCTTTGCTTCTCTGCTTAGTAATGTTGTTGGGATAGGTAACTACTCCAAGACGAAGCCTTTCAATCTTTATGAAGAAGCTTGCCCAGCTCTTGCTTGAGTTGGCAAGCTGGCCATGTGACAAGAATGAATAGACTCTGGTTATCACTGCTTACTCACAACTAGGTACTGTTGTTGCCCATGAGTGACTACAGGTAGAACCAAACAGACCCAAGTTCTGTGCTTCTCCCATCACCGGTGCCTCTTACAGCCAAGAGTTTTTCATTCAGAGCTAACATGTACAAAAACTCTTGCCTTTGCTCCATAAAGACGTGTGGCAAATAATGTTGACTAGCTGATGTCATACACCTTTGGCTAGCTGCTGCTTTACTGAGTGAATGCACAACATGTATCTTTTTGGGTTAGCAGTTTTAGAGATGCCCATTCAGAATAATTCTTTGGAAGGAGGGATCTGTCGATGGTTACTGTAAAGGATCTGTAGTGGGTGGCACCAGTCGCCCCCCCTTGCTATCAATCTCTGAGGGAGGCCACAAAGGGGAAGTCTCAAGCCCTGCATAGGGCGAGTCGGCAGTTCCGAGGGCCTGGCCCTTAGGCAGGCTGGGTGTCACCATGGGAACAGTCTCCAGCCCTCACAGGGCGAGCAAACAATCTACGGCCGGGCCCTTGGCAGGGTGGGCAGGCAGCGGGAAGTAGCTTTCAGCAGGACGAGGAAACAGTCTCAGGTGTAGCCCTCCAGCCGGGCAGGCTGGCAACAGGAAAAAACAGTCTCTAGCCCCAGAAGGGAGAGGAAATGGTCCAAAGCCCAGCCCTTAGGCTGGGCAGGCAGAAGGGAAGTAGTCTCTAGCCCTCAGCAGGGCGTGGCAGGCGGCAGGGAACAGGCTCTGGCCCTCAAAGGGTAGGAAGGGGGATGCAGGCCCACCCATCTCCACTGCGTCCCAGCCCAGGGCCCTGTCAGCGATGGGAGGTCCCGTCACTGGGTCAGCAGGGCTCCAGTCGAAACACGCGGACTCCAAGCAAGCGCAAGCTCAGCCAGACTGTGGTCAGCTCCCCTGGGCTACTTCCTCCCCCCTCAGCCGAGAGAGCCTGGTCTCCTCTGCCGGACCCCGGTTCCGCGTCGCTTGACGGCAGGTCTGGGAACTTTTCCGAGTCCTCTGTAGAGGGCAGTTCCTCTAGGTCCCAGGGTCCATGGGTCCCCTCTGACTCCTCAGGGGTTGGCAGTTCGGGTAGCTCTTCCAGGTCCGTAGGGCCCCACGCCATGGGTAGCTCCAGCAGCCTCTCCTCTGTGAAGCAGTTGGGTGCAGCCCTGGGCTCAGGCACCAAAGGCAAGGCATCCTTCTCCCTCAACCCCTGAGCTCTGACGGAGCAGGCAGGCCTGGGTTTTAAACTCCTAGCCCCGCTTACCTGCTTCTGGTCAGGTGGTGTACTCCTGGGTTCCAGCCCCCAGGGGCGGTTTTGTTCTCCTTCACTGTCAATCTCTGAGGGAGGCCACACCTCCCGGCTACAGTTACATAATAGTATTAAAATGTGGAAGCTTCCGTGCTTCATAAACCTTCACTCTTCTTCAATAGTTACATATTAAGCATTTTCCTGTGATTCTGCTGAAACACATGGCTATGTACATCCCCTACTTCATTGCAACCCTGCTACTTCAGTTCTTTGGACAAATGGTGCTGGGCACATTAGTGAGTCTCAAAAATGGCAGCAACAATAAAGAAATAACAAATAGGACAGAGGTAGGATACAGGGGGCCTCGTCTTCTGCTTGTATAAATCAATGAAGCTACACTGATTTACTCCAGAAAAGGATCTGACCTTAATGTAAATAAGAGAACTCACTGGGCTAGGAATAAGGACACAAAGTAGTTGTAGTCGCAAGCAAGGTCAGGAAAATGAGTTATATATTAGCACATCAGTAGCTCATCACAGTTTCAGGGCAACTGTACCTGCAGCCTCATTCTATGGTCCCTTGAGAGCACCCACTTAAAGATTTCTGGCTCCCAGATGTCACCTCTCTTGAGCAGAGACCTTCATCTCTCTTCCTCTTGACCACGGGCTTTAAGTATGCACAGATCTGTGGATTACACTACGAGAACCACAGTAAGCCAGACAGCCTAAACAGGCCAATGCCTGTGCTTTGCTTTCTCTCCAAAGACGTATTGCCCACAGCTTTAAGTTATCACATAGCTCCTTCTAAGCAAGCACATTTATTCTTAAAGTAAATTCATAGCAGAGAAAACATATTAAAACACTCAAAGAACCTACTACACGCATGCTAAAAACCTTCCCAGAGATCAGCTCAAAGCCAGGCTAGGGCTCTGCTATGTTTCAGTCCTTCAAAACCCACAGGTGGGTTTTCCCCATGGTTACAAATTCATACCCATCTTAGATCCAGAATGAGAACAAAGGCTGGGCAGATCAGTCATTTCTTCATACAGCTCAGGCCTTAGATCTTGGCCTTCAGTAACAGGTAATCAACAGACAAAGACCCTCTCCTCAGCATGCAGCTTCAAAAGGCTAACTTTTTGCATAACCAGAGTTGGGTAGTTTGTATTCACTTCTCCCTAGGAATCCTCAGGCAATCCACTTAACTCTCGTTGTCCCAAAAGTCCATACTTGTCTAGCACTTTTTCAATATAGTCTTTTGAACTCTAAAGTCTCATGTCCATCACATTTCCCGTCTAGCAATGATACTTATAATCATGGCTCACAATAATAAATAAACTTAATACAAGGTTTTTCAAGAATATTGTAGGAAATTGCCATGTCTGTCACAGGTCTATTCCTTGGTTTTTGTATATTTTATTTATTTCTCTGGAAGATAAATTTATAGACTGTCTAGGGAAATTGCAAATGATTGGCTCCTCTATGGATGAGCTTGTGCACTTGTACCAATGTCTGATACTGACTTGCGTTAAAATAGAGCGTTTGTGAACTCTGCACTTGTTTTTCTTACCATTTTCAGGCTGTTATCCTGATGGGTTTCCCAAGTGCTCTTTATAGTGCAACATCTCTCGCTGGAAATCATAAGTGCTGGAAAACAAGTTTCTCTTTTCTCTGCTCTTTCTTTGCTGAGAACTTGATTTTACCATCCTTCCTCATGTCAAATGGTACATTATTCTACAAGTAGTTCAATTTAAATCAAAGTAAGCCAGCAAGGTACTACTCAGTGAGATGAAAGGTTGCAGTATCTGGGCCTAAATAAACGGAAATAGGATGAGAAAGTATGTGGTGCCAATACTACAGAGCTCTCATTGTAGATGTACTTTCTACAAAAGAAGAATCAGCAGTATGTCAATTAATATGATTAGAAATAGCTTTTTGTACCGTGCAGGATGGCAGAACACATCTAGAGAAGGAGGATAACCTTTCCTCTGATTTGCTGACACAATTGATGTGCTTCTGTCACACAGGTGTGATCTTTCTCCCATTAAATTCAATTATAAAGTATGATATTCAGATATATTATTTGTTTTTTAGGACAATCCCTTCCCTCTGCACCCTCAGCATATGGTGTTCCATTTTTGTAATCCCATTGGATGTTTAGCAATGTGAAAAAGCTTTCTGGATTACTATCTATAATGTTTGACAATATGAACTACTGATGAAAACTACAGGTTTGTTCTAGGAGGAAGGAAAGACCCAACCCTCATTTGTTACTCTTTACCACTTAAATGAAATGAGAGATTCAATTGAAATTAATAATACCCAAGTGGATAGACAGAAATCATGGACTAGCCTTTTGAACTTGACCTGAACAACAGAGCAGTAATGGTTCACAGCATTAGTTCTTTTCAGTGATCTTCCAACAACAGTTCTGCTTGAAATCAGTCCCTAACTCTTGCAATGTTGCACTTTAGCTGTAATTGATGTAAAATACCAAGTACTATAGCTGAGGCTTTTACTCATGCTTGCAAATTTTGCTTTTATTTGTAATGACTGAAACCCCCTGAAGTTCTCCTATTTTGTCTGTAACATGACACAGTATAATCATAAATATTCATGTTGCTAAGTATAGGGACAGAAAAGGTGTACCACAATGGATACTGTAGTATATGCTTACATTATTTCCTCATCCATGTACTACAGTTATTTTTGGTTGTACCATCTCTATGGGTGAAAGGATAGTTCAGTCTTTTTGCTCCTCCTTAGCTTCTCAGCAAAGACACCCAACAAAAGGGTTCCAAGTTCTGGTGATTCATTTTTTAATGTGGACACTTGTCCAGTAAGAAATACTGTAGGATCACCAACACATTTTACAGTACCCTGTGAATGGTCATCACATAGCAGGAAAGGGATGATGCTATAGTATCAGTAAATAAGTAGGTGAATTTCTGTCTACTCTATGGAGATGTTGGAAGTCAAATCTGTTGCACAGTTTGTTTGCCAACTAGAGCTGTATAAAATGTTTTATTGTTTTTAGAAAATTTCCATCATTTCATGTCAGTTCATTGTGAAATCCAGATTTTTTTTTTCAAAATTTCCATTAATTACTGAAGTTCTTATAAAAAAGTTTGTTTGACATTTTTAATTTTTTAGCCACCTCACAAAGTCGTGCAGCTGAGACCTCATCACTGAAAGTATATGTCTATGCCCAACTGCTCAACCACTTTAGGTTTAATATGTGAGGGCAAAAAAAATATACAGTATATGTAAAAGCATGTATATAAAATGTTTTTAATAATGTTAAGAAAACACTGGAGGTGGGAGATTTTATATATATATATATATATTTATATATATATATATTTATATATATAATCAGTGTATATCTTCCTCTGACTTCCTGTGTTTTTTAAAGTACAAGTAATTTAAAAACAAATTCATAGAGGTTTGTGCTACAGAGGCAATTAGCCAGCTTTTCATTCCCCATCTCTCTCTCTGCCTTTCCTAACAGCTGCTTTTCTCCTTGCTTCTTCTATTGTCCAACAATCTAAGGACTACAGTGCCATGAAAACTCTTACAACTCACTGTAATATTTTGGGTGGAAGAAATTGAGTTAACTAAAACATTTCCAGCAAAAGCTAAGGGTTAAAAGAGTGCTTCATTTCCTCATGACTAAACAGGAAGTTCCCCTCACAAAAAACAGATGTGGAAATAGAGCTCAAGCAGTGCTTCCGTTTTGACTGAAAAGGTGTGCTCTTTCAAAAGTTAGGTTTTGTTTCAGTACAAGAATGATGTTTTTCAATCAGTCCTGAAAGATTTTTTGAGTTCCCCTTCCCGCTGTAATTTTTGGAAGAGGAATTCCCTGCTTGGTCTTTCAGGGTCTTATAAGCGGCATTATACAGCTCTTGGTTGCTACCACACCAGGCAAAACCAGAAAGATACAAAGTAACTCTGAAGGAACAGAAACACCTTCAAATTCTCAAACACAATTGGCCAGCTCTTCAGTCCATATTAAGCCCCATTTGCACTGCTCCATTGACAGTTTAAAGCTGCTGGAGCTGGAGTAGAAGAATCCCCTCATAGTCCTCATATCTGGGGAATGCAGGGCCAATGTGTGCTGTGTGCCAGCAATCCTAGGCAAGGGGAAGGACCCCTACAGGACAATTCCATCCACGTTAGTTAGAGCAGACCCATGGCTGCAGTAACCTGCATGGGGGCTACTTTCAGCCTATGCCAACCCCAGAGTTAGGATAAGCAGAAAGGTAGAATGGGGGACAACTGAGGATCAGACTCCTTATAGCCAAAAATGAATAGTTTCCCACAAATCACCTTGGCTATTTTAATTCTCTAAAGTATGGAAGAGGCTTGATAAAACTTCTTAATTCTCTAGATTATCATTTTTAATAAGGCATGCTGGGCCTGATCTACGGTCCAGTGAAGTCAGTGGAAGGACTTCCTTTGGCTTAACTGGGCATTGAATTGAGCCTCCTGTGAGGAAGGCAATAAAGAGATATGTGTGCGTGGTGCAGAGTTAAGTGTTGAAGAAGATAAAATACTTGATTTAGCCTCCTCCTTCCCCTAAAGTGGCAGGTACAAGACACGGCCCTTTCTGAGATTTTGATTTCATCTTCTAGTAGCTTATCAGCTTCTCAGGTGGTTGAGGGCGCTTGGGCAATGCACTTGAAGCAAGAACCAATAGCCTACAAATGTATGCTGGTATGCTGTATTAGATTTATGCTACATTGTGTAATACTAAACAAAAATAATACAATATCCTAAGATGAATATTACATTAAATTTATAATAACAATTGTAAGCCCCAGGTGAGGGACTCTAATTGGGTAGTAAGCCTAAATTCAGCAACAGGATGGGAGATCGGATACTTGTTTCAGGGGCCTTGGTATGTTTTGAGATTCTTGCCAAGAGACTTTGGACCTGTGTGGTTCTGATATAGCAGGACCGGATCTGGTATCAGTAGAGCTGGCTTTGTGGGACTGAACCTCAAAGCAGTGGAACTTACTTCTTAGGTCCAGATTCTATAGCAGCCAATCTGGTGGCATTGATTTCATGTACCTGCGACCTGGCAGTAGAAGACCTGAGTGGAATATGGGAAGGTGAACTTCACTAGACTGCAACAGATAGGCTGAGCAGAGTCACCTCTTGGCACCCATGTAGCACTCAGACAGATATTTATGGTAATGTAAATGTAACATTTTTGGTGTACAAAAATATAACATTTTTGGTTTGGATTGGATGCCAGGGCTATTCTTTCAAGCACCCTCTCTGTAAAAGGGATGGAACTCTGCTGAAAGTATCAGCTGGACTTAGCTCTAGTGAGCAGGGTCTGGTTGGTTGCTGCAGAATTTGGTGCTCCTTGTAGATTCTCCACTAATGGGTTTTGTGCAAGGGGTGTGAGTGTGTGTGCTGGATTCTAACAAAAGTTTTAGTAAAATACTCCAGTTTAGAATAGCTCCCTGCTCTGAGAGTGTAATACTCACATGAGCACACCTGAATTTAACTGGATTAATGAGAAAGGTTCAGATGGGTGGAGATAGTTTTGTAACTAACACTTGTGGACCCAACAAGCTGGGCAATTCTTAACTGGGAGTGATAGCCACTCCCATTCCAAGCTGTTTGGGTCTTGTTAATTTAGTTTTATTATGTAAGTCGATATTTATTATTTATTTGTTTTTCTCAAACCAATGGCATTTGTGGTTTCATATTACCAAGGACTCCTGGGTACTTGTCAGTAGGGAAGAAACACCTGTAAAAGTGATGAGGGGATTTAAATGTAAAATGGCTAAAACTAAGGAGTGAATAAGGTTTTAGGTGGGGGCTCAAAATTATAATTTTATAATCAGCATGCCTAGACAATATCTGATCCTGACCTTTTACTGCTGCCAATGACACATGGCAGAAGGATAACACAATAAAGATAGTAACAACTTAAAATGCATTTGGAGATTGACAACATGTTATTGTAAATCCTGTTCCATATAGTTTGAAATGAGCTAAAATGAAAAAGCTTCCCTGAAAATAGAGATTTAAATGGCGGTGCCAACCCAGGCTTAGGCTCAATCCTGCAACCCTTCTTCACTCAAGCAATCTCACCGAAGTCAGTAGACCAGCTGGTATGAGTGAGGCGTGCAGAATTGGGCCTCAAGAGGTTCAATCAAAGACAGGACTTCATTGTGGTAGGTGCAGTATGGCATAAAAGACACTTCTTGCCTCAAAGAACTTATAGTATCAATAAAGAGAAGACATAACAAGTTGCTATAATACATGCTAGGGGGGTTGGCAGAAAGGGAAGACAAGGATACATCAAGAGCAATGTAAGATTATGTAGGCTTGGTATGTGCATAATCTGCAGCTTTAAGAAGTTTTTTGAAAATGAATCGTTGACTTCAACGGGAATTTTGTCTGAGTAATTACTGCAGGACTACAAGTGGTCAATTCAGTGTGTAATTCAGGAGTACATTTGGATTCCTCACTGACGCTTAGCTCTCAGATCACAATGGCCTTGAGTAATGATTTCTACCATCTCTGCGTGGCTAGGAGATTCCGTCCCATCCTGGCAGATGAAGATCTGGCCTCATTTTTTCATGCCTTTGTCACCTCTTGGCTGGGCTACAGCTACACAATATAGCTGGATATTAAACCTGCAGCACTTAGGAAATGCCAACTAATACAAAATGCGGCAGCATGTCTCCTCAGCAACACAGGCTAGCATGAGCACATCACACCAGCCCTCCGCTCGCTACACTGGCTACTCATAGAATTTTGAATCAAGTTTAAGTCCTCCGTCCTTCTCTTCAAAGCACCCCAAGGTCAGGGCCAGGATACCTAAAAGATTATTTAAAGCTCTGGGATGAAGACTGTGGTTGACAGCTTCATTTCTCTGGTACAATGGAACTCTCAAAAACAAGAGTAAAGCTTGCTTGTGCAGGAGACAGAACTTTCTCTGCAGGAGGTCTGAGACTGTGTAATGAACTCCCTCAGAAATTAAGGACTATCACAAACCTGCTCTAAGTGCTAGGTGCATTTGTTTGACCTTGCCTTTTCTAATATGAACATATAACAACAGATAAGTTTAACAAAACACCACCAGCAACAACAATAACCTATCAAAACAAGACACTCTACTCCAGATGTTTCTCCCTCTAGGGAGAACAAACAACATGTGCCAGATGTGTAGTCACGTTGTACTACGGGAAGATGCTCAGACACTACAGTGATGAGCATGGTTTAAAAGCCCATATAGAATAGGACAGACTAGTTTCATAATGAGAGAGCTGTCTGTCTGCCTGTCAATTCAAAGCTACTTAAGATATTTACATAAAACATTTCTTTCATTATATTTTTTTACTATCTCAAAGAAATGACCATACAGAACGGAGAGAGATTCAGCTTTTGAGCTCTTGTCTGAACAAGCCACACTGTAAACCACGTAGAACTCATGAAACTTTAAAAATAATATTTGTTTATCATGACAGCTAAAGAAAATAACTGAAGAGGTCTGGGAAGTTTCACATCTCAAAGTTCTTGGCTAGTCTCTCTCACTTAACAGCTGAGTCCCACTTTCATGTAGGAGGGACTACTTGTCAAGCAGATTAGGAGGGCATGATTGGTGCTGCAGTCTTTCATGTTGTGTGTTCTGTTTCCCTCTCTATTAACTGCCTCTCTATCTCCTCCCTCCCCCCCAACCCGACGAACTGACTCGTTATTTTTTAATTTGTACCTTCCTTTGATGATGAGCTGTCAGTTCTGTTGATTCCAATAGTTGCAGATTGAGTTTATGCAAACCATTTGCTGGCTCCCCACATAGCACAATGTCTCTTCAGTGACACGCTGCTGTCTGTTGTCGGGATGAGTAATTCTTACAAGGCAGCGGGGAGCTCAGAGAAATACACAGTCAACACTGCCGACATAACGGGCCCAATACTGCAAGATACTGAATACCTCAAGTGAGGTGCTGAGGGCACATAACTCCCACTGAGGTCAGTTGGAATTGAAGGCACCCGATACCTCACATGAAGTGCTCAGCATCTTGCAGGACTAATGCCAATGATATGATCCAATGTCACAAATTCAAAGGTTATGATTTAAGGGCCACCTTCTGCCACCTTCATTCATTCACTCTGTGAATGTTTCTATTGATTTCACTGTGACATCTCAGTAAATTCCTTGTTAATCGGTGAAGGTCATCCCTACACAAGGGGCTGGCACTATTTAAATCCTACTTAAATTCTATTTTGTGGGCTTAAGTGGTATTTGAGTAGCTCAAAAACCTTGTGCTGGTCCTCCCCACAGGCATGACTTTATCCAAGACGAGTAAGCATGGCAGAATCTGGTCTTAATTCTGACTGAGGCAAAACTCTTATTTAAGTCTACGAGCCAAATCTGGAAAGATGCTATGCACCCAAACCTTCCACTGAATTCATTGAACATTGCAGATGCTCAGCATCTCTTCATAATCTGGACTACCGAACAAAATGGGAGACTTCTCTGACCATGCAGTGAATAAAAACTGAGTAGATAACCTGAGGACTTGGCGCTGTGATTTTTTTCATTATTAATATCTTTAGCAGTACCCAGAACATGGTGCTATATGTCCTCCATTTTAATTTAGAAAGTTAAAACTACTACTAAGTAGGCCAAGAGCTAGATAAGTTAATAGCAAATCACATAATACTTACATACGGCCTGATTCTCCTCTGATATATGTCATTTTACACCCGTGTAACTCCACTGATTTCAATTATGTTAGTCCTGATTTTAATTGATATAAATGAGATGAGAATCAGGTCCACTGTTCTTTAACCAATTCAACATAGCAATGTTTGGCCAATTTTATTTGTAGCTATTAAAACTATTTGCAGCCTGCATAGCCTGCCTTCTTTTCCCCAGCTCATTTCTTTGCAGCTACATACTCTACAGGAAAAAAAACCATCTCATTAATACTGAACTTGCAATCATCATGCATGATTTAATCTGATCAAAATAATTTTGACTGACTGTGCATTGACAAAGTTGTGTTTACAGATAGAAGGATGGATAGATGTAAAGCAGTTATAGTGGTGATTTAGCATTGATTCTGTCTCAAAATTGTGAAATAGATTCTACCAACTAAAACTAATGAGCACAAAACTACATTGATTTGGCCCAGGGTGGACAAATAGAACATCTGGCATATTTGGCACCAATGACACAGCTGGCGTTGTTGGAACCGTTTCTGCAGAAGGTACAGATGCAGAAATGGGAGAATTGGTACAAACAGTGCAGATGGAACAGTTGGAACAGATGACAGTGGGCAGAGCTGGCGATGCTGGCACAGGTGTCATAACCTCAACAGCTGGCACAAGTTGTGACAATCCTGGGATTTCTTAGTGCAAGGCACATGTTCATTTTGGCTTTGGCTGCAGAGAGATAAGAGCATTTTATAATTAGTAAATGTGCCATTTAAAAAAGAACTTTTTTTCCCTATCCTTAAGGACATCCACCTCCAACTGTTAACGCTTGGAATGTAGAGCATTTTTGCAAATTATAATTTCCCAGAGAAAGCCACAATTGATAAATACAGATTTAATAAGAAGGTAATTAGACATTTTTATTCTCATACAGACAATAATCATGAATAGGATTTCTTCATAAAAGGTTTTTTAAAAAACACGGGCAGATCTGTAGCCTGATCATGGAGATTAAAACAAGCTTTGTCTTAAAGCCAAGGCTTGTTTACCACCAAATTGGTGGGTTATATTTTCCTAAAGTGCAATGCTTCACAACAAAATGAGTTTGCTGTAAATCAACATGTACAGAACAGCACTGGATGAGCTCCTGCAGAAATAGTTAACTCTTTGGCCAAAAAGAAACTATTCTTAAAGCAGGACAAAAAAATGGAGAAACCGCTATGTCCCCTTTCATTAGCAAGGTGGTTTTTTAAATGTTATAGAAAATATCACCATTCGGAAACTGATTTTGATCAGAGAAAGCAAATGCTTCTCTCTCCCTAGAGCCCCTTCTGTGTAAGTGGCTATAATAAAGTAGGCTTCCTTGATCCCTATGAAGAGATGAGCAAAGAAATCAACTTGCTTGCCAAAGATTTAGAATAGAAATTAGTACCTGCTTTTATTTAGGATATTACATGTATGTGGTTAGTAAATCGATTAGTCAGACAGCAATGCTGAGCTCTGGGGCCTGTCCCTATGAAACCTGTCTCACAGGAGTTGTCTTCAGTGGAATGATTTGCATGAACAGAGATTATTTGCATGAATTAGGGCTTGCAGGATCAGGATCCTATTCTGAGCAGTTTTACACACTGCAGAGAGCTTACTTTTTTATACATTTCTGAATGCATCTTTTGTCATCTAGTTTACATAAAACCAGTGCTCACCAACCTTATTTCACTGTCAAATAGAACCCTTGGCTAGTAATTTTTAGTAAAGTTAATTAATTGAAAAGAAGATGAAGGAAAAGGGGAACTACCAGGACAAACTAGCAACAATAACTCTGAATTGAAAAATATTTAACAATTCTGACAAGCAGCAACCATTGCATAATATGTTGCCGCTAAAGGAATGTCTTTATTACTCAGCAATATCAAGCAGTTTCTCTTGGCTTCTCTCTCTGCAGAGTCACACATACACAATCCTACCAAACTATTAGTTAGTCACCATATTTAATTTCAAACTAGACCCTCACAACACAAGTAATGTGTCTAGTGATTGAAGAACTGGAAGACTGGCTTCTGGGGTTTAGTCCCAGCTGTGCAAATCCCAACAATTCCATGCCTCAGTTTCCCTAGCTGTAAAATGGGGATGATATATACCCACTGTTCAGGATTGCTGTGAAGCTTAATTAATTCGTATTTATAAATTGCTTGAGGGGAAAGACCCTATAGAAGTGCAACGAGGAAGAATTTCTGTTTGACTGTAAAAATATAGTTAATTTATTTGAATTTTAAATACATGTTTAATTAAAAATCAAGGGCCAGTTCCTCAGGTGATGTAAATTGACACAGCTCCATTAACTTCAGTATTCCAGTTCTGCCCAGCTGAAGGTCTGGCTATACCATTTTAGAAAAATGTATTTTTTAAATTGAATTGTAAACAATGACTATATCCATCCTGTTTCCTGCATCTTGATATGGAACTTAATTTAGGGCCTGACTCAGTAAAGTGATCAAAGTCTGTGAGGTATTCAACATCTCACAGGATTGATCCCTGGCTGGTCATTGGAATTGCATTCCACATCTCAGTCTGTTTTATAACTTACTTGAGCTTGTTTCTTAATATCAAAATATTCATAGGCATCTATTTTTGTAAATACCTTAATATGCTGTCAGTAGCCATAAACTACAGAAAGTCAGGGCAGAAGGGAGAGGTCATTACTCCTTCAGGCTCCAATGCTAATGGCAGATGTCCTTTGTTTGGGTGAGTGGGATAAACATTACTAACCTTCCCTACATCCAACTGTTCTCCTTCATATTAAGTTGGACAATTATTAATTCAAAGATGTTACTCACCATTCTCCAGCCAGCACCTAAGTCACATAAATGATTAATCCATGAGACAAAATAAATAGTAGCATCATAGCTATAGGAAGGGGCAAAGAATTTGCCTGGGATAGTAATTGATTCAGTGCCCTCTTTGCTCCCAAGTACTGCAAGGTTTCTTTTCCCCTTTTGTTTCTAGTGTAATCACCTAAATATGCACTTTACTACATTTTGTGAATGATTTGAGATTTATCTCTTATTTAATTTCTATCCAGGCACACAGAGCTCTCTAATTTACTGAAGTCTCATGCAAATATTCCTTTCACTCTTTTAGCTTCAAGTTTTTTATGATGTGCTTTAATCCCACCCTTCAAACAGTTGCTGTACATTCTGACTCACTGCTGTCCCTGGAGAACTATTGAATTGTATGTGATATTTCAGCTGGGCTGGCAACTGGGAGTTGGCAACTAATCCCTCATACATATCCCCATAGTCACACCCCCGAGTAAAAATTCTGTATGCCTTGAGATGAGCTTGCTATTTCATACATGTTCAACAGAATACACTCATTTTCTCTTTAAAATAAGGTGAAATTAGGAGCCAGTGAAAATCTCTTTTTCTTTCCCTTGTGTTCAGTGACCATAGGAGTGTATACTACAACTTACTTAGGGAAGACATCCCCTATTATTTTATTTTAAAAAGCATGTCATATTTGTATTGTTTTTCCAAAATGTTGACTGAGCCCGAGACATTTTAATAGGGGTTGAATGCCTGGGTGAATTCGGCCCTGTGCCAAGAAACAGCACAAGGCAGCACCTATATCCCGCTTAGACTCTCAAAATATGAGTGAAATGGAATTTAAGTAGTACATATGACTAGTGCTGGCTCTCTGTGCAAGGACTGAGTTTCTCCCATTGCCTCATAAAATAGTCTTATTAGTAATTTTCAAATGATGGCACATGTAGAAATTTAAGGTCAACATTTGCTTTTACATCAATATTCTGACACTAAGTATCAGTTCTTTGGCTGGTGTAAATTGGCATAGCTCCATTAAAGTCAATGTTGCTATGCTGATTTACATCTACTGAAGATCTGGCCCCATCTGCGGACATGACGTCTCCATCAAATGACTTTTTGGAAGCATATGCAGCACCTTCCCAGATGTGAGCACCATGGAGCAGATTAAGCACACAACTACTATGACGGCAGGCACAGGTAGGATGTTTGCCCGTGAAGGTCATTTGTATGCTCATTCACGTCATGCCACTAGCCTTGATGCCCCCTTATTTCCTTTTCCCACTCCTACCACGCACTACCTCCTATTGGGAAACTTGAATTCCAGTTCTTGTTTCATCACAGACATCCTGTGTGACCTTGGACCTTAGTTTTTCTGTACCTCATTTCCCCATCTGTTAAAAGGGGGTAATAGCACCTCCCTACCCCAAAGTGGTGGTGTTAGTATAAATACATTGAAGAGTGAGAGCTGCTCAGATACTACAGTAATAGGGGCCATGTAAGTACCTAAGATAGAAAGATAGATCCATAGATAATATGCCATGTCACTCCATTCCACTCATTCGGTTATTCCTAATAACCTATTTCTTCTTTATTTCCTATTAGAAATGAGTTATTTCCATTAAAAAAAATCATAAAACTTTAATGAAATCATCAAGATGGCTCTTTGCCCCCACTTGTGTTAGCTTATTACTGTAGCCCTTGCCTTTCCTCACTCATTGCCCTCTATTTGGTTACTCTCTCTGCTTGCATCGTGCAAAATTCTGATGTAAACTCTTTGAGAAAGTCTTCATATACAGTTTGCAAAACACCCAGCACTGAGTCATAATATAGGTATTATATACCACTTCCATTAATTAATAACATGCAAACAGTCACAGAAATTGTTTGTGCAACTATAAACCTAACTTGTTTGGAACTCTGTCCTCATAAATATGAAACGTGTCCAGCTACCTGAGTGAATTTTTAAATTGTTTTTTATTATTTAAAATGATGAGCATTAAATTTGCTGCACAGCATGGAGTTTAGGATGGAATTTTCTCTTTCATTTAGCCCGAGTTATTTGCTGTATCAGATCATTACTTAACTTTTCATGTATTTTGTGTAGGCCTTAAAATCAATTGAATTTCCTAAAGAGGTGATTTAAGGCATTTAGGACTGATCCAAAGCCCACTGAAATCAATGGAAGTCTCTGTTGCGTTCAATGGGCTTTCAATCAGGCCATTATTCATTTGTCAAGATTATCTAATCCCCAAATCCTCTCTCTAGTACTCAGCCTGTTTGCTTAGACTATGCACTAGGAATCTCCTTGGGGACTGTGGGGGGGGGGGAAAGGGAAGCATTTCTGTGACTGTTATCAAAGCTCAGAACTGGAATCATTTTTGTGATACCTGACCTTCTTCTTCACAGAAATAGGGAGAGGGGCCAATGTAGTAATGAATTAGCAGCCTTTGGCTTAATCCCAAATCTCTGCAGAACCACGGTATTCAGGAAGTCCCCACAGACCCAAGTTCCCTGGACCACAGTGGGTGTGCACCCTTATAGAGAATTCCCAAATTCTGCAACTCCTCTTGCAGAAGAACCCCACCTGTTCCACTGTAGGCACTGTCCAAAGGGTTTAGATGTGAGGGGATTTGTTCCTATATCGGTGTGGAACTCTAGCAAAGCAGTCATGTACATGTACAGTCTTAACACCTGAATAATTCCACTGAAAACAGCTTTTATAGTTACACAAATGCTAATGGACCAAATTCTGATGCCCTTACAGTGAGTAGCATTTTATTCCATAAATAGTCCCATTGACTTCAGTGGCACTATTTATGGAGTAAGGTACTTGTTAAACATGCTATCAGAATCAGGCCCTAGATGTTTTCCTGGATTGGGGCCTAGTACCTGTACATTTGCCTTGGAGAGTAAAAAAAGGGATGACATATAGAGCCAGGTAGGAGTCATCTCATGATATTCTCTGCTTTTTTCTTGGCTACTTAGGGGGCTCCTGAGTCATGGAGGATGACTGAAAACATGAGTATCATTGCAGATCCTCTTTGGGACTTTTATATAATGGAATGATGTTTGATTTTTTTTTTTTTTTTGTTCTATATTGAATCTTCTTTCAGGTTCAAATCTAGAACTTCAGAAACTAGTCTGTCTACATACACAAAGGAGGGATCTAACTCCTCATGCCCTAGCTATTCAGAGCATTACTTTGGTTTCCTAACAGCTCTAATCATCTACAAAAGCTTTGGTTTCAATTTTGGGTTTTTAAGTCATTTTAAGAATGTGTTATTACTTTCCACATATTTTTATGGTCATTGTTCTCTACTCTTTTTTCTGCATGATTGACCTAAGAATCTAAACTGGCTAGATGAGCAGCCAAGTTCCTATGTTTCCTCTTTCTATCAGAAAAGAAAGGCTGCACTGTATTTATTTTCAAATTTATAAGCTTTGGGGAAAAATTACAAGGTCTTTTCTCCTCACACTCAATTAAGGAACCACTTTGCTTGAGAGGGAAAAGATGGTACCACGTAAGTATCCAAATTGAAAGGGGTAGAGTGCAGCATGAAAAAAGGCCTATTGTGCTTGTTTTGGCTCATCAGCATATTCTTTGCTTTGCCTTCTGATCCCCAATACATCAAACTCTTGGATGGAGCACAATTTATGGGGATTTATGGCATTAATATTTCTGAATTATGTTTAATTCAGCTTCATAGTCACAAATCGACCCAGTTGTAGATCGGTTCCCTTCAAAGGTTATGCTTCACCACCTTCCAAAAGGTTTCTTTATTCTTTTGTCTGTTAATTTCAACACTCTCATAAAAGCAGGAGACGTTTGGGATGGGAATAAACTCTTTGAGACAGGAACTGTGTCTTACTCTATGTTTGTACAGTCTCTAGCAAACTGGGGTCACAGTCTTGCTTAGGGGAGTCTCTAGATGCTACTGTAGTATAAATAATAAATAGAAAATGGAATTATATTTCAATATCAGTGTATAGATGTGCTTTATTTAGAATGCCTACACTCAGAACTAAAAATTGAGGTGTGTCATAAATTAAAAAGTTGAGGTTTTTTTGTTTTTTTTTTACTACTTTAGTTTGAATGGCTAGAATTTTGAATCAGAGGGAGTGTACAATAGAGCACAGGAACTCAGGATTCTTGTGTTCTATTCCTGTTCTGTCACTGACTTTCTAAAAGATGTTAGGCAAGTCTCTCTGTGGTCCATTGCCCTATACACTATAGTATTATTTCTTAGCTGATAAGCTCTTTAAGGTCAGGGAGCCCATGTTCGCATGTGTTTATGCAACATCCATCTTAAAATGGGGCCCTCCTGGTGGCTGGGGCCTCTGTGCACTTCCGTAATACACGTTATACCATTATTTTTAGTAATAATAATTGCATGTTGCTGATATTCGTGTGTTCTTGGCACTTGAATTCAATATTCTTTCACCCTTAGAAACATATTCAAAATTAACCAGTTGTCTTTCAACTGAAATTGTTCTGTAACCAATATAAAATATTAGGTCTGTTGGAAAATGCAGGTGGAAAAAAACAGTGGAATCCTAATGGAATCCCATGGAATCAGTAACAAGGATTCTGGGCCTCTTCCTCCCCACTACCTGAAAGAAAACATCTGAGTGGTGGACCCTGGGGCCTGCAAATCAATTTCTTTGTACTATTGAGCACAAAGAAAAAGAAAAATACTTTTTCAGCAAGAAAAGTTCCATAATATAAAAAGCAAAGCATGAAACAATTATTGTTTCACATGAACTGTTATGGGGTTCCTACCAGCAATGGGTGCCAAAAAGGGAGTCTGATTCTCCACTCAGATCAGTAGGAGTTGAGAGCACTCAGAGTTTCAGAGGATCAAACCCAAAAGTTGGGTAAGAAGGAAAAAGAACAGCTGTCTCTGAAGTAGAAAAAAGCTTCACAAAGGGACACAACACCAACAAGTGACAGAGGAAGATCTTCCTAATCCCATTCACCAGCCGGTCTGAGCTCACTCACGTAGGGTCTTTCAAGCAGCAGTGAAAATGGATAAGAGCCTTCTTTAGGGCCAAAGCTTTTGTGGTACTGAAACACAGTGGAATTTAAAAATTGCTTGTTAATCTCCTGTGGTCAGGGCGGGGTTGGGGACTGCGGTGCAGGGCACTCTTGTCTGTTAGCCAGAGTTCAATGTGGCAGCAGTCCCGCCCAGTGACTTCTGTACAAAGGACAACAGTCCCTCCTAGCAGTCACGGTGCAGGTTCTAACCCAGGGCCATGTGACACTGGTTCGGCTGCTCAACTTCTATGGATGGTGTCAGCCTCCAGTCAGCTTCCCTGGGCCGTTTCCTGCTCCAGTCTATATGCCACCCAGCTGCTGCCTGTCTCTGGTGAACATCACCTTCCGGACTTCCAGCCCTGGTTTCAGACGCTGGGTTCTGTGGCTCCAGCCTGGCTGTGGGCTCAGCTCCAGTCCTCCCAGGAGTTCCCAGGGTACATCCTCCTCCCTGGCTTCTCAACCCCAGACTGAGCTGCCTGGCTGGCTTTTAAACCCTGCTTCCAACACAAGCATGCTCAGCCAGGGGGTAGGGGCAGGGCCTCCTTAGCCCATAACTGTTCTTTCACCCCTCCTGTCTCATGGGGGTTTACACACCTTGTCACACCACCTCAGTGTTCCTACATAAAAGCCTGATCCTGCATACCTGATCCATGTAAGTTATCCCCTGGAGCAGCTCATGTGAGTAAGGACTGCAGGTTGGGCCTTATCATACCTCATAGACTCATAGACTCATAGACTCATAGGTCAGAAGGGACCAATATGATCATCTAGTCTGACCTCCTGCACAAGGCAGGCCACAAAACCCTACCCATACACATTTATAACAACCCCGAACCCATGACTGAGTTATTGAAATCCTCAAAAGTGAGATTTGAAGACCTCAAGCTGCAGGGAATCCATCAGCAAGCGACCCATGCCCCACGCTGCAGAGGAAGGCGAAAAACCTCCGGGGCCTCTGCCAATCCGCCCCGGAGGAAAATTCCTTCCCGACCCCAAATATGGCGATCAGCTAAACCCCGAGCATGTGGGCAAGACTCACCAGCCAGCACCCAAAAAAGAATTCTCTGCAGTAACTCAGTTCCCATCCCATCCAACATTCCCACAGACCATTGAGCAGACTTATCTGCCGATAATCCAAATCAATTGCTCAAATTAAACTATCCCATCATAACATCCCCTCCATATACTTATCAAGCTTAGTCTTAAAGCCAGATAAGTCATTTGCCCCCACTACTTCCCTCGGAAGGCTGTTCCAGAACTTCACTCCCCTAATGGTTAGAAACCTTCGTCTAATTTCAAGTCTAAATTTCCTAATATCCAGTTTGTACCCATTCGTCCTCGTGCCTATATTAGTACTAAACTTAAATAATTCCTCTCCCTCCCTAACGTTAATCCCCCTGATATATTTATATAGAGCAAGCATATCCCCCCGGAGCCTTCTTTTGGCCAGGCTAAACAAGCCAAGCTCTTTGAGTCTCCTTTCATAAGGCAGATTTTCCATTCCTCGAATCATCCTAGTAGCCCGTCTCTGAACCTGTTCCAGTTTGAATTCATCCTTCTTAAACATGGGACGCCAGAACTGCACACAATATTCCAGGTGGGGTCTCACCAGCGCCGTATATAACGGCACTAACACCTCCTTTTCCTTGCTGGAAATACCTCGCCTGATGCATCCTAAAACCGCATTTGCTTTTTTAACAGCCATATCACATTGGCGGCTCATAGTCATCCTGCTATCAACCAATACCCCAAGGTCCTTCTCCTCCTCTGACGTTTCCAACTGATGCGTCCCCAACGTATATCTAAAATTCTTATTATTAATCCCTAAGTGCATGACCTTGCACTTTTCACTATTATATTTCATCCTATTACTATTACCTATTACCTGTGGGTAATTGTGTAATCAGACAAACCAGTTTACTTCTATCATAAGTACGTGCTAATCATTATCCATGCCAATTTCTGAGGTTGAGTGGGTAGGTTTGGGATCTCATCACAGAGGTCAGAGACCAGAGAACTGAGAATAGGGGACAGTAAATGAAAAAAGCCAGCATTTACAAAGTACAGTATGGTCTAATTCTTTCATTTATAGCAGTGTAATGCCATTGATTTCATAGCAGACACTCCTAATTTACACCAATGTATGGAAGTATTTCTGCAGTTATAAACTTTGAGTCAGAGCTTGCATTAACCAGGCACTCAGTATTAAATAGTAGTGGTTCTTCTCTAATGGTCCCATCATTTTTGCAGAACTGAAGCTTTCTTTTCATCTGTCAAGTATGACCCAATGCAGTGTTGTCTCCCTGACTCTATAGGCAGACAGCTGGAAAAAAATTGATCTCAGAAATCTATGAGCTAACTCCAGGCTGCATCATAATTTTTTGTATATTACTTCTCCTCCTTATACACATGCCTCAGGTCTCTGAGAGTCTTCACTTCCAGGGAAAGGGAACAGAGGAACGGGGCCATCAGGCACCAAGACTACACTGGGGATATACGGTATCTCTAGTTGGTCCAGGCCTGCTGCAGATCCCCCAGGACCTGCCAAGTTTATGGGAGGCTTTCCCATGGGAGGAATGTACCACAGTGGAACAAGGAGGATCTCCACAAGGAAGATTTTTCAGTGAGAGGTCCCCTCCTACAGGGGACAACCTGTCTGATATTTTGTAAGTAAAAGGACCCATCCCGGGCTCCTACTGAACCATTGACATTCAAAGGGACAGGATTGGGCCAAGAAGTTGATGACCTGTACTCTGCTGGGCCTCGTACCACCAACAAAATGACCAACTAAATTGTGACTCCAGATTAGTTTTTGTCATTCTTGATGCTTGGTGATTGTATATGAAGCAAAAAGAACAAAGCTTCATCTTTTCTTTTGGACCAAGCTGAGCTTTGAACTTTGTGGATAGGTGGAGAAATCCCAGTTTGATCTGTAAACTCAGCAAGTTTGACATGGTGGTGTGACAGTGTGCTTTTAGCAGCTATACATTGAGCCCTTTGCAAGCCAACATCTTGCTAATTTAGAACACCCAGGGCACTGGTATAGTTAGAGTATCAGGGACTTTAGGTAGTTTGGATTTAGAAGCATAAAATAGATTGCTTGCACCTGTAGGGAGCCTGATGAGCTATTGAGATATTTAGTTCACCAGCTAGGTAGAGCTGAGAAGCAAACTGTATAAAAGGCTGAGCCAGGGAACAGAAAGGGGGCTTCACATAACTTCTTAGACTATATTGTGATGTAGCTGGAGCCTAAACAACAATACAGCCACTTGGTGGAGGTATCCTGCTGGACTGTGTATACCATTTAATTCATAAAAAGGGCTTATCAACCAGGGCTTCTAGGATCTGAACTGGGAGCCTGTTCCCAGGTTGTTATTGATTAAAAGTTAATGTAGGACTCAACATATCATTTGTAGTCAGTTTTACATTGATATGTATGCATCTACTGGTCTTCCGCACCTACATCAGTTCAGACGGTACCATATGTCGTTACAACAAATACGCTTGTTACAGAAAATCACAGTGCGTAGTTCTCAAACATTAATATACAGTACATGCTGGTTGTTGGACAATGTATACTACAAGGGGTCCATGCTGACTGTGCATACGGCATATTAGTTAGAAAATGAAATATTGCTTTCTGTGCAAATGTTTTGAGCTCTAACAAACTGGAAATTCCCCCTTCGTATTAGTCTCTTTAGAAATCAAAATGAAAAATCTACGATTCTAAGTAATGGAGAATTGGCTGCTTGCACACAGGAAAGAAAAAAGGGATAAATAGCATATCACACTGATTATTTTTGTCCCAGTAAAGTATGTGAAATTATTTACAAAAGCCAAATTTTGCCCTTTTGAAAGTAAAAGTCCATAAGCTGAAAATCTGGGTGGTTCTCTCCAGGCTAGCAGGAAAGCAAAACATGTACTGTATATCTGCCCTTTGAATCTGTATTGAATTTTGCAGATCTTTATTTGCAGATCTGGCTGTGGGTGGTGTTTCTAAATCTGTGCTCCTGCCAAATGTAGGGCCAGATTCTGTTCTCGGTTACGCTAGTGTAAATCTGGAGCAATCCTATTGACATCAATATATACCTGGTGTAAATGAGAGCAGAATTTGGGTCCTCTGTCAATTTATCCCTAACCTCTATCCATATCTGGGTCTCTCTACCTATGCCTTTTTGTGATTTATAGGCCCCATTCTGCCCTTAGTTATGGAAAGGCAGCGCCCACTGACTTCAGTGGAAATTGCACCCCTGAAACTTAGGGCAGAACTAGGCTCTGTGTAGCTTGATTCTCCTCCCTATACACAGGTTTTCACTGGTACAAGTCTATTCACTTCAGTCAGTTCACAAAGTGAGAGCTGAATCATTGCTCAAGCTCTTGTGGATATAAAACAAGAATTCTTTACCAGACATAATATTAAACCAATATAGTAAAGGTCATCTGCATAACTTCACACTTTTAAAACTGTCCCTACATTTTCATTATGTCCCAAGCAAAATAGTCCTGCATTACAGGTAGGCCAGGTGAGTCCATGTTAACTTGAAGAGTTTTGCTCTGTCCCACTTCAGTTCTTCATCCAGTTGGCTGCCTAGAGGTTCTGGTGGAAGAAAGCATCTTGAGACCCTGTTCTCCACCCTGTCACCCAACCGGGGGCTCATCTGCAGCCGCTATAGTAATGACATATAAGTAGACAGGGTTGGACCTGCTGAAAAGGAGCATTTAGCATTACCTGCACTCAGCTCCTCCAGGATGGGCTCTACATATGCAACACAGGAACATCTTTTGAAAAATGTAGCTATTCAAGTCAAATACAGCTCAGTCAATTAGTGGGAAGGTTATAGATTTGTTTTCAATGGCAGATTCTCCTACACCTGGGCTATTCATTTATTAGCTGAAGCTCAGAAATGAACATTTAAAAAAGAAGGAGATCTAGACCAGTAGCTTTTTTTCCACTGCACTTTGAGAATGGGGGACTTGAAGTACAGTGAAGATACCAGCTGAGCCTGGAAGACATAGCCTAGCTCCAGTTAACTGGAAGTCTTGGTTAGCTAGAGTTTGGTTTGCTGGGCTTGTACTGCAAAAACAACGAAAGCCCTGTACCACTTTAAAGACTAACGAATTTAATTTCTGCAGGCATAAGCTTTCGTGGGCTGTAACCCGCTTTGTCAGATGTTAGTCTTTAAAGTGCTACAGGACTCTCATTGTTTTTGCTGTATACAGACTAACACGGCTACCCCTCGGGGCTCATACTGTGCAGCTAATCTGGAGTGAAGGGATTAAATAACTGAGGAGAAAGAGATACAGAGTTTTACCCTTATTTCTCCTCTGCTCCCTCTGTTCTCTTCCTTTGTTCTTTACCCCTGTCCTTAAAGTTCCCTCTGGTCTTCCCTCCTTTGTCCTTCTCTGTGCTCTGGAGGTGGTTGCTAATAAGAGCTCTTAAACTTTTCCCTGCAAAGTCCACTTTTTACTTGTCTCTAAATATGGCCTACAGTCTCTCTTCTCCCTTTATAAAACACAAGAGTATCTTATAAGAATGGTCCACAGAACTCTAGTAGCATTATCCTAAGCTCGGATGTTGGAATATTGTAATACATATTTATGTAAAGTTAGGTTCATGCCTATCTGTTACCAGAAGTACAGTTGGCATCAATAGAAGGAGCCATGCTCAGTATCAGCTACTGACAAGGGAGGCAGACAGAGCCCATCAGATTTTTCAGGAAAGGGGCTTATTCCCTGCAAGGCCCATCCCACTCATGGAATAAGATAGTATTCAAAGTGAGTAAGAGTAACAGAATCTGATCCACAGTGAGCTATATGTAGCACAGGTATTACTATTCATGTAAGCCTGCACCAAAGGTAGTATTTCCCTATGTACTTGTAAGAAAGAATGGGAATAAAGAACAATAACTCTATTTAAACAATGATGTTCATTTTTAGGGCCCTTTAGTTTGAGGTAACCAAAGGGCTAGGATTTAACATGGTTTCTGTTAACAGAATTGTCAATGACAACTGTGGGACTTTTGGTCAAGTGATTTAAGCCCTCCATGTCTCCATTTCCTTGTAAAATGGGGATAATGATCCTTACCCTCTGCAGTCCTAGTAGGCATGAAAAGTAGTATAAATAAATAAATTAAATGTGCATACTCATGACTCTCAGATGAAAGGCCTGCATTTGGTATGCTTACAAACCTTAAACCTTAAGCCTTACTGTCACCCAAGCATTAACAAAGACAAATCTAGCTGTGAGGATATTCTTTTCCACAATTTTTTTTTAATATGGCTGAAGTGTGGCCCTTGGTTCCCAGTTCACCCTACTCATTGTCTCTTATATTGGGCTATCAAGTGCTGAAAACCATGCTTTGAATGCCATCCTGTTTACTCCGCAGCTACTGAAGGTCTTGTTACTGCTTGGAGTCAGATGAAGAAAGGCTGCTTTGGCTGCCCTACAAATAATTTTCACTGACACTGCTGTTTTCCCTGAGAAAGTCAGGGCTATTCTGAATTGTAAGATAACTTCAGAATCCTTAGTGATCAGCACAGGTAAGTGAGACAGCCAGTAGTTGTTTTTCTAGAGAATATTTCTTTTTATTACTTTAGAGCAAGAAGCTGATGTCTCACTAAAATAAAATGATTTGGTGGCATAGATTCTGCATTGTAATTCAGATTTTGATTCCACTTCCCCAAATGTGCTCTTTCTTCTCCCCCTTCCCCCCACCCCACCCTCTTTTTTTGCAAGAATGTATCTCCAAAATGTGCTATCAGAAAAAATATCCCCTAAATAAGGTATCACTTTGTTAGCACGTTTCCAAAACATAATTTCCCTATTGTCTTAGTTATTTTACTATCAGGGCCAGTTTGGAATAAGATGGAGAAGCTTTTGGAAGCTTCCATGCCAGATTCCATGCCTCAAATGTGGGCTGGGTTGCTAATTATACCAGAGGACTTTTCCTGACTCATTCAATCTTCCAGACAGAATGGGTGCCATGTAGGAGTTTCAGACGGACACGATCTGTTTGTCAAGTCTCATGTCACACATTTCTCCTTAGGTGAACCAGTCTAAATGTTTTCTTATATGAATAAAATGTTGGGAGCCAGATTATTTCAATTTTATTATTTTTTAAATAAAAAATCACAGGTTGGAAGCTTACAATATTATAATAACTCAAGTCTGACTCCCTTACTTCTGGATGGAAAGTGGATTTACTTATTTGGAGACTTAAAATAACAGCCAAGATATAGAAAAAGTTTCTTCATTTTGCTCTAGGGAATCTATGGAAAACCTATATTTTTTTAGAAAATTGTCAGTGAATTTAGCCCTGGTGAAAATGAAGGCTTGATAGCACTGGCTTGAACCTTTGCAGCCTTCCGTACACAACTCTGCCAGTGCTCCTTTGTCTTGACCTGAAAAGCCACTACTATTCCAGTTGGGGGTCTCTCTTGAGCATAGATTCCCAATTGTGCTAAATTGCATGGCTATTTTGTGCTATGCACAAATAATACTATGCTATGCACAAATAAACGTTCAGAGAAGGACCCATTTCCACTTGTACATAAGACTGGTCATACTGGTTCAGACCTATGGTCCACGTAGCCCAGTATCCTGTCTTCTGACAGTGGCCAATACCAGGTGCTTCAGAAGGAATGAACAGAACAGGCAGTTATCAAATAATCCATCCCCTGTAGTCTACTCCTAGCTTCTGGCACACAGAGGCTAGGGACCCAACGAGCTTGGTGTTGCATCCCTAACCATCCTGGCCATTAATGGACCTATCCTCCAGGAATATATGTAGTTCTTTTTTTAACCCCATTATAGTTTTGGCCTTTACAACATCCACTGGCAACGAGTTCCATGGGTTGACTGTGTGTTGTGTGAAGAAATACTTCCTTTTGTTTTTTTAAACCTGTCCCCAGTTCTTGTGTGTGAAGGAGTAAATAGCATTTCCTTATTCACCTTCTCCACACCAGTCAAGATTTTATAGACCTCTATCATATCCCCTCTTAGTCATCTCTTTTTCAAGATGAAAAGTCTCAGTCTTTTTAATCTCTACTCATACAGAAGGTCTTCCATACCCCTAATCATATTTGCTGCCCTTCTCTGTACCTTTTCCAATTCTAACATATCTTTTTTAAGATGGGCTGACCAGATCTTTCACCCAGTGTACAAGATATGTGCGTATCATGGATTTATATACAGGTATTATTATATTTTCTGTCTTATGAGCTACCCCTTTCCTAGTGGTTACTAACATTCTGTTAGCTTTTTTGACTGCCACTGCAGATTGAGCAAATGTTTTCAGAGAATTTCAACTCTACCCATGTAATGTTAGCACTACCCATGACACAACTTTTCAGAAGTGAAAGGCTAGTTATCTCATGAAGGGCCTGATCTGACAGTCTTTATTTACACTGGTAGTTCTTACAAACATGAGTAAAGTAGTTGAGGTTAATGGTACTACTTGCGTGAATAAGGTTTGCAAGATCAGGCCCTAACTTGCTAAGTGCTACTTATCACCTTTGTTAAAAGCTCTCTCAAAACCCACTGTGAAGACTTTTGCCAAGGAGAATAACCCTAGTTTTCAGGGAACGTACATGATTTTCATTACCATAGTATCTACCATTAACTGAAACATTGTTTCCATATGTGCATAAGAACACAAGAATGTTTCAGCAACCTTTTTGTTGCTGAAAATAAAGACAATATTAGTTAAGCTACTACAGAAATACACAGTAAATAAACAGGTTTTTTCATATACTGTTTGTCCATCTAAAATTGTAATTATGTCCCTCCAAACACATAATCAAATGTGTGGTTTGCAATAGCCCAGATATTTCAATTATTTTAGGGCAACTATGTCAAAACAAAACAAAAATATAAAGGTTCAGTCTGTATAATGAAAAACTAGTGGCATGACTTGCTAATTCATTAAAAAATTCTCATTCATCTCATTCATGGAGCAATTCATTTTTTGTCTGAACAGGCTGAATAAACAGTTTCTTACTGATTTAATTCTGGCAGCCTTTCCAGCTACAAGAGGCTACACTTCAGTTAGCAGCTGAAGTGTGTCCTTAAATATTAAGAACTAGTTGACTATATAAAGGACTTTTAATGATTATCTCTGCTTTTTATGCCTAACTATTCCACTGTAAACTTTTTTTCTTTCTTTCTTTTTCTATTTTGGTTCATGACATTGAAGTCTTGCATTACCAGAACATTCTGATGAACATCTGGATTGGATTCTTTCTTTTCCTTCTACGGTCAGTGATAGGCTGACATGGCATGAAGCATAGTATTGAGTCAGCACTAGATTGTGTACACTTCAAGAAAGGTCACTGTATATTCGTGGCACAGTGAGCAGCCTCCAGGAATCATATCTGCAATATAGCACACACGTGCAAAAATAAAGGAAAACTTGTAATATTTTTAAAACTTTGAAATGTATAGATTATGTTGTATTGTTTTCTTTTCCAGCCAGCATTTATTAAAGTATAATGCAGAATCAGCCTGCAGTAGGACCTAGAATATGGCAATAATAACTAATGACTATACTGGGTTGTTAAAAAAGAAAAATTAAAAGTAGATGTAACTTTGTTATTAAGCTACTAAAATGGCCTATTATCCTCAGGTTCAATTATTTCCTAATCAGTTCTGCTGATTATGGTCATTCAATCTGTGGCTAATCATTTCTCTCCCACTGAATATTGACATGGTTTTGTGCTGTCAGACTATATACTTTGAGTGCTGTCCAGCAAACTCTAGTTTAAATTTTTACAGGCCCTCTGCTCTGTAGCTATGTGGTAAATATGTATCTTCATTTTGTAAACTTCATGAAAATGCACTTCTGCTCTGAAGTGCCTCTGGTAAAATTGCACAATGTCATTCCTCAAGCACAAAATCTGTTCCTTGTGTATATTCAGCCATATTACCTATTTTAGCTATAAAAATAAGTTTTTACTACTTTTCATGTGGATCAGTGCTGCAGACCAAGAACAATTATGGAAGAGGGAGCTGGATTTTATTCCCTTTCGTGCATCACTCACAGAAGTATTAACTGTTAAATTCTACTTCTACGGCCTAATTCTGCCTGTATTTATACCTGTACCACTCCACTGAAGACAAGTGGGTAGCACAGGGATAAGTGAGTGAACAACTTGGTCCATATGATCTTTATTATTTGTGATTATATGGTAGCCAGAAAGCATCCAGCTGCTCTTTCAGATCTCAGGCTCTGTTTGTAAGATTGGCAGATAGAAAAAACATCTTTTTGTGTGTGAACCGAGTACATTTTATCTGGAGAAACAAATATAAAATCCCACAATTTCCTAGAATTCCACAATTCCATTTTTACAATCAATTTTTATAGTAGGATCACATTTTATGGCTTGTTAGGATAGTGATTGATGGATAAAGAAATCCTCCCCCCAAGTACAATGTTTACGGAGCTCATTGCAAGATCACAGCCTTATTTTGTCCTCATAGTTCAAGATTTGTGCCACACACTGACAGGAAATATACTGGCGTAAATTAGATAAATTAACAAAAGAAATAACCAGGTTACGATTTCAAGATTTAAGTCTTGTTTCTACTAAATTAGTTGTATAAATAAAATTCTGCCACTTCTAAAATGCTCCCAATTGTCCCTGTTAGGCTGGGTCTACACTGACGGTGGCAAATTCGCTGCCGTCACATCGATTGCTCTGGATCGACTGAGCGGTCTGTATAAACACGCTCAGTCGATCCAGGAAGCGACGCAGGAAAACCACCCCGGTAAGTGTGGACACCGCGCAGAGGAGATGCTGCAAAGTCAACAGGAGATATGCAAGTGATTTACGTCACTTGCGTATCTCCCATCGACTGCCACCGAATCGCAAAGGTAAGTGTGGACGGGGCCTTACATAAACTCTCCTTGCCTTTACATATTTAAACTGAACTCAGGCTGCAGCTGAACATTTTGCATTTTTTAAACACCAACAATGTTACCTCTATTTCTCATTTTCTAAAAGGGAATCCTCTCCCTTCCCAATTTACTGTTCACCACAACGAAAAGATAAAACATCAATCCTCTACATAGAGTAAGCATGCTCCAAACTTACATATGGGAATGAGTCAGTTAGTGGGAAAGTCCTTTAAAGCAAACCAAACCAACAAGTAAGGGTCTTGAGTCATGGAGCTTTTTTTTGACTTTTAGTTGTATGTTTTCATATGAAAGCCTCTCTTTTTTTTATGAGAGTCATTTCTTAGTGGCTGAAGCGAGGTTCTAAGTTCTAAGGTACTAAATTCTAACAGGCTTAATAAAAATACTGCTCTTTTAGTCTTTTAGTCTGTCTGGAAAGGTCTTGAGCCACAGACAAACCATATATAAAAGGCAGCTTAAAAATATCCAGGTATTTTTCTCCATTATGTATTCATCGATGTTAGATGGGGAAAGCCCACAGAACTGCTATTGGTCTCAAGATATTTAACAGAGTCTATAAAAGGGAAGTTAGCCTATGTGCCAAGAAAGGGAAAGAGAACTTTAGAGCGGTTGGCTAGCCAAGGGAGGGAGAGTACAATAAATCCCACTCATTGAAATTATTATTATACTATTGAAGGCAGGAACAAAGCTTTAGATTTCCCTCCTTAAAGAATCATGGCACAGTACTACAATGTGGGGGATGTGGTTGGGAAAGAGGGAGCTGCAGCACATAAATCCCCATCCCCACTCCCAGAAAAGCAAAAACTAAGGGAAAGAGAGATTCCACCTGCCTAGCTTCAGACATTGGTTTCTTCAGGGACCCTAAAAGGAAGAGGAAAATGCACCTGACATTCTTTATGGGATCTGCAAATATCAGGTAATCAAACTTTTAAAGTATTGTATTTATAAACAACAGTTGTTCCATGAGACAGGTTGGGAGTGCTGGGAAGATTAGGGTGGGTGGCAGAAAAGGTGTCTGTGTCTATAACCCACCTCAGTCAGCCACTGTCAAGCATTTCAGAACTTAAAAATGGGTTCTGTTATTGGAAGGGACAGGATGGGAGAATATGCTATTTATTCCTCGTCATCCCCTTCTCCGTGTTCTCCCCAGTCCCTTACTCTAGTCTCCTCCCCGTTAGAGCAGGCCCAGCTCCTTTTCATTTTATCACGTCCATCTTGCTTCAAATCCCACTTTATTTCTTGCTTCTCCCCCTATCTACATTTGGGTTCATCCCATTTTTCTCAATATCTATTCACATCTCCAGCTTCCAGCCTCTTGTCTCTCTCTTCAAACTCTTTGTTCTCCCTATCTCAAGCTCTGTCTCTTTCTTCCTCCACATATCTGTCTCACTCTCTTGCTCTGGGGGCGAGATGTTGGTGAAAGAAGAGGCAATTCTGCTGCTTGCATTTCTCAGCTATTCAGCAAGAATAGATAGGATGTTCAGCAGGAGTCAGGGATGTTGAGAGGTTTGAGCATGTTTCTGGCTGTCAGTAGACCTGGGTTCAATTTGCAGGTCTTATGCTGACTTGCTGTGTGACCTAGGGCAAGTCACATTGCACCTGAACCTGTTCCCATTAATGACTTCAATGGGAGTCAGAGCAAACCATTCACTGCTCTGTGCCTCAGTTTCCTCATCTGCAAAATGGGGATAATAATGGGTCTGCCACGATGCAGCAAATTATGATGTGTGAGTGGATCACTGCATCTGAATGGTGGAGCCCCACAGATGAACTAGGATGTGTTGAGAGGCTTATTAATTGTGTATGGTTTGAGCTCCACATTTGGAAGGAACAAGGTAAATGCAAAATAAGCATTTAAAAATGTACCCAACCCACACAAGCTTATCAGAAGGTGCAGAAAGACATTGCTGTATCAATTTGCACTCAGTTTACATTTTGAGAGTTTTCTTTCTCCATAGCCTCTTATCAAAGGGGGAACCAATTCCTTAGGAAATGTCTGCATTATGGTATAAAATTGGATTAGAACAGAAAAAAGCCATGTTCTATACCTCGAATACTATCACTTTAAAGAATGGCACACCCAATTTTTTCAGCAAAACAAAGAAGTTCTTGTCAGGAGTGGTGGGCACCACTTCCCCTGCAGCTGGCACTGGAGGTGGAATAGCTTTCTTTCCCAGTTGTGGACTACTACACAGATGTCCTTTTGTTCCCTTTTCACACTAGCCACAATTTCCTCTTAAACTTTAATCCTCTCGCCGTTTTTTAATGTATGCAAATATATGCCAAAAATCAAGTGTGAGATATGAGACAGAGCAAGTTCTTGCTGTGGGGGTGGGGAGGAGGGAGGTAGCAGGGGTGGTAGCAAATTGCTTTGTTAGTAACATGTTTTAGGATCAAAACTGTTTTGAAATGTATGTGAAAGTGATGAGTGAAGCTTCTTTCTTTATCATTGGGCCTGGCTTTCAAGAGCAGAGAAACACAATTTTCTATATTTCAACATTTATTTTAGCAATTCTCTTAAAATAAGAAGGAAGAGAAAATAACTTGTTTGGGGCAACGTATGCAAAGTTTCAGCCACATAGCTGACTAAAAATCCCTCTCCAGAATTTCTTGTGGAATTTTTTAGAACATCTATCTTGATTCCTTGATTCCAGGTCAACATCATCGGTTTACCTGACTTTCACCTACCTTCTCAAGTTGCATGAGGAGCTGCTTCCAGGGATCAAAAATAAAATTAACTAGTCTTGTGAAGAGGGGCTGTGTGTGTGTGTTTCTAATATGACTACATTCAATGAGAGACAAAGGCCAAATTGAGGAACTGAGCATTAAAGGGGATGCCAGAATTTAGGAAAGAAAGATGGAAATTGTATTTATTGCTCTAAGAGCATGAGAAACGTTTCAGTGCTATTGTCAGTCTATGGCCCCCTCTGGTCTGGGAATAGGCTTGGGAGCCAGGAGACTTGACGCTATTGCAGGTTCTGCCGGCTGACTTTCTTCGGATAACTCATTTATTCTCTCGGTGCTTTAGTTTCCCAATCTATAAAATCCGCATAAGGATACCCACTTTTGAGACCTGTGGATAAAAAGTGCTAAGTATCCTTCTATGAAAGCTTGGGAAAGAAGAGGAAAGGCAACTATCACAGCTTCTACTGCACAGCTCCAAGCTCACACTGGCCACCCGCCTAAAGGAAATATGCTTGAAATCCCTTTAGCACGCTGGGCCAAATTCACCACTGGCATAAGTGGGCACGACTCAATTGCCTTTAGTGGAGTTGTGCCCATTTATCCCAGTGTTGAACTTGGTCTTCCTGCTATGAATGTCAAAACATGTTCACTGAACAATCTCCTAGAGTAGATGCTCTTGGGAAGGGATCACATATGTGGATTTTCTTCTTTGTCCCCCTATTAGCTTTTGTCATCCCCCACTTTCTCTCTGTCCTCCCTCCCTTTCAGTCTTCTCCATTCTGGCCATCTCATCTCTCCTCTCCTTCAATTATTTTCCTTTTCTTCCCCCATCACCAAGCGTCCAGACTTTTTTTTCCCAACTCCCTTTCCCTTTAAGTCCTCCACAGCCTTTCAAAACCATACAAACCCACCCAATCCTACACTGTGATTCTGAAAGCCTAAGTAACTTGTTGGTAAAATGAGCACATTCCTAAAACTTTGTTCCACCAGACTGAGAGGGGGAGTTTAAAAGATTATGGTTAAATTGGTTGTCTCGTTCATTTTTGGGGGGTTCAAACTGGAACACACACTAATGAGTTCCACAAAATTCTGCAGGGCATTTTTTTCATAAATCAGGTGATGCACGAGTGGAGAATGAAGTGCGTATAATAAAGCAGTAAAATGGCAATGCATTCGTAATCCACTGGCCACAATGGATTACGCCTTTGGTTCACAATTCACAGAGGATGTCAAGTCTGCTACAGGCAAAGCTCTCTAATAGATTGTATGGCTCTTTCACTCAAACTGTGGTGGTTCACGTTTTCAACTGTGGAGATCATTGGTTCAATTCCGGGGGTCTACCTAGACGGTGGCTGTTACCCAAGTGGAGGCTTGTCTGGGATTTAAAGTGCTATGGGTCTTGCACACTCAGGGGAAGTTTCCTCCGTCCAGAGGAAGTATGAAACCCACTGGTTGGTGTATGTTATGTATTCTTCTGTGCTTGATCCACAGATAGTGTGAGTCTGTGATAGCTCTCTACCAGAGAGCTTAACCCTTTAGCTTCAATTGTAGAGACTCATGCTCTTACATCTGAAGGTCCCCAATTCAATCTCTAGTTTATCAACCACGATGGTGGCCATCACGCTACTATCAGGTGACAGAGCAACAGAACTTTTATCAGTGTGTATGAATATGTGTGAAATAAGTGCAAGTATTATAGACATATTAGCCTAATATGTCTCTACTCCTGTAATGAACTGGACAGAAAACTCAAATAAAGCTGGAGAATTTTTCATATGTTTAGCTGTATGAGATAAATAGCGACAATCAAGTGCAAACTGATCACATCTAATCATAGACAACATCAGGGCCAGGAGAGGAATGTCAAGGCTGGATTTATGACTGTACAAGAATTAAGAACTCCAAAAGTACGACCGAGATGGACAGTTGGTGTCGAGTGTATGGTTATGTACCTATAGAAGTCCACATGTTTCCCTGTAAGCACTTCTGCAGTATAATGCTTTGATCTACTTCTGTTTACAATGTTCTATGCAAACTCCACTAATCTAGACAGAACTATCATAATATTATGTGGACTTGCTAAAACTAAAACACTATGGAAGTCCATCCTATCCTGAGATTTAGGCCACGGCTCCCAGTCTACAAAAAGTAGTGCTACTGTTGACGCTGATGTCTCCACAGAGTTCCAGTGAAGCTAACTGAAGTCATGTCAGATGTAAGGGTCCACACAAGGACATCTGTTTTCAGCTTATGGTTTTATTTATGACCTCCATCTGCAAACGTAGCTCATATTGATGATAACTACTGATGGACTGAAGCTCCAAAATTCCAATTAAGGATTTCTTGCAAAAGTATTTGGATATAGGTTTTGACTGAAGCCCAGCTCTAAAGTTTTGTCTACACTAAAGAAATACCCGGAATATAGAGCAGACTTCTACCAGTGTTTTCTAAAACAGGCAGGAGCACAGCTGGTCCTCTTTGAAGTTTGCAACTAAACTGTGTTCAGCACCAGTTCAGCTGATGTTCCAAAATTGTCACCTGACCTCTGCAGAATATTTTTAAAACATTTTTTGGCTGATAAGTATTTCAATTTTGTTTTTTGCTGAGAGAACCTGATCTTTTTTCAGCAAGAAAGCAAATCGTCTTACAATACTGCCAAATATAACAAACATCTACAGATGGGTTGGTCTGCAGCTGGAGGCTTTAACTTTGTAGTATTTATTTGAAATATCAAAACCAGCAGAGCAAGGCTACAACAGAGTGGGCACAATTCACAATGTTTTGGCTCTTCCGCAAATAGCAGTTGAACTTCCCCCCCTTCCCCTCTTCTTGCTGAAATGGAATTTATGCAGATGTGCTTTGCACTAAATTCATTAACAATTACATCCTGGTGCAGTTTTCACATTTTTGTAAGGGATCTGCATAAGCACTAATTAGATCTAAAACAATGTTACTGTGCAAATTACAGTGCTGATTGTTCCAGTAGTCTTACATTCTGCATCTGCTTTACAATGATGATAATATAGGTGCATGCAGTACAAATGCCAGCTTGTTACATTTAGCAGAACTATTTATTTAAAATATAGCATTGATTAGATAATTTAGTCATTTAAATTTCACAGGGGCACTTTAGGTAAAATTGTAAAGTGAAATAAATAGTAATGCTAATAAGTTGCAAAAACTAATTGGCATTTCATTAGCAAGGAGTGATCTTGTAAAGCATCTAAATGTTCCATTTGGCTACAAGAACAAACGGAGTGTAGATAAATTATAGCGGCTTTACAAAGATTGCTTTCCAACTAAAATAGAAAGAGAGTGAACATCTCAAAAATATTGCTTCAAACCATGGAGACCCAACCACTGACCCCTTTGTTCTACTTCAGTTTGCAGATATCATATCGCACTAGAGGATCATTTGGAATGTAGTGTATTTTCATGCATGTGAAGAAACATTTTAGCAGAGTATCTAAATCTGCATCCATTTATAATGCCCCAAACAGTGTTAATATAGCATTAAGGTTTAAATCCCCAAAAGTCAGGGGGCCAATTCTGCCCTACAGTTGCAGTGTTGCAATCCTGTTAACGTCAGTGGGTGTTGCAAGAGCATAAAGGACAGAATTTGACCTAGGAACTTCATAATTGGGAACCCACCTATGTTTATGCAGTAAGTGAATAACCGGACGAAATCCACTTTCAAAGGCGCTTGCCTATAAAGATTCCTTTGTCACCCAAGCTACACATTTACTCTGGCTTCAGTCTAGTCCAAGGGTACCCCCTATAGTATATGATAGTAAACATAGCCTAAGCCCACTCCTTCCTAGGGATCCTGGCAATGATGGTCAGAGGTGGGAGATGTATGGTGATCATGTTCAATGTGTCCACCAATATTCAGATGCAGGGAAAAGGTTCCCTGGTTAAATGATGCATTTTCGAAGATATGTTAAAGGGACTTTTGTGGTCAGAAGGCATCTTTGCAGCAGAGCTCCATTACAGAATGAAACTGGGGAGAAGAGTGAGGCTTTCTGGATCAAAGATACTCCTTCAATTAGTTACCAAGGAATGAAAGATCTCATCTTTTCAATGGGCCCCACACAACTGTGATAGAAGAACAGGGTCAGCTGAAAAGATCTTGCATGTCCTGATAACTATTTGAGGGAATGTCTTCAGCACAGGGGCACCATATCTGATGAAGGAGGCAAGAGTTGTTCCCTTGCCTCTCCAAATCGCCCCACCAGAGCAGTGCATCCACTCCAACAAAAGATTAGTAATTGTTCTCATTCTTTGTTTTCCAGATGTGCAATGCCTTGAAGATATTGTTAAGGTAGCCATTGTCCCTATTCTTGTAGTAATCAACTCCATGATTACGTTGGCCTTTGTGTTCAAAATATTCATGCACTTAGTATCAGTAGACTACTGTACTTTAAAGATTTATTGTACTTGGGGACATCTCTCTCACCTGCTGTTAATAAGCTACTAGATTTTACAAAATAAATTTATCCTCCTTTTGATCTCACAGCGTTTGATACAATGTCATAGGCTGACAAGGACATTGTGACTGTTTCCTACACCAAAAGGAATCAGGTCAATCTGCAATTGTGTTCAGTGCCACATGCATTCAATGTTGGGGAGAGTCACTTTATTGTAGAATAGTCACAAAATAAATACAGTGTGATGGCTTGAAGTTGCATTACGATGTCTGCAGTATGATGGTGCATCTTTGTGACTCAGTATTATCATTCATTGGGAACACTGCCACTGTGCAACTGCTGTATGATAATAATATTATTGGTACCTGATGGAAAGTTTGAATAGCCACAATCTGATGCAGTGTATTTAATCACTGAATGCTCTTGAGAACAGAAAGACTGACTTGAAATGGGCCAGAACTTTGAACCTCAGATCTGACCCCTTTGAAATTTTGTTTTTGTTTCAGATGTGAGTTCCTGGCTCTATAATTTGGATTCTATCGAGTCTGGTCCAAACTAAAAGTGGTCTATTTTCTAGTTTCAGTTTGGATGCATGCAAAATCTCTCTAGAACAGATGGCAAAAGTTCATTACCATCCAACCCTAGCTCTGGAACCCTAGTCTAAACCTAATCCAGATTCTAACCCTGTCTCCTATCTCTATATTAAAGCGACAGCTCTCCTCCATCCTCTGCATTTTTCAGTATTAAGCCTGAAAATTAATTAAGCCTAGCATTAATTTTACACAAAGATAATCCAAGGAAAACATTTGAATAATGATAATAGAAAGAAAGACCTCATTATTGATAAACTATATTTTTTCTCAGAAGGATTTAAACTGAAACAGTATTCCTAGGGTTCAGTTGAACACGGTTAATTCATGACTCTCTTAGGTCATTAAGAACACACTGCTGTCTCTATATCCAAGCAGGCGAGCTCTGATAACGCTCCAGCTCACGTACAGCTAAACCAGTAATGTTCTTATGGACCATGGATAAAGTTTTCAAAAGTATGTAAGTGATTTACCTAAGTCCCATTTTCTAAGTGACTTTCAATCCTAAATCCTATTGTAACAGCGTTGGGACGTTTTCCTCAGTTCCCTGAAGAAACCCAGTTATTAGCATCACACAGTGACAATGTGTAGATAGTATGGGATGGAACTATTGTGTCCTAAAAATGATATAAAAATGTTGGTCTCCAGCTCACATGCTATACGATCAGCATTCTGTCAGCACATCCTTGATTCAGCCATCCTGAGGAGTCAGATTTGACACTTGGAATGGTGTCTATCAATTCACCCACTTGTTCTCAGTGTTTTTCCTTGCTGAGCAGGAGTGGGCCCAGGGTTCAGTGAGAAACCTAAAGTAGGCCATCAAGTGACCTAGATTTCAGTAGGGGGAGATAGATGTCTATTTCTGTTTCTCCTAGCCTATCTGGTCACGTTAGTTGTTTGGAGATTTAGCTTCAGGGCAGGATGTATCCAGGATGAAATCTGCTATGGGAAGCAGAAGAGGTATTAGGGAGAGGAAAAATGCCTAGAGAGGAAAGGGGAGAAGATGGTGGTAAATAAAACTAATGGGCTCGAGGAATAACTGGAATACAAAAAAATCAGTTGAAATCCAATCCTTTCTTATGTTTGTGGCTTAACATGTCAGTTGGCACATTAACAGTAGCATATGGGTTGCTCTGATGTGAGTTACTGCACACAGTATGTTATGTTCAGGCCTAAAGTATGTAATTCTTCTGGATTAGTGTTGGCAGATCTCAGTGTGCAACGTACAGTAAATGCTCATAAATTGTATGTGTTTATAGTTTTTCTAGGGTGCTCATTATTTCCGTATCTGAGCACCTCACCTCACCAACATTAATGACTTCATTCTCATGACAGCCCTGTGAGGTGATATTCCCATTTTACAGCTAGAGTGAGATTTGCTTGCCCGAGGTCAGCCAGGAAGTCTGCAACAGAGCTGAGAACAGACCACAGATCTCCTGAGTCCCTGTTGAATTAACTTCAAGAACAGTTCTTCTTCTGTAAATGATGATTCTTGTCTAGTCTAGGAGCTCATTATATTATTGTAAGGAATGTGGGTTTAAGTGTGAACTAGTGGCCAGGAACCTAGCTCTTGTATTTTCTATTGTATGCTTCCTATGGGTATTAGAATTTGTGTCAGGTAAATGCCAAGCTTTGTTTTTACATGAAACTCATCAAATCATACTTGCAAGATTCACTGGAGGTGTCATTCTTGGGAAGAATTATGAGCTCAAGTGATCTGAACCAAACAATATTTCCTCTTTGCGATCCCCCAGGCCCTCTGGTTTCACGTCCTTCTTGTTGCATCACCATAAGATTTTCCCCATATTTTATCTTTTTACCATTCAGACCAGCTTTGCCCCATACAAGTACTTCTTCTTTCAGGGGAACAAAATGAACAAATATGAGCCTAGTTATTCATGGTGGATGTTTCTGCAGGTGGCTGGGAATGCATGTATATTCTTTCAGCTACTAGCTGTTAATAGAACTGTATCCATTTGATTATTTCATCCATGCATCTAGCTGAAAAAAGAGACGTAGGATTTGGCTTTCCCCACAAGTTCAATGTCAGATTTCCATACGGTTATCTGTGCTCATGTTGCTCCCTCAGGGTTTCAATATTTGTCCCTTCTCCCTGTCCTCTTTCTTTCTGTCCCCAGGTGATAATGGGTACCTCTATAAAGTGGCAGATTTAAACTCAGTGAGTTCTTCAGGGGAGGCAACTATTCAGTATCTAGTCTGGGTTTGAAGTAAAAACAACAGTGTGTGGGGGGGAATTATTTAAAAAAAAACTGTTTTCATGAAGTGTAATAAGATTTATTTCAACTGAAATGTAATGGTAACTACAGGTGCTAGCTGGAGAGGAAGCATTCTAGTTTTGTTCAATTCCATAGTGTATTTACTCACCCACCTAAACTATAAGGAACAATACTGGTTTACAAGTCCCATACAAACAAAATAATTGGCTCAGAGTATCCTGAAGATGTGACACTTTCTCAAGAAACAGTTCGAAAGGAATTATTTGGGGGAAGTTCTGTGGCCTGAGTTATACAGAAGGTCAGAATGGATTATCACAATGGTCATTTCTGGCCTTGGAAACTATGAAAAATGTTGTTTGCCCACTTGGCTGGGATAAGGAACTTTTTTGAAGGGTGAGTAAAATGATTTTTTTCCTCTTCACGGTAAAGGTAGATTTTTGTGCCTGGAAAATGTTATAATAGTTTTTCTAAGCTGCTCTTACAGAGGCTGTAAGGAATCAGGATCCTTATTAAAAAACCTTTTCATGGCTGTTGCAGTCTCTAGTACTGTGTAGGGTGCTCACCTCAAGGTCAGGGTAGGAAGGGGGAGAGGGATGCAGGCCCACCCAACTCCACTGGGTCCCAGCTCAAGGCCCTGGCAGTGACTGGGTCTCCCATCACTGAATCAGCAGGGCTCCAGCTGAAACGCACCTACTCGGCTATAGGCCACATCACAGCCAGATTGGTATCTGGCTTCCCTGGGCTCCTTCCTTCACCCTTTTCCCTGGCGTACCTTGTCCTCTGAGCCACCCTCAGTCTCCTCGGGGTACTCTGCCAGGGGGAGGTTCCAGAACCTTTCGGCCTCGTCAATTGGTGGCAGATCTGGCAGCTCCTCGAGGCCGTCAGTGGATGGCAGTTCCTCCAGGTTGCAAGGGCCAGGTATCTCCTCCAGCACGCGTGAGTCCTGGATTTCTGGCAGCTCCTCCAGGTCACAGGGCCCAGGTACTTCATTGGGTACACCGGGCTCTGGCTGCTTCAACATACCCTTGGGACCCCAGGTGGTGGGCAGCTTTGGCAGCTTCTCTCTGGGGTAGCAGTCAGGCTCTGGTTCCAGCACCCAGGGAGAGACGTCCTTCTTCCTCAGCCACTTTCTCCCAACTGAGCTAGGAGGCTCAGTTTATACTTTATACTTCCCCTTTCTGTCCTGTCCCTCTGCTTCTGGTCAGTTGGGGTTGGACTTCCAGGTTCTGCCCTCCAGCGGGGGGTTGGCACTTCCTCACTGTCTGTCTCTGAGGGAGGACACACCTCCCGGCCGCTACAGAGATGTATAGTGGGTGCAGAACAAATACTTATGAAAATGGGGCAAGGAGAGCATATGGAGTGGCCAGGTGATATACTTAATGTTTCCCCTATGATAGCATACAAAGGCACAACGTAGTTCCCTGTGCACAAAAGGTTAACTCTTGCTTCCCACTTCCTTACTTTGTGTTAAGGAGAGGCTATAATAAAGGCTGCTGGAGAGAAAGGATGAGGATAATATCTGAGGCTCTTTTGTTTTTTACTCCTTACTATCCTTGTTTAGTTTATGGTTATAAAGGGTCTCTACAGGCAAACATGCTTTCCTGCCTATTGCTGTAGTTTATTTCTCCTCAGTTATCCCAATCCCATGTGCCCCAAAACTGGAGGAAGCCTCTTTGCATGTCAAACCCAGCTTTGGGGCTGTGTTGGCAACTGGAATGTATGGCTGGCTACGGGTGGCGATGGAGCTGAAGTGCTACTGGTCCCTCATACCCGAAACCTCTACTGCACATTGCAAGCTCCAAGCAATTCTAAACCCATGTGGTTAGCCAAAATAGGTTTATGTATTTTTGGAGGAAGTGCAAGAGTTTCTAGATGGGCACCAGTTCTTTCAATCCCCCAGCTAAAGGCTCCTCATCTCCCTCCCCAAGAGGCTTTCTTCATTCTCACCTCTGCAATCTTTTCCTACTGAATATAAAAATGAAAAACTTACATTGCCACTGAGGAGGCAGGTCTAGATAAAAGACTGCCATGTGCAACCACACAGCTTACACTTCCCACAGGTCACCTCTATCGAGGAAGTAGGAATGATGTACTTATAGTGCAGGAGACAGTGCTAATGCTGCCGCGAAGGTGTGTGCTGTAAGCCATGCTTTCCCTGTTTCCCCATTAACTTTGAGGTGGCTGGGATGAAGATGGAGCCTTAAAACCCGCACAGCTTTTCAAAGCAAGTTTACCCTTCTGTGGAAGGGGTGATCTAGCACTAAGCATTGTGCAGTGAAATAGTATGAAGGACAGAATACTGACACGCTGTATAGCTGAGACAGGATTACCAATCCTTTTAGAAAAGCATCGAGAACGGAGAAAGAGAAACAACAATGCCAGAAATGTGTGCGCACACACAGAAAAGCAGAAATGCCAACTAATGAAGTCTATATTAGAGTGCTCCAGGGATGTGCTAGGAGGGAGCTCCTTGTTACAATTTTGCCATCAATCTGAAGAGAAAGGTTGAGGTGACTTCCGTGCGCCTACTAGAGTTCATCTCCTCTCTGGATACTGCTAGATGTAAGTTTGCGAAGTGACATGGCAACAAAAAAGGCTAATGGGATTTGAGGCTGCAAAGGCACATTATAGAGCAGAGTGCTAATAATCCCTGTCAATGGTTCTGGCGTGATTGAACTTGAAATATTGTGTCCAGTTCTGGGCATTGAATTGAGCCCAAGATGTTAATAAATTGGAAAAAGTTTGGAGAAGGGCCCCAAAAATGACCAGGATCTGAAGGGATTTTAGAGGGAAGATTAAAAGAGAAAAATAGGTATTGTTTAACTGACAACGTAATTTGGGACATAATCCTACTAACATTTGATGGATGTAAAGGACAAGGAGGGAGAGGAATTATTTAATTGATAGACTGGGATACAACTAGGACTAGTGAGAGGAAACTTAAAGAAAACATGTAAACGGAATGCCAGGAAAATATTCTTATTTGTGTGTGGATAGTAATGGAGTTTGGGCTCAAACCTGAATCTGAGTCCTCCCTGCTTGCAGGGTTTCAGAACCCAGGCTCCAGTCCAAGCCTGAACATCTACTCTGCTATTTTTAGCCCCATGAGCTGAAGTCAACTGACACGGGCTCAGAGCTGTAGATCTGCCATAGAAATGTAGCTTACCTTTAATGTCCCCAGTGGTCTCCCAAGGTAATTGGTGGAAACCTCATCACTTGGGACTTTTAAAAACTAAACTGGACAAAGCACTAGAAAATGTACTATATAGAACAATCTTGCACTGATGGTGAAATGGACATGGACTGGATGATTTAATACACCTTTTCTATCTCTAATTTGTATGTGCGCTTGGCAGAATTTGATTTTTTTTTAATAATTTCAATGGCTAATATCAATGTTTATTTTTAAACTTTTTTTTGATTTCAGTTTAAATTTTCTCATTTCTGCAAAATTATGGGTTTAAGCATTGTTTTATCTTTTTATCTATTTAAATTTTCACAGTTGCAGGAAATAATAGGGTGGGGTGTCAGAGAATTATTTACTGACAGTAAACATTCAGATTCAAAAAGTTATAGCTTTATAAACCATTAAAGCATATTGTCGACATCATATGTCAAAATATACAAAATAATTATCCTTAAATTAACAAATCATATCTGTATTTACTGTTCATTCACTAGTCCCTTTGTACCAAATCTAATTCAGAAAGTCTAAATCACTGGATTTTGACTCTCATAGTTCTCAAGCAGCATTTTTCTTACTTTGCCTATCTATAAATGTTGATTATCAATGAAAATATTTTTTCTTCAGTTTGTGTGTATACAGTGAAATAGTTGTTTTCTGACATTTACTGATAAAAAGCTAATCCTCTCAAGACTATTTATATGATTCCAATGGTATAAAACCCTATTAGGCTATGGTAAATTAGGAATCTGACTTCTAAGATAATTCTCTACTCCCTGTTTCCACTCAAAAAAAATTAAAGTAATGAAGTCAACTTATTAAAAATGACTTCACTCATGCTCTGTGTACACACCCACCCAGGCAAAATGTATGTATGCAGAGCTGGGCAAAATGTTTTGACCAAAATTCTTCTCAGTGAAAAATGTAGATTCAGGTTGTCTGCAACATTTTGTGAATTTATATCAGATTTGCCAAATTCTTTCGAACAACAAAAAAATCAAAACACTTCATTCTGACATTTTCAAAATGATATGCTTTGATATTTTGATTCAAAATGGCTGCTTTGAAATGTACTTCAATTTTATTTAAAATTTAAAACCCTTTAAAAACTCAAACAAGCTGGAAACAATTTTTTTTTCAGTACACGCAGCTCTGATGTCATTAACCGTGGTATTATAGAAATGCACAATATCATAGTGCCACCAGAAGGTTTTGGGGATCTCTACTTTGATACTGTGAAATCTATGGATTTGCCGAAGTACAATTATTTGTCTTCATATTGCCACAGTAAGAATATATTTTCCTTCCAATTTTCTGTTTTTAAACTAAATGCAAAAAACATATATTGATGCAGTGCAATGTTGCAAATCTGAACCGGAAAAGTCAGCAATTGCAAAAGCAAAGTACAACTTCTTCATTTCGTTCCATTGGCTGTACTGTGTATTAAGGTAGGCCTCTCTCCTGCTGTGAGACAGAGATGGATGGAGCCCTATTAAAAATGCCCACAGGGTTCACTGGAGGGTTGAAACTGTAGAAGCACATACATTTGTAAGATCATTTTTCTGGCATATAAACTGAAGACTAGTAGTTAGCTTAAGTTGAATTTTCCCTCTCCAAAGTCTTTGTGTTACAAGTTGGTTCAGTTTGATGTGTGGAAGGAAAAAGAGATGAAATTTTCAATAGGTTTCCCCTCTTTTTCTTTCCTAAGAGAGGCATACAAAGAAGATTCCATATTCCTTTCTCACATGCTGTCCTGAATTTCTCTCATTCTTTCCTCAATGTTTTAGTTTTTCTTGGAATGTCTGTATGTGCCAGATGACAGTGAGTTACAGTGCTAATTGCTTTATTCTTCAATAAGGACATTTACTATATCGAACTCCTACAATACTTATGTGTAAATTAAAATTTGGCCTTAGAACAACCCTACCTTTCACAGCCTTCTTTTAACAATTAAAAAAGCCTCTTCCTTGAATGTGGCTAGCTTTTGTACCCAAGAAATCTTTGTCTTGTGTAGTTTCTCAGTTTTAGGTGCATAATGCAGAAACAGCTAGTATCACATAGGAAAAGAAGACTAATAAATCACCCAGTTGCCCTGCTTGTTCAATAAAAGTACATTCCATTCTATTTCATAGTCAAGAATTATGGAGTCCCACATATAAATTCCTTCTTTTTAACGAACAGAGTGCTATTCACAGAGACAAGCTGAAGTCTTAACAAATGTTTATCAACCTGTCAGCTATGTGGGACAGGGATGTAGCTGCAGGATCATAAAGAGAGACAATGGAGAAAAGTAGGGTAACCTACCACTTTTTTTTTTTTTTGCCCAGAGAAATATTCGTTTTAGTTATACTTTGCTCACTTACAACAGCAAAAACAAAATGATACCACAGGAGAAAACTGTCATGTTACACCCCTTCCATCTGTCCTGTACTACACACCCACATATTCCGTCATTCTACAAATTAATCTTTCACACATTTTTTAACAAAAAAAGTGTTAATGTTATAGAAGAGAAAATAAGGTAAACAGAGAGCTGTGTAAAAATACATTAAAATTAAAATATGTGGCAGTTATGGATTTTCTTAATTGAAAAGGAGAGTAAATATTCATATAAAATCAATGCCAATGGCATGTAAATTAAAGCTCCATTAGAGTAGCCTTGCTATAGGCATTATCTTTTTTTATATATCTGTACTTTAAAATACACGGGCAATTTTCTACAATTATATTCCACCTTGGAACTTTATGCCATTTTGAGTAAATATTTTTCATTAAAAAAGCAAATCTCTTCACCCTATGACTCCCTTTTATGTTTGGCAGGCCCCATATATGGAAGAACTAATGTGATTCCACTGACTATTTTCTTTACGGTTAATCTGCACCTATCATCATAGTATTTAATTGCTACAAGGAAGGGAATGAAGGAGAGGAGGACATGACTTTAAGAAGCTGCATAGGATAGAAGGGATGCAATTCCCTGCATGACATGGAGCCCAGCTCCACTGACAGGGAGTGACTGGGAGCCAGGGCCAATGGATCTGCTACTTTATGGGCAGTGGCTACAGAAGCCCAAGGGCTGAAGAGCAGTTGTACCACTGCTCTGCAGTGGTCATTCTTCTCCTGCATCATTGGGATGAGATTTATACAAAACTAACCCAATTTCCACTAGGGCAGTGCTAGCTGATGTGTATGAGGGATCTGGGTTCCTGGGGTGATACTGACCTGATTTAAGAACCTATTCACTGGCAACTGGGTCATCAGTTCTATAGATGTTATTACATAGTGCCACCCACTCTGGTGAGACAATGTCTGCAATGGTGTCACAGCTCCCCAGAAAAAGCTGCAGTATAGCTTACACAGTGCTTACAGTGCTCTAACAAATGGTAAGAACTTTAGTGCAAGAAATTAGGGGGGTAAATTTATTCAAGAAAGGGGAAAACGAAGGAAAAGTAATTCTTTATAAAGCAATCAGTTCATCAAGATCCCAAGCTTGGCTATTCCTCCCTCGTCCCTGAGGACTCTAAAGGTGACCCTGAAAGTCTTGCCAAACATATGTGCACAACTAATAGTTCTGAGGGCTCTACTTTTCTTCAGGTCCAATATATGGCCAATGGGTGGGGCTGGAAGATGCAGACACAATAGCATGGTTATGATGGAAAGAAAAAGCTTAGTATTTAGTGACAGGGTGTCCCTGGCCTTTGTGCCTTCCCACAGGAGGCCTTAGGGTCCTGTTACACTGCACCCCACAAAGCAGTGAGTTATAGGACAGAAGCAGTGAAGGTGAGTCCTGCATGCCCAGTTAGAGAGGTCTCCTAGAAGCAGCCAATCAAAACCTAAGCAGGCTCAGATAAAAGGAACAGCAGAACCTTAGTAAGTCAGTTCCTGGCTGAGACCAGGAGTGAAGGAGGGGGCACCTTTCTGGCCAAAGGAGCCTGACAAATAGTGGGAGTTTCTGGTGGGCTGAATTTACATAGTTGGGATTGCAGAGAAAGAAGGAACTGAGGACACTGGCCCAGAGAGAGGGCTGGACATAAGAGGGGCCCAGTGGGAAGAGGTCATGGGAAATACAGCAATGACAGATTGGAGTAAGCAGTAGATTCTGTGTACAGGATCCTTAGGTTAGAACTCATGGTAGTGGGTGGGAGAAGGTTCTCCTACTGGCTAAAGGTAAAGTGGTTTTATTTGGGATCCTGAACAAAGCATCAATTTTAAAGGGCCCAGAGATGGGGCTGACAACTCTAAGGAGGGCAAACAGACTAGACCTGCAGAAGAGCTCCATGTAGCTCAAGAGGTTGTCTCTTTCATCAACAGAAGTTCATCCAATAAAATACATTGTCTAGCACATCTTGTCTGTCTAATATCATGGGACCAACAAAGCTACAACACTGCAAGTGTCTAGTTATTGGATTCGTTATTATCCTAGGAGGGGATCATTTGGACTTCTTGACTTGGCCACAGCGTCAAGCCATTGAAATCTCACCAAGATCAGCCTGCAGGGGGCACCAGGGCCAAGAAAAGGACTGCAGTTCCAAATTCAATCACTAGGAGGTGCTCAGATGTGTGTGCCCACAGAATACTTATACTCCTGGGGGAATTCTGCACCAGTGAGCCTGCGCAGAATTCATGTCCACTGCAGAAAATACATTCTGCTGGGGGGATGCTACAATTACACTTTTTGCCCACCAGGGGCTATTGTGGCACCAGAAGAGAGGGCAGCCAGCTTAGCCAGCCACAGAGCGGAAGGAGAAGAGGCTGCTTTCCTCACAGTGTCCTGCCCACAGTGCCAGGTGAGGAAGCATGGGATACATGCTGGACAGAGCGAGGCACATGGAGCTGTTGGGGGAGGTCACATAGACTGGGGTTCAGAAGGCTAGTGGGGGTGGAGAACAGAAAGGGGCAGGGGCACAGGAACTAATGGGGACACAGCAGGGTCACATGGGGGAGGAGAGGTGACTTAGTGGGGGCACAGGGCCACATGTGGACAGGAGCAGATGTGCCTGACTGAATGGGAGAGGCTAGTGGTCAGCCAGGGTCTGCCTGGGGGAGGCTCCCCAACTCCATAACAATCCCTCCCCCCACAGAAAACCTGTTTCTTATTTCACCCATCCACACCCAACAACCCTCCAAGTTCACAACCAGGCTCCTACCCAGCAATTACATCCCTTCCCTCAGCTCTTCCATTACTGACTCCTCCAAGCCTCAAAGTTCTGTATTAATATACCTAGCAAGAAATCTGTTTGTCAAAAAACGTTTCCAGACTCCTTTTTGTTGTCTGTATTGTTACAGTCCTACTTGCTGACAGATGTTTGAAATAAATTACTAAAATAATTGAAACTGGTGTGCTTATGTTGTGTTAGTTTGACAAATAAAATATGCAGAATTTTAAAATGTTGTGCACAGAATTTTTAATTTTTTGGCACACAAATCCCCCAGGAGCAATCATTTAGAAACACGTTTCAAATCCAGAGCTCCTAAATTGAAGTTTAGGGCATTTGAATCTGTCTAAAGCTATGTCCCAGCACTCGGGTTCTCCTTTCCCTGAGACAACTAGATAGTAATTACAGGTGCAGCCTCTGTAGTACTCACAAAAGTAGTCACTGTGCAAATGAGGAGTAGCTGCTCATTTGCGAAGCACAGTGGTCAATCCACAACTGGCAGGTCACTCCACCCCTCACAGAAGTTAAAATAGTGCTCTGTCTCAGCAGGCTTGGTGGAATTTCCGCAGACTATTCCCAGCAGGTCAGATGAAAGCATAGCAGGCAGCTTGCGCTATGGCACCCTTCAGAATCTTTGCCTTTTCTTTTTTTCCCCTGGGGGAAGGACAGAGGGTTGCTTGGAGATTAAGCATGCTGTGGATGGAGGGATACTAGGGAGCTCTCTCTGTTTTGCTGCACTCCTCTCTGATTGAGAGGGAGGAAGGGATGAGTGAGGTAAAAAATACTCACCATACTCTGACTTGGGAAGAGAGAGAAACAACAAACTTCAAGAACAAAAACAGTTTCTGTAAGCACTTTGTACTGGTGCAGAAAGAGTCACTCAAACCTCAGCTATACTCAGGGTTCATCTTACTTCTGAGAGAGGTACTAAGGGGAAGGCCAGATTAGTATACATAAACGGACATACTTCTACTTTTTTCTTTTCTCCCTCCTTTCTCCTTATGTGACTCATTTTCTCATTTCTTTTGTTTCTCTCACTCTTTGTCTTTCTCCTTAGCTTTGCTTCTCCCTCTCCCATTTGTACCTTTTCCCCTTGATAAAGTTGTGGTTCGTAGTATTTTTCTTTCTTTGCCCTAGAGAAATGAGCACAGGATTTTGAAGCCAGGAATCCTGGGTTCTAATTCTAGCTCTAACACTGACTTGCTGCGTGGCCTCGGGCAAATTTCTTTACCTGTGCCTTTCTGTTCTCCCATCTGAAAATCAGGAATAATGAATACCAACCTTAAAGAGCAGTTGGTTGTGAAAGTTAACTAGTGAGTGTCTGGTTAGCACTGTAAATATCTAAACCACTGTTAAAGGGGACCTTCATCAGCACAAGCACTTGGAGCTACCTCCATCAAGACAATATCTGAATCTTACGATTAATGAGCCCATAGCAGCACTTTGCTGTGGAAATTAATATTGCTTCCTGAGGGCAACATACCTGATGAAAAAATTCATAGCAGTCCATATACCCTATTGATTTGAAATGCTACTGTACATTTGAATTATCTTTTTAGTCATTCAAATCTTCTGAAAATTAAAAAAGCTTATGCACTTACACAGCAAATTTACTTACCAAGAAGGTGATCACCAGCTAATGCTATAAGCGTCAACAGTGAATCACTGACAGCAGCTCTAGATCATCTTTGTTTGAGCTGTGACGATTGATTCATTTTTACAATTTTTCTTCTTTTAGCTTTTTGACAAATGTCCCTTTGCAGCTATTCTCAAACCCTGGGCAGTGTGTTTCATTCACCCCAGCTATCTTTTGAAAATCATCAAAGTCTTTAACATGTTATAAAGTTTTAATTTTGAGGAACTGTGTTTTAAAAACGAACCTGTAGATTAGATTCCATTAAGACAGACACGGCATCACAGACTTTCTTTACTGTGAACAGTCCTTAATATTTTATACTATCTATGGCACTTACATAACCACAATTACATGACTATTTGAGTACTTCCCTATCTTTAATGTATTTCTCCTCAAAACAACCCTGGTGAGATAGGGAACTATTGTTACCATCTTATAGACATGGAACTGAGGAACTAAGAAACCAAGTGAAGGAAGTCTGTTACAGAGCTGAGAATTGAAGCTGGGAGAACCCTTCCTATTGCTGTAGTGAGTGGCTGTGCTATATTGTTGTGGTTTGCCTCTGTAGAGGTTTAGGTGTGGATGTAGCCTCAGTCTGCAGACAGACTTCCTTGAACAGCTCTTCACTTTTTGAACATGCCCTCTTTTCTGGGGGGTGAAAATGGTATTCCTGGAAAATCTGAAAACAAACAAAACAAATCTTTCCATGCCTCTTTTCTTTAATGGCATGGTTTGTTGAATCTTCTTTCATCTTGTCACATATAGGAATAGCTTTCACAGTGATAGAATGTTCTCACAGTAAACTGTTTCACAGGTATCAAATGCCTCAGCCTTACTTCAATGTTTAATCACCTGCCAAAGCAACTTATTTCCTTATTTCTCCGAAGTGATCATTCTCTTAGGTAACCATAACTTACAATTGTAATAGCTCTTTTCTGAAGAAAGTTAGACATCCAGGCTTGTACAGTCAGCCCCTTTATCAGTTCTTTATCATTCTCTAAGGGCTTTGTGGTTATCTTGAGAAGCAGGAAAGGGAGGGGTAGTACAGCTGTACTGAACTGAAGTACTTCAGAAATGAATGTTTTTCCATGGTCTTTTTAAGTGTTACGGACTGAAGTTTTCAGAAGTAGTGTTAAAAAAAAAAAAAAAAAGATCGGAATCAAAATCCTGATCAGATACCAGAAGCCTCCTTATGGTCCTAAGAGTTTAATTTCCATTTAAACAACAATAAATACAGAGTATAAAGGTTTAAGATGAATTATGTAAGCCCTTTAACCATAGCTATTACATTCTGCCACAAAAACGAGCTGCTGTTCTCACTTTGTTTTATGGGCTCAGTGTAGCCTGTTGTTATTGTAGCTGTCAAATAAAAACCAGCAAGCCATGCAAATGAAAATACAATCTCTTATGCTTTCATAGTCTTAGGATAAAAAAGCATGTGCAATTTTACAATTTTTTTTTCAATTTGCACTATTATGCCTCAACCTTTGGAGACTGACCGTGGAAGGAAAAGCTTTTTCCTCTTTGGCAGCTTCTCAGTTTGGATCCTCCAATTTCCTTTGACTGGACAGAGCTACACTCTAATGGGCTGAGAGAGTTCTTCTACAGTTTTCATCTTCAACTTTGTCCCAGACTTGTGCTTTGCTGACAGTTGTAGCTTCCTACAGTTATGAATAAAAGATGGATTATGGGTCTTTTCATGGAATCAAAAATACTGTTGATTTAAAAGTAATAGATTTCCAGCCTTTAATTTCTCCAAGACCTCACTGTCTTCCAACTAGCACAAATATTCTGTGACTTCTTTGGAGAAATGAGATTTGCAGCACTCAGTGAATGTGCAGAGAGGAAAATCAGATCGGTACCCTCAAAAGAGAACTGCAATTGCTGAAGACTAGCCAAGACATATGATGCCATATTCAATATATCTGAAACAAAATGCATAACATCACGTGATAATATGTGCAAGTAACACTGGGTGTGTGGCTTACAGAAAAAAGATCCAGGAAGGAATCAAAGTAGGAACATCATCTCATCCATGAGATATGGAAAATAGGAATATAAAATGAGCTAAGGTACTTCAACAACAGAGAACAACTAATATAATAGGAGCTTTGTTGACAATTGAATTAAACCCAGAGTACTAACACATGGTTTTTACTTCATGATCTGTGACATCAGATCACATTGCTTCACTTCCCTTTGCCATGTACCTTCTTTTCCTTTTGCTCAGCTCTTGCCTGGCCTATGTATATTTTGAAACTATAACCACTACATTTCATATTTTATGCTTCAAAGTGGGAGCTGTGTTGGAATTCGGGGCCCACTTTTGTGCATAGATTTTTACATTTTTTTCTCCTTGCACACTTTTCACACAAGATGGTAACATATGGCCTTGGGTGATTAAATGATTTAGTTAATGAACTGAGCAGAAAAAATAGGCTGATTGGAAGAAGACAACTTCTGTTTAGACACAAATGTCTTGGTAATCAACAATAATAGGAAAGGAAATCTAGAAAAAGCGCAAGACAACTTAATTGTTTTGTTTAAATATTATATTTTAAGGTGTGTCTTAAAAAGTGAAATTGTAGTGTAGCAACAATACATTAATTATAGTTTCTGTAGTTTCTCCTTTAAAGAGCACAAGAGGTAGATGACATGCACACCCAATATATAGAGACAAAATGAAAAAATAAATTTACCGAAATTCTTTCCCTCTATAAAGCTTGGTCTGACTTTAGGACTCCCAAGGTCCTACTGTTTCATTGGGTTTCCTCCTTCCCTCTCTAATGCACAGATAACTCAGCATAGGCCTGCTCAGCTAAGCTCCATCTTCCAATCAGGGGTTGCTTCGCCACCTAAACTCCTCATGTGTGGCCTATCTCACTAACTGGCCCTTTTTCAGCTTCCATCACCTTTTCAGAGCTGATGTGGTGTTTATGAACACCCCATCACACACACCCACCATGGAAAAATGTTTTGTATAGATGGTCCTTCATAAGACTGGTGTTCATAAAATCAAGGTTCTACTCTATTTGAAGAAAGTGACATTAGTATTCAGAGACAAATTGTGCTGGACTCCAGTTTTCAAATCTCCATCCATACCCAATGCATAAAGAATGGGACACTGATCTCAAAAGCAGTCCCCACATAAAGTAGCAGCTGTTGTTGAAAGACTTTCAGGTCTATACACCAGAAAAGGGTAGCAGAACTGGATGAAAGTACAACAACCCGTTCTCAATCTTAAATATTGGTCTTTATGAGTAATCACATAGGTGCTGGTGCTGGTCATGGTAGCAGAGACGCTTTATCTCATGCTGGTGCTACTCTCCCACATTATAACATGTGAAAGGAGAGAGAAATTTCTGACCAGCATGCTGAGATGAGCTCTTAACTGAGCACATCCTGATGACTTATCCAGCATACCTAAAGCTGATAAGAATTACTGATCCAGTCTGACTGGCACAACATACTATACGTTTAGCCAATTCATGCAGTTCAAAGACTGCATTATATTACCTTATCAATCAATACAACAGCAGTACCTCATTGGGGATGATATCTGGACTGAGATAATCCATACAACATAGATACAAGACAACTGGCCATTGTTTTTTTTCTTTTTTAAGAACAAGGGAGATGGAATAAATAGCAGCTATGGTATTTCACAAAATACCTAGATAACAGATTCAGGGGCTTCACTGCAAAAGAAAGTAACGAAGTCCATGAACTCTCCACAGGTGGCAGTGAATGCCAGAGGGCTCTGTAAACCAATTGTTTTACCATTAGAAGAAACATTAGAAAACTAGAAACAGAGGGTACAAGAAAAATGTGCTAACTGATCAGGCAAGTATTAAAGGTCAAGTCTTTAAAGGACTTCATATTATAATGGCAATGTTTTAAAATTAAACTTTCGGAGTGGCCTACAGGTTTGGCCCTCAGCCTTGTGTTTTTACTCTAGTCTTTTTGTCACTCAACACTGCCCTCTTTGTGATTTTATGTACTCTAATGCTGTATACTCAAGCTATTTCAAAGCCTTTAGTAAAGTACAGTAATGAATTAAATCTGGGTATTTCACTAAGTGCAGGCAAACAAGACAGCTACAATATAACATGCTCAGTAGTAGTTCATCATCCATGGCCTTTGAAGTTGGAAGCAAATCTTTTTTGTCTTGAGAAGTAATGGGGAGCCATGGGGAGCTATGGGATCTCCAATTTCAATCAGACAGAGAGAGGATCTTGGCTTTAATGAATTATTCTAAGGACAGAAGCACCTCTATCAGAGCTGAAACCCATTCTACGATACTACGCTGCAGCGTCAGCACTGGTTATGGGCCACAGGCCTTCAGTCTTACTTGTTGCCTAGAGGATACAAACTGAAATCAGCAGGCACAAAGGTGCAAGAGTTTTTCCTAGTGTTGTAGCAGTTTCCCCAAACAGTATTTGTGCAGTAAATGGAATTAATTTCTTTTTACAATCAATTGAAAACATTCCTACTTTCTCTGGCTTAGGAATATTCTTAGTTTATATTTGTTCCCTTATTTTGTATAGTACCTTGGGATGCCTGACATGAATGGTGCTTTATAAATGTACGTAGGGGCCAGATGTATTGCCAGATGTTTGTGTCCCTTTACAGCAAGTCTTCCCAACCCTTTCCAACTGAACAACTCTTGTTTATGTTTAAAATTTTGTATAGAGGCTTGATTAGTCTATGAGGTATTTATACATGTAGATATTTTGTTACATTTTATTTCCATTTTTGAAATAATGCTAAGTTTTTAGCCCTTCTCATTTTTTTAATTAGAGCCCTTTTCACAGATAAAATACAAATAGGTTTATTGCACTGGTGTTATCCAAATTAGATTGGAACTATCCTGAAATATTTTCTTACTAAGATATTACCTAACATCACCTATTTTCTAATTCATTCAATTTCTTTTATTTGGGAATTTAATAAATTATTTTTGTTTCTATTACAACAGGCCTACAGACTACAACCAAGATTTGGGGCCCTATTCTGCTAGGCAATGTATAAACACCTAGTAAGAAACAGTCCACTCCTGAAAAGTTTATAGTGTAAATAGACAAGATGCACAAAGAGCGTGAAGGTAAAGTGACTTGCCCAAGTTCAACAGCAGGCCAGTGGGAGAGCTCGGACTAGAATACAACTTTATTTAATTAGTGACCAGTGCTTTGAGTACCAGGTGTGATCAAACGTCATAGAATTTTCAGGAGGCAAGTGATGGAAGAAAACTTTGTTCAAATACTTTTAAAGAGGTATAATGGGAAATGTATGGGTGTGTTAGCTGTACAACAGCTCACAGTCCACAGAATCTTATTCTGAAATTCCTAGTTGAAAATTCTAGGTGCTATGGAAATCTTTAAGGGCCTGATCATGTGATTTGCTGAGCTTCCTCCACACCCATTATGTCAGTGGGAACTGAGGGAGCTCAGCACGCCATAGGATTAGGTTTTATATTTCCTATTCTTCTGTACTAAATTTTTGTTTCCTAGTTGTGTTTTCTGTGAAACATAAGAGATTCCTACCCAATGAGTTCACAGTCTAAAACCCCAATCCAGCAAACATGTATGCATGTGTAACTTAATGCATGTGAATTGTTCCATTGGCTTCAAATTAATTACTCACATCAGTTAAATTACACCTATATAAGTATTTGGAAGATAAGGCCTTAATGCACTAGACAGATAACTGAAGATAAAACATACATCAAGAAGGGGAAGGGGAAGTAAGGACATGGATTACAAACATGATGGCATGGTTACTCACATCAGGCATACATATTGGCAATTCAAATGTGTGTACATGCATGTGTTATTTATAAAAAACATAGTTTAAATGTAACTGTATAAATATATGTAAAATATATTTAGCATACACAATATAAAAATAAATGTAAATCCATTTTTTAGCAAATACTTTTGAAATTAGTTTGTAAGTGTTATTTAAATTAGTCTTAAGGGTTATTTGAAATAGGTGAGGGTGCAGGCTTAGCAAACAAATTTTGGAAAGACGTTCCAGGCATAGGAGACAGCATGGAAGAAGGCACAGATTTTTGTCAGGAAAATATGAAAGGATGTCTGAGAGGAACTGATGGACTGGGTGAGCGGGAAAGACTAGATCTGAACTGTTGGGCCTTGAAAACAGGGATGCAATGCATAACAGAATGTGGAGCCAGTAGCATGATTCAAAATGGGGACAAGCTACATAACTGAAGCAATGAGCAAGTAAAATTTTAGTGGCAGCTGTTTGGATGGGCTGGAAGGGTTTGAGATTAGTATAAAAAAAATCCAAGGAGTCTGCAGTAGTCAAGATAGAAGATAAAATGTGTATGAGCAATCTGCCCATGAAAACCTAAAGAAAAGGATACATTTTTATAATATGATGGAGGAAAGGGCAATAGGATTATTACAGGATAGCTTCCTGGGCTCCAGATCCTACACAGTATGCAAAATGATGCTTTCAAGTAAGCTAGCCAAAATAGGACTTGGTGTACTTTTTTATAATGCTGTAACTTAGTGTTTTCCAAAGCAAATTCTTATATATTTTTATATAAATGTATATATCTTTTCAATCCATTTTGGAGTCACATAATATACCTGTTTCCCTTTTGATTCTTGTTCTATTGTTACCTTTGTGCACTTTATTCTCTCCATAATTTCATACTGGAGTTATACTGCTAGCTTTTATCCTGAAATCGATGGGGTGAAAATCACCCCTCCCCCTGCAAACTACTCCTTTGCTAAGAACACACTATTGTTCAAAGATGCACAGAAAACGCCATATGAGATCAGCTTACACATAATGAGGGTTTATGGTAAATATGTGCAGAGCCTGTTTCCACAGGCCTACAGTTCTGGGAGTCCTGGTGATTTCCAACCTGTCTTGGCAGCTGTCCCATGTTTACCAAAGTCCTCAGCTGTTCAAGTATGGCCCCTGTTGCCTTTTATTCAGTTATACATATTCTAACCCACCACAAAGCAATGTGGAGCTGTCACACACCAAGCTTTGTCCTTATTGCTCTTGCCCCACAGCAGGCCTAGGCAGTCACTACCCCCATTGTTTTCACTCATCGAGTGAAACTGAACTATCATTGAGGCCAAAGCCCCTGGCCTCACCTCTGTCTCTCTTGCCATAGATGAAAGCATATACTTTGCCAGTGGTTTACTGTTTGCTTAAACAACAGTAGAATTTTGGAGACTGGAAATCCTGAGTTCTGTCCTTGGGTCTGGGAATGAAGTTGATCTAGAAAGGAAGGATAATCAAGGCAAATAGATTTGTTATATTCTAACTCAAAGGCAACTTGGCAGAGTAAGAGTTTGCTCTGCTACACTACAGATTTGGATTCAATTCCAAGTTCTGCCTTAAATGACCTTGGGCAATCTCTTATATAATGTATTTATAAAGTGGGAGAAGCTAATATTTGATAGCCTTTTAAGTTAATGCATAAAGCTTTGGTCAGCAACAAGGGCTATGAGGTGCATAGAAATACAAATACCAGTTAGCAAAGGCAGGACCAGAATTCATCGTCTCCTGGCTCCTAGCTCATTGCAGGTCCCTCTAGCTATTTGGAGAGACATCCCAAGTATGTATTGGTGGCTCTGTACCCCCTTCCTCCTTCACACTGTTGTGCCCTGCTCAGGTGGGGGCCGGGGGCAGATCCCTTCACTCGCTGCTGATCTGAGAGGCTCCCAGTCAGTTGAGGTGCTGGGAGCAGCCAGGATGCATTGGGGGTGGGGGTGGAGAGTGGAGGCCAGGCAGGCAGCCTGTCCCAGAGGTGCAGGACAAAGGGGGACCACCAGCTGCCCCTGCCTTTGCCTCTCATCTAGAAACCTCCCTCCCTCCAGTCCTACTCTGTCCCATGGGGCACTGCAACCCAGGCTGGCTCCCTCCTGCCTCAGCCCCAGAGCCAAAGCGAGGCTCCAGCAGGCCCAGCGCCTGAGTCACTGCACTGATAATAATGCCCCGCCCCCTCCTGGCACGAGAACCCCTCCCCATCTCTGGCTCCGCCCCTTCCCCGCGCTCAAAGCGCCCCCCTTCCTTCCGCCTTTGCTCCGAGAGCCCCGCCCTCTTCCTTCTGATTGGTCAAAGGTGACGGCTTTTCGTCTTCCGGCACTGGGCGGCAGTCCTTGTCTGTCACCACCTGTTTTCCTCTCTGATTGGCGGAAGAGGTGGAGCGGGCCGGCCAGACTGTCAGTCACTAACGGGGAGGGAGGGGTGAAGGCGCGGGGGGGGGGAGGGGGAGAACATCTGGGTGCCGCAGCCCTGGCCCGTCTGTGCCGCCGCCGTGCGTGCGCCCGTGCTGCGTGCGCCCGGCTTCCCCTGCCCCTCCCCCTCCTCCCCCCGCGCCCGGCTGGCTCCGGGCTCCGCGCTGGCTGTCTCCGGCCGCTGGTGCCATGGGGAGCCGTTGAGCGTGGGGCCCGCTTCGCTCCGCCGGCTGCCCCGCTCCTCAGCTGCCAGCGGGGGGTGGGTCGGTGGGGGGAGGGGAGCGGGCGGCGCAGCCGGGGGAGGACACACACACACACACACACACACACAGGCACAGCCCGAAGCCGCAAGTGAGTGAACAGGCGCCGGCGGGGCAGCGGCGCGGCGGAGGGAGCGCGGGGCACTTGGGGGCCGCTCCGGAGTGTGAGTCCCGCTCTCCTCCCTCCCCCTCGCCCCCCCCGGCCGTGAGTGGGGCTGGCGCGGGGAGGGGGGGGGCTGGCGCGGGGAGGGGGGCAGCCGGTGCGGGGCAGCCCCAAGTTGAAGGGGGGGAGCAGCAGGTGGGGGGCTGGGGAGTGCCATGGGGGCAATGGGATGGGGGAGGGGTACGTGGGCCGGGGGGGCAGCGAGGGGCTAGTCCCTGAGGGAGCGGCTGTCCCGGGGTGTCCGCGCAGCTGTGGGGGCCCCGGGGGGCAGCGCAAGCCGCGCGCACGGACTGGCTGCTCCGCGCTCCTGGTGACTTTTGTTTTGCTGGTGCCGCCGTGACCCGTGTGGCTCGGCTTCTCCTGCGCGCTTGGCTGCTTCCTTCCCTCGCCTCTGAGCGCGGCCGCCGCTGCTGTTTGTGTCTGTTCGCTGTGCGTGTCCTCTTTCGGCCGCGGCACCTTGGACATGCCCGCACAAGGGAGCGGAGTGAGTTAGGGGGGCTTTTATCCGCAGCCTTTTGCAGCACTTTCTGAGCAGCGGGGGGGGATACTTTCTATAAAGAAGGCAGTGCCAGATTCTCCCTTAGCCCTTGGTAACTGACTGATCCTAGCGTTGTAACAGTCTGATAGTAAGTGGGGAGGTGCTGTGATTAGTTGGGAGCTGGTGAGGGGACGAGGTGGTGACGCATTGCTGAAAAGTTGTTTTCATGAGCATCTTATGTTGCGTCTAGTTCGTGTGATAAGGGAAGTTAGGCTGACCACTTGCTCTGTCTTGACTACTTTGATTTGGTGATTGATCCCCCCCACATTGAATGTTTGATTTCCACAGGGTAATTCATTACCTAAGACCATGGCTTTTTGAGTCTGCTAGGAGGCCACTGTGTTTCCTCCCACCTCCTTGACTGTGTGTGTATGGAGAGATGCATTTGACATTCACAGATGTCAGCACAGTGAACACAGCATAAATGTGTCTAGCTTAGGTTGCAGGACTGTTTTGTCAGCCTTTCAAAACATCAGAACTGAACTTAAGAGCTTTTCACAACAAATGTATTTGACAGCTTCCCAAGAATATTACAAAGTAGATTATAAAAGGTATTGGAAAGGGGTGGATATCTTTTCTGGCCTGGGAAATAACATCACAGTTACAGGTACAACAAAGTACTCACAACATTTCAATTTAAGCTTTTCCCACATTCCCAATTTTTAATTTTATTTCACTGTCATGAAATAATATAGTCTTAAGGGTTTCTCAAATAAATGTCCAATTTCAGTGTTACTTGATATTTATGCATCGGAATAATAAATGACGGTCCAAGGCAACGTACAAAGATGGTCTATAAGCAGTGGCTAAACATGAGGAAAATAATGCTTTAGGAAGGCTGACAGCCCTTGTCATGGCATATATTTAGATTGTTAGGATACTAGCTCTGCTGTTGAGCCAAAAAAAAAAAAAAGTTGAAAGTACTGAAGTTGAAGTGGAGGATTATAAATTCAGTTAAATAGATTTAGTTAAAAATGTCATTTTTGTAACTGAACCTCTGGGTTCAATAAAAAATGCATCCATGTGGATTTCCTGGATAGCCCTATAGCATGAGTATGCTGTCAGTATATAAAGCAGTCCACCATCTTTAGACAGAAGTGTTGCTATCCCATAAATACAGTAGAGCCCCATATGTTTAGGATTTTCAATTTTTTTTTCTGTTAGAAAGTTTGAAAAAAAGAGACTTTGAAGTATTTTGTTTATACTAACAGAAGAGAAAAGTTCTCCTAAGAAAAAGCTGGTGGCAGGAGTGTAGAGGAGTAGCATATGGCATTAAAAGGAGCACAGCTGGAGGTAGCATTTCCATCTGAACATGATGTCAGAGCAGCTGACAGCCTGCCATCCCTCAGCCTTTTATTCTAACACACAGACAGGGAGTTAGTGTGTGCAGATCTGTGTGTGGAGAAGGTATCTCATTCCTCTCTAACATCATCTCCACTTTGCATCTGTCTCTCTTAGTCTGCTTTTTTTCCACCGATCTAACAGACCTGGAGCCAGCAAGACTCAGAGGAAAGGACTTAATCAGGTTTATGTGTACTAAAGGTAGGAGTAGTAATAGATTAGATACAGCATATTTCTGTTTTGATGTGTTTATTTAATTTTAGAAAAATCACATTACTTTTCTAACCAAGTTTAGAGATAATATATGAAATTGAGTATTAAATGGATAAGTGTACTTTCTGCAGTTGAAAGGGTTAGGATATAGTATAAGAGTATATGTTCCTCTGCCTGTTATCAGAAAAACTTCTTAATATGTATATATTTCTAATTGCAGAGCACTGAGATAGCAAGCTCGTTGGTCATTTTTCACCAAAAATGAAAAGATTTTAGTTGCAGGCAATATGATGGTTTGGTTTCTGTTTTGTATTATTTTCTAATGATGATAAAGCAAAAATACGTTTTTATATACCTTTTCATATTTCATTCCAATTTAAATGTCTTGTGAATTCCACCATTAAACTTTATGCTTAAAGATCCAGCAGCCTAGAACTACAAAAGCATACAGCTGTACTACTGTCTGAAAGATAGAAATCAGTTGTGTGTTTCAAAACTTTTGTCCCCAGGAGAATAGCTTGACTGGTTTCCTCCTTTCTTTCTCAGATGCATATTTGAAATCTTTTATTTCAGCATAACAATAATTATTTGAGGGAGTTTTTGTGTTCGCGACTAATTTAGAACTTGTAGATTTGAGCTGCCTGAATTGGCCAGACAGCTGTAATCGCACTCCTCTATTCTTAATCTCTTTATCTGGGCAGCAGCTGCCATATGGCCACAGTCAGCTGGATCAGATGTTTATAAGCTTCCTTCTTCGTCCCTCTGTCCTTTCAGCCTCCTAATTTGATCACAGCTACCTTGTGAGCTGCCCTCCAATCTTTATTTTTAGCCCTCTTAAGGATTAGGATTGATGTTGGCTGTGGGGCACTTAAAGTGATTGTATTGTAAATCTTCTTGCTTTATTCTAGCAATAGTATTTTACAGAATATATTTCAGGTTGGGTTGTAAATGCTTGTACATCTTGGATTGTGAGAGAGAATTATTTTTCAGTAATACATGCCAACCCAAAAATGCACAATCTGTGTTTAAATGGTTTCGTAGAACTTTGCTTTTAGTCACAGAAGACGGGGAGCAGATTAGCCTTTTTAAATAGAAATTTTGCGATTTAGTTCAGTTCTAGTCCTTGCATTTCCTTGAAGATTTTCTCCACAAGGAAGGTGAGTAGGAAAACAATGGCTTTGGAAGAATTGTATATGGAATAATTGACACAGCCATGCTGAAACACTTTCTTTTAGTTTGATTCTGCAAACAGTAGGGAAAAAGCATCTTTAAAAAAGCCTCTCTCTAGAAGAAAAGTCATCTTGTATAATCAACACTTGTTTTCATTTTAGTCTATAGCTGCTTCAGAAGTTTTTACCTATTAAAATAAAATATTTTGCTCTCCTATTGCTTGGGGGAAAGTTTAAAACCTAAAAGTATGTCAATGTGATCATTTTTTCTTCTTTAAATTTCTAAACTCTTTGCTTTTGGTATTAGTAAAGATCTCTTCCATCTGTTTGGGATCCCTTACGTATGTTATACCTGTAGATTTTAAGGTATTAACATCTGTCTTCATGCAGTAAGCTCTCTTGTTCTTGTTGTAACAATTTGACTTTGTAAAGAAAGTTGCTTAATCTGAAAATACACTTTATTTTTCTTTGCTGCGAAGATCCCGCTCTTAAATCTACAGCATTTTTTAGTCTATTTTAAATCTACTGTTTTAAGTAGCTTAAAATGGATCATTGAACAGCCTTAAGGAACAACAGTGATACTTTTAAAAATAATTAGTTGTTGCTTACCTAAACTCTTATCAAAAGTAGTTATTGTCTGCTGTAGTCTAGTCATAAAAATAAATTCAGTGATTTTTTTTGTCTATGTGGTGTTACACACTGTGTGTGTGTGTCAGTTGTGGTATAGTTGTTGCTTGATTGCAACCCAGGGAATTAAATAATAGTTTCTAGAGCATAATTTGTACTTACCTACGTTTGCTATATTTCTATCCATATTTAATTAAAAAAATCTTTTTGCTTATAGGTTATGAAGACAATATGGAGTTTCCTGATCATAGTAGACATTTGCTACAGTGTCTGAGTGAGCAGAGACATCAGGGTTTTCTTTGTGATTGCACGGTCCTGGTAGGAGATGCCCAGTTCCGAGCTCACAGAGCAGTACTGGCTTCATGCAGCATGTATTTCCACCTCTTTTACAAGGACCAGCTGGACAAAAGGGACATTGTTCATCTGAACAGCGACATTGTTACAGCCCCAGCTTTCGCTCTCCTGCTTGAATTCATGTATGAAGGGAAACTCCAGTTCAAAGACTTGCCCACTGAAGACGTGCTAGCAGCTGCCAGTTATCTCCACATGTATGATATTGTCAAAGTTTGCAAAAAGAAGCTGAAAGAGAAAGCCACCACAGAGGCAGACAGTACAAAAAAGGAAGAAGACGCCTCAAGTTGTTCGGACAAAGTGGAGAGCCTCTCTGATGGCAGCAGCCACATAGCAGGAGATTTACCCAGTGATGAAGATGAAGGAGAAGATGAAAAATTGAACATCCTGCCTAGCAAAAGGGACTTGGCGGCTGAGCCTGGGAACATGTGGATGAGATTGCCCTCAGACTCAGCAGGCATTCCCCAGACTGGCGGAGAGGCAGAGACACACGCAACAGCAGCTGGAAAAACAGTAGCCAGCCCCTGCAGCTCAACAGAGTCTTTGTCCCAGAGGTCTGTCACCTCCGTGAGGGATTCAGCAGATGTTGACTGTGTGCTGGACCTGTCTGTCAAGTCCAGCCTTTCAGGAGTAGAAAATCTGAACAGTTCTTATTTCTCTTCACAGGACATGCTTAGAAACAACCTGGTTCAGGTGAAGGTGGAGAAAGAGGCTTCCTGTGATGAAAGTGATGTTGGCACTAATGATTATGACATGGAACATAGCACTGTGAAAGAAAGTGTGAGCACTAATAACAGGGTACATTATGAGCCAGCCCATCTGGCTCCTATGAGGGAAGATTCGGTCTTAAGGGAGCTAGATAGAGAGGACAAAGCAAGCGATGATGAAATGATCTCTCCAGAGAATGAGAGAGTTCAGGTGGAAGGAAACATGGACAGCAGTTTGCTCCCTTACGTGTCAAATATACTTAGTCCTGCTGGCCAAATTTTTATGTGTCCTCTCTGCAACAAAGTCTTTCCTAGTCCCCACATTCTGCAGATCCATTTAAGCACGCACTTTCGAGAGCAGGATGGGATCCGCAGCAAGCCTGCTACTGATGTCAATGTCCCGACCTGTTCCTTGTGTGGTAAGACTTTTTCTTGCATGTACACCTTGAAACGTCATGAGAGGACTCATTCAGGTGAAAAGCCCTACACTTGCACCCAGTGTGGGAAGAGCTTCCAGTATTCCCACAACCTGAGCCGCCATGCTGTGGTTCATACCCGGGAGAAGCCACATGCTTGTAAGTGGTGTGAACGCAGGTTCACACAGTCTGGAGACCTTTACAGACACATTCGGAAGTTTCACTGTGAGTTGGTGAACTCGTTGTCTGTCAAAAGTGAAGCACTGAGCTTACCTACTGTCAGAGACTGGACCTTAGAAGATAGCTCACAAGAACTTTGGAAATAAAATTTTTTATATATATAATTAATATATATATATATAAATATTTATATAGTTGTGGTACAGTCTAAAAGCAATCTTGTTTCCTTGATCTGAAAGTTTGGCTATTAGCTTGTTTTTGCACTTTAAGACAGCATGAACATTTCACTAATTTAGCACTCTGAGAAAATGAACTTTAGAAATAATATGACAAAATAATAAAGTACAGAGGATTTTTTGCCCCACTTATAGGAACAATAAGCCAGTAAATACTTCGCTGTTAAAGGAAATCTCAAATTGCAAAAAGATTTTATATGGCTTTATTCTCTCCCCTCAAATACTTCATTATTTTAAGCCCCAAATGTTTTTCATTATTTTAAAAATATGAATGTAGAAATCCCCTTCAGTTTTATCAGTTCCTTTACATTTCTAAAATTGCAGCAGTCCTTTCTAGCTGTTGGAAACCTGAATGCTTTTAGACCCAAATGGAAAATTTCTGAAATGCTGGATTATTCTATTTTTAAACAAGCAGTTGACTTAAAACTTATTATGGCAACTTCTGGATTTCTGACAGTTCCCACTGGAAAAAATAATCCTGAAAGTACACTGGGATCACTAGGACTCTGTGCAGTCTGTGAAGGTTTGCTTGGGATGAAAAAGGATATTGCAGCTTCAGCAGTGATGAACTGTGTGTTTAAAAATGTGAATTACTGTTATTGTATACTGTAATTGATTACATGAACTGGGGGGGGTGTCAAAGAACTTGGCAGGTTGTGTTGATGCTCTTAGTTGAGTTTTGAAAAGTAAATATTAACGCTACAGAAATGCATGAGTTTCAGTATATTTTTGTCTTTGTTTGCATTGTATAACTTTAATGAGTGAGTTTAAAATTATTTAATTTCCGTAGGAAAATACACCACTGAAAAAACTGGTGTTGCGAAGAACATAAATGCACTGTTTTTATTTGATATAATTTAAATTTACTTTCCCGCTGTCTTTAAATTGAATAAAACTTAAGCTACAAGTTGATAATTTAGCAACATAAGAAGGAAGATATTAATGTTTACAAACAGGCTTAAAGATTTGCATGTGCAGTGTGCATTTGTTAAAAGAAAACCTAATTGCACAAAATCCACGCCAGCTCAAACTTTAGGTGCACACACTTACCCAGACGAGCATTTTTAGAATTCCTGCTGCACAAATTAACAATAAGAATTCTTATTCTCTCCTCTCCTCTTGCGGCCCTCCTCCCCCTTTCCCCCCCCCCCAAAAAAAAAGTGTGGGGGGAGATTCTAGGGACTGAAAAAGCCCCCGTCTGAAAGGACTGGAAGGCTTTGATTGACATGGGGGAAAAGGAGGGGAGGAGGGTGGTTAGTGGACTATGTGTATCCAAGCAGCAGAGACTGCAGCCTGATGTGTGGCTTTAATGACCGACACACAGGTCAAAAGCATTTTGCACAGTGTTTGTTTTCCTGTCTTGCACTTACAAATAAGGTCTATGGGAGTAGCATGGAAAACGTTTGCTGTTTTTCCTTCTTTTTCTGCTTTTGTTTAAAATTTGATCGCCTTAACTACTGTAAACATAGCCTATTTTTGTGCTTAAGATACTGAATGGAAAACTCCATTGTGTATTACTGGACTGTTTTGGAAATATTTGGTCAAATGTGTGTTAAGTTGGCTGTAATGGCATTTAAAACAAAAAAAAATAAGCTGTGAAAATGGCCTTGGAGCATTATCTTTAGTTACTTGAATAGTTTCTAGGTTTTAAAAATACATTCTTTTATTAATTTAGAAAAGACAATCAGTGTCTGAGAAAAATGGATTTTCTCTTGGATTTTTTTTGTGGTCCTCGTGAGTGATTGCTTATATTCTTTTATTAGTTTCACATTCTTCTTTTGTTCTAAAATTTAGACTGACATCTAGCTTTGACAATCATAGTATGTTTTATTTTCCTGAGGGGGGAATAACTTATAATGCTGTTTAGTTTTGTACTATTGGTGTGTTGGTGAATTTTTAAACTGTGTGCTAACTGCAATAAATTATATGAACTGAGAAATCAATTCCTTTGTCTTTTTTCCCCCTTTTAAATTATAACTATGGAGTATTTTTTATAATGTGTAACTTTATTACTTTTGTACAGACTTTTATTGCTAAATTTGTGTGGAATATGTTTTCAGTATGCTTTTAAGTACTCTGTTGCTAACATGCATATATATTTACATCTCTCACTTAACATTTAAAAATTAAATGCTTGTGATTTGAAAGCATTCCTCTGCGTGTAGCTCTCTATCATTCTATAAATACATTTTCTTCAGAGACCTACATAGAAACATCCTATTATCTTCCTAGGGATCGCTAACGTTTCATAACACTGCAAATCTCTATCAAGACAGAAGTGAGTTTTATTCTGATGTTTTACTTTACCCTAAATAGGTCTGTCAGACTTGTTCTTTACTATTCAGTTTCTAATAGAAAATTAGAGGAGGGAAAAACTTAATTTGAAGCACTGCTTGACTGGCATCCTAGGCAATACAATTATTAGACATTTAAAATGTCCTGTTTTCCAAAATATTGACTGTACTCCATCATACTTCGGGTTACTGAAAGAAAGTAGGAATCATCCCTCATCTGCTTCGTCTGTCTGTAAATTTCATTTACCTGTATAAACCAGGTTATTTTAAAAATGCTTATGGATGCCTCTGAACCAGAACGGATGATTCTTGTAAAGGGTAGTTTTGAAGTGCAATGATTGTAAAACCTAGTGGGAATTGAGGGTGGAACTGAGTTAGGAGTCTGGAACAGGAAAAGAGGTGAGAATTTGAGAAACTTCTTGTGAAGTAAAAGAAAAGATTAATTTGCACTGGCATCTAAACAGGTTCAGCTTCCGTATAGCCTTGGTCAAGTGAGTTTCAATATTATGCAGCAATATTTTGTAGATAAATGTCTGAAATGGGCAACTTTCTGCCTCCGGAGTAACTACTGATGTATAAGGATCTTTCCACTATCATTTTCATTAAATCCCTTACTAAAGTCTCAAGAACATTTTTATTCTGTGTATTAGTAAAGTGAAGTATTTCAAGGTAATTCCTCATAAATTCTTAATGTTAAATTTAGAAATGTAAACAGCTGTTAAATATATACAAAGCCTGCTTAGCAGCAAATTCTTAGTACGATCATAACTTTCAAATTATATAATCTTAATATTTGCTTAAATAATATGAATGAAAGGGGGAGAAGGTTAATATTACAGCTATTAGTCAGGTTTGGAATCCACATAACTGATTAGCATTAGATGTGGTTTTGGACAGGCTTACCATATGATCCCAAGGGTCACAGGATTTTAAGAGCAGAGAATTCACAAATCCAGCAATGCTTCATTTAGAGTCTTTGAAAGGGAATTCTTGCCCATTAGGGTAACTTTATTCATAACTTGACCACTAAATATAAAACTTGGCCACCAAATTGCTTCATGAAAAAAGGAGGCAAGTACACTTGTATCTTTCTTCTTTCCATAGGCTTAAAGAAATTATATCTGAATACTTCGTAACCTTTTTTTTAACATGGTTTCTAGATAAATTTTAAGATTGAGATAATCTATTCTAGATAGCTTTGGGAGTGTCGCCTATAGAAATCAAAATACCTGTGCACTCACATGCCTGCTATGGTCTAATACTGGGTGGTAGATTGCTATTTCTGTCTCTGTATCTATTATGATAACCTTATAGGTTCAGTAGTCTTTTCTGACCAGTGATCTAAAACCACACTGGGAGTGTATCACATAATTGCATTTTTTAAAAACCAGTTCCACTGATGGTGAATTGGCTCTTAATTTGATAGTACTTAATTTGACACTATTAAAGCACTATTGAAAGCTTAGGGCTTCATCAGTGATGATGTAGCTTATTATGATATATTTGATAAAACAACTTTTGAATATTTACTTGTGAAGATATATTACTCTTTTACAGTCCTTCTGTTAATGCAAAATTATTTTCACGTGAAACGTAAATGTAAGGATCAAATGGCTCAGAATGTAAAACAAAATATAACTAGTCTTTCAACAAAGCAAAAGAATTTACTCCATTCTGTAGAGTAAGGGGAGGGTGATCACTTAACAGGTGTTTTACAGTTCTGATGAACACTGATGTAAGACAATGCATCTTTCCAAAATCTAAGCTAACCTGTTATATTTAACCTAAAATAACATTCATTTATTTGTTTAGCACCTTGTCATTCTTTCCAGCAGCTGCACTTGTTAACCTATTCAGGAAGCATGTTAGTTTTCTTTTCCGGATAAACTATACTATTTGTTTTACCTGTGAGACTGATTGATAACATGACCTGTTTAAAAAATATACTTGGGTTCAGGTAACATTTTTTTAAAATTAAAACTAGCTCCTTATGGAACAAGCATTCAAGCATTCTAACTTTTTTAATGGATTAATCAAACCTAATTTTAAAAATAGTAGTTCTTTGGTTAGTGCAGAAACCCACTCAGAACGCTTTCTGAAAACTACTTATACTCTATGTCACAGAATTCGTTACAATGTTAATGTATAGTATTGGACATAATTTAATTATATAGTAGAGGATTTGATTTTAAAAATTACATTTCATCTCTGCTGATATTGAGAATATAAACTGTAAATTGTGTAAATTGTAAGTATACTTCAAGCCTATAAATGGTCTTAAAGTATTCTGTGATATTTTAAACTGTTTGCACGCTTGAAGTGTATTTAAGAATGTACAGTCTTAATGTATTACACAATGGATGGAAAACTAGTATAAAATTTTCTAGTGTAGATGTACTCTGCAAATTTGGGAGCACTGCAGGTTTTTGAGGTTTGATTTTTTTAATCCAACACTTGTGTACATAATATTTCTTGTTGGACATATTTAGTGTGGTGTAGTTTATGCCAATGATTAAAATTATATAAATTATGCCAAGTACTTACGTGTATGCTAGCTTTGATTTTCTTTTAATTTTTAAAGCAACAAACACTAATGAATTGGTTTTTTTTTTAAAAAGAGAAACCAAAAAACTAGTATTCTAGACATCCTAAAAATGCTTTTGCTTAGAAATCACAGTTTAATTTTTGTGGCACTTCAATTTTTAATGTCATGCTTCATGTTTAATTAGGTCATTTAAATAGTTAATCTGATTCTGAAAATCAGTAGACTTTTTCAGAATCCCATTTTTACAAATTCCTTTGTGTAAAACTAAGGTGGTAATATGTTGTCGGCAAATGAAAATAGTAATACGAAAAAATGCTGCATGTTCAAAGCTTAGAGCTAGACACTCGTTCTAGTGTGATTAAAATCCAGCTAAACCTGTTAGAGGGTCTTACTGATGACAGATTGTTGTTGTGTGTGGCTTTTTTAAAGAAAGATTATCCATTTTTATTATTATGGCCATTTTTTTTTTTTGGAAACCTAATATTTCCTGAACTAATAATACAGAAGCATGTCTGTCTGTCAGAACCTTAGAGTGTCAAGGAAAGACAGGATTGATACATCTCTGTAAAACAAAGAATAACACAAACTATGGTGTAGTGTTCAAGTGACTTCAAGTACTAAATATATTTTTCAAATTGTGTTTTTTCTGAAAAAGGAGTCTTTCAGCCGCACAGTTTGAGTAGTAATAGAATTCCGCAATTTGCTTAATTCTTTAGAGAAGTATAATTAAAATATGCTGCTAAGTTTGATTGATTTTTACTTTCAATTGTCTTTCATAATAAAACAGCCATATCACTAGCAGGAAGCATTATTAAAATATTGCAGATTTTACACTGAAATTTAATTCTTGATTATTCATATAGTATAGGTAACATTAAGCATGTTTGTTTTAGGAGTCAAAAAGTACTCATTTGAGTGAAAAATTTCACAATAGTCGCACAGATCTTGATGCATTTTCTATCTGTAGTAGCAGAGCTTTTATGGTTGTTAAGATTTCCATTAAAAAACCTTATTTTTCAAGGTTATATAATTTATCCGTAGCATCTTATTCTGTGCTGAAATATAGTATACAAAGTCTTGACCTGGAAGTGAAATTTTAATTCGGTTTGGGGTTGAGAGAAGCCTGTGACTGATGGCAAAAAATAAAATAACATAAATGGTGGTTATTTTTTAGGATATTTTAATATACTCAAGTGGCTTTGTATTTCTTAAATTGAAATTTTGCACTCATTGATGTATTTTGGTGGGGGGAAATACTTAACATTAAGAATTTTTATTTAGAAACATCACTGCTTTTTCATCAAATTGGAGGGCTTTTAGAAAGCATAGTTTGTGCTCATATGTGACAGCCAGATTGATACAATATTCTGTAATGGTTGCTTGCAGTTTTGGTCCCTGGAGTTAATCTGTGTACTAAAAGGATTTTTATGATATGTACAGTACACCCAAAAATACCGGATTTACACAGTACATCTTTAATCTTTAGTCCAATGCATGAAACCCATCTTTAAATTAGTAAAATATTTTGGATAAACTACATATATATCATCTCTTCTAGAGAGAATTAAAAATAAATTGACAGTCGCAAAGATGCTGTAATAGGTGCATTAGAAATACTTATATATTAAACAGCTATGTGCTTATTATATAATCAATATTTGAGTGAATTAAAAAGCTCATTTCATAACTGTCCTAAAAGTGTAGTTTTCTGAATTTTTATTTACAGCTCTTTGAAATGTAAATCAGCCTTAATTTTAAATTTTGGCTTTTTTGTCAATTTGTATTTCAATTTTAGCACTAAACATACTTTTTATACATTTTTGGTTATGATCCCAAATGTGCATTTTACACTTTTAAATATGCGCTTATTCTATAAATACAATTTCCTTGGGGCTGCTAGAAGTTTATCATGTAAATTAGATGTGATTTATGTTTAAATATATTTGACAGATTATAATGATTCCTAAGGATTCATGTTAAGATAATTTTGGAAATACATACTGATATGGAATGTGTAGTTAAAATCTTTATGAAACATTTTTTGTGTATAGACAGCAGCTACTGTGACTTCATATTTTTAGCTGTTTCCCTCTCTTTGGTTTATTAAAAAAAAAAAAAAAGCCAAGTCTAGTTGGCACTGTGTATCTGATACCTTATTTTAATTCCTAGATTTTCAGGCATCACACAGACAAAATGTTGAAAATACTGTAAACCCACTAATCTTTCAATATTTATAAATGGCTAAACTAACTTTGAGAACTACTATACTAAGTTTCAAACAGGAGGGAAAGTCTAGACCGTTTTTAAATATCTGGGAGAAATTTATATTCATATGTCCATATATTAACTTTAGGGGTGTGAATTAGTGCAACTGTAATGCTTAGCTTCTTGTTCCTGGACAGTTAGACCAATATACCCACAGTAGATGCGAGTAACTCATTGCAGGTTGCCTTAAGGATTTTCTTAATGCTAGTACTCACTACAAATAGATTATCTCCCTGTAGATGACGGATAGTGCTTACAATAGCTACAGGTTTATAAATTGGGTAGCTTGCAATGCAAAACATTGCTTCCCATTTTTTGTATTAGTTTGGTAGAAAGCAAAGTGAGTAAACATACTTCCTTGTTTTAAGAAATGAAAAGTTCATTAATCTTTTGAGGTCTTTTAAAGGCAAAAATTAAATGACATTGTTTTACTCTTAAGTAAATATTGATTGGTAGTCTCCATATATGAAATTATTATCCTGAGTTGGTGTAAAAAAATGGATGACTTTTAGACATGTTAGTGGAGAGGCCTGTTAAGACCTATCAGTTGTTCAAAATGGGACTAAATTGAGAAGTATAAAATTTAACCAGCATACTATTCTAAATATGCCCTTGTATCTTTTTTAGCATGTAACTTGGGGGGGTTGGATTTGGGAGGAGAGGGTGGGATTACTGTATCATGTAGACATTACTGTATGGCCATTTTGAAGTTTCAACTGAGCATTGTTTTGGTTGAGTGATGGCTCAAGACAAGTACTAGAGTGATTCATGTATGTAAAAAAGCTCGTCATTTTACAAGTATGGCTTCTAAAGGTGATTATCTTGTAGTGAAAAATATTTTAATCAAAAAATGACAGCAGGTTTGTAGGCATCTCTATTGTGGAATGATTTAAAATGACTGAAGTGCTTTTGCCTGGAAATGAGTCAGGTAACATTCTGATAATGTACAGTGGTTCAGACCTACAATTGTTAAAATAACTACACTTGTTCACTCATAGCATATAATGCAAATGTAAATATCCCCAACCTCCCGCAACTGCAGCACTTAAAAATTTTACAAACACTCCTACAAGGCTTTACAAATACTATATTCTGAACTAATTGTACAAATAAAGTTTAGTCCCTTGACTAGGGACTCCTAGGTGCTACAGTAATACAAATAATACTTTCTAATAGCACAGTAAATTAAGGGCTTGATCCTGCAACCTTTACTTATGTGATCCTGAGAATGAGAAGAGTTGTAGAATTTGGGACCTAATTGACTTGAGCTGCACTTGTGTAACTAGTAAGACATACATTAACTGAATAGTGCTGTTCCTCATTTAGCTTTTCCTTTATTTAAGATCCATGCTCTGTACCTATTCAGAACTCTCCCTCCCAGCCCCACCCAGTCCTAGAGCACTGACAATGTAGTTTTGTAGCAGCAAGCCATGGTGGCGCTTTCCCCCAAAATGTTCACGGACTAACTGACATCTTAGCTCCAAGATTGCCTGAATTAAAAACAAGTAGTTCTGTTCTTAAAACACTTAAAACTTCATTTGTGTAGCCACACTGGTACTGGCCAGCCAGGGCATAAATATCTACTGTCAGAATCTAGAACAGAGAAGATGACTTTGAGACATCACCTTATGTAGTTGGAAGTTGATACTAACATTTGGTATCACAGACTCCCCTTCTGAAACACTCTATCTGCTATTATCTAGAGGAAGCAGAATCCATGCTTTGGCTCCCATCCAGGGCAACCCAGTTTTGATGGGGAGGAGGATGAAAAAGAACACTGTAGTTAGAGGACAATTTATTAAAAAAATAAAGGAAAGAATAAACACATTAAAGTATGAGAAAAATTATTGAAAAATTAGAGGGAAAACGTGAATGATTGAAGAAAAAATGCATCCGGATACAGAAATGAGAAGTAGAAAGAAGAAAATAAAACTAGTATTTTCTTTATGTAACAGTTGAATCTGATTTAGTACAAAAAACATTCTGAAATTGTTCCAGCTTTTGAGAGTGAAGTAGGTATTCCTATCACCCATTTGGCATGCTCTCGATTCCTATTGGATGCTTTGAGTCACTCAACCTAGGTTCTTGAAAAGTTAACACTTACCTAAGTAATTTTAATTAATTGGGTAGCGTATTGGCCTAAAATGCAAAACCTCAGCCTGACTCCTCCCTGAAAAATTATTAAGCATTTTTCATCCTTAGATCTCAAAAGTGTTTTACAAAGGAAGGTAAGAATCATTATCCCCATTTCATAGGCGAGGAAACCTGAGGCACATGTTAAGTGTCCCCCTCCCTTCTTCCCCTTCACTGCAGGATAGAACTCAGGCCTCCTGACCGCTACGCCTACACATTAGCCACTGGACTGCAGCAACCACCCAATGGCTGATGAAGCTAGAAAAAGATGCAATACTTTAAAAAACCAGTGAGTAATGAAATCATTGAAGAAAGATGAGTAAAACATGACGTTAATGCCATGTTTGTCCTATGGTTGGATAAATGGATTTGCTATGGCTCAGGCTTCTATCTGTTCTGTGTTTTCCCTTCCACATATCAGACCTTTTATGTATAGTGTTTGATGCTTGCTTTTATGTTTGGCTCTTGGCCTTCCTACTGCAAGCTGACTTGAGATGAACATGTGCTTTAAAAATGATTTGCGGGGAGTGGAAAATAATTTTAAAGTCACTGGATAGCTCCAGAAGCGCATGATCCAAATAAAAGCGAATGCTATGATTCCTTGAGCTATGCAGACCAGAACCGCGGGGCAGGGTTTTCAGCGCCTAAAGATGGAGATAGACAACAAGGTGGATTTTTAAAAGCACCAAAGCATGTTAAGTGCTTAACTCCCCATTTTTGAAAATCCCACTAGGTAACTGGCTGTATGTTTAAGTACCTAAATACCTCTGAAAATCTTCCTCTGTGTTCACCTTTGTAACTACAAAGGTGAAGACGGGGCTAAAATCTGCAACGTTTTTACAGCTCTGTTTCGCAGTGGTTAATGCTATGTGTTGCACCTCATATCCTACTAAGAGGTAACTTGCATTAGGTGGGGATAGAAACAACCACTGAACTAATTAACCTTATTCGTTCCCTGACACACTCAGGTACCATGCTGGGGAAGATGTGCAGCACTGCATTACACAAAGCAGGATCTGTTGGAAAGGGCCACAACATGTGCGCAGTTTTTCCAGGCCCTTTGCTTTTTGAGTCAAAGCCTGGATCTTCCATGCATATTTAGCTGAGGACCTCTTCCTGTTTAACGTCATGCTGATTGTAGGATCATAGCCTTAGTTTTTCTTCCAGGGTAGTATATATAGTACTTTGACTGTCCTAATTCATTCCGTCTTTTCAAGCTATACCCATTTTCTGGAGCCTGTACACTTTATGCATTGGACCATTTTTTTGTGCTATGTGTTGCTGCAACAGAATGCCAGTGCGATGGTTTGGGATTGTTTCACACAATTTGAGAACAGGTTTTGAATTGCTGCACTCCTTAGTGCACAAGGCAGGAAAGCATGTGATTCCAGGCTTGTCGAGAATCTTACTGGCATAGGCTTCTTCTGGAAACAATTTAAAAAAAAAAAGTGGGATTCTGAGTGAAACCACCACAAAAGTTAGAGCAGATTCCAAAATAATATGGGGGATGGGGGAGAAGAAATGTAACTACTCCTTTAAAAAGTGTTTTCATTATGGCCCTGTCTAAAGAATTGCAAATGAAAATCTGTCATAACTAAGACAATTGCAAGGTGCTGTACCCATTGAACAAGGTAAGGGCACTTGGAAGAAGTGTATACATCAAGTGTTAAACATTGTGAAATTATGTTTGACTTAGGGCAAGGTTTATGCTGGTATTGCAGAGAGAAAACTCTTGAAACTCAGCTTTTGAAAAGTGGCCTATTTTTTATTATAAACACCCAAATAATGAAGACTGTACATCTGAACAACAACATAGGCACAGAAAATAGAGATATTGGGAAATGGTTTGGGTTTCTTTGAAATTTTTTGTGGTTTTGGAGGAAAAAGTTATATATTTTGATTCAGACATGCTGCCATGGTGTGTCACAGAAACTATAGTTCAGGTGCTTCACACGCATGTTCTCTCTAAACACTGGGCTCTTTGTTGAACTACTTTTTCCCATGATGCACCATAGCCTCTCCTCTTGCTGAGGGGAGTGGGTGCATCATGGGAGATGGTCTAGCTGGGTAGTCTGGCCCATAGAGCAGATAAGAGGATAAAGTATCATGGCAGCATTTCAGAATTTAAAATATTTCAGTTTTTGTCCAAAACCCAAACTTTTTTACATTTCCTAGGCATTTGGGTTTATCATAAAAAATCAAATTTTGTGGCAGGAACCAGAAACTTTTAGTAAAACTTTAATTAAATGAAAACTCAGTTTTCTGTTTGACAGGTTTGGTGGAAAAGTTTCAACCAGTCCTAACAAACTTATGTAGCTTTCCCTGTTCTTACCCCATTGTTCTTTCTGCTGCTTATTGTATCTAATCCAACACTGAGACCCTGACACTGCAAACATTTATGCACAGGAGTAACACTACTCATGGAAGTAGTCATATCAGAGTGAGTCAGTGGGACTACCAACCCACAAGTCAATTTACTCTGATATATGGTTTCGTGACTAGGACCTCAGATTGTAAAATCTTTGGAGAAAGGAACGAGTCTTTTTTCCCCTTTTATATTATTATTTGTCTGTAAAGCACCCAGCATGTATTTGGGTACTGTTACATAATGATTTCCATGAGCTTTCAGGCTTCTGCCATCCATCTTCTTTGGGTCTTTGTACACATTTCTGTGAGGCAACCAATTTCACAAAAACATCAGAACCGTAATCTGTTTTCCTTTCTTCTTTGTTGCTTAATGGATGACTCAACTTCCTTTTGTGATTACATAGCTTTAATTTGTAGTTTTTAGGATAGTGATCATTCCTCTTATTATTTATTTTTGGTTAAATATTCTTATTTGTTGATTATTTAATAGTTTGTTTGGGTAAAGATTTTTTTTTTGAAAAATCAGCTTGGTGCCATAGACTGAGTCCAAAAGAAATTAGCTGCTCCATTGCACATATTGGAGTGGGGAGTTTACTGAGAACTCAGTCTGCTAATAGACTGGCACTTTTATAAAAGGTTTTTAAGATTCCATATATATTCTGCATCAGGTTTTACTTAACTCTCCATTTTATATTAAGTGTTTTGTGCTCTGAAACATTGACAGAAATTGTCAATCATATTTATACATTAAGTATAATTTTAAAGTTCAAATTTGGGTTGGGTTTTTTTTGTTTCCTCTTCTTACAACCCTTTCTTTTCCTGTGGGCTATTCTATACTTACAAACTACAGCAGCACAGCTGTATCACTACAGCTGCACCACTGTAAGAGTGCTTGTGTAGCCATGTTAGCTCGACAGGAGAGAGCTTTCCTGCCGCCATAATAAAACAACCTAAATGAGTGGCGATAGCTATGCTGACGTGTGGACAGCGCTATGTTGGCGGCAGATGCTCTCCCAAGTGCTTATGCCGGCAAAATGTATGTTGCTCAGGGATGTATTCACACCCCTGAGTGACAAAAATTTTGCCAGCATAAGTGCTAGTGTAGACAAGGCCTAAGTCAGATTACTTTAGTGACACTTGACAAATCATGAACTAGGTGTGGCCAAGGCATCTGTGAATGAGGCATGTCTGCAGTGCACAGCATTAATAAACACTTTCAATCAGCTGTCAAGTACCACTAAGAAAGGAACAGTTATGGGGGAGACAGGGGAATTTAAGGGGAGGTGGTTAAATTTAAACAGGAAAAAATCACTGAAGCATAATTTTGTTAAATCATTGTAAATGATAACATTTTCCACTAACTGTGTTTAAAACTTGGTGTTCTAGCTCACAAAGGATATTTTGCTGGCCTGCTCTATTTATTTGATCATAGTTTAATTGGAATACAATTGAAATAAGAAATGAAATAATTCTCGACAGAAAGGTAATTGTGATGTAAGGTTTCTTTTTAAAGGATAAATTGCAAACAAGGGATGATTCCTATTTTGGTACACTAGCTTTCACAGTTTTACTGCTATTAACTGGAAAGATAAAGCAAAATGTACAAAGCATAGGGTCTGTAAATCATGATGGACTGAGAATGGGGTAATGATTTTTAAAAACTGAAATTTAAAAAAATTAAGTATTGTTTTATTCATGGGATAAAGTTATGTGATGCATAGCACCATCCAGTCTGTGTCTGGACCAAAGGCAGGGTGTGTGGGTTTTTTTGTAAAACATTTCTTCTTGGCAAAGTGGATATGCAAATGCCAGAATACACTAAAACCACATTTAATTGGACCCACTTGCCAACTTCTTGAACACAGCTTGGATTATTTCACTGGAGGCTGCTTCTGTTAAAAGATGGGGGAGGAGGAAGTGGCATATTGACAAGGCTTCAGATTTCTTTTTCCCCCACTAGCAGTACAATTCTGCTATGAGCCAAGTTTGGAAGTATTTTACTATGTTTAATAATAATAATTATTATTAAAGATATTGTAAACATATGCATTTAAGTGGAATGCAATGGGAGTAAAATCATGTCATGAATTTAGTTTTGGATTAATTTGCACTTTTCTTTTTTTGTGTAGCTGCCTTCTACAATAACTGAAATCCAACACAGTATGTAACATATTTAAAGAGAGGGGACATATATCACTTCTGAGGGTTAAATCATCTGATAAAATATTTGAGGCTATTTGTGAAATTTCCATCTCTGCAGTCAATTATAATGTAGAACATAAAGGATTAAAATTAGAGGGTTTAAGGAGCTCTCCAGAAAATTCAAACATGGATATTGGATGCTGTATTTATGCTATATTATCTCAGTCAGACATAGAAACCACCAATAAGTTTCTTCTGTAATTATACCAATACTGTGAACAATTAAATACAAGTTTAATTCAATTTCTGACATTGCCTTTCTTTGCTATACAACTTAGATCCTAAAATCTTTAGAGCAGGGACTGTCTTTGTTCTGCTAGTTACAGCGCCTACCAAAATGAGGTCCTTCTTGCTCCTTGATGAGGGCTTCTAAGTGTTTCAGTAATCCAAATAATAATAATGAGGATGACATTAAATTTCTGGGCGATAGACACAAATGAATTATTTAAACTGTAGGCTTTTGGGACTTTTTGTAATGTGGCTGGACAGTGCCTAGCATGATGGGGACCTTAGCTGGGGACCTCTAGGTATTATTTCAATACAACTAATGATTGAGTACTAGCACCCTTTTGGCCTTTGTGCGCCTAACACATAAAAGCAGGTCTGAACCATTGTCATGTTTCTAATGTGTAAGTGCAGTTCTGACCTTGGTTCTTTTTCTTGAGCCACTAACCTGTCTTTCTGTGAAACTTAACTAAGGTGTCACCCCAACTGAGCCTCCAGGCTCATGTAACTGTTTGCATTGAACTCCACATGCTATGTGCAAACCTCATGACTTTCTCATATTCCAACTCCAGTAGCTTAGCAGTTGTGTAGCTCTTTATTATGACCATGGTGGGGGTTTTTTCTGTTTTGCTTCTGTTTGGTGCTGCTTCTCTATTGTGGTGTTTTGTCCTGCAGAGAAGTGTGCTCTGGCATTGGCACATGACCAGTGGCAGAATAATTTCACGTGGGAAGCAAGGTGAGAAAACATTTCTTTGTACATTCTATGCAGTATGTTGCCTCAAATTTCTTTCTATTCTCCTATAATATTTCAGTGTGTATCTTACTTTTTCATGAACGTGTTTGCTGTTCGATATCGTCATGGTGTTTTTAATCCTCATTTGAAATTTGCTATAGCATGTTGGATGTGTAAAGGTTACTTAAGGACATCAGCACAGCATTCCTGGAAGCACTAAGCATGCAGTCATTGGGCGAATCAGCCACACCTGCCCTAACACATTTCAATGTTGTTTGTCATCTATAACCTCTCAAATGTCACTTTCTCAAAGGCTTAAAATGTTTTCACTATCAGCAAGGATCGGGAAAAATATCTTGAATCACAGTGTCACTAATTAGGGATGAAGTGTTACTTAGATAGTGAATATCTATTTTCAGGTGTTTAGTGTTTTTTTTGGAAACTTCTAATTGGATTCATGTTCTTCACCCATGTTCTTATTAACCCAAAGCAAACATGCAAGCGAAAATTTTTATTGTAGAGGCTTCTGATTTTAATCAGAGAAGGGGAGAGGAATTTCTTCAACTTAAGGGACATTTTCTGATTCCTTTTTTTCTTTTCCATGTGAATAACTCAAGTGGTGTGTATTTAAAATGTGCTTAGATCTGAACTGTGACCATCTCAAGGAGTTAGAGATATACAAATCTGAGATTGCAGTTTAGCCCATTATGAACACAAAGGCCATTTTCAAAATTCAGACTTGGGTGCAGATTTTTAACATCCATAAAGATCAACAGTGTTTGGATTCAGGGTTTTGATAAGGACCTACACCTATTACATCCTATTACCATAATTTCTAAGCACCTCACAATCTGGGATGCTTATCCTCGCTACATTCCTGTGAGGCTGGGAAATACTATTGTCTCTTTTTACAAGGATCTGACACACCCAGGCCTTGTCTACATTTACATTTTTTTAATGCTGGCATGACTATGTTTGGATGGAAGTATGGGAAAAAATCACACCCCTAGCCAACTCTAGTTTTGCCAGCAAAAGCCCTGGTGCAAACATAGGTCTACTGGCCAAAAACCCTGTTCCTAGTATGCTCATTTAGTTCATGGAACTGGTTTAAACTATACTGGCCAAAACATTCCTTTGGTGAAATAAGCTAGAAGGTTTTCGTGGTATAGCTATATTGACAAACCCATTCTACTGTAGAACAGGCCAGCCACACCAAATGATTTTTTTCCCCCAGCGTCATGCAGGAAGTCTGTGGCAGAGCAAGAAATGGATCCCTGGTCTCCTAAGTCCCAGTTTAGTGTCCTAACCACTAGACCATCCTTCTTTTTCTCATCTCTATTAGTGTTGAAAAATATCTAAATTGCATTTAATCAGTGTTTTATGTCTTAATGCTCAATGATAAGTACAAGGGAGGGAATCTGCTAACACCGATAGAAAATAGCTTTGGAATGCAAGACTTAATTCACTCAGACCGTTATGATCCATACTCAGTAAAAATGAATACCAATTATTTTAACTATTTATTATAATAACTTTTCATTTGAAGCATACACATTATGGTGTTGGAGACACTGGTACATGTGGGAAGTTTAAGAGCTAAATATGTATAGGATGGCTGAGAGAAAAAGGACATAGTCTACATTCAGGAGGGGGAGGAATTTAAGGGAAATAAGGAGAAATAATTTAGGAGTAATAGGATCATGTTACAAAATGCAAACTTTACACTGACTCTCTGGATACATTTCCTGAAAGTGAGATATATTATAATCCAGACTAGAAAGCCCCTTTCTATGTGACTTGACATAACTATATGTACTATGGAGAACAAACCTGCATTGGTAAGGATGATGAATTCCCCCCTTCCCTTGCAGCCTAGGGTCAGCTCTTTATGGCCAGATCAAAGATGAGTCCTGAAACATTTTGCTGTTGCAACATGGTTTCATGCTATAGAAAAAGCTGAAAACCATTGAACTAGATCACCTAAGAGGTTCTGTACATCTCTAATTTCTATGATGTTTCTCTGAGTGGCAAAGTGGCCAGTTGAAGCATGTGGCTTATAGTAATGAAGTCAGAAATACAGGTGGGTGAAATTTTTCACATGAAATTTTTTTGGTGAAACATGCAGATTCAGCAACACTAAAATATTTCATGAATTTATGTTGATTTTTCCCAATAGCTTCAGTTTAAAAAAAAAAAAAAAAGACAAAATGGAAATGTTTTGTTTTGACATTTTTTAAGTGCAACATTTCAATTTTTCTGTTCAAAATGTCTTTATTTGAAAATTTCTTTAAATTTAATTTAAAAAAACAAATATCTCAAATTGGAAGAAATTGAAATGAAACCTTTTGATTTTTGTCCAAAGAACATTTTTTTACTTTTCAATTAGCTGAAAATACTGAAAAATTTCATTTTTAGTTCTATCTGAAACTATATTTTTCACAGTTTTTCTGAATTGTCAGTGAGCTGAAAAATCCGTAATTTGCCCAGCTGTAATCAGGAATGGGTCTATATAATTCCAACGTAAATGGCAAGGCAACGTAAATGGCTTGGGAACCTGACTCTCTACAGCCAGTCTGACTAATGCTTTCACACAAGCCATTTTGTAAATGTGAGCTTCAAATCTACAGGATAGTTGTCTGTACGATCTCCGTCATTTATTACTTCATACACTGACAGAAGACCATTTCTTCAATCCTGGGGAGTAGGTGCACCACAAAGCGCAGCTTTTAAAATGGGGGTGTGCCACTAAAGCTGCTTAAATGATGATATCCTTGCCACAGCAGAGCCAGTACAATTGTGTGGATATTTCAGCCTTCTCTGCCACAGAAACTGCAGCCCAGGAACTCTTTAAACAACCTTAATGGGAGATAGAATGATGAGTCACTGTTTTCTCTCTGATGGAGTCCATTAATTAATGTTTATTTCTTTATCTATGTGTAAATGTGAAATAAGTCATTTAGGCTTAGAAATGTTTTACTGTGTATACAAAAGAAAGTATAACTATTTCAATTTTAAATCCACTTTGTTTATAGCAAAATGATGTTGCTCAACCCAAATTCAATTTAAAATATCAACTGGGTTCCTTATGGTTCACACACAGTCATCAATAATAAATTCTTCTGGCCACATTGTACCAAGTGACACCTACAAAATCCCATTATCTTCAGTGGGGCTGCATAGGTGTGAATGAGGGCAGAATTTGGTCTTGCAATTAGAATGAGAGTTAACACTTTTCTTTACTGTGCATAAGCTGGAAGAGAATATAGTTTACTCTCCCCGAGCTGGGTTAGCTTTGTAGTGTTATCAGTAAAAGCTTTTGTCCTTATTTAAGCAGATGTAATTCTTAATATGCACAAAGAGTTGATCAGTTGAGTAAGACGGGTGCCATTTTTACTCAGTTGGCTTTCACAGTAAAATCATACTTTAAAGTAGTGTCTGAATTGACCTACTTCTACTTGCACTCAATTTTTACAGTAAATGCAAGTAAAATAATAATTGTAAGGCCGGGTTTGCCCTGGTATGCACTATGAATATACACTGTAGCTGACTGTCATAATTAGCAATTGTCAAAGTTGGTCTAAATTCATAATAAATATCTTGTATTTCTGGAGCATTACATCCAAGAGGCTAAGTTTATCTTTTAAAAATCTTAAAGTGTAACTTCACCCTTGTAAATGGAGGAGGTATTTCAGACTGGGCTGTAACCAACTCTTGTGGGTTTGTTTTTTTAAAATGAACTGTGATATGGGCTAATGCCAAATGGGGTTGCAAACATTGCAGGGGAATATTTGTATTTAAAAAAATAATAGAAATATTTCTAAGTCTTAAGGTTTAAAAAAATATAACTACATTTGAAGCCAAATTTCACTCGGTAGTGTTCCTTGAGCACTCATATTACTACTAGAACTGGTCAAATAGCATTTGCTGAATCAAAATTTGAAGCGGATTTAGAAAAGTGCATCAGCTTTCAGAAGCTTGGCCACTGCAGTAAAGTGAGATTTCTGTGAATCAATATGGTACAGTAGTCTGATAAACTGAGATTCAGGCAAAGATGTTAGAGACACGGAACGACTTCTTTATAATGACAGATGGAAAAGATGAGAATTGTTTAATTTAGAGGGGAGAGAAAGAAATCAGGGCACTATTACGGCATATAAAATAACAAATGATACAACAAAGGAAAATAGGGTGTTCTAGTTCATTCTGTCATAGGCATCTAATTCTATGGAAAGGCCAGAATAAATTTTATTTATCTATATGATGAAAGAAAACTCCTTTTACAGTGTATTTAATTTACCTGTGAAACTCCCTATCAGAAGATACCCAATGAGTCAACAGTGTTTTTAAAAAAAAAAAAAGACGTTTATATGTATAATGAGATCATCTACAGTTACATTTGAATAAAAATAAAATGGACTATAAATCCTATGTTAGAACAAAAGCCAACCAATAATTGACTGCAGTTAGGAAGCAGCTTCTCCTATGATCAAGTTATTCCAGAACTGTCCAGTACTGGATTCATGTTTCTTGCATTGAAGTAGCTGCTATTGGCCACTCTGCCCATGTCAGGATAGTAGATTTAGATGGATGATTGGTCTGATGTATGTTCTTAGAAACTACTTGTAAATTCTTTAACTATAATTGTATCTACTCTCTGCTTACCTGTTTGGAAGTAACCACTTTTAGTTTGGCACAAAGAGAATTGGATGCAGAACTCCTAAAATTCACAGTGGGAGTGGGACAGCTCGCTAACACCAAGTACAATGTGGTGAAAAGGAACCCTCGGGAGTGAATGTACACACGATGACAAATTAACTCTGAAACAACCCTTGCGGCCTGGAGGTTGCATTTGGTATGTGGCTCTCACAAGGGTTACAGGAACACCGTGCCAATTATGCGATGAACTAAGCTGGTATTTATTTCAGTGGCCACTGGATTGTACTTTCCATGTCAGTTTTGGCCACTATCCCTCCTCAGATTTGTGCCTAATGTCACCTGGCCAGTCATGCAGTGCTGTATTGCCATTCAAGAAGTTTAGCAGCCAGCATGGGTCTAATGCATGAGCTGCTAGTTTCAAACACATTTAAACAATGGTACAATAATTCTTAACTTCTTTAGAAGCCTGTTAAAGATCTAACTCCTGCTAACTGAAAGTGACTGAAAAGGCAAGACAATCCTTTCTTCTTCTTGCTCACAGGTGCTGTGGTAGGACAAAATATTTTTCTTATTGAAAATGTGCCATGGCAACAACCATCCATCCAGGTACCAAACTGCAGCAAATTTATGGTAAGGTCCCTGCATGTAATCTATGTTCTAATTAATACTCTGCATAGTGTAATCAACAGAAATCTTCTGGCAGTCATAGTCTGGTTTCCAAAATATTCAGCAGAGAGGTTTTTCAAGCCTCTCCAAAGATCAAGGTAATTAAGCAAAGTTGCTGGAGGGAGTTCCCCTTGCAGCTTCTTTAATACTGGAAAGGGGAAGTGGTGCTCGAAAATCCAGGCAACTTCTGGCACCCTCCCTCTGCAGTGGAAGGCTCTTTGGAACAGAAAGGAAAAAATCTCTTTCCTTTTTTTTTGTGCTGCTGTTGAGCTGGTCTCTCTCCCATTGTCTGAGTGCCAGAGCTGAAAGCCCATCCTGCGTCCCTTATATCTAGCATACTGTCCGTTCTACAGCAGATGCGAGGAAAGCAGTGGGACTGTTCAACTTTGGAGCCTGTCCAACAGCCTCAAAAGTAGAAGAGTACAGGTATCTTTGTAAGATGCTGTGGGGGAGGAGGAAGGATGGACCTGGCCGTTTGTTTATGTTAATTGAGGGCTTCTGCCACAGCTATTCACACTTTAAAAAAAAATTGTAACACGTATATTTATTTATAAGCAAAGAATAAAAACTGAACAGCTTCACGGGAGTGTCATGCCAGAAAGAAACTGCTTTTAGAATGCTTTATGAAGGCAAAGGCTGCTGTTGCTCAGAGTTGGAAACAATTTACCTGACACATAGATATATTCACAGAGTTGCAAAAATAATTTCTAAAATAAGACATTACATTATGATACGCTGCATGGCAATAGGGCCTCATGGATAGCGAAGTGGGATTCAGGAGACCTGAGGGCCACTGGCCGGCTGGGTGAGGTTGGGCAAATCACTTAACCTCTCTAAGCCTCCGTTTTCCTATCTGTAAAATGGTACTTGCCTCCTTTGTCATGTGCTTCCAGTTTAACTGATGAAAACCACTACATCAGAATCAGGTAATATAAAATTACATTTGATACTCAAGCCTAACCCTCAGCCAGCTGTTTGGATCTTCTTGTGCCCGTGCTGAAAGACCAGGCTCATGTTGGCACCATTTGAGGAAGGGCATCACAACTCCTTTCTATTTGTCCAAATAGCTGCCTTTTTCCCGCTTCCCTTAAGATCAACTATCCATTTCTTTTGTTGGAGCCTACTGATGGGAAATGTTGTCCTTTATTTAACAGTCTACAGACTGAGAGAGGTTTCTTGTTTTGGAACAGGGTAGGAAATAAAACAAGGATCACAAACAAGATCACTGTGAAAATCAGAGTTAGCTGGGCCATAGGCTTCAATTAGAGAGAGAACTGGGTAAGCAAGATGCAAGCTGTGTTTGTGTATCTGAAAGTTCTTGGTCTTAATCACTATCCTCTGTCTATCTTTTTTAGTGAACCAACCAGGAGTGTGTGTCTGTCTCTTCAGACCCAGAATGTCTCTTTGCTTTGTAGGAAAACCAGGCTCCTTTATTCTTCCAAATAATCCCCTTGTGTTGGAGTCCAGTTATCTAGTAAGGCCTCAGCACTGCAATTGACTGTGTGGGAGTGCAGGGATGCACCCATGTGCAGTCATTTCCAGGATCAGGCTGTTTATCTTTTAAAACCAACTTAAGGTGTTTGTCCGGGCCTTTGCATGCAGAATCCTCTTTGCTTGCTCCCTGACTGCATTAATAATGTTTAATTTTATGTATCCTTAAATGGCATTTTCAAGATGGGCCTTTGTCTCCCCTAATGACCTCCCCATTGTCTTTTATGATGCAGGTCTGGGCATGTTTGATTAGGCAAAATTTCTGAGCAGTTTGCTCTAAAGCCACAAGCATAAGTTAAAAATAGAAAAATAACAGAAAAGGTCAAGAGGTTAATGTACAATTATAAATTGGATATTCAGCCATAGCCCTCTGCCACACACGCACATTGTAGATAGCCCTGGAATGACTTCCACTTGTGAGATGAGCCTCTCACTTGTAAGTCACTGGAAAAATTTAAAAATTATTGCATTAGGAAGGATGATAAATTATATCCCAATGCTTGAGGAGAAAAATGGAGAGAAGTGTTAAGTGGTTGCTAGAGATGGGCCTGAATCAAAACCCTAGATCCGAACTAACTTGCATTTCAACCAAGGCACAGATCGGGGTTCCCTCTCTCTAGTGAGAGAGGCTGCTGAAGGCTCTTTATTGTTAGGTATATTGAACCACATTTCTTTCCTTGTGTAACTCCACTGAAATCAATGGAGTTATACCAAGGATGACTTTGGCTTATTGTAGCAAAAGCTTTGTTGGTGGTTGCTGTGATGATAGTTAATGAAACTGCACTCATGTCATCTTGGACTGTTATCTTGTCAGGTCTCGTAATCTAAACCGAATCAGCACGTTAAATGGCAGACTTCCCGCAACAATGTACATAGGTGGTGCAGAAGGCGATGTAGGCAAATCAATAGCTGATACTCTACATGAGTCAGTACTGAGCCAATGTCCAGTTGTTGTTTGGAGTGGTGAGGTGCTCTCTGTGGGGCAATGCTGTCTCTGAGAAATGGGAGCAGCACTATGGCCACTCACATATCTGCTACAAAGGCTCTTCACTTTTAGGACATACTCGGAGCGTGTTTCGAATAATTTTCCGGCGTACATTTCAGAAACGCTAACTCTAGTATCTGAAACTGCAGTTGTGTTCACTCTTGACATAATATTTCATTGTAAATAGTGTCCTTGAAAATTTTCTATCTGAATATGGGTGTCCCGCACCATGGCTCTGCATCTCTGGGCAACTCAAACTGAATCTCAGGTAATCTTGGTTCCTTTCTCCTGCTTCTATTTCATGACCCAGCAATCCTTGCACAGATGACAATCCCAGTGACTTCCAGCCTGTGCAAAGACTTCAAGGGTCGACCTTTACACACCTTCCAACACAGTTTCTTCTCATGTCTCATCTGCCTTGTTTTTGTAAATTTTCTAGTTCTTCAAACTTTTTCTCTCTTTTTGGCCTCAGACTCCTTTCCTTCTCCTTCCTAAGCCTGTTTCTTACCTGTATTCTGTCTTTCCCACCGTTTCTTTTTTGTAGTGTATTTCTGCAGTCACCTCCGACACACACTTCTCTTCATATATCTGAAGAAGAAACCTGTTTTTAAAAAAACCAGCCCCTTTACTCGGAGAAGGTTTTGGTTTTCAAGTTGTTAATTCAGTGCAGTAATGGGCAAGCAACAGAAGTCTTTCCACATTTTTACAATACTAAAAATGGTGGACTCCATGGTTTTCAGTGGCCGTGATCATTATTTATTTGCTAACCTTGGTGGTGGTCCATTATCCCATGGAATAAAAACAATATATGATGGAATTCTTTTCTCTTTTATGGACTTTTTTGGTTACTTTAAGCATTGTCATAGCACAGCTTGCCATTGGAGTTGCAAGTGATCCTGCTGCTTGTCCTTACCATTCAGGCGGTAGATCTAGCAAGACATCCACAGCGGTGGAGCGAAGATGCCTACTTCTGTATAGCTTGTTGTTGTTTAGTTTAATTTAATTAAACAGAAAACCCTTTGTCCTTCTCTGGCTCCTTATTGATTCAAAATGTATTTAAAAAAACTGTTTGGGTTTTTTTAAACACTGGAAAAAGTCCTAGTTCCTCAAAACTGGAGGTTCCCAAAAAGTGACTAATACTGAGGCAAAGAGAATAAATAGATAACACTGCGTTCAGCCAACGGGAGACTTGATATTGGATCTTAAAGGAAACTTAGAAACTGTTCACAAATAGTAGAATACTTGGATGTTCCATTCTAACATTCTAAATATCATCTGCATAATAAAAGCATTCCATTATTCTACTCACCTCTTGCTGCTGTTTTTTGAATGGTTTCACATATACAATACAGTTTAAATAGTTTATTTCAGGGCTAGCACAGCACTAAAGCTGAATGATTTGGCCAATAATAATTTAATGTTTGTGGAACATGAACACCAAAAGAAATGTGAACACAACCTAACCAAATTCACCTAAATATCAGAATTAGTATTTGTAGAACATTTGTTTTGCAGGTTTGGCCCAACTCTAGAGAGCACAGCTTTCTGATTAATACAACTTTGTCACTAACTGGAAGTAGTAATCTTGCGCTATCCATTAGTTACTATGTATACAGCTTGATTATATATAATATTTATATTTTCCCCTAAGTTGTGAATTATAAAAAAGTATAATTTCACTAACTGAGAGCTCATCATTCATGTGACAAGGTGCAATCAATAAATCATGCAGCACTTGCGGTTATTCTGCATGTCAACTCATATTTCCATGTCGTTGTCCCGACTGTTACGGAGTGTTTGTGTTGTGGTACCTTTCCACCTCCTCAGCGTTGATTTAGGAGTTATTATTCTGGGCTCATAGTAACTGTAAAAAAATCAAGTTCCAAGTGTTTCTGGCAAAAGCAGGAAATGAAATGAGCAAGTCAACAGACAATTCCACTTGTCAAACACCACTTGCTTCCATCTATGACTTTGTTAAGGAAAGCAGTGTTTGGGCAAGCTACATGAAGTAAACAGATTGCTTTCTCAGTAGGATAACCTCAGTATCCAGTAAGGAATCTTGGTCCCCACAGTTGTGGTCTTCAAATGAGTGAAATGGAAAAATCAAGGCTACTGTTTAAAACTTATAAATTATAAGCTTCTGAATAATTTGTTGTACATCCTGACTGGCTACATGGGGGGGGGGGAATGTTTCTTTCAATGGACAGCCAGACGGATAAGGATGGTATTATAAGAGGAGTTTGACATACCAAAAAAAAAAAAAAAGTACTTGCACACTTTTGAGATTGACTGTCAAATCATTTCACATCTGTACCTAAAGCAAACAGACATAATGGTAACAGCTTGCTACAACTCAAAAATGCCACCCACTAATCAGTCCACCTGTGGAATTCTCAGTCCATCTTGCAAGCCGCATACCCGACTGCCAAGAAGCTTGACAAGAAAATGTATATTAAAATGTTGAGGAAGATTGGAAATACAATGTGGTGTAGTATAAACAGAATGCACTTGGTGTGTGGAAAGTGAGCATGCCTTTTAATTTACTTAGGAGCACAGATGATGACCCAGCACTGTTTGCTCCTGCTTTTGCCAATTGTGAACGATGAGGCTGCTTCCCTGACTAGAAGGCATATACACTTCCCCTGTGTGACGGCTTCTCACTTGGTTTTGTAAAATAATTCTCTGTTACTTTTTGCATGTGGGGATAATTAGCAATTGCTTGAATATAAGCATTTGCAGGATCATTCCCAGCAAAAATGTCCCAAGAAATAAATAATGCCTGTGTAATGGATGCATCCTTCAGGGTAGGACAAAAATGTTTTATTGACATTATGAAATCCATAAGCACAATTCCTTAAGACTACATTACGCTTATTACAGCACCAGATAGCCAGGTACTATATAATATTATGACAAAACGATCAATTTAACTCTTTTTATCCCCCAAAACATTAGCGATATTAGAGGAGAAAGCTTTCTGGGACTATGAGATGGGAAAAGAAGGGATGTGGGATGTGCTCTGAAGGGTAGTTATTATGTACATCACAGGATCAGAAGGTTGCGCAGACTATGGTGTTTCAGGTGATCCTGTGGAATGATTAGAGTCTTTATATACTATTTTCTATATGTTCCAAACCTCCATATCCACACAATAGCTGTTTTCTGTATCTGTGCGTATGAAATGCTATTTTAACATCTGTTCTTTTAAGGCTATTTGCTCTGGGAAGGCAGTGTGTTTTGCCATAAATTTAGGTCATTAATTTGTATCTGTTCTTTGTTTATTTAAGAAACAGGACAAAAGGGCAGCTGCTGAAACATTTGGCTGTGCCGAGGGGTAGTGGGCGCAACATGCTGGAGTTCTGCACGTGACCAGCTTGAGTTTGTATCTACAGCTACAGGACAGAACTTTATGGAAACACTTTGCCAAACCATGTGGTGCCCTGCTCTCCTTTGTATCCGTACCCTTTTAATTACCTGATTCAGGGAGGGAAAAGTTTTGGTAAAGTGTTGATGGTATAACAGAAACCTAGAAATCTTTATGCAAACAGGTTTTTAAAATGAGATTTTATAAGGCAATTATTTTTATTGCATTGATTTAAGTGCTGCAATTGGCCAGCAAATCTAACACACTCCAAATAAATATGACCTTTATAATTAGACATTTATAAACAGAAGCACAATAATACCTGGTAAATTGATTGTTAACAGCATTTAATGCTCTTAAATTGGCCACTAAGTGCAGAATAATTTCTAGGTATTATTGATATTATAAAGCATTACAGGGGTTTTATTTATTATCTTAAATGTAATGGGCTCAGGCAAATTGGGTGTGTTTGAAAAGGTCATTTTTTTGCTGTCTGATTCTGACTTCTAACCAATTTAATCAAACCTGATAGAAAATCACGTGAGTATTTTCAGATATAATTCAGTTTCTCCTACAGCCACGTGTATCTTAAAATGTAGCACATTATCATCTCTGTGTGAAACTGAAGCCCCCAATTAAAAAAGGCAAATGACCTGATCCTGTGAACACTTAACTCACCATGTAGTCCCTACTTATAAGGCAGAATCTGACGCATTTATTCAAACTGAGTCGTGCTTTCCTCCATAAGTGATACCATTGAAACCAAAGAGGTTGTTTTAGAGCAAGGTAGTATTCAACATGAGAACCTGTATCAGAATCTGTCTCTAAAGAATCTCGGTAGGCCCAGTCCTGCTCCCATTGACGCCAATAGGACTTTTGCAGTTGGTTTCAGTGGAAGCAGTAAAAACTGCAGAAGTGGTCCTCAGACTCATTACAAGGCGTGTTCTGTGTATGCTTTATAGACGCTAGTTTCTCCAGAAACAGCAGTGTAGAAGTGGCTATTGAAGGGTTAAATGGTGAAAAATATTTTATAAGTGGTCTTTAGTATGCCACTTGAGTTTGACAGAGGTTCCTGTGGCCTTTGCTGTGTCTTTGAAAACATACTAAATTTAAACATTTCAGAGGCTTAGCCACTTTAGCCCTGAGCATCTATTCCTTATGGGTGATGAATGATAGTTACTAAAGCCCAAATCCTCAAAGGTAGTTAGGTGTCTAACTCCCATGGAAATCAATGGGAGTTAGGTGCCTAAATACCTTTGAAGATCTGGGCCTCAGTCATGAAATACTCACAAGCATGTCATTATAGAAAATCCTAGAGGAACTACATAATAGGGATGAAACAATTAGTGTTTTACAGTAATTATTCTTAAAACCTATAGAATTTGTATTCTTTAGAAAAGAGATATACATAGCCTTTGTATAGAATTTGTATTCCCTCCAATTGAGCTTATAGAGAATGATGCTTCTATATTAGTGCTCTGTAAGTGGGTTTAAAAATTCTGCAGAATAGTTATTATTTTCCTCTTAAATTCTATTAGACTTCTCCATAAGAGAGTGACTGCACTATCTCCAGGGGTAAGAAATTCAGGCCCCCAAACAAATGAATAACTCCTTGAAATGGGGTTGGCCAATGTGTTGCTGTTTATCAGGTCTACAGATAACACACAACTCGGATACTAAGATAAGAACCTGAAATTAACAAATTAAAATAAATGTAAAAACAAAACAAAAAAAGGAAGGAAGAAAGAAAGAAAGAAATCCAGTGCTAATGGTAAGGTAGTCTATTGTCTCTGTTATAAGGAGTGCCCTGCTGATAAAATTCATTGATAATTCTGAATGTATTAGACTATTTGAAAACATATAAAATGGGAGAATAAGAATATTAATATATGTATTATAGTTGATACTATAGTCTATCTATATTTAAGGTTACCCTGACATTTCACATTCTAAGATCCTGTTTTCAGGTGCTTGTGTTTTCAGCAAAAACAGTTCAGCCATTTCAGAGAATGAGATTGAGGGGAAAATACTTTTGGTTTACCCATGTTAAAAAAACTCTTGCAACCATTTTGTTGATAAGCACCAGCGCCTCTGTTCTTTAGAGTAAGAGCATGACATTTGATAGGGGAGGTACCTTAATGTCAGGGATGTAACTTTGGCTGTTACTATGCAAAATGTCCAAATTTGGCCAAGTTAAGCCTTTGAAAAATCTGTGTGTGCTCAGGAGAGATTTGTTAGGGGTTGGCTGCTAAATTCTCTCAAGGTTACATTTGTACTCAGTTTGGTCCACCTTGAGGCTGTAAGGGCTGAGCAAGACTTTCTCTGCCACTGCTGCTCCTGGCTGCTGCAGGCCTCTACAACTGAAAAGAAGGAGTCGAGCTCTCCAGTACTCTCCATGCCCCCCTGCAAGGCCCAGGCAGAGAACAGCAGGAACAGACTGACTCAAATGCATACATAACAAGAGGTCCTGGGGGCGGGAGGGCAGTGGAGGGAGTTTACTGGGACAAGCAGGATGGGGGGCAACTGCCAATGGAAACAGGGGGTAGAAACTGGGAGGGTCTGGGGTGGGGGACAGTGGGACTGACAAGGTGACGGAACTGTAACAAGGAGCCAGGGGGTGGAATGGAAGAGAAACAGGGCTGAGACTGGAGACAGGCTGGAAGGAAGGAGGTAGGTGCTGCTTGGGCTCAACAGGGGAAGAAGAGTCTGTGCCCACTAGACGGCATTCCCCCTTCAGAACCTGGAATGGAACTCAAGGTTCCACCACAATAACTTCTGCCACTTGTGCTAACAGAGAACTGGTTGAAGAAGTAGGCTGTCTTCCTCTGTGTGGACCAGTGACAGAGGGATGAGAGAGACACTTTACTGGAGGGTTCCCACAGCTATTTGCTAACAGAAGAGGCTTAATGAGACTCAGGAACTAAAGGTTCCAACCATGGTGATGACCAATTTGGATGTCAGTATAGTGCCAGGGGGTGGGGGAAGGATGTTTGCTTTTTTTAAAGTCTAGAAAATTAGATATAAAAAAAAACTGTGTTAAAAGAACATTGAGTGCAAAATCAAGCAACCAAAATTAGGAAGTTCCAGAACTAAGAGTACCTGTGCAACCTTAATTTGTTCCTCTTGTGTACATGGATTATGATACAGTTTTTAATTACATGATCATGTACTATTTTTTCCACAGGAACCTTGCCTCATTTGATGCACAAGATGGACTGTGCTCTGGAGATGAATCAGTGTTGTATAGTGAAAAAGAATGTCTGTAGGACGCTTCCTGCTTCATTTTGTTGCAGACGTTTGAAGGCATGTAGTGAATGAAGTAGCAGCTTGCAGGAAGAGATAGGGGGGTTTCATTCTTAAAGCAAATGGTATGCTGCCCTGGAGAATTGAATTGTGGCCCTGCTCCTGCCAGCGTTCTTGTGTGAAGCTGGACAAGTCACGTAAGCAGGAGTGGCAACTCTCATGATTTGATCATGACTCCAGTGAATCTAGGGTGGTGGATTTTTTTTACCTGTCTCACGATAACATGATGAAAGGTGCCAACTCATGAATTTTCCCTGATTCAGAATAGCCACCATCTCCCGTTACTGCCAGTGGGGGCAGAATCCAGCAAGATGGCTGCCATTCTTCTACAGTCTTTCTGCATGTGGCAGTGAAGCTGCCCTTAATAAAGTTGGTTACCATCTTCCACTGTTCTCCGAGAGATTAAAGTCACTGACACAGGTGGGCAAAATGGCTGCCAGTCAATGGTTTGGGGAGGGGCTGCCCAGCCCACAGGGCCTGTGAGGAGCAGCAGACAGACTGTGAAAGGTGAGAGGGTAAGCATGAGGCAGATTTAGGGGTTGTGGAGGAAAGGGGGGTGCAAGAAGGGGGGGAAAGAAGAGGAAGAGAGGAGTCAGGATCCAGAGCAGAGACAGCAGGGGTGAGGTGCAAAGGTGGACTCCAGAGCAGGGGGAGGCAGGACACGGGTGAGGAGTGGCATGGAGGAGGAAGTCCAAATGGGAGGAGAGAGTCCTGCCCACACTGGGGTAGAGAAGGGGATGGGAAATGCTGCTTCTTGCAAAAGGCTAAACCAATCCCATATTGTTCTCTCTGGGCTTATATGCATTATTGCTTATATGAATGATTGATATCTTAAAAGTTCTTTAGGATATAAATCTGCAACTCTTCAAACCTACAAAGTAATATAAGTTCTATGTGTGAGTGTGAATCATGATGCATTAATTAGGTCAGTGGTTCGGAAGCTATTTATCATCCAGCCTTTCTTTTACCAAAGGAAGTAAACTAGGATGGGAGGGAGTCAAGACAGTAATGTGATGGAAGTAGCCCTATTTTGGAGAGCTCTCCATCTGTAGAGCCATGGAGATGTGTGCATTTCTGTGTGCATTAAAGGTTGACTTTGCAATCTAACATTCTCTCTCTCATACACACATTGACAAAGGAGTAGAGGAGAGTTAAAAAGTCAAAAAAGAGACTAAAAAAACATCAAATCACATACTTAAAATATGATTTTTGGTCTCTTGAGGTTGGCAATACTGCTTAAACAGAGTTTTCACAGGTGGCCACTGATTATATCTTCCTCATTTTCTGGGTTCCCAATTTGAGCCCCTGGGGTCTGATTTGCAGAAATGCTGAGCACTCACAGCTGCAACTGAAGTCAAGGGGAGCTTTGCTTTGAACATAAAAAATGCTATCTCGTAAGCATTCTGAAAAAATCAGGCCCTAGGTATCTGAAATTGGGCACCCAAAATTAGTGTACTCTTGTGATTTAAATCACTCTGTGCCTTTGTTCCCCATCTGTAATACAGGGATAATACCACTTCCTTACTTCAGTGGGTGTTATAGAAATAAATCAATTAATGTACATGAAGCACTTAGAATAGTGATAAGTGCCATAGAAAAGCCAATGAAGAAATTAATAATTCTGTCTCCACCGCTGGGTTTGAATACTGTACCGCACATTCAGGAATGAAGATAAAAAAAAAAAGCTGCTCGCTTGTGAATACTGTTCATCCTGTGCACTGAACGAGGCAGTGGTCCTGTGGAAAAAATATTTGATCATCATACTAAGACTGTGCATGCATACGCTCCAGGAGGCTGAACTAAGGTTGCACAGACAACCTTAATTCTGGCATTTTCTAGCTTTTAAATGCTTGACTTTGCAAACTTAACATTCTTTCAATGTAGTTTCTTGGGTGCGATTATATATACATAATTACATACTTTATTTGAATTTTTTCCCTAAACCATAAGAGCCAACATGAAAGAAAAGCTGAATCTTATACTATGAAAAAGAAATTATTTAGCAACCTAGCAGTATTAAGTGTTTTCCTAAACCCAATGGAGTTGGGGGCTACTAGCTGCGATGGTTGCTGTGAATAATACCTGGAAGAACCTCATCCCTAAGACACAAATGGTAAGGAGGAAATGGAAAGTAAGAAAAACAAAGTCAGTAAATCAAGCACCCATCTAGTTGTAATGTAAAATTAGAGCAAGAAATATTCAATACACTTCTGACTATGAATATATGGGGAGGGTGATCAAAGAAAACCTCTTTTGCTGGTTCTTCAAATTCTGCAGGGAAAAAGCAGTCTTGGTGTTGCAAAGATTGTCTTTCAGTTATTCCTCAACACTCACAACTACTGGTGGCTTGCAATATGACAACTCCCATCTTAAACACATATCCTCCACTAGACCTTGGGCAGGCTAGTTACATGAAAATGGGCCTCATAAGTGGTGCAAAGTCACCAGAACGCTGTGAAAAGGATAAGATTAACTTTGTACTCTTCTGAGTTTGGATAGCTCCTTGCTGAACGTATTTAGGATCAACATTTGAAGGTAAATAATAGCAAAGGTTCCTAAGTGTTGCAGATGCATTTTTGCCTGTTCAGATAATTTGAAGAAACAGAGTAAGAGACCCAGTCAGAAAGAGAAAAATGCATGAAAAGGCCAGGAAGACCCATTAAAATATAGGCAGTTATTACTTTGTAAGTCAGGCCTGCAAGAATTTTGTATTATTTGAGGAGAGACTGTAGCAGAATGTAGTGGTATTTTCCTAGTTTAAGTTTTGCACTGAAAAATCACTTATTTCTTTAAAAACAGTACAACATATTGAAAATTTCAGCTATTCTTTATGACTTAAAGGCTAAATCCTGCAGGTCTTGCTCATTCCATACTCAGGAATGCTGCTATTACCTTGTGGATGGAAAAGAGGTCCCTAAAAAGTCAATTAAATGCTTTATAGATTAGAACCAGGACTTTGAAGTGGAGCCAGAGTCAAATGGAAAACGAATGGAGTGCATGAAGTACTGGCTTATGTGCTCTTGTCTTGTTCAAAAGGTGGGCTGGTGTGTCGAACTAGTCAGACCTTCTTTGTGGCTTTCTCACTCAGCTGTAGGTAGAATGAGGAACAAGGGGGTGACATACACATGGATCACAGTGGCTAGTTCCTCACCCACCAGTAACGTGTGCAATTGTAGGCTTGCTGAAGATCAGGGCAAACGACGGTTCACTGTACTAGCTAGCTTAGTATTTATTTATTTATTTATTTAATTTAGCACATAAGAGATGGTAAAGTGATCTCCTGGTTAGAGCAGGAGACCTGGCTTCTATTTCTGATTCTGTTGCATACTCACTGGACAAGTCATGTTAGTTTCTCCTTCTGCAAAATAGGGATAAGCACATTGAGATTTTCAGATGAAAGTGCTATAACTGTGTAAGGCATTGCCATTTTTTTCTCGTAACATACATCTCACCTTGGTGAGACTTGGTGTCTTTTTCCCCAGTGCTATAATGACAATAATATTTATATTCCAATTCTAGTTTAATTTAGTGACTCCCTTAAAAATATTTCCTTCATCTTAAACCTTCTCAACCATTGAGGTAGACTCAAGTGTCTGAAAAGGCTATTTATTATTTGTCATTATGTGCACTCAAAATTCAGTGTTTCTTTGGCTCAAAAGTGTAAAACTACCTAATTTGATACATTTTTAAAGGTAGAAAGGTTATTTAATACTAGTATAAACTGACTGTATTGAACTCTGTGTGTAATCCAGATTGTAGAGCCATTTCTGTAGGGATGACATGTTTGGAAAAATATACCATCTGTTTTCTTTTCTGTTAGTGTTCTGAGTTTCACCCAACAACTTTAGGAGATTGTGTTGTATTGGATATTTTATTACTATTGTTGTTTAATCAATTTTATGTGTTTGTAGGTGATTATATAGACTGTGATCTTTTTATTTCTTGTACAGACACAAAGGCCACTGACGCCTGTGGGAATTCTGTCTGTTTTGGGAATATGACCTTGGGCCTTGAGCTAATTTTTATTCTTTTAAACTAGTATAATTTTTCACAGTCAACAGTTCACAACAGGGAAGGAGGAGTGTCAGGTTTTAGTCTCATATGTTCTGTAATTCCGCATTCTGTAGCAATGCCCACGGTGCTGGAATAATTTGAAACAGAATGAAAATCTTTCCAAGTTTGTAGAATAAATGCTTCAAATTGATTAAAGAGTTTTTGAAATACAAATGTCAAAATTCTTTAGAACAGCATGTGATTAATTCTAAAAGTACTGAAAATGTTTGGTGGTGTATATAATTGGAGATGGGGACAGAGATAAAATACTCACAGGTACCAAAGTTAGTTGAGATTTTTGAACTTGAATCTGCAAAACTCATTTAAAAATGAGCAGACCCAATCATCGAAAAAAGTGATTTCTCCTCTTGTCATTTAACAAGGGTCCCAGGATTGATATCTCCCAGCCCATGTTCACTATGTTCATAATTATCTCAGTTAAGCCCTCGTCCTGCAATGAGCATTGCATGGGCTGATCCTGGCACCAGTGTGGAACCCCACTGAAATTAATGGGACTTCTTAGTATAGGGCACAGGAGTCTGGTCTCCATGGAACTCATTGCGATATCAGTGCCTTACCGTCTAAATTGCAGTTAGCATTCTGACATTACTACATGAATTATCACATTCACAATTTTAATATACAGTGTAGAAGCCTCTTCCTGAAAAAATCCATATTAGCATTAGTAACTCCTTTTGAGTTTCTGGGGTTCCTCACATATGTGTGGGCTGCAGACCGAGGCTGCACCAAACACACATGAAAGCATCTGTTTTGTTTTCATCTCTCACAATGCAACAAGGTTGACTGTTGACTAATATGTTCCACTCAAGTTCAATTTTATGTTTTATGGACTTGCTGAGTATCTTCCTGGCAAGGAGAGAACTTGATGTGATCTTGAGACCAGGCGAGGGTGACCAGATAGCAAGAATGAAAAAGCAGGACAGGGGATGGGAGCAGGGGGTAATAGGCACCTATATAAGACAAACCCCTGACTATAGGGACTGTCCCTATAAAATCAGGACATCTGGTCACCCTAGGCCAGGCTATTGTGCTGAGAAGGCCTTGATCTCTCATTGCTCGCTGAGCTTACAGAGACCAGGAGTCCTGTGATTTGAAGCTCTCTTTTGGGTCACTAAAGAAGGTGAACTTTGTGTCAATCAGCAATGACACACACTGTCTTATCAAGCAGTGTATTTAAGGCCAGTATATAAAGAAAGAGGAGTTAATACAAGAGGAGAAATGAAGTCTTCATAAAGAGTCAGATGTGACCCAGATTCCGTGCTGCCCAATTCTTGAACCACTTTCATCCTTAACAATTGGAAGGCCACTGTCTAGCAAGGAGGACTGCCAGAAAGGTTAGTGCTGGACTGGTACAGGGTTAGAAGGAGTGGCCAAAAATAAAGTAAAAAAACCCCAAGATCACAAGAGGCTCACAATATATACCTTATTGTTATTGACTGCCATGGGGCTCTATAAGAGTGCAGGGGTCCACCTGAAGGGATCTCACTGCAGCATCAGTGGCTAAATTTGCCAGCTCCTTCCAGTTGTAAAAAGACAAAAAAGAACCCTCTCTTCTGTTTTAATGAAGTATTCCAATAGAGCTCTCTAAAGCAGCATCTATTCTAAAGAGAATCAATGCTTTCACTGTAAAGTGCTTTGGATAAGAATGCTATATAAGTGCTAACTTAATATTATTATCTACAAAAAGAGTTAAAAGTGAATTCAGGTGGATGGCTGAAATGCTTATTCAAAGGCCTTTGTCATTCTGCCATACTCTATAGTAGGCTATAAGGAGACTCTTATACTTTTTTTTTTTTTAAATAATTAATTTTTAAACAGCACATCCTGATATTTAAAATGTGTATTCTAAAGATTTTTCTGCTCCCCTGTTGTTTATAAGGCTATTTGCAGCAGAGAAACTGACCAGGGTACAGTGAAAATGACACAAAATGCTATCAAATGCACAAAATAAGAAAACTGAATAAATAAAGGGAAATACTTTGCTTTGGCTAGCAAAGTCAGTTACAGTGATCTTAATTATTACTTGTAACTACAAAAAGTGCACATTTTCAAGTTCATGATGTCCCTTTAACTCTAGATTTGTATGCTTCTTGTGCTACAAAAGAGGGTAGGATTTGTTCAAAAAAGGAGCTGCTAGCTCAACACAGGACTTATTGCTACTCTATCATCTGCAAACATCACTTCAGTAAAGACATTTTCAGGAGCATTAGTGATGCCTGATCTTAATTAAGCTGAGGATCATTTAAATTAATATAAAAGATCCTTTGGGGGGCTGTATGTTATAATTTCAATTACACAATGAATATTTCATATCTATATTTGGCATATAATGAGGATTAAAATGATATTCCCCGAACAGAGGTTTAATAACAATATAAACTACTGAGGACTTCATTAAACAAGCTAAGAGACTAGAAATGAGATTTTAAAGGTGGCCAAGGGGAATATTTGAAACTTCCAAATCCCTTTTTAACACAAATTGTCACATTTTAAAAGAAAGAAAGAAAGAAAGAAAACAAAAAGATGAATTTGCATAGGACGGAATCAAACTGCTAAACCCATCTCTCCCCCAGCTTTGAAATTGAGCTGTTCTTGAACTAAATCATTGGGTGTAAATATATCTCCTCACAAAGATTAGTGTGTTCAAAATTCAGATCCAGATCTGAATTCTGCAGCTTAGCCCAACTCTGCATTGAAATATTTCAATAAACTCTTTGGCCTAGGATTTCATCTGCATCTGGGGCTACACAGCACAAATCAGGTTGTATGTTTGTGATGGCCACCATCCTTGCCAATATCTGAAACTAAACTGTGGACCGCCCACATAATCTTTAAATCTACACATAAATCTCTAAGCCTTTAACTTCAAGTTGAGAGCTATTGTGACTCAGGCACAGACCAAAACCTGTCTTTCTCATTAATTAGTGGTTTATCTGCTCACCTGATCCTGTGCTAGGCCAGACCCCAGGTGTAAATTAGATCAATGTAAGGACTGCTCTACATTAAGTCTTCAGTCAATAGTTCCTCGGGGCTATTTAGCATCCAGGGCTTGCTTGGGCATAGGGGAGCCTTGGTCACAGCCTCCACATCTCTTGAAGTTCCTTATAAATATCAAAACCTTATTACTTCACAGAAGGTACATGAAGTTCCTTAGGCTAGAAAAGTACAACATATATTTTGTATAAACCACATATACCATAATCCACATAAACTCCATGACAGAGCAGGGCATCATTAGTCATAACGCTCACCTCAATTCCTCCGTATTTTTCTGTGGGACCTACTCTTCTGTTCCAGTGTGTCCGTAAAGAATACAGAAGCAAGGACAAAGAATTTTTTTAAAATATGTGCCTGACATTAGGCTTCTAGGTCCATTCTTAACATCAGACATACAGTTTTGAAATTCTTGGATGAGACTGACAAGGATATTTAGCTATGTCAAAGGAGAAAAATGTTTCCTGGCAAACTAAGGACTTAGTCCTGTGACAGGATCTAGGTATGTGGATCCATATGCCCTCATGGAGTACCAGTGAAGTCAATGGGACTCTGTGAAGACGTAATTCGTCCCCTGCATGGACCCCTTTCCAGGATAAGGATTTAAAACGTTAGTTTAACATGTAAAGTTTTGCCCTATTATAAAGAATTATTCCCAAATCCAAACTTATTCAAAGTAGCTGGTATACTGCTCCCTCTCTATTCTATCAAAGGACTTCAAAACAGCTCAAGTTCCCTGAGAACATTTTCTGCAACTTAATTGCGCCTATCTACATGCTAGTAAGAGTCTGTTTATTAAGAGATTGTTTTCTTTCAAGACAGCAGTTTGGGAAGAAAGTTTACTTGACTAAGAGGCTATATATCATTGTGCGTGTTCACGTATGTACATATAACAATCATTTGTTTGGCACTTTGGAAAATGTCAGCATTTGAGGGTAGAATATAGTGTTAAAAGTCCAATAGAAATTGGATATGCAGCTGTTAAGTCCAGTGTAGGGGCTACATTGCAGCTCAGAGTCCTAACTGTCTTCTCATTGTTTTTGTTTTGACTTCTTCCTCTCTGATATGTGGGTGGAGATTATGATGATGAATATGTATAAATTTATTTGCAAACATTCATTTTTTGTCTTGGTTTCCAATGTATTAACTTGGCATAAATATTGGCAGAAGTTTAATTAATCCTCCAAGGATCCTTGTCTAGCTCTCCATCCTGAGTCCTAATCTCTGTAATGTGTTGTCAGTTCTGTTCTTTCATTTCAAGATAGAGTGTAATTCATTTCCTTATTGTTTTTCCCTTCTTCTTTTTGTAAATGTTGGCCTTAAAATGAGCATTGCCTCCTCTCTGTTAGCTTGTCTGCTGAATCAGTGTTCCATCCTAAACTGGGAGAGAATCTGTGAAGTACAGGGATTTTTGGATGTGAAGAAATCTCTTTGCAGGTCCTTAATTCACCCTTCCAAATATCATAATTGCCAACAGAGGTCTTTTTTCTTTCTCATAATGTACAAAATGATCTGCCCTTTTATGATTGCCTTGAGAATATCCCACAAAGCTGACGGTGAGGGAGCAGATGCCTCATTCAATTCCAAATAGAAGGAAATCTGTTGTCTCAAATAATCCCTAAATTCAGACACTTTCAGCCAGCTATTATCAAGAGACAACATTTTAAGAGCAGATGTGTTATTAAGGCTGAAAAATGTTATGAGGACTTCGTGATCTGATAAATGAATTCAGTCTATCCAGCATTCCAACATTTGATCTTTTAATAAACTAAAAAACAAATATAATCTGTCTGGGGACTGGGAGAGAGATGAAAATCCTTCAACAATGGAGCTGGAATTTCAGATCATCCTTAGAACTTTTTGTAAAACACAAACAGTGGTGAATTTGAGCCACGTATTCTCCAGTATAAGAATTTCTTCCATGTAATTATCATCCGATCTCTCCTTTTCATATTAATCATCCATTTATTTCATTTGGAAGTGTGATGTACATGTCACTAATGAAATGGTTAATTTGAAAATAGCATTAAAAGCTACTAAAATTGTGAGTCCAGTTCTGACCTCACACTTGTGTAATCAAGGACAACAGTAAAGGTATTCCTGTTTTATGTGATTTGTATAGAGGCAAAGGAATCAATGAAGTTGCACCCCAAGAAATTCTTTTCCTTAGGAGCACGTGGGAGGGAAGAGGATGGGACGGCACAAGCAAGGCTCTACACTCGTATGCATCAGTCATTTGAGCTGCCTGGTTGTGTACATGGAATATGTTATGTCCTTTACCTGATTGCAGTAAATTAATTACCCCATCCAACAGAGCCAGGGAGCCTTCTGATGCTCTCTGGGGCCCTTTATTATAGGCTATCACTAGATGCCACAATCTAGCCCTTAGTTTGTGCCTTGTTCTACTGAAGAATATTGAGGTGAGGTAATTGCCTGCACTGTTTGTGGTGATTTCCTGTAGCTCTTATAACACTAGTACTGCTGCCCCTCATTTTGAAAGGTCCTTCTTCTCTCAGGAAAATTTGTGTTTGTAATATTTCACATCTGTCCTGTTAAGAAGAATGAGTTATACAAAGTAGTGAGAACAAAGAGATACAGTATATTCTCAATATGCTTGAATTATCTGTAACCTATCCATGGTACTTCAACCCAGGAAAAATTCTACTGTTAGTATTTCCTAATCTCATTGACAGAGCTTTATAACAGAGGGTAAATTAGTCTCAATTTGCATGTGGAGAAACTGAGGCCCAGAGAACACAAAAACCGTGAGGCAGTGGCAGTCAGAAATAGGACTCAGTGCTGTATCCACTGGACTGAACTGCCTCTGGAGGAAGATATATAGAGTAGGTGGTATCAACCCCTTTCTCTTCAGGTGTCTGGAGTTCACCTCTGGGTACACAATAAGGATTCTCAGTGTGAAATCTAGGAGCCAAAGAAATGAAAATCCCTATATTAAAATCCACTTACAAACCTCATTGATAGGTACCCTAGATTGGTAGATAGTGGGTAAAGTTTTCAAAGGTGCCTAAGTCCCATTGACTTTCAATGGTATTTAGACACTTCAGTCACTTAGGCACTGTCGGAAAATTTCCCCTGTATTTCTATTTCAAAACCTTCAGGCCTCACTGCAAGATTTTCTCTTGGATTTGACAAACAGTTGCAGATATAGGATCTGAAAAGGGTCCCTGTGGCACAATGGATTGAATGGGATGGGACCAGTGATAATCTCAGGCCACTATAATTTCCAAAAGTCTTGCAGCACCAGCACCTTTTAGTATGTCTGGATCTGCCCCAATTAACAAAGAATCTGGGCTGCACTGGAAGCAGGAAACAAAGCCAAGCATTACCCAGACATACGGTCTGGAGAAAAAAAAAATCTGTATTTTTATTTTTGCTTAGCTTTGGTCATTCTGAGCTTTACCAATAACTAGAAAAAATTCCCCCAATGAAAAATTCAAAGTTGAGTTTTAAACAAGAAATATTTTGAAGCTATTTAATTTCTGAGCTAAAATAGAATAGCATAGGAAAAGCCTATTTTTCCTCACTCGAATGTATCGTATTTAAATTCAGAAATAGAGACATATAGTGATAAATAAAGGCTCTGTTGCATTTTTCAGGCAGCAACTAAAGACTCCCACAAGTTTCAAGCTGCAGCCAAAAGCACAACCTGCCGACCACTCCATCAGAGGGAAAAAATGAGAAATTATGAGGGTCACTGAACACTCAGTGAATTTCCACAGTGCTATAGCCCAAAGTTTTTTTTTTTTTTTTAACAGCTATGCTTTCGTAATTGTGATACAAGGAGAATGTTCACATTATTCAAAGGGGTCCAAATGCCCCATTACCTGTGTCCTGAGATGCTTCATTGTCTGTAGATTGAGCTACAAAGTAAAACTTATACAAATCTTTGCTGTCCCAAGACTCGTAGTGGTTCTTTCCTAGTACTTTGTGGTTCTTTATCTAGGAGTATTTCATTGTTTTTGAATGTGTATTTAGTACATTTAAACTAAATGGTAATACATGAGCTCTTATGTGCTGAAGGGAAGGACTGGGCTTTCCTTAGGGTCTCTCTTTTTTTTTCTAAACAATGACTTCTCTGAGTGGGAACATTGATATATGTCGTGTTGAATCTTAAGCAGGACACACATACACACACACAGGTTAAAGGGCTCCCCTTCCTATACAAAAATCAGAAGGGAGAGATCCCCTTCCTCTTCTTTTCTCTGACTCTCAGGGACTGAGATTCTCCAAACTTCTTCATTTACCACTTTCTAAGCAGCTGGAGAAATGGATGATACACCAGCCAGGGGAATCAGTGAACTAATGTTTTCAGGTCTTCACTTGGAGGTGTATAATGTGGTACACTGACTGGCTCCTCTCCAAGCTCATGATCACATTGTGAACATAGACACAATCTACTTTGAATGACTTTGCAAGTGGGTAGGGCTTATTTGATCCTGGGACTTTGTTTTGTGGACAGAGCTTGGAAAAGCTCAATTTTTCCCCAGTTTGACTCCTGTTTTTATCTTCTCCCTTTCTTTTTATGGACAAAGCTGTGATTCTTCCTAATGAGGAAGTTGTGCTACAGACAATCTTTTTTTTTTAAATAGCAGAGCAATCTCATTGGCATGAACATATCCATAAGCCTCCACTAGCTACATACAGTCCTAATTTACTCTTTATAAAATAACTTGAAGTATTGGTTGAATTAGTTTATTTCCAGAGAGAAAATATGGATAGTTAAAAGGAATAAAGAGAGGTGAACTACTTCAGAAAGAAATTCTTAGAACATTATGGCTCCTTCAAAAAAAAATTTTAAATAGGAATTTGTAACCAAAAATTAATGGATTCAAAAAAATCAAATGCTTCAAATCCTAAAAATTCAGAGTTAAATTTCCAACCCATTTCAAACCCTTAACTGTCACTTGAACCCACCCACACTACCATCTATGTGACTAGAGGCAAGTCTATCGAAATTACCTTTCAAACTTACGTCTTCTCACGTTTACCCTCTATGTACAAGAGGTAAGGTTAAAGTCACTCTAATTTTTCTTGAAGGATTATGTATGCCAAAATTTCTGGCTATTATTTGTCCAGTAAATAGAATCAGGCTGATGATTAAATTGCATGTGGATATCTGTGTCTTAGACCCACATCAGGAAAGACAATAAAATAATGTTAAATGGCTCTTTATTTTGTATTCAGAGGATGGACTGGATGAATTTAACTTCATCCCGATTTTATTGAATTTATTTTGTGTCTTGATTGTGTTGTTTATTTTGGGAGAATGGCAGCTTCGGGTAGGTATTTGGAGGAATCTTTGAAAACATTATGGACTTTTGACCTGTGTGAGAATGTGAAATGGGGAGGGATATGTCTTTGGTCTACGGAGGAAAGAATTTGTTGTGGTCTACCAGTAAAGGGCAAGTGAATTGGAATAGGGTCTGTGGCTCCTATGCAGTGAGAGTGTAGTGCATACATTAGCATGTTACATGTGGCATATTATACTAAGGGTATGTGGACACTGAAAACATGGAAAAAGGTCTGATGTGGACTATAAGTAGGTTTGGCAGAATTTGATTTTTTTTAAATAATTTCAACAGATAATATCAATGTTTATTTTTTTCAGCTTTTATCTATTTAAATGTAGGAAATTATGGGGGGACAGAAAATAATTATCCAAGGACAGATTGAGATTCTTCCTAGAACCTTTAGTGACAGACAGCTGTATGCCACTCAGCTTCAATGCAGCCATTACTGTCTATAAAGTGAATGTTTTCCTGTATACACTGCCAAGTCATATATGAACTTTTTTATCCACCGCCAATTTTCAATGCAGAACAATTTGCACACTTTAAGACCTACATGCACTTCTCAAAAATTCAAATGAAACCTCAAAATTAAACCTCAAAATTAAACTTTCCAAAAACAGACAAAGACACCAGTCCTCATGAAAGCTAACATGATTAAACAAATTTGAAGTTTCTAGGCCGAGACATTTTTGAGCTAAGGAGTCTAAAGTTAGGAAATACCCCTGATTTTTTAAACATCCGTATCTCCCAAAAGACTGGTCTACTTAACATGTTAAAAAACCCACCTTCCTTCCCGGTAAAAGAGTATGCATATAATTATTCAGCTGACTCAATTTAGTTTTGAGAAAGTCAGAAGGAATAGAAATTATACTTTAAATGGAAATCTAGTCACAGCATTAATTATGGAGGAATTACCATCTCTCCATAGTAGTGTTCCATCTGTAGAGGTACATCTATCCCTTAAAAGCAATTAGTTGCAAATCTGAATAAAACAAAATTCTGGAGGGAAACATTTTGCCTAAACAGCTTTTTGATGTTCCCGTTCCCTCTCCCTCCGCCGCCCCCCCCCATATGATTTCTGCTTGAGATGTGGGAACTGGTGTAAATTGACGGTGTCATCTAGCAGCATGCTGATACATACTACAGCAATTTATTTATTCCTTTCTTTTTAAGTGAATGGTTTGTACCTTTTTACATGAAGTTAAGAACTTTGCCTTCAGAAGATTCTACAGAAAATCATGTCTAGGTCACATCAAGCTAAAATTTTGAGCCATATTCTATTTCTATGTTTGCATAAAACTCCCACTTGACATATCATGCTGTGTAATAAATAGCACTTAAAGCAGAACCTATGAAATGCTTTTGTTAATCTTTTGGGCTATCAATTTATCATGTTTTTTACAGAATATTGATGTAATCAAATCCCCAACCTGCCTGAGACTTTTAAATACCCAGAGACTACTGCTGAAGTGGCTTTTTACTAGAAAATGTGGCAAACTTTCCAGGGCCATGATCTTCCCCTCCCCTCCCCCCAAACCAAAACAAAAGACACCGTATTTCTGTCTCAGCTGCATTCAGTTATACAGACTTGCCCATTTTGCAAATTACATGCAACTGAGCTCACCCTTGGTTTGACTCGCACATCAATATCCTACTAGGTCTCTTGTCTTTAAGTCTTTGCGGGAGAGGCAGGGCAGAAGGGGAGAAGAGGAAAAGGAGGAGGAGGTGAACAAATCTACAAAGTTTTATCTGGAGGGTTTATATTATATATACATATGTGTGTGTAATATATAATATACTGCATTATAATGAACAGACTCTATTTGAGCCCTTGGGCTCTGAACCAAAAGCAGCAGATTTCACAATGCTCAGACACATCACAATGCAGCTCAACTGTTCCCAGCAGTAGAACATGTAGGAGCTCTGACTCTTACTCATTTTCAATATCATTGGAGAGGTTTTTGTCTCCTTTCTCCTGTCTGAGTTTCCTCAAAAAAAAATTTTAAATACAGCAATTAATAAATAATATAAACATGTCACAAGTCAAATGCTTCATATTTATAAATCCCCAGAAACCTTGTTATCTTTTGTCTCCTTGAGCCTCGGGGTATTCTGTGCATGAGCTGAGGGGGATGGGGAGAAAATGAAAAGACAGACTATTTATGACTATAGCATTCCTTAGTAGTTGCAAAGTTCGATACACATGTAATGTTTATCGGAGGACAACTGTCTGCATCCTTTTTGCAGCCTCGCATTCGTCAAAGTAGTAAGTCCTGTAATTAAGGATGCAAAATAGTTTCTATAAATTATAATCCTCAGTTTTCAATAGTTCATAACTTTTTGAAATATTCCCTTTGTGGCTGAAATTTTGTATGGTTGGTCTTGGCCTAGACCTGCATTCCATGTGAAATTCACCCCTGCATAAAAGATCAGCACAAAGTCAGTGATTAGAGCCTTAGTGTCTAGTTTTTCTAAATCATTAGTTTTCCATCACGACCATCCTGCCCTTCCTACATTGCTATTTGGGGATGAGGGGACGGTCCTGGCTATATGGGACAGGGATTCCAGTATGCAAAAGGTTGAAGACCACCGTCCAAAACTGTAAACAGGCAGAACTGAGTGCCTAATCTCATCCAACATTATATTTCCTCCACAATAGCAAAACCACTTTATGTGCATGCACTTGGGTGCACGTAAATAACTTTCCAGGGACACTGAGGAGTGGTGCTTCTGAGGTGTGCTTGTCCATGTAACATTAAAGATGGCCTGCAGAGTTATTCTATTTTATTTTGTGGTGTTACCAATAAATCATAACATTGTTCCTACACTTTATAGTATTTTTACATAGGATTTTTAGTTTCTTTAATGTTGTTTCTGAGGCCATTAAATAGGATTTCAGCCTAGCTCCACTAGAATATAGCTAATCTTGGTTGCCACCCTCCTTTACCTGATACTTTCTCCTAAATAAGTAACAAATAGTTCTACTACTGTAAAGGGAACATGAGGAGATACTCTTTAAAAGATATTTGAATGTATGCATTGTATTTAGGGGGAAAAGCTACTGAGTCCTGAGAAAAATTTAAAAAACTACTTAATTGAAAGCTTAAATTCATCTACATGAAGACAAGCGAACTAGTTTCAATTAAAAGAAACTCTATCCATACAACACTTCCAACAAAACAGTGAGTGATAACAACCTCAACCAATTAAACAAAAGATGGGATTACATCATCATGATGTGCTCATTGTCTGACTTTATTCTAAGGGCAGGACATTTCATTAGCAACTACTGAGAATTTATTGACCATTGGGTATTCTGCACAGCACAATCTGTGCATTAATATTTCATAAAACAGTTTTGGTTTAAAAATTTTGTGTTAACTGTGCTATATGTGGAAGGCAACTCTGGTATGCCAAGAAAACTGGTTTCAAAATTGTGTGTTAACTGTGCTATATGTGGAAAGCAACTCTGGTATGCCAAGTCATGTGCATCCAGAATTAAGATAATTTATTTTTTCTTAGAACTGGGTGAAATGAGTGATACGCTTTTTTGTGACATGCCAAGCGTCGTTTGTTGATAATATTAATTTTACACGTTTTTGCATCCTCAAAATTTTGTTAAATGAAAAATTTCAAGTGCCCAGCATTTTTCTACACATCAGTCTATGTAAAATCCACTTCCATGGCAAAATTTAGTGTGAAATTTTGACCTTGCAAGATTTTGCTAGGATGCTTGACAGCCATCTTTAACAATTTCAGCTTGTAAATGAGAAAGAAAAAGAAGAATACCATATGCACCTAGCTCTTATTTAGCAATGAAAGAATGGTAATATTGTGCCAGTGTTTAAAAAAAAAGAGCAAGTGGGATGACCTGGGTAACTATAGATCAGGTAGCCTAACATCAATCTCGGGCAAAACAATGAAAATGATAATACAGGTTCAACTGATAAAAAATTAAAAGATAGGAATATCATTAACATGAACCAGCATGGTTTGGTGGAAAATTGATCTTGTCACACACACCTAATTTCATTCTTTGACATTGCACATTTGGTTATAAAAGATAACTGCATAGATGTATATCAACATTTACATCACTATACTTTTGTATCTCACATCATTCTACTTAAAGGATTAGCACTATACAATATCAATAAAGCACACATTAAATGGATTAAAGCTCACGGGCAGATTTCAAAAAGCAGTTGTCAAATGGGGACCCATCATCAAAAGGGTGTGTTTCTAGTGAGATGCCTCAGGGATCAGTAGTAGGTCCCATGCTGTTCAACATTTTCATCGATGATCTGGAAGAAAATATAAAATCACTGCTGATAAATCTTACAGAGGACACAGATTGGGATGGTGGTAAATATTGAGGAGGACAGGGCAGTCATATAGAGCAATCTTAATTGGTTGCTAGCCCATTAAAAAAAGTGTTTTACATTTAGGAAAAAGGAATGCAAGATATGCTTACAAGAATGGGGATCCCTACGCATTATGATACCCTTTATTTACATACTATTTTTGTCATAGGAGCCCTGCCTCATTCAGTGTGCATGACGGACCTGCTTTGGGGATAGATCAAGACTGTGCAATTGAATGAGGCTGTTGTCTGTCTGTAGGACCCCAGACGCGCTTTGTTGCAGAAGTTAGAAGGTGAGTAGTGAATGAGAAGGGAGACTGCAGGCAGAAAAAGGAGGGTCTCATGGTTAAGGCAATTGAATGCTACCCTGAAAAATTGGATTTCATCCCTACTTCTACCACAACGTTCTTCTGTGATGCTTTTACACTTGTGGCCCTAGTCAGCAACTGGGGAAGAGATAATCAACCAATTCCAGGTTAGGTTTCTGTCCCTTCCTTCAGAGCACTGTTCATGGTCTTCACAAAGAAAAAGAAAAAATTGTGTTAAATAACGCAAACAGCAGTCTGGTTAGGGTTCAGACTAGGTCCTCTAGCAGCTACCATGCGGGGGAAGGGCGGCATTCCACAACATCTGCTAGCTCCTGCTTTGGTTGCTAGGGAGTATTCCTGCTTCCCTCACCCTGCACATGAGTTCTCTTTTATATTGTCTGGTTGAGAGTGTGGCCCAATCATGAGGTGCTGATCTGTTGTCTCTGCTGATTCCCAGCACCTGTCTGCTGCGCTGCTTTCTGGGACAGTGGCAGCTGCTCCCTATCCCTACCCCCACCCCAGCCCTGGGCTATTAAGAGGCAGATTGTCCTGTTACAATGCTATTTAAGTCATTTTCCCAGGTGGTCACCAATTGTGTGTTTCTTATTTTCTAGTCGCCCAACGTGAGACCCTGGGGTCTGATTTGCAGAAGTGCTGAGCACTCCCAGCTGTGCTTTAATGTTAAGTACTCTGTTAATAGCAAAGCCAGGTTTTGCCACAGGGAGAGGAAAAGGAGAGAGATAGGTCACTGATGGTACCTCCTTCAGTTATTCCTATTGGCTTGTTAGCGTCACACATTATTGTGCCTGCTGCACCCTTGATCTCGGCATCACAACTCTAATCTTGGCCTGGTGCGGAGGGGAGAGAGGCTAGTGAGAGAGAGGTAGCCAGGCCAAATCTGAGGGAGTGGTGTAGTGATATAGCACATGGGGTCAAAACCTCATGCAGACCCAGGCACTGTGTTGCAACCCCTGGAGTAGGAAGCCAGGCCCAGCACCATGAGAAAGGAGTCACCCCTGCTGGGTGAGCACAGGGCGGGTTTGTGCTCTCGCCCCATGTGAAAATTGGTCTTGTAGGCATACATTTTGCGATTGCATAATATGCTTGGAAAAAGTACCATAGATACATCTAAGAGGCAACCTGAAATTACTAGACAATTATGACCTAAATCTATGTGCCTTAGCTCCCCATCTGCAGAGCAGAAGTAATACCACCCCTTCCCTTCACATGGATTGTGAAAATAAATAAATTTGTGAAGTGCTCGCATACTCTAGTGAAGAGCACCATAGAAGAGCCTATGAGGAAATTAATATTTCTGTATTCAGAGCAGTGCTTGAGAAGTGTGCGATAAATAAGGTGTGGGACTGCACGTGGAATAACGAGGGAAAACAAAATATTAAATAGCTGTTCGTTAAGTGAGCATTGGTCATCCTGTGCACTGAATGAGTGATCATGTAAGTAAATACTGTATCATAATGCATACACACAAAGGAGGCCAAATTAAGTTCCACAGGCAACTTCAGTTCTAGCATTTCCTAACTTTTGTGTGCTTAATAATGTTCTTAATGTAGGGGGGTTTGTGCATAATATAATTATATAAGTCAGTGTGCTCTGGTGGCTAACTAAAGTAGCTGTGCTATAGTGGGACACAGTGGAAACCTTATTTAATTACCTCAGAAACATAATAAAAAGACATGAAAAATGGAGAAGGTAAGAAACTGAGAATCCTGGTTCTACAAAAAAGCTCCAGTAAGGCAATGGTTAACCACATAGCAAGAGAAGAAGAAAAAGAAAAGACTATATGTGATACACGAGCAAAGAGGGCCCCAAACAAAAATCTCCACCTTCATATAACCCTGAGATTTGCGGAAGTTTGACACCTGATCTTTCGTCCGGCTTTGTAACTCAGCCTTCTCTCTCCATATCTGCAATAGAACTTGCTATTTATCTCTAACTAGGACAATTTCTGAGTTCTACATGAGTCATCGGTAGGTTTTTATATAGAAAGCAAAGGAGAGTCTTCCAGTCTCTCAGCAAGAAATACAGTGCTGCCAGGGAGGCACTTCTGGTTGTTATCCATCAAATGATTCTAACTGCTGTGAATTGCCAGAAATACGTTGTCTGAAGAGCAAAAACCAATACTATTTATAATGCCTTCCTTATATCAACTGAATAGATTGATTCCACTTTGCAATAACTGATATTAGCCTTAGCAAATTGGCCAGGGCCCAGCTGGATGTAATTTATGGAATAATTTGCAAGTGTGATGCCACTCAGGGCATGGGAAGGGTGTGACACCCCTGGGAATAGGTCTGAATCAGTATGCCTGTCAGCAGTGAGTATTGCCTTGTCCCTCCTTCCCCCTTGTGGGTACTGCTCCTTCTAAGTCTGGTCATCTCAAGGAAAGCCCCTTCCCCCTGTAGTGAAGACCTGGCCTTCCTCAGAAGAGCAAGCAGGAGGGACAGCTGGCAAGTGCCTATAGCAGTGGCTATGGAATGGGGGTGAGGGATTTCTGATACAGAGCCCAGAGCAGCTCTGTGCTGAACAGGTACTTACAGGTGAGTGGAAAGGCTAGTTGCATAGGTGGCCTTTTTAAATCCACCTCAGTAAATATTACAGGGAGAGGATACTTGATGGGGAGTGCATATTTTGAAGAGGGGCAGGAAGGAACTGTTTGGAATAGGGTGAAAGCCATTTGTTTGAGGGGATGCCAAGGTAACAAGTATATTTATCCAGGCCAATGCTCAGTACCAGTACGCTCATCCTTAGCAGTAACTAAATAGGTCAGTTTGTTTCTTCAGCTCTTTCTCTTCCTTTTCTCACTCTGTTTGCAGGAGGTGGGGGCAGTGGTGGTGGTGGTGGTGGTTCAACCCACTTTAACTGATTTCTGACACTTTATGAGTGTGCACAAGAAAAGTCAAGGGGTGATACATGGGAAGAGCTAAAGCTGCTTTCTTAATTAACACTGATGACAATCCTTTTTATACAATGCATGTCAGATTTCTTAGACAAGGTGAAGTGAGAGGTGCATAGTTACTTAATATTTTAAATGATACATCAATTACAGATACTTTCTGAAGATCATGGGCCAGCTTAGCAATTCTACAAATGCGGGGGCACATGCAAGTTAGTATCTTTACATACATGAGTATTTTCACTGAGTTCAAAGGCATTAATCTGGTGCCTTAAATTACATGCTTAAGTGTGTGTGGGTTAGGCTCTATAAGGCATTGGTGGACTTCAATGGATGCCTTGCACTAAGCTTCTCTTCTTTGTTTAAGATATTTAAATCGTATGAAATATTACACCCAATTGTTTGATAAAATCAGTTCCGTTTGGTATATATCGCATATATGTACACCATCATTGAGCATACATATGGCACATGTAAAAGAAATACTTATTTAAATTGGAAAGTCTACAAATTAAAACAAATTAATAATGGGGGTGGACAGTTGACTTTACAATTTCCTTTATTGTTGCCATACTCTTTAGTTGACAAATCAGTCTCACCCTCTGATGACAGCCTTAGCTTAAGCCTCTTAAAGGTGAAGATGGATGGGAGGAAATCTTGGCTGCCATTTCTATACTCCTTTTATCTGTAATAAATTGAAAGATGCATATTTCATCTGCTGTGTACACATTTTTATTTCTCCTAAATCTAACAGTAAAATATACATGGAATCTTCTTGGATGTCATTTTTCATTGTCTTTCAAGTTATTTTCCATTCTCTGGGCAACATTCTAGCAAGGACCTAGCACTGTTTCACATTTCACTGATGTGTCCTGTTAACATTTTTTGCAATCCCTTTACATTTTTATTTGCACTTTTATCGTAAATGCACCAATAATGAGGATATGCCTATATATGTAATATTTAAATTCATTTGTGTATGTGTGTGTTTTGAGATGTTAACGGAGAACTGAGGCATAAGAGAGCAGCAGAGCAATAACATTTCGATGCTTCAGACTCAGTCCAATTGGCTTTTATGAACCCTTCCCTCAGGGGTTGCGATCCACCAGTTGAGAAACAGTCCCCTACGCAAAAAGTAAAAATGCTGTATGGAACAAATGACCGTAGCTGCTGAGATTTAAAAGTTTAAAGCTTTATAACTATTAAAACACAAATTATCAACATCACATCAAAATATACCAAGTAAGCATTCTTAAATCAAAGTCCAGTAAGTTCTCCAGCAGCACTTTTCTTACTTTGCCTATCTGTAAATTTCAGTTGTTGTTAATGGAAACATTTCTTCTTTGGTTTGTGTGCGCACAGTGAAATCAACATTTACTGATAAAAATCGAATCTGTCCAAGCCTAAATCTAAATCTAAATCTAGTTTAAATCTAAATCTAAAGCCTAAATCTAAATCTAGTTTATCCCTAGACTGCCACTGATTTTCCACTTCACTGACCAAGCAACTGTTGAAGGGGGATGTCCATCAGCACCCATGGCGGCCTATAAGAAAACAGCTTCTTTTTACATTGACTTCTCCTGTCAGGAAGGCCGGCAGCACTTTCACACAAAATGCCAAACATTAACCAGAATGTTTTCCTTAGTTACCAGGGTAGGAATTCACCTTGTCCTCAGCAAAGCACAAGGACTTTCTGTGATATAAGCTAGGACAATAGGAAGGCGTATTTTCTTGACCCATTGCAGGAAATCCTGTGCGCCTTGCATGGAAATGCAACCTTTTCCTGGACTGTCTGCAGCTCAGTTCCAGTGCTTCCAGGGCCTGAATGAGCATGTTTTGAAGGAAAGCAGAGTTTTTAAAGGACTCTTACAGAATCAAATTTGGTCACTGAACATTTGGTTCTGGGTTTCATTAACTCTGAGCCCTGAGTACACTGAAGTGCTGTACAGTGATTGGACAAACAATTCTCTGCCCCTTGGGAAATATCCAGGGGGGGGGTCGAAGCTAAATTGACCGGAGAGAGACCAACGGAATTGTTAGGAGTGATTCTAAACTGAAACACCTGGATAGCTCTTTGATATGGCTGGACGGGGCCAAAGAAACTGCCTGGTTTTGTTTATTTTTTTAAAATACTGTGTTTAATACAGTAACTCAGAAAAGACAGTGTTGCATGGCTGCATCTAAATAAAAAATATGCGCTAAGTCTCCCCATCTTGCGCCCCAGTGGAAATCATGCTGATAATTCAAACACAGCTGTGCTGCTGTGCATTTGTATCTGTGGCCCTCAAAGATGGTGACATGTCATAATAGCAATGGCTGTCTCAGAACAGAAATAATGACAGAAACATCTGTCTCCCTGTTACTCTTTTTTTCCCCCGCCTAGATAAATGGCACTTCTGATTCAGATTTTAGATTTAGCAAGTGCTCCCAGATAAGCAGAGAGACCTCTCTCAGCTTTTTTCTCTCTCCTGGTAAGACTATATTGACCATTTCTATTTAACATTACTGCTGATGTTGATTAATATTTTCTTTAATCCAGAAAGTGATGCAGTACAGCTGAAATATAAGGATCACAGACTACATTTGTGAGAATACAGGTTGGTGGGGTTTTTTTTTTGAGTGAATATTCTTGTGAATAAAATTCACTCATTCCCTCTGCTGGTATTAATGATCCTCCAACTTTGTGGTGAGTGTTTTACTCACAAGAATGTTTTATGAAAAGAAAAGCAAAACAACACAAAAAACCCACTGTGTAGCTCTCAAGTTGGGATGGGTGTGTTAGCCCCCCGAGGTCACTGATTAATCATGGCTGTTGTCAACCTTGTCACACACTTACCCATTCCCTCTTCTTTGTCTTTGTCATAATTTAGGCCCTGATAATGCAATGTAATCCACCAGCACCAACCTTTGTGTCACTTGCTGAGGCTATATCATTACCAAATAAATAAATATTCACAAAAAGAGAAGCAGCAGAAGGGCTTCTACAGACAGTTTGAAAAGCATTTTTATGAGCTGCACAATAGGTCTTTTGACAGGTGCATGGATAATTTCTAAACAGAAAAAGTTTTCCTATTTAGGTCATCCATAGAAGCATTATCATACAGCACAAATAACGACTAGCCAAGACTTAGAGCACATGGTTTGCAGATAATCCCTAGGGGAACCATTTTTTTTAATATGGATTGGTTTTGCACACACTTTGTCAGATAACTGTGAATAAGGAACATATCTGTGAACTGTGTGCATAATTCATGGTCATAAAAAGAGCACTAAAGTTGTCAGATAAATTATTTGTAATGAATAATCTGAGTAGCTGTATTCCAGACTGTACCTTTCTTCGTTTCTTTTCCTTTTGAAATATAGAGTAAAATCATCCCTGCAAACATCTTCTGCTGAAGTTGTGATGCTTTGCTCTTTTAAAATAAACTTCAACAGATGCATGTGTTTAGTAGGCACATGCAGTTAAAGGAGCACCTATTGCCTGCACACTGTCTCCAGGCAGCAATGCAACAAGGCAACTACTGCAAGTGTAAACATATAATTAATCTCAGGATCAGGCGCGCGCACGCACGCACGGGGAAAATCTCACATATGCCTTGTAAATGCAGCATTCTGCTCACATAGTGGGTGCACAAGTAGCCTGCATGTCCTCTCCCTATAAGTTGATTTTTAAAGCTTTAGTCCATAATAGACAAAGAGTGACTGTACATAGTAAGTGTACTTTCTTCAAGGATTTCCAGTTGGGTGACCAGATATGCCAAATTTACAGGGACAGTCCCGATATTCGGGGCTTTGTCTTATATAGGTATGTATTATCCTCCACCCTGTCTCGATTTTTTCACTCTTACTGGCTGGTCACCCGAGTTTCCAGTGACAATTTGCAAATGATGAGTGTGCAGTTCAGATGTATTATCAACAGATCTGTCTGTCTATGGTACTTAGACAGCACCCGTTCCCAGCACCATGCTATCCAGGAGATGAAGAACCATGAGGAAGAAAGATGAGCTTAATTAACACTCAAGAGTACATTATTCAATAGAATTAAAACAAATCTTTTTCTATTTTGATCTTTTTGTCCTCTTCTTGTGGCTCCTTCCCTGTCTGCAACTCTCGATCTATTCTCTTTCCTCATTTGTCCTTTATCTTTATCTCTAGCCTGTATCTTGGCCCTCTCCCCGTTGTTTTTATTTCCCCCTATTCTGCCTTGTTCTTTCTTCTTCATCCAAGGTGCCTGCAACTTTTTCCCAGAGTTATTTGGAAAATAAATCCAGCAAAAGTGCATTTGAAGTTATTTTTCTGCTGCTTGACCTGTATGGCTAGAAAGTAAATGGGAAAGAAAGACAAGCAGGTACAATATGGTACTCAGTGCTGCAGTCTGACCAAAGATTCCTTCCCAGGCCGCTGGAACTCAGTTAGCACCTTCTGCTCCATTCATCGTCCCCTTCTTCACCAGGGAAATGAAATGAACTGTTGGAAAATGAATACATTATATAAAGATTTATTGCCCTTCATGCTTTGTGTATCTTTTATTTCTCACCCCTTGCTCTGTCTTAGACTGCCTTTCCTTCTGGTCTAACCTCTGAGCCTCTCTGGGTCTCTTTCTCTCACCTCTCATCTCTCTGTTTTCCTCCCACTTCTTTTGTCTTTCCCTTCCCTCACATGTTTCTGTCTCTACCCATGTCTCTTTCATTTTTCAGTGTGGCCAAGTCTCACTGTGATATTTGGTGTTTTTCTTAAAGCCCTAGCTGCTGGAATGAAAAGATTAAAAAAATATAGCCTGCAGCAGACGCCCAAATGGTTAAAATCTGGCAAAGTTACAAGCAACTGAAACCAGGGTTTTATAATGGGAAGTCTTGAGTACCAGCAGCTCCAACTAAATTAAACTCTGTCCCTGTCATATGTATGTACAGCAACATTTTATATTTACATAGCTAACGGCCTTCTAAATCCTGAAGTACATTGACAAACACTTCATGAAGTTATCATTCTTGTTTTTAACATCTCAACTTTAAAATGACACTTGTAGCATTTAAGAGGACAGGAAAATAACCGAGCAAACATCCCAGCTCGAGTATTGCGTGTTCTCCTTAGACTGCATCCAAAGCCTAATTAAAATCAATGGGAGTCTTTCCGTCTATTTCAGTTCACTTTGGATGAAGCCATGTGGTGCCTTCTTAAAATTACAGAGGAAAAATACCCAACAAAAATGTTACTTTCTAAGTTGCCTTTTGCTCTTGTAATTGACGAAACTGAGATGCTGTCAAATGATCTTTTCATGCAAAACATTTTAGTTTGCCATTAAATATTAATAAAAAAAACTTAAAATATTCTACTCCTCTTTACAGCAATACAGTACTTTCCATTTGATGGCCCCACATGTTCATTTTATACTAGTACAGTAGTCACAGTGTTGTTAAAGTTATCAATTATTCTGACATCCATGTTTATAGTTGTACTATACAATTTCATTCAAGCTTGAGCTATGAAAATAGCTGTTTTCAATTAAAATATGACATGCAGATGGCTTGTAGGCCCATCTCTGTGCTTAAATATATGGGTGCAACTCCAGGTATAACTGGGGTGCCACATGAATGTAACTGACGGTAGAAGTGGGTTATTTTAATGTGAACTGCTGCCTTTGGTTAATGAAAAAAATTGGTTTAATTTATGTTTAAACTTGGTTATCTTGCATCAGCTAAAGCAATTTTTTAGTTAACTTTTACTACATCCAGCCTGCTGTAACAGTCCTTTGAGGTTGCAAAGATGTAACCAAGGACAGACTGCTACCCTTTGAGTCTGTTAAAATAAGTGGAAAAATGCTAACAAAACACCAGTTTCCCATAGAAGTACATCGGTATCTTAGTGCATTCGTAACCAGAGATTTGCCAGTTGTATGGGAGAAAAGTACAATAGAACCTTGGAGTTATGAACACCAGAATTACAAGCAGACCAGTCAACCACACACCTCATTTGGAACCAGAAATACACAATCAGGCAGCAGCAGAGATGGGGAAAGTCAAATACAATACTGTGTTAAAAGTAAACTACTTTAAAAAAAAAAAAAAAGGAAAGCAGCATTTTTCTTCTGCATAGTAAAGTTTCAAAGCTGTATTAAGTCAATGTTCAGCTGAAAACTTTTGAAAGAACAACCATAATGTTTTGTTCAGAGTAACAAACATTTCAGAGTTACGAACAACCTCCATTCTCGATGTGTTTGTAACTCTGAGGTTCTACTGTATTTGAATTTAACAGTGTCTTGTAGTGGAAACTGAGCAGCTTCCTGTAAAGTATTTTTTTAAAAACACAGTGAAAATCATCCACAAACATTGCAGTGAAACAACTTCAGGGGAATGACAAGGAAACAAGGAAAAGTACAGTACAGCAAACATGTCTTCTAATACCTCGGCACAATGGGGAGCCATCTTAGCTACTTCTATAATGGGCCTTATTATGCCTAAGTAACGAGTATTAGAAGACAAACAGTATGTTACATGTCCTCCTAAACTGTACATTCCCCACACGTGAATCCTGTGTGATTGTCATTTTGTTTTTCTGAAGTTATTATTCCATCCACCTTGAAAAGTGCTCTGATGAGCAGGAAATGGAGTATAAGCAAGGGACACCTCTGCATGGACACTTGGAAACATCAAAGATTTGGTTGTCAATCATCCCAGCATTTCTGTGATCACCCCACCTTTATCTGAGCTCACAAAATCAGAGCACATTGCAGTGTTCATTGCAATCTGACGTCTGGACAAAATAGGATGCGTATCTGGGCCTGTGTACTACACAAGTAACCTTGGTTGTTGCATACCATTGTGACTACAGCTGGTAGAACTGTTAGGTGTGAACAATTTATTCATTGGCTTTGGCCCTTTTTCCTGTACATGTGTTATCTGCCAACATATTGTCAATTTTACAGATCTGTTCATTATGTAGAATTCTGTGATGAACAGTATTTATGCACATAATTGGCCCTATGGGTTTTCATAGCAAGGAGTCCTCAGGCTTAAATTTTCAAATATGGGTGCCTATAATTAGGCTCTGATTTTTCAAAAGTGTTGAGCTATGTACCAGCTCTTATTAACTGACCCAAATACATTCTACTATTTGTCAAGCAAGTCCAAATAAGAAACCAACCTATGCAACTTGTGACCTGTTTGTGCCCTGCTCTTCTGTTGTTATAGTGTAATGCAGAGGTCATATGGCAGTGAAGGATCAGATACAGCAGAACTCCATTCCTTAGGCTCCTCCCTCCCCTTTCACCAAGAATTGGCAGCAGCCAGCCCATCAATTGCTCTGCTAGCCTTACATCAGTGGTGAGTTCTCCCACAAAGGGGAAATTACTCACTGATCATCTCTGACCACTTTAAGTCCACTTTACAATGCTTATGGAGTGCGAAGTGGATTTAGCAGATCAGATAATCTGATCATTAATACTTAGGTGACTCTAGTTAGCCTCCCACCCCCAAAACTGAGTTAAAATCAGTAACAATGTTTGAAAACATGGGTCTAAAAATTCACTCTTGGTGTTAACTTCACTGACTTCATTGCCATTACTTCAGGGATGAACTGGAATTAGTGTTTGAGAGGACGTAACTGACCAGAAGTGGCTTAGGTAGCACGAGAAGAATTGCAGCATTTTGTGACATGTGGCCTGCATGTCAATGACATGAAAAACATGTCACATGCCTGCACTATAAATTGTGTATTGGCCTTTTTCAGTTTAGTATGGATAGCTTAGCATCCAGGCCCCCCTCCCTTTTTGGAGTGCCAGACAGAGGCAAGAGGCAGTTCGTGTTTTTGCAGGGCTAAAGAGCAGATATGTGCCTGCTAGCTCCAACTAATAAAACTGATTTGATGAGCTGATTATTATTATGTATTATTTGTTAATCACCAACATGGTGTTCATCACTCTACAAACACTGAGGTTAAGATATAACAGCGGCCCGTAGACCTTACCATCTAAGTGCACACACCCAACACTACAGAAACAAACATTCCTGCTTTATCAGAGGAAGTTTATCAAAGAGCACTGCATTTTTTAATTGGTATTTTAGTTTATCTGAAGCACATTTTAGCCTTCCGCTGAAAGCCAGACCCCCAACAGATATTCTGAAATTCTATGAGGGGTTATTGTGGACAACTGTCTTGTGCCATAAGTCACATAACTTTGTGGACTCTGAGTCTTGTTTACTATCATTAGAAGCTCCCAGGAGAAAGCTGGTAAGTTTTGAGCCGTTTCTGGCATGTGACAGCTACAAAGCAGATGTTGTCATAACACCTACACACTTTACTTCTTGAATCACCACTAGCGGACCATCTCCTCTTTGTTCAAATCCAGCTCTAAAGGATATTCCTTCTCCTTTAAGTCGGGCCTCTCCTGTGAGTACATGTGGATAGCCTTTTAAATATTCTTGTTCGTTTCCACTTGAAATTCAATAAGAGTAGAATTATGTAGAATCTTCCATGTAGATTAGATGGTTCTGCTCGCCCTGAATCATCATGGACAATGAGTAGGTAAAGAAAGACAGACTATTCCTCTGTATCAGTTTCCTTGGGCTGATTTGAGTCTCCCACAGGAAGGATTAGAGCCATGCCATGGAGCTCAGCCTCACAGTTTGAGATATACCTCACTAGAGTGATTAATCTGTGTTAGCATCTGGAACAAGTCACCTTGAATGAATGAAACATGTTTAAGTCTAGCTCCTTGTAAGAGACTAGCTATAAGCTGCTATATGCTTCTATATGGCAGCTATGGCATCCACTCTCCCAATCAAACCCACACAAACTAAGCCTGGATTTGTAATATGAATTTGTAAGAGTAGGTTACAATGCTGATTGCACAAAGAAAGCTACTAAAAACTGAGAATGAAGTAGAAGAATGTTGCCCATAATATATTTATTCGTATATATTTCTGAAAGCTCTTTGAATATCTTTCCAGATTCTCTTGCCCCAAGCACCTGATTCATGCAAATCGCATGCTTTGCCCTGTCCTGGAGAATATTCAGTACCCCAACATAATCTTCAATTCTTCAGCTCTGCCATTCGTCATTACAACAGTCACATATGAGAAAAGGTAGCAGAATAAAAGGCCAGATGCACAGATGAGTGGAACATACTGCTACAAAGGAAAGCAGCTCTCTTTGGACATAACAAATGTGTGAACATACTTGGCTCTTTGTAGTCCTGTTCCTTATTGCCTGCTCTCATAACTATGCCAAATTCAAAATCACAAAGAGCTCTAATGCCCCATCCACAGTCTTCCTTTTCTGCCATCAATATTTGGTCTATTGAGAAGAGTGATGGTCTAGGAAGAACGAAGAAATTGCAAGAAACAAGGACAACCATATGATTAAGGCACATGCCTAGGGAGCTGGATTCATTGCCCAGTGCTGCCAACAAGGTTTTCATATGACGTTGAACAAGTCACAACCTATGTGGGCCTCAATTCCCATCTATAAAATGGGGATATGACACATCCCCACTTCATTTAGGTGATGTTAGGCTTCATTCATTCATGTTTGTGAGTTGCTCAGATACCACACTGACAAGTGTCATAGAAATGCTTATAAGAAAGAAAGTGGAAAAGGAAACTCAGAAGCTGAGATCTGAAAATATGTCAATTCCAGGATTCCTAACTGGCAAAAAAATGTTGATATTTTTGCCAAGTGTGTTCTACTGATCTTTCCATGAGACAAATCTTCTTGTTTCTGAACAATAACAAAGGGCCAATTTGGCAAGAAACAAGCACTTAAATGTGCACTAAATTCTCACTACATGCTAAGAACTAAAGATGGTGTGCTGCTACCAATGAACTATTTTTCATGAGGAAAGCCCTTCATTTGTATAGCTTTCAGAGACAGCCTGGAATATGCAGGGTTGGCAGAAGGAGTTGCAAGTTCTTATGAGAAGCAGTGGGAATAGGGAAGACTTCCATGTTTTCATGCCCTCTAGCACGTCTGGACCACTTGTGCATCCCCATAAGCCACAGTCAGTCACAGTACTACTTTATAGTGTGATTTGTGGGGGAAGAGGTTGTGCTTTTTTAAAGGAGTGAACAGAAATTACTGTTGCAGCTTATACAAGGAAAGCCATGTTATATTACTAATTAATATTATTATTGCTTATTTTTATAACACCACCAGTTTGCTAGGTGTCAAAAGTTCCAGTGGACAATGAGTCCTGAGGCAGATGGATATGCTAAGATTTTCAAAAGTGACCAGTGGTTTGAAGTGCCTTAAGTTTTGGGTGCCCAACATGAGAGACTTTAAAAGGGATTGATTTTCAGAGAGCAGATGTTTAGAACTTTTTCAAAATCAGGCCCCTTCAAAAACCTCAGATTGGGTGCCCCTCAGACCTACCTAATTTGATCTCTTTCTCTCTCACTCCCAGTATAACTTTCTAAACCTGACTTTTGTAATCAAACTTGAGCTCGATTTCCTCAGTAGCCCACTTGAAACTGTGTAATATTGTATCTGTTTTGTTTACTGGTCTCTCCTTGTATGACTATTACTTTGTATACCTGGCAATAAAAAGAACTTTTATAATCAAGCTGGTTGCCAGACTCTCTCCAAACTTTATTTACTCTTTCATGTTCTTGACTTCCCTATCTTGCTCTGCAGCAACGCTTCTTTTACCTAAGTCAAAGATCCCTGTAATGCCCAAAACTCCTGTGGGCTTTGCTCATTAAGGGCTTTACTACCAGAACAATTGTAATGTGAAGGTGGGGGCAGGAATGTGCTGAACCTGTGGCATATAAGGGTGGCAGCTTGGAAGTTCTGTTTGATCTAGCCTGCTGAGTTCACGGACACATAAGGAGTTATCTTAAGAGTGCTGATTGACCCAGTCTGCTCAGACACACACTATTAATCTGTGAACGTGTGTATATATGCATGTTTATCTGAGTCTGGGGCTGGAGAAACTGAGCCCTGGGAAGCTTAGGTCCTGTAGGGTATCTCCACTGGGATGGGATTTACAGAAGGAAGAAGTAAAGCTCCATATGAAAATAGAAGTGATATAACCAATACGTTAATAGAATTACAACCCTCCCTCCCCTCCCAGGAAAGTAACCCTAATAAATGAGCATGCCCCAAGGTGATGGGCAAATCTGATAACAAATTACAAACATATTTTCATGCACGTTTTCCTCAGTTTCATGTATTAAGGTGGATAACATTTTACAAGGAAACAGAAATAAAGCCCATCCATTCTATAGTGCTGGTATTTGCCCTTAGAATTTAACTTAAAAGGGCCTCTAAGAGTAGGATTTAGTGTAGATTCTCAGAAATTTGAAAAACCAGCAGAACCAACTGCTTGCAGTAGAGGTGCAAACATTCTGGATTGGTAGCAGTAGATTTTTTGGAACCCACAGATTCAGTGAGGATGAGGAAGATACACCCCATCCACCTGTGTAGAGATGTAAGTTACTGCTGCTTCTGGAACACCGGATGCCATCACAGAGTAAGCCTTCCTCTGAGCCCCAATAATATTCCAGACCAGGTCCTGACCCTTTCTATGGTCCCTTGTACCATTCTTGTTGCCTAAAGGGCTCAAAGCTACCCCAATAGCTTCCAAGGATTCCCAAGGAGAGTTCTTAGCTGCTCTGAGTCCCTGATTTAGAGGAAGTTCCAAAGTGCTTCTGTGCTCTCTCTCTCAATCCCCCATTGCCAGAATTGCCGTTTGGGTTCTGTTGCACCTAGATACAAATTAGAGGGGTTGAACTGGCCCCCCGTCACCCTAGGCAACTGCAAAGGTAATACAAAGCTAGCTTTATGCTCTCCATTCTCACACCCACATCAGATCCTATGTTTAGTGGAACTCAGCCAGACCAGAGAATCTGTCCCCACCTTCTGCTGTAGTGACAGAAGGGACAGGGAAAGACACAGTCCTGACGCATTCTGTGCTTACTTATTCCAGCTTGTCCATGAAATAAGTTAGGCAGGCAAGCACATAGGGGTTCTGCCATTTTGTGGGGCAAACGTATACATAGCTGGCTTGCTCTGAGGCTATACCCCTCTCCTGCATACTCTGGGCTACACTGCATGCTTCTTGTGTTTGTCCCAGTTTTGTTCATTCCAGACACATAAACGAACAGCTGCTGCTCATGTGTGCATGTGTCGTTGCCCAGTGAGGAGTTCAGGATTTGTCTTGGCAAATGGCAAGGTCCTAAAACCTACAGGAAAAACTCCATGGAAAATAAATGAAAAATATAAGTGAATCAAAAGTTTTAAAATACATTTATTTAAAATTTGCTAGTGATCGTTGTTGGAACTGGAGGAAAGCACCATTTATTTATGCTTGCATGATTTAGAAAGGGTGATATGGGATTTGCCCCCTATTTACTTTAAAAATAATTTTAAAAAAGACCCTTGGACAGAGAATCAGAGTGGGAAAGGGCAGTGTTTTCAGAAATTACAAGTGCCTGAAATACAGAGGGTCCTAAAACAAATTGAGTTTTACAAACTTTTCGTGTCAGTGAACAGACTGGGAGGAGTACTAGCCAGATGGCCAAGGGAGACTGAATTCCTTTCTTTAGCCACAGAACAGGTACAGGACAGGCAATGAGAATACATGCTTCCCCCTCTGCTCTACCAACATGTCAATAGTGACCTACAGGGCCACCTCTAGGGTTGAGTAGAGCCTCCATGCTCATTCAGTCCTTGACCTCCCTGCTGAGCTCCCAGTAAAAATGTGGATTTATGCCAACTGAGAGGGTGGCTTTTGTGGTGTGGGCTCTTGCCCACTAGAAACGGGACAAAGACAATTGTAGAGATATTATTTCTACCATAAGTATAACGATCCCAGAATTTCAATACGTGTGATAAATAAATAAATAATGTATTTGTATCTTTGATACCTCATAGGATTATGATCATACACAGGAATGGATCTGGTAAGTTTTCCATACAGGGAGATAAACTCTGACCTGACTGATATCCACTGCAACCTCAGAAGTTAATCTAGTGTGCAGGGTGGGATCCTGTGATGCAGAAGTAGACCTGTTTAAGCTCTGCTTTTCTGTTTGTGAATAATTGACGAACCAACCTGAATTTCTCCTGATACAGTCATTATTCATAGCTATTTTCTGGATACTAGTAGCTTGGACAGATAATTTTCATCCCATGACTTATTTGTGAGCTATTCATTTTCTCTATTCACTGTTTGTTAGTCAATATTCATGGTACGTGATTGGTCACCTAAGTCATATGCTCCCAGTTTCTGCTCCCCAATTGGATGACTGAAACTTTTAAAACAGGAAAATAGCAAATAGAGAACACTCTTGTTAGCACATAAATGCTCATGTATACATGTGAATGTGGGCATTCTTACACTGAATAATCACACACTCCCCAAACACTCAAGCAAACAACAACAAAAACCCCACTTTAATCTAATAATTGCAAGAGGGCACAAGCATGGATGAATTGAACAGCAGTTTGGAATTCAAACCAATATTCACAAATATACTGTTCTGCAGTAGTTGGTCAGCTCAGATCTGGAACATTGTCCATATTAGATGGACGTTTCAAGTATGAGCATCTTTTGGAGACTGTACCAGCATATATTAATTATAGAGTGATTTGCTGATGAATTCCTTAGTATTTAAACTGAGGCTTCTAGTAAAGGATGGCTAAAGAGAGAGAGAAAATGAATCAGTCATTTGTTTGCTATTATTAATAGCACATCTTGCTGATCTCACATCAGTGAGACAGGTAAACATTCGGCTGCTATTTGCCAGAATACGGGACCTGATCCAGAACAGCACTTAAGCACAGGAATAACATTAAACATGTGACTAGTCCTATTGAGTGCAATTGCAGTTTAAAGTTGCACACGTACTCAACCATTTTGCCAGGTTGGTACCAGGGAAACTTTCATGATGCAAATAAAATTAATAATATAAATAAATTAAATAACCTGGAAAAGAAAAGAGAACTCTAACCATTTCTATGTGATTTGACTATTCCTGGAAAAGGGGACTCACTGGCCACTACTCCTAAGTAATTAACATCCTTCCTTAATTCATAAGACTGCAAGAGCACAAGATTGCAAGAAATATTGTTACAAGGAATCCAAGAAAGAAGAATTCTGAAAGAAAGATTGCACAAAAAAGATTCTTATAAATCATGTTGAGAGACAGGCTGTAGACTGCAGGGACATCTGAAGAGAAAAATCAAATAAACCTTTTCCTAACCACCAAAAAGAGTTGAAAAAGAAAGTTGTGAGCACCAGTGTGCCACCACTTTGATTTGCTTTAGTTCATTTAGTTAGATTTAGCATTTTATTTAGTCTGGTTATCATGCGGTGTATCACTGAGTTCAATACTGCATTATATGCAAGGAACAGATATTAGCTTTGGCCAAAAGGCTGTGGGTATAACTGCATAAACTCTACATGGAAAATTAAAAAACAAACAAACCATACCTTTAAAAATTTGTTTATTTCTTTTCATAATTATTGTTGGAAATTTCACTCAAGGATCATTCATTTATTAGGAAATCTTTTACTGAGACCCAAGTGCCTGACCCTGCTCTGTGTTGCATAGACAAACTCAATGGGGAAATAGGGGCTACTACGTACAACAGCATAGCGGTAGGTCAGGATTTCCACCTTACTCTCATGAGTGTATTAGGGTATAGTTAATGTTGTCCAATGTTCTATAGCCCCAGGAGGGCCTGGGCTGTCCAATAACAGGCATGGAGATGGTCCAAGCCCTCATGCACTTTTTTGAATGAGTGTCAGTGTGACCTACAACAGGTTCCTTCCAACACACACATGCCTTGAGCCACCCTGTCCTGTGCCAACTGTGGAAACCACCCCACAGCCACCACAACACCACTCTTTCAACCGGAGCTGCTCCATCAAGTGCAGGCAGGCTACATGGGCAAGGCACTTTACTTTTATCAAAAATATCAAGTGAAGATGACAAACAACCTACTAAATGCAAAGCATATTTATAACTCTTTCAAGAAATGGCTTACATATTATGGTTAAACAGGCTCCCATACCTCTTAACATGGCAAGAATGTTACTTCCTAGTCCTTAAAATTGCCAAAAAGGCTCTAAATTTAAGAACCCAGTAAGCAGCCACTCTTTATCTGACAGCGATGTGAGGATGGATGCACTGGTATATAGCACACAAAGTTAATTATTAGATGTTAGAAGTTACATTTTATTTCAAAGGCTTAATTTTATAATTGAAAGGGACACACCAGGCCATCTGAGTATATCAGCACTTCTTGGATGGACAGAGGCACTTGGCTTCCCCTTGTGCTTCACTAACCACTAACAATAGCCTGCCATGTCTTATTACTGAAATGTAAACTTACATGGTTGTGCTTTCAGCACATCTAGTTCTACTGGATCAAATTCAGTATTAGGTGTAAATGAGTGCAATTCCACTGGCTGCAATTAAAATTTCATTTACTGTGCCAGTGGTGAATTTGGCTCATTGTCTTCTGATATTAAATCCATAACAACCTAACACTAAGAAACATTTTATTCTCAGCAACAACCCTTTCAATTTCTACATGATTCTCACAGTTTGAAGCTCTTCTTCTAGGCCCAGACAACGTTTTTGGAAGGGACTCCAGGGCTGAATTAAACCTAGGCTTCCAGAAACACCAATCGGAGACATCTTTGGAGTTCAAATGCTATTGGACTTAAAGCAGTAGCAATTCATTTCTCAGTACTGTTCCCACTAAAAGTAGGGAAGTCGAAGACTTTTCAGATCACCTACCTATTACAGTGCTCATTATTATTCTTGTGCCATATTCTAACCATGGTATTATATTTCATTGTTGTAAGAACATTCATGGCTAAGTTTTAACTTTCTGATTGATAAAGGAAACACTGATAGATCCAGATCTCTTTGCAGATGCTATTTCAACACTGGGGAAAACAGTCTCCTCATTTTTTATATTAAATATCAGTACAATTTGGTGTTGGTTTCATGAGGCATTTGGATGGGCTCTTCTTCACAAATGAATAAAAATGAGTAAAGTCCTCAGAATCAAAGGTAAGCCAAAACTGGCACCCAGAAGCACCAGGCAACCCGGCGAGCCCATCTGCAGCCAAACTATGTGGCAGACCCAGACACAGCTTAAAGGCTGGCAATAAGACCGCCTGCAGAATCTGCCAAGGAGCCAGATGCTGTTGCTTCCAAAGCTTGGCATGAGGGTCCCCGATTGCCATCCAACAAAGAGGAAAAAAAGGAATGATATAATGTGGTGGGATAAAACACATCCCACCTCAACCTTTTTTATTGCTCATTGAAAATTTTGTGGACGATAGTACTGGAAATGTATAATTGTTTTTGGAAATATATACATTAGCCACAACAATACCCTTGCCAAATGGGAAATGCAGAAGTTATTTAAATATGTATCCTGTAAAAAAAATTAAATCTTCATACCTTATGTTTCTGGTATGCATGTCTTTGTAGCTTTTGTTAACTGTTACAATGGAAACCACTGAAATGACACAATTGTGACAGAAAGGTTTTGAGCTTTTTGCAGTAATAGTTCAAAATTCCCTATCTCTGCATAGCTGTCTAGATCAGATATATCTTAGTAATGACTAATGAATATAAAGAAGCAAGGTGTTGCTCAGTAAAGTGTATGGAAATAAATAAGGGAGTTGTAAATAAAGATGTGTGCAGAGAAGGGCATTGTAAAAAAGACATTATACAGATAAAGGGTGGGGTCTGCTTCTCTAACGTGTTATATAGTTTTATGCTTGTGTAACTATTGATTTAATTGGCATTGCCTCTGAGGAAAATCAGAGTAACAATGCAAATCTAGCCCAGAGTATGCATAAAAGAGTGAGGGTACTGTAAAGTATTGTAGCGCAAGTATGGACTAAAAAGCTCTGTGTAGCTGAATGTATATAGAGAAATAAGTGTAACATGTAGGTAGAGAACCAGTGTTGCAAAGGGTACATAAAGAAGTAAGGCAGTGATTATGTTAAAGTAAATTGTAAAATACCATGTATGCAAAGTAGGCTATCATTAAGAAAGATTACAGCGTGTAAAGAAGTAAGGTTATTGGAAAGTAACGTATAGATAATGTAGTAAGACTATTAATGCACATCCCATATTGGATTTTATATGAAGATTTGCATGATTCAGATATATTTTTATTTAAAGCTGTGGAATCAAAAGGAATAAATTCTATTACTTGAAATTAACTATAACTAGTGAATTTGTTGCAGTTGTGAAACCCGCATTGTTTGGAACGAATAATCAGAGTTGTGTGCTGGAAAATGGAAATGTGAAACAGATTCAGAGGACATGTCTGATACTGTTATTCTCACCTTTGCCACTAGTTATTGAAATGCTTTCTCTTCCACTCTGAAACCAGGCATTTAGGGCTAATAGTTAGGAAGGCTTATTTCTGAATCACTGCTGTTTGTTTTTGTAGCTGCCAATTTTTTAGGTGGATAGTTATGACTAAAACATTATTTATTCTAACATATTTGTTTCTTTCCCTTTCTATAAGTCTGTCCTAAGGAGACAAATGAATTGTATAGTAGAGCTAGGTGTATTTTATAAAGCATATAATTACTGTGTAGAGCAGGTAGGTATGCCTATAGTTAAGGTTGCCTAGCACTTTTAACTAGTTTTATACTAACACTTTTAACACTAATATAAGACCTTGTCTTTTTATTGCCCATGACTTAGCCAAATTTAACCATTCAGGCTGAAATTTTCACTGAGAGTGTCAGCCTCAAGCTGATTTTTTTTTAAATCACTCTCTCTCTCTCTCCCCCCTCTGCCCTTTCCCCTCAGCAGGAGTCTTATCCTGGTTTCAGGGAAGTGTCTTTTTGCTGTTCCTGTGAAAATTTAGCCAAGTTATAAACCTTTGGAAAAACTCAGTTTGCACATGCTCAGAAGAGACGTGCTAGAGTTTGGCAGCTAAATTTTCTAAGGATAGTGTCATCACTAAGCAGGCTCCATACCCTCACAGTTCCAACAACATGGTTACATTTTTGTTTTTTCAATTTTTAAGTTTAAAAACTAGGAATTACATCCAAAATTCTACATTAAAGCAATGTTTAAAGGCAAATCCAAGCACAAACTCAATTGCCTGACCCATGGAAACATCCTTTGCCTTTTTGCAGTTCCCTGCCTGATTCACCACACACTTTCTGACTTCTACTAAGAATCAGTTTTGGGTCCTACTGACAGCAGCCTCCTTCCCTTTGCACCCCTGATTCGTGCCCAGAACACCATCCATCCTATGCACTGAATGAGAGGTGTACTGTGGAAAAAATAGTCTGTATCATGTAATTAAAAACTGTATCAAAATGTGTACAGATAATGGGGCTGAATTAAGGTTGTACAGGCAACCTTAATGCTGGCATTTCATCACTTTTGAGTGCTTCACTTTGCAACCTTAATGTACTCTAAACACAGGTTTTTAAAAAAATGTAATACTACTATCACTGCCATGAGGTTGCCTCAGCCACAAGTTGGCTTGTGAGCAGTTCAGGAAAGAAGACTCTGAAGCTAAAACATTTACAGCATTGTCCTATGTGAAGTCATACAAAATCATGCAAAAAATAAAGAGTATGCTATAAATACATGACAATGCTCTCAGTTGAGCTAATGGAACAGTTTCACTAAAATGCACATTATTTCTAGACTTTCATTTAAAGGGCAAAATGGAACAATCCAAGTGATAGTTGAACAGTAAGGCAACCCACTGCATATTCAAATGAAAGGGGGTTCAAAACAAGATCAATACTGCAAACTGAATGGCTAAATGTTCCTACTGATGAATGCTTTACTGTGTTCCCTAGAAAAGCTAGCAGCCAGAATTCACAGGGGTAGGCTTTGCAGTGTCTCTTGCTGTAGAAACGAAGACGTAATTGATATAAAGGTTATTCTGGGCCAGATTCTGTGGCCCACTACAGCTCCTTTCTGCTGTTTTGGTGAAGCAAATGGGCTGGAAACTGGCTGGATCTCCATAGTGGATAATTTCCTGAGCATGAGGGAGTCTTTAGTTGGTGTAAAACCATGTAGTTTGCTCCTACTGCACTCCCACTCCTTAGCCAAGGAAGCCAAACTCCTTGCCAGCCCCCTACCAACTGGGAGACACCAATAGAACCAGTCAATGACAACAAAATAAACTCAGTTGCCAAAACTATCCAGCTGGAGAAGGAGTGCCCAGCATACTGCTGCTTTCTGTTCAGCAGCTGGGAGCATCCTCTTGCCTTGGTAGGGTGAGTGCAGAAGCTAATAACGGGGGCAGGCTCAGCAGTGTCCCAAGGATGACAAGCCAGCTTCTTACTCCTTGGAGGGGGATTTTGATCAGTTAACATTGCAGTGGCCAAAGGGTCGAAGATTTGTTGACAAATGGATTTTCCTGCATCACCCTTGCCCGGGGAGTGGCGTCTGCCCTGGTCACTAATGGTTTTTACTGAGCAGATGACCACAGCTTCCCCCGCTAGGGGCAATTGTATCCTCCCCTCTTCCAGCCTTCCCTCCCAATTAGATCTGGCTTTTCACCACCTCCCTATCACCAAGGAATTGAAGCTGAGCCCCAGTTACTTGCTAAGCATTTATTCTGCCACCAGGAGCTTGAGTCAAATCCTTCCTCTCATTCTCAGCCCAAGCCTGGAATGAACTTCCTTTGAGGACACGCCCAAGTATACCCTTAAAAACGCTATGACAAATGCCTGTTAGAATACGACTTTTCAATGATTAGTGTGTATAGATAGTGTATATAAATTTTTAGTGATTAGTGTATATAGAAATTCAGTATTATGTTCGTAGTGAAAATTTACCATCCCATGTGTGTATATTATATATAAAATTCGCTGTTGAATTTTGTGAAACATTTGTTTAGCGACATTTGACACATTTTGAATGCTTAAATAGAGACATCTAGCGACTTCTCAGAGTTTCTGTGATGGCTTCCTGCTATGTGGAGTCGGCAACACTCCATGGCCAATGAGGAGAGGCCAGCGCTCTAAGTCATCTGAATTGACTGGGTGGGCAGGCCAACGAGGGAGTTGAGAGCACAGAGCCTGTCCTCTATCTGAACTGGGGCTGCCATGGTAGAGTAAGGCAGAGCCAGGGAAAGAGCTGGGAGTCAAGCTATGATGGTGGGCTATGGGGCAGGGCCGGGATAGCAGCTGCCCACCCTGCAACAAGTAACGCTGTAGTCAAGCATGATGAGCAGCTGAGGAGAGCCCTGGCCAGAGAGAGCCCAGCAGAGGGAGTTGTTGCCAGACAAGAGGGCCTTGAAGGCTGGATTCAGAAAGTGGATGTGAACCTGATGGGAGGGCTGATACCAGGGAGAAGGGTCTGGAGCCTGACGGTGTGTAGCCACCACCAGAGCAGATGTCTGACCCATAGAGGTATCACCACACCACAGCCAGGCCCTGGGATATGTAAGGAATAGACTGCAAATTTTCTTGAGTTGCACAGACTCATTTGGGATGTCTTCCTGCCTGTAGTGCAGGGTTCCTGGAGCCTTTAACCTTCTCCGGTTACAAAACTATTTGTTTACAGTTGCAGTTTCATAAATTTATATGTGGTTTAAACTCAATGTAGTGGTCACTGGCTTAGGGAAGTAGCCGGGGAGGAGAGAGTACCCTGGATGGGGATGCCCTAGCCCCTGTCCTGAGTGACTCACAATGACACTGGGGTTAAGCCTCCCAGAGATCCTGGGTCCAGCCTTATCAGGGAGAGGAGTCCTCAAGGTCCAACTCCACTGGTGTAGTAAAGAAGCCAAGAAAATTCCTCACAATAGCAGCACCTCCATTTATGTAATGCTTCAACTTCAAGCCATTAGATCTTGTACCTTCGTCTGCGAGACTAAATACTCTATTATCAGATTTCCATACCCCATACAGGGACTTAAAAACTGTAATCAAGTTATCCCTTAGCCTTCTCTTTGCTGAGATGAATAGATTGAGCACCATGACCTATGGCATGTTTTCCAATCCTTTGATCGCTCTTGTAGCTCTTCTCTAAAACCTCTCCAATTTATCAACATCTTTAAGTCTGGACTACATTCTTTGTTCCTAGATGAATACATGTACATTTGGCTGTATTAAAATGCATAGTTTTCTTGCACCCAGTTTACCAAGTGATGCAGATTGCTTTCTATCAGTGACCTGTCCTCTTCATTATATGCCATTCCTGCAATCCTTGCGACAGGTGCAAACTTTATCGATTTTATGTTTTCTCGTAGATCACTGATAAAAATGTTAAATAGCATAAGTCCAAGAACCAATCCTTCCAGGACTCTCTTAGAAATACACCCACTCAGTGATGATGTCCCCATTTACACTTACACTTTAATACCTGTCAGCTAGCCAGTTTTTCCATCCACTTAGTATGCATCATGTTAATTGTGTAATCTTCTAGTTTTTAATCCAAGTGTATGGGGTACCAAGTCAAATGTCTCGCACAAGGTAAAGTATATTACAGGAGCATTATTACCTTTATCAGCTAAATTTGTAATCTCATTTAAAAAGATATCAAATTAGTTTGACAAGAACTATTTTCCATAAACCCATTCCAATTGGCATTAATTACATTACCCTCCTTTAATTCTTTATAATGAAGTTCTGTATCAGCCATTCCAATATTTTGCCTGGGATCCATGTCAGTCTGACAAGCATATAATTACCTGGGCTGTCCCATTTACTCTTAAAATATTGGTACAACGTTAGCTTTTATATTCAGGCTGTGGGACACCCAAATACTCTGTAGTTCTCTCTGACACTCTAGTGCCCCAACTGAAGAACACACCCTGGGCTGCCTAGCATCACCACACGGTCTTGCACCTTCCTCAGTCATTTATATAATTGCAAAGTGGATATAAAAATATACCACATTGGATTGGTGTTGGTTATACCCCGGTCCAACTTCTCTGTAAATCCTGACCTGAATCAAGAATTACACCACAGCTTCTTAAACTGACTGGCTTATCGAAGCCAGTGCTGCAAGGTGCTGGGCATCTTCATCTCCCACCGACAGCAGTGGGAGTTTTGCCTGAGTAAACTCTGAGTAAGGACTTCAGGATTCATCCATGGGATATGAGGGTTCTCAGCATCTGAGGCCTGACCCCCAAGGTACGCTTACAATGGATTAAGCTGTGTCTGCCCTCAGTTTCTCCCATGCAACTCCTCTTATGATGATTGCTGATCGCAGAATTTGGCCCAACGTGTTTCTTCTCATTTGACACTAATGTCCTTTTCTTTGATCCAAAAACCAGGAAATCTGCCTTCTGACAATAATTTGTGTGTTGTCTAAGAGACATAGACTTTTGGCAAAGTGGCTGCTGTCAGATCGACATATCGGTCAGTGAAGACCCGCTCAGTCGAACAAGAAGTCGATGCTATTAATCCACCCCCACAAGTGGTGTCACACAGCATCAATGGGAACATGGTTCATGTCGGCACAGTGCAGCGAAGACGGCGTGTAGAAAAGAAGCACAGCAGTCAACGGGAGTTATGCAAGTTTTCTGCATAGCTTGCATAACTCCTGTCGACCGCCACCGAATCGCCGGGGTAAGTGTAGACCAAGCCTTTGTTTTGTCAGCATGAAGGCTCCATAAATGTATTAGTGGTGGGTCTTGAGGATTCTTAATCCTCAGACTATTCTGTTAGAGACCTGAGACTTCTTAATGACACAAGGAAAAATAAATAAAAATAGGAGATTCTAGTTTATCGGTGCAGAGCTGGTATGGCAATAGCTCATTGGATTAGATCAGATCAGACCAGACCAGACTTGACAAGTCTACTCCTCTTTTGGGATCACAGCTTGAGTGTGGGCTTGTTGTGTCGGAGTGGGCCTACTGTACCCAAACAGCTGAGCTTACTCCAGCTCTCAGAGGAACATTTTATACTCATTATACATGCAGCATAATTTCAAAATATGTCCCTAGCACTAGAATTCAGGAGGAAGACAGAAAGTGGTGGTGAAGACACAATGGAAATGAGTAATTCAGAGCTCCAAGACAATCACTGGAGGCCAACCCAAAGCAGATTGAAACAAGTTATAGTGAACAGAGAAAGAAGGATGCTTGACGCTTTGCTAACAAAGAGAGGGGTTTATGAATTTAAGTACATTTTAAAAGTGGATAGAAGCAAAAGATAAGTTACAGATCCCGGATTCAAAATGCTATGATCTAAGTACAGAATTAATCACTGCCACAAGAAAGAGATCATACATTCTGGAATGTCATGAGCCATCCATGATTTGTGTCTTTGCAGAGGATGATAAATCACTGCTAAAGACATAACAACCAACATCATCACCGCTACATAATCGATCATGATGCATCAAGATTTTTTCTGAAATATTATTTACAGTTATCAGGGGTTTGGAATGGCAAAGCAGGAACTGATATTAATCTTCTCTGTATTATGCCTTTGTGCACTCTCAGGATCCTGTCCTGAGAAAAGCAGGGTATGTATGACTTTCAGTGATGCAACCACCATTGGTTACATACAGTATATCCAAAAGGGATTAAGTATATACATTTTTTCACGTGGAAAAAGGGACAGGAGAAAGGTAATTTAAATCCCATTAATCAGACAATTGTGAACTCTCATTATGATATTTAGACTCTGTTTGTAATTGTAAACATGAAAGGTTTGTGTCCCCTATAACAACCATGGAGAGAAAATTTAAATTATATAATTTGAGGGGGGAAACAAGCCCAATGCCTTTCAGGAAATTTCTAATGGTTTGGGAAAAAACCTCAGAACTTCTTCATGGTCTTCCATAGCCACAGGATCTTTTATTTAAAGACATTTTATTTATAGCTTGTTTTGTTAACTTAGAATACATTTCTCCCCAAAACTAGCTATTTACAAATATAAATAAAAATATAATCACTGGAGAAACCTGACAATTTTAATGACTTTTTTTTCCTGGAAAAAGTTTAATTGTGGGTGAAAACTCTTGTAAAAATTCTAAAAGTTTCTATTAGCTCTTCAAAAACTTCTTTAGAATTCTTTGTCTGGATTGATGAACAAAGGGGATCAAGGGTCAGTGACTTATTCCTCCTCCCTTTTTAGAGAGCGTATTTGATTTGGTTCACCATCATTCAACAAGTAGGACAAAAGTGCCATTTAAACAAACACTAAGAAGGTTATAAAAGTCTTCTGGATAAGAAAACACTTTCTGCTACAAGAAATCTCTGTCTCCAGGCTGCTGTAGACTTTTGACAACAAGAAAAAAAACACTAAAGCTTTATAACATTCTCCAAAGCACCATCCTACCTTGTCTCTGTAGGAATATTATCTAGCCACAGGCTATACAAAACACACCAGTAAAGTGCCTTTCAGTTTTATATTGCTTACTCATCCTGTGCTTGTCTCATGATGTGAAGTTGAACCCTCCCACAGATTTTAATTGAGTTAAATCATTGCCAGACCCTTTCAAGCCTTTTGTTAAGTGCCTTTCAATATGTACCTTTTTCTGGCTAGGTGTGTGCATTGGAAAATACTTCCACAGCATGCAGGAAGCACAGTACCTACCTATACCCTTCAAATACCTCAGCTGCTTACAGTTTGTGTGAATGTTTTTGCTACTTAATGACCAGCCAAAGAATTTACTAGCTGCTGATTGGAATCCATACAAGGATTCTCCAGATTTTCTGTCCTATTCCTTAATTGGATATTATCCCTCATTAATGATTCTGTCAAGCCTGTAGACTACTAATTGTCTGTGGTTCCTCACTGTTTCCCTCCAAATGATCAATCTTTTGTTCAAGTTCACAAAGTTTAATTTCTGTTCCACTCACCAAAGTGTGGAAAGCATCCAACTTTTGTTCCATTCTGAGACGGGCAGAACACAGACAGCCTGGAATCACCTCTCTGAACTGGTTTTCAGGATAAACTGAAGTTCCAAAGACTCCTGCATACTTTAGTATTATTCACCAATCTGCAGCTGCTGGAATCAATTGTTACTTTGCAAGTTCTCAGAGAGCCTGCTGCCTCCCTAGACTTTTGCAGAGTTCCATGTCTGATGCCACATTGGGGTAATCCATAAGAGATGGTCCAGGGCTGTTTAAACCTTCTGATAAACTGATAAAGGTTTTATATTTGCCATATTTCACCTCCACTTATTCATCGGGAAGCTTAAATTCTTTCAAAGAAAACCATTTCCACTGTAGCAAAATCCAGAGGAAAAAAATATCTTAGTTTAAACTCCTGCTAATTGAGAATGTGCCACATTCACACAGTGGCATAACACTTATCAGCCTGTAAGTGATTCCTGGCCCCACCGCTTCAAGTGGCATGATTATTTTGCATTCTTGATGGTCTTGGAAAATTCTGGATCTGTTTTCAGCATTTTCTAATTCATTGTCTTGCCAGGATATTTTGGGTCAGTTTATTTAAAGAAGTAAAACTGCTAGGAATCACTTACTAGGGAATTTGGCAACATCATTATTTTGGGTGTGGTAGTTCATTTTGACCTCAGGCCTACTTGGTTTCTATAGAAGAATGTTGTTGTTATTGTCCCTCCTGTTACCGTGGTGATGTGAGTTACCTAGATGGTGCTAGATACTTACAGTTCATGTAGCTACCATATATTGCTAGGACAGTTTGCATTGTAATCCTTGTTGTTGGTCTGAAGGTCCTACTCTGTAATAAGGAAGCTGTTTACTGTATGGTGCTATTGCTGGGTCCCAATTATGTTATATAACTCTTTAGCGTCAAGGGTGGCTACTCTCCTACTTACATCTCGTTCTGCATTTCTGGCTTGCATGTGAGTCACTACTGGTTTTTACAAATTGGTTTTGTAATTTGAAAACTACAGGTGAAAGTGTGGCCCCATTAAAGTCAATGGGAATTTTGCCATTGACTTCAATGGAGCCAGGATTTCACCTTAATTTTTGTTATCAATCAGATGACTCCCAGATGCCTGGAATCAAGCTTTGCTAATAACAGTGTCTGTGTGTTTGATTATATATTTTACACTTTTTCTCTTCCTACTAACCCATATGCTTCTGCAGTTACAGCTTTAAAGAATTGTTAATGCTTACAGTAAATGTAGTGGTAGAAAAATACATGTTCTGCTAATGTGCAGAGAAAATGGGTGTATCTCCAGACCAATTGGTTGCTACTTTAGAGGAACTTGTCATTTTCCAGCCGAGGCAACACGATGAGTTGAGACCAGCTCCTGAAGAAAACATCTATGCCAAGCATAAATGAGTGATTACAGCTTGAACTAGAACTTTATGGAGAACTGTACTTTATGGCTAGCCAGATTGAATCTGCTATGACAGAAACTGAAATAATTGCTTAAGGAACTACAGATGATTGGGCATGTTGCAATACTCGGAAAAGGGCCACACTGTTAGAGTTTAATGTACCCACACTCACTTCCTATATCATTTGAAAGCTTATTTTATGTATGATTAGTTGAGGTATAATGTGGAGCTGCCAAGTGGTGCGGTAAGCCTGTAGATGAGGTGAAACAATGGTACCTAAAATGAGTGTCATTTTTGCACTGGTCCAGAAACACTGCAACACTACTGTGACTGCAGTTTTTACTGATTAAATTAATTTCAACACCTTACTGTGGTGTTTCTAAGTCAAAGCTACCCAACTACAATGTATTAAAAGATTTTTATGGGGTTTGCATGAGCAAGAATTTTTTCTTCATGAATGATGGGGCTGTTTAGCTTGTGACAAAGAGGATGGATGCCAACATTTCACAGCATATGAATATTAAATGTTTTCACATAGCATATTTTTAATTGTCAGAATACCTCACAAATGATTATAATAGTTTTCTATCTTTTCAACTGGAATTTGCTGATCAGATCAGTCTCACATGGAAGGTTGTGCACCAGTAGAAGTAGATTGTGTGTCCGTAGTTTGTACAATGTAAGGGGTAGATATAAACGTAGGTGAACTCCTAATGTAATGCTTCTCCGTTTGTAAACTTTTGTACATTGTGATGGAGTGTACAAACCCCACACTGGGCCACCAGGCCTTAAGGGATTACTTTGGGTCCAGCCAGCCCCACCCTGCCACACCTGCAGCAAATGCTTCATCTGGTGGAGGAATTAAAAGACAAGGAAACAGTTCATTTGGTGGTAGGTCTGGAAGAGAGGACCTGGTGTGGCCTTTAAAATAACTGCCCCCCCCAATGGCCCTCACTGAGGGAAAGGAGGACCCATCCCAGAAATAGTCAGAGAGGGAAGCATTTCCCTTCCCCCATATACAGACCCTGAACATTGGTAATCCCTTTTTATTTTCTTCGTTTGGACTGCGGCAGGGAAAAGCCCTAGACTGAGCTGGCCCAAGGGTGGGAGATAAGAAGTGTCTCAGCCTTGGTTGCTGGATCTGTAGTGGGAGGGCTGAGGATTCCTTATCAACAGTCCCCCCTCTCTGTCCCAGGTTGAAGCCCTGATCACTAGGCCACACTTCCTGCTCAACCCCTGTGTGAGGACCTATACATACATACAATATAGCATCTAGTCTATCTGGCAGATGGCTTTAATTTTACCTGTGCATGTAGTACATGCCACTAGAGAAAGCACATCCTGCAGCAACTGGTCCTATAGCATTGTTTGCTTGAGAAAAACACACAAGAAAAGCAAGAAATGTCACAAAAGAGAAACATTTGAGAGCTCAACCAATCTAAGGGAGGCAGCACTTCACAGAGGAGATGTCAATGTGTTGCACAGAATATCTGTGAAACACTTGATTGCTAAGGATGCAATTTATCACTCAATATGCCTTTTTTCTTACTTGAGTAAAATGAATCCTAAAGCAAAACCATCTAGTTACACTGCAATAATACTGTCCCTATATGACATTGCATTTTATCAATTGATTGAAGAGAGAGACAATCATCTTATGTACAACAAGTATGTTCTGTCCAAGCTGCTACGAAGCTATAAAGCCCTGCTTCCCCCCCCCCATGTAGAAATGGCAAACTATTCCAATAGCAAATTACAGGAAAAGTTAGAAAAATATTGTGGTTATACAATTTCATTCCATGCACAGCATGGACAAGGCAAGTCTGCCATTCTGTGCAGCGCAATAACATTATCTAAGATGCTAGAAATCTGAAATCCACTAGGATAAGGTCCATTAGGAAGGCCTCAGGGTTGCATTCTGAACTTCTTGTTGTTATCCAATATTTACAACGTAAACTAAACCACAGGAGTAGCTCTATTAGCAGTGAGTAGGTGGTAGGCTGTGATCGTTTTTATGGGCCATTCACTGTGGATGACATAATCAACACATTAACCAGTGTGTTCAATCTGGATCTGTTCTCTTTTCTATCCACAGTTCCTTGGTGCCATTTGTTTGTCCTAAAATATCTTATTTTCATTCCTCTTGCCATGAGGTCTTATGACACTGAGACAGAAAGAATTAAGCCACTAGCAGGCTGAATGACCCAAATTCAACCTTTAAAGATAAATTAGAAAAGTATTGAAATGGTAATAAGAGCCATTCCTTATAGATAATTAGCCAGGTCATGTTAGTAGACCCAAGTGTTTGAAATGTTAACTTACATTGTTAGGGAATTAGAAGTAACTACTAATTATATTAGACTGTGTTTACCTGTTAGAAGCCTCACAATATGATTGTATTAGCTGGTAGATAGTAAACTGCTTTTCTTGTCTATTGTTATGTTCTATTGATTCAGAGATCAAAAGGGAATATTAACATTTAGATGAAACTTGGGTGTAATAATATCATTGTCTTTATTTCTCTTTGAAATTTGTAGTAGACTACTTTTGAATGGATAGTTACTTTATGCTAATCAATGTTGCTCATTACCAGAGTGTGCTTAGGAAATAGGAGGTTTTTCTTCAAAGGACATTATGTATTAATATTATTCACTCAAGGGACACCTCCAGTCAGGAAGCTATCAGTAAGTCAGCCAAGGTTCTATAAAAGAACTCTATAGTCTTGATCCTGTATCTCAGATATGCTTAAACTTTGATAGGGGAAATTTACATCACATGATTGGGATCTCCAGCTCCAATCTGAATTACTGGACTATTTCTCATGGAAGAAATGATACAGATTCTATACATAAACTGATTTTTGGAAAGAACTTTTGCAACTCAGTTTACCATTTTATTTATTCCTATCTTTATGTATAATGATCTTTTAACCAATACTCTCTCTTTTCTTCTTCTTTTTTTAATGAATATTAGTTTAGTTAATAAGAATTGGCTGTAAGTGTGTATTTGGGTAAAATCTGAAACATTCATTGACCTGGTGAATAAAGTGTCCAGTCCTTTGGGACTGGTAGAACTTTTTATGCGGTGAACAAGATTTTTGGTAATCCTCATCATATTTGACTTGGCTTTCTGGAGGGAAGCCCAGGACTGAATGGCTTTTTGGCTTCTGGGTAACCACTAAGGTATATAGGAGCTGTTTTGTTGCTGGACTGATGAATCTAATTATTAGAAATAATCACCAGTTTTGGGGATTGCTGCCCCATTCTTTGCAGTTTGCCCTGATTAAGTTATCTCAATGTGGTCCCTTCAGCAGCCAAGGTCACAGGCCTGAACTGTGATTCTGAGACTGAACAAGGTTCCTTGGAACTTTTATCTCCCTAATCTGTTGCTGACAAACGTGAAGTAAGAAAAAGTTATAAAATTGCATCTACCCATTCATTCCCACTTGATCTTAGTCAGACATTTCGTACTTCTAAAGGTCTGTTTGCTCAGCCAGCTGGTCACCCAAATTGTCACTGGTAGGCTGAAAATACCTTGATGGCTTTAGCAATTTTGTTTGATTCAAAACTGGACATCACAAAATTTTCTGAAATGAAATACTTTAAAGACAGAAGGGCACTCTCAGTCACATAAGTGCAACTTTAATGGGATTTCAGAGAAAAAATTATCCCAGAGGTTTTTGATAATTGGAGCACCAGGTTTTCTACCCCATGCTAAGATACACAGGTCAATGGAGATCACATGACTTTTAGAAACTCTAGCATGTTTGACCCCTTTTTATCCTCCACACACAATGTAACATTTGTTCTCAGTACTTCTGATTACTACTTTAGAAATATCTGTAGAAAAGCACTGCACTGGTAATTCATGCTCTATTTACTTCCAAATTTTATTATTGCAGCATCTATTCTATGGATTCCATAATAGATATTTACACAGCCTTCTGCAGAAGTTTTAGTCTGTCTTTGGAGGGCCTGACACAGGGTGAGCTTCACCTTTAAGTGGGATTTCAGCCTGGGATCTGACTTGTGCCTGGCTTCCAAAGCCTGCTGGGAGAGGAGTGGGAATAAAAATCAAACCACTTCCTCAGTGTGCAGGTACTGCTGGAGAAAGTAGCAGACAGTGGGTGAGAAGTTGACTCAAGGTCCAGATAGTTCCTGTATTGAGTTCCCAGTTGAAAGGAAGCTGGGAAAGGCAGTTGTAGCAGTCAGGAAAGGAGGCCTAAAAGGCAGGTGAGCCAGACAAGCTAGATTTGGGAGTAGACCTGGGAAGGGGAGAGTGAAGCAGAATATTAGAGCTGACAGCTACTTTGTTGAATGGAGCATGGGGCTGGTACTCCACCTCAGCCTTGGCACCTGAAGGTGCTGAGTGGAAATCCCTGCAGTCAAAGGGACTATTTGAAACCCCTGTAGCAAGGCCTACTGACAGCAATTCCGGGTCCCAGGGCAGAACAGTCAATGGGTCCCCCTAGAAAGGGATGGCTGAGGTCTGAGTGGGCTTCTGTCACAAGTTTGTACTTATTTATTATGCGCCATGCAGTATCCTGGGTCTCTTGGGCTCTCCAGGGAGATTACTTATGAACCTGGGAAGCTGAATAGCAGATACCACCTCTCAGCCACCCGGGAACATGCATGGCACATAATAAATGGCTCAGGGGAAAGATGGAGAGCGTGAGCAGTGAGGGCCTCGGGGGAAGGGAAGATGTGGAGGAGAGGGGGATATGTATCCATCTGCCCAGTCCCTTTTAAATCGCTGGATCCCTGGGCAATTGTCCTCCTTGCTCCGCCCCTGGCAGGCCTACCTGCAGACAAGGCATGAAGGGATTTGTTTTGTTTGAACTTTCGTTTGACCTGGAAGGAGAAGACTTTTGGTATAACCTGGGAACTGAGTCACTCTCCCACTAGAAGATTGCAGACCAGCACTGGGAATTTGAGACAGCACCTCCAAAAGGTAAGCTGCACCCTCCAAAATCCTCACCAAACCAGCCACTTTCAATACGTCTCTCCAGTTCTTGATCATTCTGTTGGCTACTGTTGAAGTCCTATGTCAGTAAATATGACTCTGTTTACTTAAATGACATCCAAAAAATTGTGTCAGTTTATCTGAGAGACCAGCTTGCACCTTCAGCTCCAGTGAAGCTGGTCTGTTGGAGTCTCCCATCTATTTGTTTAAAACTTCTAGACTGTGCATCTCATATCAGGAATTTCCTACACATTTCAATTTGGTCCAAAACTGCTAGTACATGCACAGCATTTCTGAATGAGTTTAAGTCAGTAATACCTTTCGCAGCACCCGAGAGTAGGGCAGCACTGTCAAAGCAAATTCAGTCTGCATCCAGAAAAACGTGTAAACATTTCATCTGGAGGAAGGCGGTCAGGATCTTAGACAGCATGGGAACAGGTACCCTTGAAATACCAGAGAGATGAGGTAAAGAGATGCCAATGACAAACATTGACTTTACTGAGAACTAAAGGGTTAGCAGTGGTCCGATCTAACAACATTATCCATTGTCTACCACCCAGTATGTACTTCCAGGGCCTATCTTCATTGCTGTTCCTGACCGGCAATATTACAGGTGGAAGGCAGAAGAAACTTGCATGATGAGATAGCGTCAAATTGTCTCACCTGTTAAAAGCTGGATTTGCAAATCATCACTACTTGTGCCTCTGCTCCTTTTAATCCTTCAGAGGGTAAGGCTGATGCATGAGTCAGTGTGCAGTGCTGGGTATTCTATTTTCTGAGAAATAATGAGGAGAGGGAGGTGTCATTCATTCAAACAAAAACATACTATAGCTGCTGGCTGGCCAGATAGCAAGTACAAGGAGAAAATACCTGTGTGCCACCACACGGGCTCAGCTGCCAATGTGCGGCAGCTGATCCATCTGCAAAGCACACATCTTGCCAGGGGCTCACTCATTGTGGACTAAGAAAAAGAAAGAGATTGTGTGTGTGCTGAAATCCACAGCATGGGGTGGGGGAGAGGCATTTTTCCCCTTGCCGTACTTCTCAGGTTTCTGATTTTCTCTCTCCCCTCTGGTGTCCGTGTTGTTGAATGCTGATGAGACAATAGTTGATCCAGCTCTAGGCTGTTATTTTCAGGTAACTTCCTTGGATACTGAACAACACTTGACCTTGACTTTTTTGGTGGGGTGCCAGGAAGCTAAGCTTCCCAGCATGTTTTTTGGTGCTGATGCCTCTGTTGGTCAGACAGTTCAATTTCTTCAATCAGGTATCAAATTTGTTATTTTATATTAGAAATGTATATACAAAAGAACCTCAAGGAGGAAGGGAGGGAGGGCTATACTCCACCAGAATTCTGATTCTTCATTGTCAGCCAAGCAGAAGATCCAAAATCCAACAATGAGCTCCCTGCTCCAGCAGAAAAACATTTATAACCTCTCCAAGCAGAACTCTGGCAGAGTGATATAAATTGTGAGCGCCACAAGCTAATGACCTTGAAAGTATCCATTTATCTCAGCCTTTCCCCCCAGCATGAGATGCCACCAAAAATGTAAGGGTTGTTTTTGTTTATTTTTGGTTTTTTTGTTTTAAGAAGAATGAATAGTCACAGAAAGCAGACAACATGGACCCTGTTAACTTTCACCTAACAGTCCTGTGCTGGAATCCCAATGGAAAGCAACGGCCAAGAGTAATAGTTCCTCATGCATCAAATCCAACTACTTCGGGTCTGCTGTCCTGTGGAGAAAGGACATTACAGCTCTGCTTTTATTACCTAGCTGTGCTTCACGCTGGCTGCTCCTTCATTAATCTTCATAAATACACAATATTTATATCTAACAAACCTATTCCTTTGAGCCAGTGGTTGACATCATCCACCAAAGGCAGCTCAGAGCTCTGCATGATGTGACAACCCTGAACTAAATTAAAATCCAAGGAAACAAGTCAGGGATGCCCCTTGAAAACACAACTCGTACACAGTATTTCCTCAGGGACAAGGATGGGTCTCTGCAGAATTGTACTTTGTAAAATCAATGTCCATTTTCTATTGCCTTTGCCTCTGTTCTATCAACCTTGCATTTCAGCTGCATAGAAGCCAATAGTTGGCACAGCAGGGTGATCCCTTACTTACAGAGTACACAACGTGGGTGTAATATAGTTCCTTTCCATGTCCCTTGGCACTCAGTCCATTCTGCTTCAAGTGAAAAGCAAATTCATAATCTGTATAAACAGGACAATTTACAGACACAGGCAAAAATGCCATTAAAAACCAGTCATTGCACTTCCAGAAACAGAAAACACCTTGGATGTTAGGTTGAGTTCTGAATGTTTTAGTCCTTGGTACTGATCCAAATCATTATATCTGAATCCCTCCATATTTTGGGGGTTGACATTTGGAATCTGAATCCACATATTGTTGCTGCTGTGTTGCCATGCCACAAGCTAGTAGGGCAGATTTAACCCCTGACCTTCATGCACAGTCCTGTTACGTTGTGTACTGGCACTAGGATTTGGGCCTAATAGATAATTTACTGACTGCCACCCAATGGCACTGGAACCTTTGTCGGAGTGAGAGGTGGTGCAAGGCTAAAGTGCCCTCTTCCTCTCAGCAGTTGGCTGCTCTGGCAGTGAGCCAGCTGCCCTCTCTTTTGATGCTACAACAGCCTCTGGTGAGTAAAAGGTGTAATTGCAGTGCCTCCCCTGTAGAATCTATTATTCTGCGGGGAAAAAATAATCTGCGGGGGAGATGAATTCTGCACTTGTTTCTTTTGTTAAAAAATGGGGCGGGGGCATGGCTAAGCAGCAAAAATAAGCATCAGCTTATGTTTCAATTTTCAGAGTATCGGTACTATATATCCTTGCTAACTGGACCACAGGATCAAATCCAGCCTAAGGAATTCTTGGCTGCACTCCTGGTTTTAATGAATTTATAAGAGATGGATTTGCATTGAAGCAATCCATGATAGTCATCCTATGAGTCATTATCAGCAGGATTGAGAGTCATACCAGTGACATGAAGACAAAGTTAAAAGAAAAAAAGCGCATTCCTTGTGGATCCAAAACTCCCTATTGACTTCTAGCTAGTGTCATCAGTGCTGACCTCATAGGAAGTTTTGAATGTGCAAGGAATGCAGGATTGGGCAAATTATCTGTACAAGACCAACAGGAATGGAAACCTGGAGTGTTTCCCTGGCAGTGCACAGCACCTGAACTCTATTCTTTTTTGTGGAGTGGAGGGGTGAGAAGGTGTACAAACCTAATCACAATTATATCAGACAAAATGTAATTTTAATAGGTGCCTTGCTTATGGGGAAATATACAGGTAAATCATTGAAAGTCCTGGCATTTCTCCTTAGTTGGGTAAATGAATATTTCTGAAATGTTGCCTGCATTCTGATCTTGGTTTGAATTAGGGAATTCAGCCCGTTTGAATCTTACAGACCTTATATAATTTTTAGTCACTCACTAGCTTTCTATTGGAGTAAATTACAAATAAGGCCACACTACAGGGGTAAAACGAAAGGACCAGATTCTCTGCTGGCATAAACTGACATAGCTCCAGTGATGATATCCAACCGGTTCGCACCGGTTCGCGCGAACCGGTTCTTAAAATTAAAAAAATTTAGCGAACCGGTTGTTAGCGTCCTCCCCTGTCGCGCTCTGCAGGGCGCTGGCGGGTTTCGGGCGAACTGGTTCTTAAAATAAAAAAAAGGCAGCGAACCGGTTGTTAGCGTCCTCTCGTTGCGCTCTGCGGGGCGCTGGAGGGGTTTAGACTTTGGCAGCGCAGAGCGAGTCTCACAGCGGAGATTCTCGGCTGCAATGCCAAGTCTCCCTCTCCGCCGCCGAAATTGACTTTGCCTTGTCAATTTCAGGGCGGAGAGAATGCCCCAGCTCCGCCGCCGAAATTGACCAGGGAGGGTCAATTTCACGGCAGAGGGTGCCCTGAAGTTCTGGGTGCTGGGTTGTTGGGGTGCAGAGTGTCGGGTGTTGCGTGCATGATGTTTAAGAACCTATTCAGAATAGGTTCTTAAATATCACCTGCCTTTATAGGACTGGTTATTGGAAATTTGGGATATCATCACTGCATAGCTCCATGGACTTAAGTGGAGCTACTCTGATTTACACCAGCTGAAGGCATGACTCAGTTCCTCTAAATGCCCTTGTACGTTAACTAGGTTCTGTTGAGCGGTGGATTAGGCCCCAATTCAGCAAAACATTTAGGCCTGAGTGCTCAAACGGAGTTAAGCACCTATGCCCCTATTTTAGGCACCTAAGTCCTGGTTTTGGCTCCTCTGTGATTCACAAGACTCCTTCCTAAAACTTGTAAGCTCCTAAACTCACTTGGTGCCTAAATCTTCAGGGTAAAAAGTCCCTACGTACCTATGTTTCTGCCTCTGGGCATGCACGCTGCTGCCTCACTCTAGGTGTTCAGGTGCCTGTCTCCACCCTACGCCCCAGAGTGGGTCCCAAACCAGGGGAAGATAAGGTGTTCAGCTGCCTAAACTATATGCTGCACCCAATCTGGCAGGCATGCTCAGAGGTCACTTGCCAGATCAGGTCCCATTGAAAACCCAGCCAAGAGGAGGCGGTGTCAACCTTCTAACTTTAGCCTAGTGGTTAGAGCATTTGCCTGGGATGTGGGAGACCTTGGGTAAAGTCTCCTCTTTTGCCAGAGGGGCAGAACAGATGCGCACAAGGATGTTTTACTTCTCAGAAGAGTTCTCCAACCACTGAGCTATGGATATTCAGATGCAGACTTCCCTCCATCTCTCCTGTTGAAGCTGTTCCATTGTGGATAATAATGAAAGAATGACTGGAGCAGGGGGAATTGGGCCCTGGGACTCACATCTCCCAGGTGGGTGACCTAATCATTGGACTATACAGTCATTTTCACTCTTTCTCTGTCCCAATGACTATTTAAGTATTTATCCACAATGGAACAATTAGTGGGCGAGAGAGAGAGAGAGAGAGGTGGGATGGGAGGCCCCTGTTCAAATCCTTTCTCTCCCACTGGTAGAGAGGGGTCAATTGAACCCAGGTCTCCCACATCCTACACAAAGGCTTTAATCACTGGGTTAATCACCTTATGAGCTGGGTTGTACCATCATCACCTTGGTACACAATGACATAGGTGCCTAACTACAAAGAGGGGCTCCTGGCTATGAATCGCAAGCCTTCCTGCAGCCTGGATTTAGGTGCCTATCTCCAGGAGAGGGACAGGCTTAGCACACACACCTCTCATTGGTATATCCTGTGGGTTGGCTTAGACATCTCCCCTGCTTACTGTCCTGGCTTTGTGAATCCTGTTCTGAGGTGCCTATCTCTCCCTATTCATTATATAAAGACACTAGTTACCAAACTCAGACTTTGTGAATCGCAATGTTATTCCTCTTATTTTCTGTACACCTGAAAGTCAGGTTTTGTGTCACAATAGCTATTTCCTTTTGAACATTCAGTCCTTAAGCACTTGCTTAGTTTTAGTTTCACTATTCAACAAATTAGTTAAGGGGACTATCTGCAAAATAAGATACTCTTATTCTTGACGAGCAGTATCAGAATCTGACCTGATAAAAATACTTCTATGATACATATATACAATTCTTTAAAACAAAAATCCTTTACAAAAAAAGTAAATGTCAGAGCCTTTTTAAAGTGTGCTCTCGCAGTGAGTAATGCACCGGAATTGATTTATATATATAATATATGTTTGTATGAAAAGCATTTGCAGCGTGTTCTAAAAATAAAAGACATTTCAGAGCTTTTTGGGCAACTAAACCATTGCATACGTTTCTCTTTTATTTCCCCTAAAATTAATAGAATTAATTAAAATGCAGGCCTCCTCTGATGTACAGTCTGTGAGGCAATGAATCATAGACACTTATGCAAATACCTTTTGGTCTAGTTCCTAGACTCACCAGCCATACATTTAGAATATCATAATGGACAAGGTAGAGCTGTATGGCGCTAGTGAACATTTTTGGTGCAGTTCTGTTGGGATGCTGTTACCCTTTTGTTTAAGTGATGGCATTTTTTGAAACTATGTCAGGCTAGCTGTTAATTTTTCTCATTGAAACATTGTGACAGTGTGAAAAGCTGTCTTTCGATCAAGATTTCTTGAAACATTTCAAGCAGATATGGAGAGGGGTTAGCGACCATCTTTGACATTTATTTTTGTGTGCCATATGGCCCCAATCCAGCAAAGCACTTAAGAATCTGCTTAACTTTAAGGTCAGGAGCAGTCTCGTTGACTTCATTGGAACTACTTGTGATTAAAGTTAAGCACATGCTTAAGTCTTTTCTGGGCCAGAGCCCAAATTAGGAAATAGAATCCAAATTTTTCTCAGTTGCAGTTGTGTAAACCTGTATTAAATCCGCTGATTTCAGACACGTTACTTGAGACAGGACAAGAATTTTGGACTGGGAGTAAGAGAAGCGAAAAAGAAATGAGAGTAATGTATTCTGCTGTTAGATGTTGCTGCTTCTGCTGCCCATTTTCTCACTCTAATTCTCCTTCCCCAACGTTAACTCAATGGGCATCACATAGCAGGTAGTCATTAGCCTAATTAAGAGTTACTCATCCACCAATAAGACAGAAATCTCTTTTTTCCTGTTCAAATATTTTTGTCTCCAAAATCTGTCAACCCTCTACATCCATGTTTCCCAACCGGTGTGCCATGGCACACTGGTGTGCCATCAGGCCCAAACAGGTGTGCCCGCAGAATTTTTTTGAAAAAGTACATGTGAGAACAAGCACGGGGAGAAGGCCATCTGCCTTATTGCTGCACCTCCTCTAGGAGTGAAGCAACCAATCAGAGTTCAATAACCCTCTCTTCCCTCCTGTGTGAACAATGGGTTGGCTCCTCTGCCCTTCCACTCCCCTCCTGCATCTGCTGGCTGGCTGGGGGGTGGGGGAGGAGAAGAGGTCCCTGGAGCTTGAGGTGTGCCATGGCAGAGGAAAGGTTGGGAAACACTGCTCTACATTCACCTCATTCAATTCGGTCCAACAAACCACTTCTGCAGCACAGCCCACCAGGAATAAGCACTTTTACCTTAAGAGTAAGAGTATCACCATCTCTAATAACCACCCCCAAGCGTTTAAGCCACTGAAACATTCACGTCTGAATTAAATGACCACATGCTATTCTTTTGTTGACCTTCCTTCTCTCTCCTGGTCTGGGTGTACGTTATCAATTCGCTTGTTCATAAAGCCATCATTTGCACTTCGATCCTGCAAACACTTGGGTATCTGCATTACTTTGCTCACTCCAGTAATCTCATTGATTTCCGTATAATTTATGAAGAATGCTTATGCATGTGCTTAAAGTTAAGTGCATGGTTAAGTGCTTTGCTGAATAGCAATGAACTTAAGCATGTACTTTCTGGATTAAGGGCCTAAGAGCTTTCAAGATCAGGACCTTAGACTCTATGCTTCTCCGTGCACGGGCTTATCCTTTGGGTGTTCTCTGTAAAATGCCTAGCACACTTGTGAGCGCACCAAACAATCAACACTTAGTAAACCAGCCACACCATATGTATATCGACGTGCAATAACACATAGCACACCGACTGCACAATAGCAAATCTCTGTGTCACGTCAGGCAGTAAACCACCCTCAACACAACACAATGACAAGTTTTGAATGAGGGGAGCACCAAAGGTGTGAAGTTTGTTCTGCTTACGCGTCCAAAAACTGATCGATGTAAATAAATATCAAATATATTATGACTCCTGACTTTTATTTGTAGCAACTGTACTTTGCCCCAATCAGCTAGCAAGAACAAGGCCATTTTTGGTTGAACTATATTTTCACCTGCACATCAGTAAAATATAAGTGGGCATCAGATGCACACGTACATTTTAAGGTTAACAGAGCGTAGGCTTTATGCTGAGCCTTTGCGGATGCTCAGCATCTCTCAGGATCAGGCCCAACAGCCCCCTTCTCACTGTCCTCATTCAGACAAGACGCTGAATGAAGTCACTAATGGCTGTTGGTTTTTATTATACCTAAAACATTTGCATTTCTGTTAGTGATTTGCCCTTCTTTACAATTAGACATAGTGATTCTGATATTTTAATATTACATTGGCATTAGAAACCTCTTTAGGGGCATTGGTTGCACAGTGTTGATCACTAAGACATTTTTCTGGCTAAATACATACATATATATATATATATAGGTTATGGATTTTAGCACCCAAATTTGAAAAATGCAACCTTTGATTTGCATCTCCATAGTACTGGGTTTAAAACATACTGCCCTAGTCTCCCAGTGAAATGAGTCCAGAGGTCTTTTCCCATGCTTAGCTGACAAATGCCCATGTCAGAAAGCCACTTTGCTTTAGTTGCTTGTATTTGCTAGGACTCGTATCGCAATTTAGAATTGAGGATCATTCCTTGAGCTGTGTGAGGAAGCTTGCACATTGCCTGACCACATTATATCTGCCTCTAGGCAGTGTTATCACTCCTTCTTTTCCATATGCTTAAACAGAATTTTTACAGAAATAAATGAAATGCATATGTACATTATGCAAAGCGTGTTCTTGAGCCTTGCTATATTTGGTTTTGCAGGATGTGTATCCAGCATGTAGACCACTGGCACTTCATCTATAGCTATTAGAGTTACATGGAGTCACACTGAGCCACAAAAGACTAACGTATTCAGGGCCTGGCTCTCATTTACACGAAGGACCCTTTGCACCACCTCTGGCACTGAAAGGCGCCATAAAGTGAGGGGCAGTGTAACTTAAACCCACTTTAAGGCCTCTTTACATTGCCAGAGCACTGTCAAATAGCCTTAGTGTAACTGAGAATCAGGTGTTAGAACACAAATGTAAGCATGTAAACATAGTTAAAATATTAGTTAATATTACAATACTTCCTACAACAGTTAACAAGACTCTCATGTTTCTGCAAGCATTAACACAATAATGAGTGCTGCCAAAAGATGGACAGCAGTTCCCTGGGAAATATCCAGAGAAGATCTCCACTTAAAAACCAGGAAATCTATAGAGGGTTGGGGAACATGATCTCTTTGAATTAATATTGCTTTTTAAATTGTGCCTATGGCACCTGGATGCTGTAGGGCGAGGCACATTATAAATTAACATGATACAGAATAAAATAGATAAAGTTTCAAAAGGCTACAGTGTATGAGCAGCAGTTTTTACCTGTTTTCAGTTTTACCTGAGCTGGCTCTCAGGGCACATTCAGTTTTAAACCAGCTGCGTTAGAGTGTCCATCCGTGTCTCTGTGTTTTATTTTATTTGCCATATTTTCCTAGGGTAAGTGACATGTCACAGTCAGGATTGTTATATTTTTCCATACAAAAAAGCAATCTGATGCTTTTAGTTTGAATGACATTTATTTTACACCAAGAGAATAAGAAAGGACAGAAGTAAAGACTCAGGAAAAGAACTCAGTGGGCCCAGGAGGCAGGGGGGAAACAGTGGCTTCAGGTCTTCCGCGCACCTCACCCTATTCTGCAGCTGTCCAGGGGTTGCTTTGACCCTGACCCAGGTTAGAACCACATATCCACTGGATTGTTGTCCTATGTTCCCGGGGGGGGGGGGGGGGGGGACGGACACGACATGACACAAGCTGGCTGGAGGTGATGTGCTCAAGGACACAGACAGCATCGTTTTCAGAGCCAGGATGAAAACTAGAATACTTGGCTTGCAGCCCTTAGCAAAGATTACTAGTCCATGCATCTCTTTCTAACATGTTCACTTACATTTTTAAAAAATATATTGAGCATGGGGTGGGGGGGGACGGAGAGGGAATGATCATTTATTTTGGAATCCTCAACATCACTAGGCCAGACTATTTTAAACATTCATGGCTATTCCCCCCCTCTCCTCCAATTCCCTTGGCCAGTGATTGGGTATCCTGGAAGCTTGAGTAGATGAATTAAGTTTGCCTGCTGAATATATCCCTTGTAAAGGATGCAAAATCTGCTGAGAACAGGAGGGGACGAGAAAGACCGACGACACCAGTGTATGCCAAAAAGTGTGAATTCCAGTTGCCAGGCTCACTCCCTTCCAAAATGGAGGCCCTGCACAGTTTGCATGTAGCGAGAGCTGAATCTAGTCTTGCCTGCTGCACTGAGATTTGGCAGCCTGCTGCTCTCCATTGTTGGAAATTCTCATCCAGACAGGGGTGCCAAGAATCAAACTGCAGTCCTCAAAAACGTTGCGCACGCTAGCCCCGTAGGGTGGGTCTCTGATGCAATTAAAAACCCAAGGTTGGCCTGTGCCAGCTGATTTGGGCTTCACAAGTCTCGGGCTATAGCCTGAGCTCTGGGACCCTCTCACCTCGCAGGGTCCTGGAGCCCAGGCTCCAGTGTGAGCCCAGCAGCCTATTCTGCAACAAAACAGCCCCGCAAGGCCAAGGCAGCTGGCATGGGCCAGCCGTGGGTTTTTAATTACAGCGTGGACATAGCCATAGTGTCTGGCTCATGCAGATCTCTTGGGGCACCGTTTTTAGTGAAAAGCCCGATTGGCTTCAATAGGATTTGCATGGGGCTTGATGTGTTCTGCCAGACTGGGGCAAAACGGGGCAGTTAAATACAGAGTTTTGAGCACAGCTCTGCATTGTCAGGGAGGGCAGGGCTTGTGTGTTAAAGTCAGGTAGTTTATGTATTTATTTGTATTACTGCAGTGCCTAATGTTATTTTTAAAGCTGTTTTAAGTTTTAGATTTATTTTTATATTAGTCTGAATCTATGTCCAATTTTGGTTCTGCTGTACAGTATATAAGCCAAATCCTACTGCCCTTATTAAGGTGAGTAGTCACATAGGTTTCAGGTCAAAGAAACTTTTTTCATATAGAAGGTGAGATGGATTTGTCCTTTCCTCTTTAGCAATATTGACATGGCAGTCCATTGTAGCCTGTTCTGCTAGTCTGTTGTTAGAACACATATATTAGTTTCCTCATGTCATTAATCATAGAATCATAGAAGATTAGGGTTGGAAGGGACCTTGGGAAGTCATCTAGGCCAACCCCCTGCTCAAAGCAGGACCAGCCCCAACTAAATCATTTTTTAAGCCTGTATTATGCCTTTATTATGTCATGCATTTATTACTGGGGGTACCTTAGCATGCAAGAGTCTAAATGAATTGCCTAGAATTACATTTTAGCTAACAAGTGAGTGTCAGCTTTTGTCAGAAGGTCCTGCCCCGAGTGTTGCTGTCCACACTAGGGCCCGTTTGAAATTGTGTTTTTAAGATCAAGGCTGTTCCCTTGCGTGGACAGATGCTCCTCCTACAAAGCACAGATGGAGGAGCGGTGTGGCCTATCTGTTGTAGGAGATTGCACTGTCATCACACCCATCTATACCCTCTGCTCCAAATACTAACCTCGAACACTGTCATATATTCAGGGCATTCCCTGTGCAGGTGCGGGAGGTGGGCAGAAGGCGCAGGAAGCCTTTCTGCCCTTGTGCTCCTATACACGTATCAGACACAACTGCAGTTATTACACTCCCCTGAGCTTTAAGGCCCATGCGAGGTTAGTGGTTTCCATGGCTACACACCCCAGAAAGGTAGGGAAGGAATAGAGCATAGACCTGGTATCCCTCTGCACAGGCCACCAGAGCTGGCTCACACAAACTTGCACCGTGTCAAAAGGTGGCCCTGTGGCCATTCTCCCCCAGTGCTGCTCTTCAAATGGAGCAAATGAGGGGTGCTCCATTGACATCAGTGAGGATTTAGCCCTCAGTGTCAATGTTTAGATAATTTTTTCAGTGTTCAAGTCAAAAGTGATATGAGTGCCGTCCCTGCAGACACTGTCCCAGAGCACGACACTGTAGATTGTTCAATCCATTTTTTTAAAACCTGTTTTCCTTTTTTTTTTTAATTGAATCAAACAAAACACTTGTGGAACCGCCATTCTCCCCCATTTCCCCCACAAACACACACACACGTCTCAGAGACAAATTAAAATTATGCTGGGGACTGAATCCAATCATATGCCCCAATCCCATCCCAAAAGAAACACCCTTGTACCGCTGAAGTGCAGCACCTGCCAATGGAGTCATAAAGCTCCACTCTTCCCTTGGATCACGTTGTGACATGCCTTGGGGAGTTGCAGAGAGCTACCGGTAAGTCTGTGATCATCTTCTCCTTCCTGAGTTCTAGCTGGCAGCAATCAGCTGTGTTCTGCAATTCCACCTGCTCATTGACTCACTGCTGTGCCTGGGGCCCACTATGCATTGCAGCTCTTGCTGATCTCAGACTCACTGCTGTGTCTGGAGCCCTTCCAGCTGCAAGTCCTGGATCCCAAGAATCCCCGCCTTCTGCTTAAACCCTCCATTGTCCACTGCACTAGGCCTCCTGGTATTTGAAGAAATTGCATGCAGCACCATTGATAACAAATAACAAGTCACAGATTTTTTTATTAAAACATTTATGTACTAAAGATATTTACAGAAATAAAAGGGCAAGTGAAGTTCAGTACAGGACAAAAACTGATGACTTGTTTTCTGTGTCCTGCCTAGCCTCAGACCTATATTAGACCCCAGCAGCCCACAACTCCTTTTGGGGCCAGCCACATGGGCAGCCTCTAACATAGCACAAGATAAGCCCCTCCTATCCCAGAAGGTTAGACATCTTCTGGTTAGAGCTAGCTGGGAATTTTCCCCAAAATGTTCCTTTTCCAACTGGAAAAATTGAATCCCAATATTTTGTTTTGTTGAAATGACCCAAAACAATTAATTTTAAATTACTTCAACATTAAACTTAATTTCCCTACAGCAGCACAATGCCCCATGGGAGTTGCACTGCAGTCCCCCATCTTTGCCTATGGATTGGGCTTCCTGGAAGACTACACTTCCCGTAATGCAATTTGCACTCCCTTTCCCTCCTGTTATAGAATGTGCACTCCCATTTAACTAAGTGCATCATGGGAATCACATGACTCTGGATGTATAAGGGAGATGTAGTCCAGCTAGGAATCCTGGCCCATAGGGGAGGATGGGGGCATCAAGCTCCTCAACTACAGCTCCTCTATGGCGTTGTGCAACAATGGAGAAATGATGCTTTTCAGGTCAGTTCAAGAAACCAAAACAACATATTTAAGTTTTGGGAATGCTGAAATGTTTCATTTTGATTGCACATGTTGATACGCAATGTTTCACCATTTCTAAATTTACTTTTTTTGGAATGTTTTGTTCTGCAAAAAAAATGCCAGTGTTCCCAACTTTTTGTCCTGATTTGGGGCCCCCCAAAAAAGGTTAAAATCTCAGAATTTCCCACAGAATGGAAATTCTGATTTTTGCTAAGCTCTACTGCCAGTAGCTGCCAAAAGGAAAGCACAGTTCCATAGGTGTGGGTGTCCCTTCCTGTGATGTCACAGTGTTCTGCCCATTCCTGTTGACTGCAGAGTCTGGCTGTTGACAAGCATGCTCAAGAAAGGTTGCAGTTTGCTGTGTCATTGAATGTTAGGTGGGAGTCCTGAGTGGAGTAATGCTCTGGCAGAACAGGGAATTTGATGGTTTTGTTTTATAATGAAGGACCATAGTAGTCGGTGAGAATCAACAGCTAGATATGTAGTAGCTAGGGTTGGGTAGTTCTGTAAAGAAAAGAAAAAAAACTGAACAAAACATGTACCTCAGACATTTTATTTCTTTATTACCCATCTAGTGCTGTCTGTCTGTGTTGTCTTTTGAGTCTGAGGTGGAAGAACTGTCCTGTCCTATATGTCTGGAAAGTGCCGAGTGCATTATGGGCACTAATGCAGTGTGGAGAGTAATGAAATAACATATTGGTTTCCCATTTCCTTTTTTAACTTTGTCTCTTTTCCCCTTTTTCTTTTGTGTACTTTTAGTCTGTTCATTATTCTGTCTTTATACACTGTTTTGTCTGTTCCTTCTATTTATCCTCTCTCTCTCTCCCCACTCCCTTTTTTGAGTTCAACCACTCTGGCTTCTCTTCCGTCTTCACTGCACCTATTTTTTCTGTACTTCCACCTCTCCTTTCCCTCCCTTTTATCTGCTTCTCTCCTATGTCTCTTCTCTTCACAGATCCAGGACACGTTGTGCCAACCTGCATCTGTAATGGCTTGAAATGATAAGACTGAGCTGCTGCTCATCTAGGAGCCAGTGCCCATGTCAATTTCAAGCGGCTCGGAGCCAGCTTTGGCTTCTTTTGCAATTGCCGCTCAGGCAGGTCCATGGGATCAGCCAGTCTGTCATGTTCACAACTCTCCCAGCTCACTTTCTCTGCCCTAGCAGGTGTCAAACATGGCTGTTCAATCCAGTTTAACCTCTGCTTCTGTTTAATAAACATCCGGTTTTAAAAGGGTAAAATCCGGATGCCCCACGCCATAGTTTCCATACTTTCTATTTGTCCTTACAGATTTTTTTTAATGTGATGGTGATGCCAGGACTACTAGGGTCTAGTCCCCCTAGTACTTGCAAATTGCTGTACAATCCACGTAACTTCTGATTGTTAGAGTATTATCTGTAAAATGGGGATACCTTTCCTCCCAAGGAGGTTGTGAAGCTTAAAATGTGTATAAAGCGCTTCAAGATCCTACGCATGGAAAGTATTATGATCTTGATTACTAATTGTAACAGTAGGCATGGGAGTCAGTGGCTACTGAGGTTTGTCATATGATGTGGCTATTAACTTTTTGTCATCTTGACTCATTTAACCCACATTCCTGTGTACCGCACCTTGATTCCATTAATTAAGCCAATTTAGTAATCAAATTTATTGTAATCCAGGGACTTCCTCGAATAGCCGTGAAAGACCTGCTTTTCAGTCAGGCTTTAATGGGCTTCCTTTGTAACATGCACCATTTTGCACATTTTGTTTTGCAGTCACAATCATTTGTAGGTGGAATTTTGGCCAATTGGATGGCTAAGTACCTGATTTATGAGCACACTAACTCATAAGTGGTAAGAGAGGTAAGAGAGGAGTCATTTGATTTGTAAAATTCTACAGAATCATAAATCTCAATTGTTACCTTCTGCAGTGTGGCAGGGAGGACTCACTGCCGCCTTGCTCAGCCCAATTCCCAGCTCCTCTGGTTGGTAGAAATTTTGATAATACAATGTTGTCAGAAATGAGTCATGTTGGGTATAGTTGAAAAGCCCTTTCTCCCATAAACACAATCGTGTCAAACATGAACAATTATGTAACTATATATTCAAGAAAATGTTTAAAAATCAATATTTTTAATGTTTTAACTCAGACATGCAGCCCTTGCAAAGTTAAATTGTGGTCCTTGACTGACACTGCTGTGTTATCAGTAAATGCTCAGAATATGGTACCCAATTAATTTTTTTAATGTTATAGATTACTATAAATGGAAGGAGTGATTCAAATTGATTTGCCATCATCGGCAAAAAAGAAGCAGTTCGGTGGTATTGATTATCAGCTTTGTTTATTATGCCAAAAGAGTTGCAGTGATGCACTGGTTAAGACATCAGCATCCACCAGAAATTACTGGAATCAATCTTCAAATGGTATTGACATAATTACGTAACACACATTACATAACACGATTACAATCCCAGAGTTATTCTTTTTACATAGTCTTCCCCATTTTTACCCATCAATGGGGAGATGAAAAGTACCAGCTAGAATCTTTGGAGAATACCACTGCGGAGGATATGATTAAACACAATGCTTAATGGCATCTTACATACGGTGAGACGTTCACCAAACTGAATTTGGCAAGACTAGAGAGGAAGTACATCAAACTTCAGGAAAAAGTTGAAGATGCCAGGACAAGTGCCAGCTTTGGGAGAGACTCACCTTATACTAAATCCCATAGCATGCATTTCTAGAAGAAAACAGGCTTCTTCTATAGTAAGATGGACCCCTGAAGGCACCCATTAAGCCCAGTTTCAACACATAACACAGGTGAGAAACTGTATGAAGCAGTCACTCTTAGTAAAACCATTGCATGTGTAAACCTTCTGCCAATGGCATTCACAGCAACAAAGGCCAGGTCCTTATTTGTAGGGGATTATCTATAGTTTGCCTAGTTTTGGCATTTTGGCAGTTCCCAGAAATCTAGGAACCTATATCCCCTCTGGAAACCTTTGATAGGCAAATTTATACCCACTCACAAGCACATTCAACACAGATTTTAAACAAAAAGAACTTTATTGAGGAAAGGGAAAGGACAGAGTAAACTGGGACAAATTTTGCAAAAAACCACTTTCTACCACCTACTACCCCAGGGTGCACAAATCACAGTCCCAAACAATTAGACCCTCAGTGGCTGATGCAGTTTTCCACCTCCCAGCCCCCCATCACCATTTGTGGGTCCCCAATTTCCCACTCATAGTTTGTTGTTCCAGGAAAATCAGGGTCCCCATTTCTTACGTATTTCTTGTGCTCTATCACCCTGTCCTGCTATAATGATGTCAGCTGCCAGGACAGGGAGCCCACAGCAGAGTCTTTAGGCCAGTGTAAACTGATGCTAAAACTCCTGTGCTCCCACCATAGTTTACATGACTGCTCTCAGCCTGCTGTTTTCACATTTGAGGCTATGGATGTACCCAACTCCTGCTTTGCTTTGCCCACTGCTCCCCTATTGGTGTTGGGGTGGACCCAACTCCTGCTTTACTTTATCTGCTGGCTGGGTAACCAGAACTGCTCTTAGGCTCTGTCCTCTGTTTGCCACGCACCAACTGATTGAAACGGCTGCTGAACTCTACCCACATCAGGCAACTGCCACTTACAGCTAATTTCTTTTAGGTACGAGGGGATGAGTACGCTAAGAGCCCTGGCAGCCTCCCTATCACCCAGAGATGTATTTCCAGGAGAAAGTCAAGAATGTGCAGTCTCTCTTCTCTCAAACTCTGGTTCTGGTCAGGGCCTCTTACCCAACCTTGGCAAACATCAGTCTTTGTCAGCACAATCATTGTTCAGGCTTTTCCTAGGCAGTTCCCAATGAGGTACTATCCAAAATATTGGTCCCAAGTACAAAATTTAGCCAAATTATACTCCAATGTCCCCAAACTATTCACAGTTAGTATATAAATAAGGTACAGTCTTACTCTTGAGCTGTAGAAGATGCCAGCAGATATGTAGCTGATTTGTAAATGAGGTACTGCATCACTCAATCAACTCCCCTTGCTCTCCAACCAATGCCAACAGAGAGCTCAGTCTGTTACCACCCATCTCTTGTAGGCTGCAGCCCTGAGGGCTGACACTTGGCAAGTAAAGTGAAATGGGTGCATTGGCCCAACATACGTCCAAGCATACAACATTGCATATCACATTGAGTGTCACGCCAAGAATTTATGTAATGTGTTGCGTCAAAAGGTAAAAGCAACAGAAAAAAATACAGATTTTACTACTGCAAACTGTGTGACCCAGGTGGAGTCCATAAATTGCCTTGCAGAGGAAGGGATGGGAAACTGGTGGCAATGGCCAATGCAGTGAAATAGGTGGTGTGAAGAGGAACAAATGCTTAGCAGAAAGGCTCTTAAAGCACTTATTGAAGATGAACTGTGGGATGTGGATGTAATTTTTAGCAATCCTATCCACAGAAATGAATCACAGCACATATCCTTAAAAGCTGCTATTGAAAGCGGAAGAAATTGCGGATGTCACCAGTAATACGAAGACTGTTTGCAGCTGGTAAATTTTTACAGACAAGTATTTTTTCCTGCAGTATGTGGAAGCTTTAGGGATCCATAGCTGATGAGAAACCGGAAAAAATATTTAACAGGATTTGAACTATTTCTTTAAGTGGGCATCCATTGTCACAATGATGTCACCACTAGCCCTGTCACGTTTTTTCCTTACAAACCCAGAATTCCCTTGAATTTTGAACAAAGCGTTAAGCATAGCTAGGTGACTTCCCCAGAACTAACCAAGCAATCTAGATGCCTTAGGGGCTGTTAAAAGCAAAGAAGGGGCAATTTTAAAGCTACAGGATCAGCTAACTCACTCTGGCAACTCCTTCACATCTGACGGACCAGAGCTCATTAATATCCTGACAATGACAGCCATCTGTGATGAGATAGCTAACGATGTCAGTTAAATGAGATACTTTGAGTCATGACATGTATGAAGCCTTCAAAACCCAAAGAATTATCAAAGGCTCTGCAATCTATGGGATCCAATCAAGAACAACAGACTAAAGCTGGGCTCAGATGCAATGAAGAAAGTCAGAGTGAAGGTAGACGGAACTATTACAGAGCAAACCACGGAGAGGTCATTGTTTGCTCTTCTTCTGATTGTCTCCAGGTTTCAGCATAATGTTGAGCTATGTGAGACTTTGGGAAAGTGCAAGTTCTCCATGGTACCACAATTGATGTTCAAACGTGATGGTACCGTGCATATGTGCCAGTCGAAAAGCAAACTAATATACATCTTGCTTGGCCTTCCTAAGCCAGCACTTTCTGATGTGATCAGTAACTTACACCACAGAGGCCTTCCAGCACAGCAATCAGCGATGGTGTGGCTGAAGTACAAGCTTTTGACAAACCAGAAACTGTTAACACCTGGTGAGATTTAGCTGAATACCTCATTATGAGACTACAGAAAATATACTGGACATATGATGAAGTTCACCTCATGTTTGACACATATGCAAAGGAATCAATTATAAATATTACCAGAAAGAAGCAACTCAGTGATATTGCACCCGTCCAACACAAAATCACTGACTCCATGAACATCTCCAGTGTCACAATGAAGATTCTACTGTTTAATACTCATACAATGGATGAGTTAACTGTGTATCTTGCAGGAAAAACACAGTCACATGCAAAGAATTGCTCAAAGAATTTTGTCATCACATGGAACAATGAAGTTGCTGCCTCGCACTGTTCAGTGGAGTTTCTTTTTAGTGCCCTTGAGGAGGCTGACCTGACAATTATCTTGCACACCCCCAATGCCAAAAAGAGGTGCTGCTAAACTCCAGATTTTTGCACAAGACACAGAAGTTCTATTGCTCCCTGTGAGATGTTAACCAAGACTTCCGCAAGATTCTGTTTTTCTGCCTGCTTCTGGTGAACAGAATCACTACGTATCCATCAGATGTGTTCCTATCACTCGGACCATTAAAAGCCACCCCACTTGCAGGTTTCCACAACCTTTCAGGATGTGACACGACTGGAAAGTTGGCTGGAAAGTCATTTGATTCAGCCTCCAGATGCTCTGAGATGCTCAGAATGTTTGATGACGCGATACATGCACTGGATGTGAGTTTACCATTTGAAGAACAACATTCTGACACTTGCAGAGCTACATTGATGGATGTTTTCCTAGAAGCAGACAAATGGAGAAGAACCGCCACTGAGAAGGGGTGCATTTATACCTGCTATCAAGAGGGCAGATTATCAAGCAATGGAATGGCTCCAGGATGGTCAAGCACATCCAAAAGTTACCCTCCCCTATTGGGCATGGATGGATCTTGGGGCATGAAGAGATCACACCAGTTGTGTGAAAGACCACATGCTCCCAAATCAGTCCTTTAGCTAATCAAATGCTTGTGTGCAAAGACCAGATGCTCATCATCCTGCAAATGTTTTGCCACCAGCCTGACTTGTACAGAAATGTGCAAGTGCAGCAAGGACGACAATCAGTGTGACAAGGTGTCTAGCAATGGTGCCCTACACAGAGTCAACACATTATTTTGATGAATAAATGTTTTCATCCCTATATGTCAAGGCTAACTTCCCTAGGATTGCCAAAGATTGATGTTATGTAAGCAATGCATCCCTTTGTTAAAATATAATTTTAAAAAGTTGATTTTTTTAAACATTTTTTTTAATATACACCTACATTTTTGTAGAGAGGTGCTGGTCGCTCCTCCCACTCTGGGTTGGAGGAAGGCCACTCATTCACTGTCTATTGGCCATGGGAATTAGCCAATCTGTCAAGTAGCAGCCTCAAGGAGGGCGGTGCATGTGAGCAGTCTATTGCCTCAGGTCCTCAGGCAGGACGGAGCAAACAAACAGTTGATAGCCCTGGCCTTCAGGCAGGGCTAGGCCAGAAAAACAGGTTGTGGCCCAGTGATGCTTCACAGGCCAGGGTGGGGCTATCAACCCAGGGGTGGGATGGCAAGGGGGAAGGGGAATGCAGGCCCTCGTGACTCCACTCTGTCCCAGCCAAGAGCCCTAATAATGGCAGAGCACTCTGCCATTGGGTCAGGGGGGCTCTAGCCAAAACTCGCTGACCTGGCTGCAGCCCACAACACAACCAGACAATTGTCTGGTTCTCCTGAGCTCCTTCCTACCCTTCTTTCCTGGAAGGTCCTGGGCCTCAGCGTTGCCATCAGTCTCTGGTAATTCCTCTGGGCTCCAAGCAGCAGGCTACTTTGGCAGCTCCTCAGTGGTGCAATGATTGGGCTCAAACCCCAGTACTGGGGACGAAATGTCCTTCTTCTCTGGCAGTTCTCTCCCCACTGAGCTAGAGGCCTGCCTTTTGTATTTCCTGTCCTGCTCACTGACTTCCGGTGGGAGGGGTGAGGATGGTCCAGCTCTGCTCCCTTTGGTAGCGAGGGTGGGTCCTCCCCCCTGGCTCAGAGGGAGGCCACATTGCCTCACTACAATAAATTGTTCTTCTTTTGTCATGTTTGGTACCATTGTGTCCATGAGAGCCAGGACATTTGAATGATACTCAATTCAACCCATTTCCTATGACATTGTTTTATCAAAGTTTCCACCAATTGGAGAACCTAGAGCTGGGAGCTGGATGGGCAGTGAGTCCTCCACCATGCCGCAGAGAGCGACTCTGTTGAAATTATGATTCTGTACACTTTTATGACTCAAATGACACCTCCTTTATCTTTCTATCACTAACTTCTCCACAGAATGAGATTTTACTACATTAACTCCCCTGACTAACCAGCTAATCAGGCATTGACTTTTTCTGAATACAGCAACTCTAGCTCAAAGATAGGTTCAGTCAAACTATGCAATCACTATTTCCCTCCCTCCCCTACCTTGCCTCTATGACTGGGCTTTCCCTAAATTTTCCAGAACAGTTTGTTCCAGCTCCAATAATTTCAAACTTTTAAAAAATATTTGTGCTACTGAGCACTGCTATGATTTAACAGGGTAGAATCAATCAGATAAGTCACTGAAGAACAGTACAAGCTGTTCCCTCACATCCATAGGCTAAATATCGTCCTCTATAGCACCCCTAGTTTCTGTAAGCGTTGCAGCACAATATTATATCAGACACAGGAACCAGACCTATGTCTCTTCATTGATAGTGCTAATTACTCACCACAGGCCACTAGACTAGTCCAGATGCAACACGGTGTAGCACTGAAATTAAACGTACAGACTGTGTAAAATCAACTATGTTTAATCTTTCTGTAGTACCAAGACTACTTCTATTGTTGGGATATTTTTAATTACATTAATCTTATTACTGAAAACAAAAGAACATGATTTTTATCTGTTTTATGATGCCTTGATCTGAAAAAGGATATTTTTAAACTATATTGAACAGTCCTGCTAAGCTAGTTTACTTTTCTCCCTTCTCACAGGGGTGAGAAATAGAGATTTCCCAATTGCAAATATTTAAAAAAAACAAAACAAAACAAAACAAACCCAACCTTTTTTCAGAGAGAGAAAACTACACACCTTACTATCACAAGAATCTTCTTAATGGAAGAGGATCAGTACTCTTCAAAGGGGAAGAGTGTTGTCAAACCATCTTTTTCTTCAACTACTGATTAGTAGGAATTACTGTATATCATTGAACTGCCTTTGAAATTCAGCACCTTGATTCCATTGGGAATGGCACCTAGATTCCATTGAGTATAAAAAGTCTAAGCATAAGTAGATTGATGAAAAGATAAAATAGATTAGATTGATTTATTGGTCAATAGATAAGATAAACTGAAGGAAATACAGTATTTCTCAGCATATTTACTATTCCTCTCAGACACTGAATAGATTTTTGAGGCTATACACAGAGAGAGGGTTATATAGGAATTCAGTACAGTGTGGCTGTGCTAAAAGAAATACATCTGGTTCAGATCTAAGACAAAAAAATTTCTGAGTGCTAATCTCTTCTGTCAGAAAACAATTGACCAAAATTAGATTTCCTTCATAATTTCCATTTACACCAAATGAAGAACTGAAAAGCTTCATAAATCTCTTCAAACAGGAAAGGAGTAACCCATAAAATCACAATTGAAGGCAGGTCTTGCAGTAAAAATATTTGATTGTTGATTTGTTGGTTGCCAGTTGAGCACATTCCAATGAAGAAAAGGGTGACAATAAATGACTTAAGAGCTTCCCAGATGTGTGAAGAAGTAGAGTCTAAAAAGGGACCTATTCAGATTTCTCAGTTGTAACACACATCAGTTGAACAGCACTTTGAAGAACGATGTGCTGAAATTTCAACTGCTACCAGGAGTAATAGAAAACATAATCCCTGGATACAGAAGTTGGATTCACTTTTAAAGGGTGGACTTTGTTCAAATAATGTATTCATGCAGCATGTAATCCTAGTTTGATTAAGGAAATTCTACCTTATCTAGAGTTATGTACTCTACAGAAAGATCTCCTCTAATATTGTGGAAAGAGTAGATAGTGGCCAAAATGAAAAAGCCTTTGTATGTTGTTATTATTTATTTGTACTATGGTAATGCCCAGGAACATCAATCATAGATGAGGATCCCTTTTGTGCTAGGCACTGTACAAACCCAGAACAAAAAGACAGTCCCTTCCCCAAGGAACTTACAATCTGACGCCCAGTCTACATTTACCTTTGCGATTTGGCGGCAGTTGAAGGGAGATATGCAAGTGATGTAAATCACTTACGTAGCAGCGCTACGCCACTTACCGGGGTGGTCTTCCTGCGTCACTTGCTGGATCAACTGAGCGGGTCTACACAGACTGCTCAGCCGATCCAGAGTGGTCAATCTGATGGTGGCGAATTTGCCGCCGTCAGTGTGGACCCAGCCTGAGTAGAAGACTAGAGACAACAGTTGGGTACATACAGACAAAGGGGAGCACAAAGAACCAGTAAGGCAATACTAGTCAGCAAGAAAAGCCTAGTCACTGTCAAGTTTTTTGTATGTATCTCGTCAAAGGAGAGTTTTAGTGAGGGAACATTATGAAACTTGGAAATATACAGTGAAAACAAGGAAACAAGCAGGATGCCTGGGGTCCCTCCGAATACCAAACAAAGCAAAAGTTCCTAGAAGGGAGAAGGTAGGAATCCACAGGGAATCTCACTAATTGATGAAGAATCTTTAACGTTCTGATGTTTGGATACCCTGGGACATTTGAAGGCTTAAAAGTTACTCCAAACCTGATACTTGGAGGAACTGGACTGCCTGGCCAGGAAGAACTAAGGTCTAAGGTAAGATAAACCCCGTACCAGATTGACCCTCCTTTGGGAAAATCCAGGGTTGCAGGCCCAAAGGGGATTAAAAACATGAGTTTGTCTTGCAGAATGTTCCTCAAATCATTCTGCCTGAGATGTTTGCCTCCACCTTGGTGAACTGAAGACGGATTCCACTGCCAGCACCCATAGATTGCCCAAGATTGACACAAATTCCTGGGAACCCACTGGAGACTTAATGGATTAATTTATTTTTTGGAATATTTCCTAAAAAGCTTGGGGAAGATGCACCTCTTTCCTTGGCCCCACCCTACCCTTTGTCCCTGGCATGAATCTAGGGCAAGGATTCCTGGCAAGGATTACAGTGTCTTAAAGACACACCTTCCCCTTCCAGTTCAGCTGGTGCAGATCCACACACAGAGGGGCCCTTCTGTACAATGATCTGGGAAGTGTGATATTCAGAGTTTGGACACTCTTGATTTTGACTGAGTTTGTGCAGTAACTGAAGGGATAATCTGGCCCTGAGTGCACGTGTGGAGATGGCTTAATGCTTTCCCAGCCTCTCCCTTCACCACAACACTCTCTCTTTCTTTCTCTTTTCAAACAAGTGTGACGATTTTTACTCCCCTCTTGTCCCTTGGCCACAAAATATCTGGCTGCTGCAGGGCAGCTGGCAGATATAAAATCGAACACCTGTGTGCAAGACATGTGCAGCTGTACGTGTGACACATGATCCATCTGCAAGGCATATCCCATGCCACTGCCAGTTGCTTTACTCAGGGTGGATTTGAAAAGGATCCATTAGAAGAAAATAAGGCCACAGCTGAATTTTAAAAGTAACATTTTCCTTCTAATTGATATTCTCTTGTCTCCTTTTAACATCTTATTTCTTTTCTTCATGCAATGGCAGTGATAATGCTAAAAACTGATTATAAGCTTGGACCAAATCACACCAGCATTTGGCTGCTTAATCCACGTATTGACTGGTTGACTGAAGTATTTGTAAATTCCTGATTAGTTGGGTTGCCTACTTGGCTCTTAGCATTATGGTACCAGTGGCTACCCGGAGGCTCATTTCTAATTGGCATGGGAATTCTTCACTTATAGCATGACCTAGGTCCTTTTGCTATATATTACATTGTATTTCCCCAAAGCACTCAAGGGGTTTACTGTTCTCTTGATTTGCCTGCCTTTTTTTATTGCTGTCAGACTAACTTTGGTGACAAGTGTTGATGTTAACAAGCAGCACACAAGTTGTCAGGGAAGAACAGAATATTTTACACACATTGGGCCTGATCCTTTTCCCATTGAAAAGAATGGAAAAAGTCCATTGGATTTCAAAGGGAGCAGCATGAGGCCCTTTTAAAGTTTAAACTGATGGAGGTGGGGTGGGCGGGAAGAAACAAAATATAGCTCTTCTGAATTAGTTCTTGGAGCATCTCACCAGCTGGAAATCCAGCCCTACAAGATTTGCAGGTTTTAATAGTTTCCATCCTGACAATATTTCAGCAGGAAGTGCAACAGTATTTGAACACAATTCAGTTTCCAGGAAGTCAATAGCAAAATGACTTCTATTGATTTCAATGAGAGCAGGAGCAGATTGTCTAACCTAAACTGTTTTATCTATTAATCAGTTATCTAAACTAGCTAGAGAGATACTTATATAGTGCTCATAATCATATTCACTCCTTTCCCTTTGCACTGCATGTTCCAAGATGCTAAAAGAATTAGAAGAAAGAGAAAAAACAGGTCAAGGTTGTGAAAAACATATTCAGTTGAAAAGCAGATTTTAAAAGACCACACACGCATGAATCAGGGAGTTATTTCACCTAGGTTACCTTGGACATAGGCAATCCCAGGGTTTGATCTTGCTTCCACTGAAGTCAACAAAACTTCCTGCGATGGAGCAGAGAAACCTCACACCAGCAGAAAAGGGGTTAAAGAGAACCTATGGGCCAAGCTAGCCCCACCCTGCTACAGCTGCAGCCAGTGTCAATGGGGGGAGAGGGAGAGGGGAAGAAAAGGAGCACACCACCAGGCTGAGCGCTGGGCTGATTGGCGAAGAGCCACGAGGTACCTCTGCCTTTCTGCCTCAGGGGACCATTATTTCAAGCCTGACGCTGGCCAGGGTGTGGGGGGAGAAGCATTGTGTCCCTGTCCGAGGGAGACTGGGGAGCACCCAGCAGGGAATGAACTTTACTATTTGACTTTAAGGATGTTGTGGGGCTAGGCCCCTCCAGTCTTATATCTGCTCCCACCTAGAGGGACCTGAGACCACATCAGATGCTGCACAAGAACCACGAGGAGGCATTACTCCAGGTGAGCCACTACAGACTGTCTCCACTATAGGGGCTATACCCCAAGGGACATAGGTAGGAAATAGCTAACGGCAATGGTCTTAGACTCTCTGCCAGGAGGACGCTGGTGGTGTTGCTTCCCACAGATCCTTGGGCTGGGACTGGCTGGAAAGAGAGGTCCTGGGTCCCCCTACCAACCCCTTAAGTGCTGAGGCCCAGATGCGGATGGAGGTCAGAAGATTCCTGGTCTAAGGTCAGGAATTAGGCACCACTGCTGTCTGGTCAGAAAAGCAAGGGGCCAGAAGCAAGTTGTGCTAACTGCTAGGCTGCCTTGTCCTCTAAGCACACCATCACGCTTTCATTAACTTCAGTGGGACAAGATCAGGAACACTATGAAGTCCTGGAAGTCTGAAGCCAGTGAGGTTGCATGGTGTAACTGAGCGCTGAATCTGGCTCACCATACTTGATAGTTGTGTAACAAACTCCATTGCTGAGTGTGGCCTAGGAATTGTGATGCACCATCTCTTGGAGATTATTTGATAGCATCTTCTCTGTACCAGGAGCTTTAAAGGCAAACACCTTAGGAACTCCGCACACTCAGCTCTTCAAACACTAATCTTCACGTGCATAAATACAAACACTCATGAACATCTAGCAAATGAAGGAAGATACTTTGCTGGGGCTGGCAAAAAAAAAAAAAGGTGTATTTACCTAAGTGCAAATCTTAGTGATTTGTTATACAAGGCACTGGTATTTTAATTACAGTGGTGATTAACGCAGCTTGGACCATGTCTAGATGATAGTTAAAACACCACAGACTGCCAGTAGCCTGACCGTGCTGCTGCTGCTACATCAGTGGTAGTACAATGGTAGCGGATTTTCTTAAGAAAAATATTAACATAGACACAGCCATTTAGCTGCAGCTGAAGAGAGAGCAAATCTCCATTAATGCAGTCTCTGAACCACACACCAAATGCCAGTGTAAATAAAGACAACGGGGCTCTTTCAAGAGTGAGTTCTTCTGTACCTAAGTGTTGCAGAATTATGCCCTTAAGCAGCCATATTATTAGATGCTACGTTACCTCCTATCATGTATCACCTCCTTTAATGTACTACCCCATCACCTTTTGTAGAAATATATCAATAACACAGAAACTTTACATTTTACTTCCACCCTGGACTCTAATATGGATCAACAGGTAATATTTTCCTCCTGAGAGTCTTCCTTCAGCTGTCAGTTGAAATCTTCTTTCCCTTGTGTCTTCTGCTGCAACTGCATTTATTCTTTTTTATCTGTAGCTGAGCTCCAAAAACGACTTTCTCATTTTTTTCATTTTTAAATGTTTTCCCCATTGTCCCATGTTGCTTGAACATCATCGCTGAAGCTCCAACGTCAGCACTCTGAGCTTGAAGCATTGTTTTCTTTGTTCTCATGCAGAGCGTAATTTTCGCCTGCTATTAAAAATTCAATATTGGGGGGGTTTAATTCCAAAGATTTTGATTTCTTGATAAAAAAGTGAAAATGGAACTCTGCAGGATTGCAGCCAAAATGTTGCAAATGAGCCAGTCTCATGAGGGAGGAAGGAAGGAGGGTTAGAAAAAAGAGGAGAAACAAAGACAGCTTTTATAGAAAAGTCCTATAGAAGTCAATAGAAAATTACAGCCTTTCTGTAGGTGTTTTGAACCATCCTATAAGATTTAATAGAAAATCCTATCACTGCTACAGTATTCTATAGGAAGACTCAAAAGAAAATATGTCATTCTCTGTTAAATTCTATAGGCCAAATCTGTCACTGGTATAAGTCAGTATTTACTTCACTGCAGTCATGCCAATTTACATGAACAGAGGATCTGGCCCCCTTGGTTTTTGGAGTAACTTCCATAGAATCTGATCTAGTTTCTATAGATCTGTATTAGTTTTATCCCTCTTAAATTCTAAAGGACTTTTCCATAAGGGTTAATTGAATTGGCTTAGAAAATGAATAAAAAGGTGTTTAAAAAAGCAGCCAATGACTGAAAGTTAAACAGAGGTCTGTTTTCCCTATTAGTTCTAATAAAATAGTCCACATGAAATATTGATATGTTGTTTGCTAGACTCACTTATCTGGAAAGCTTCACTGGAAGAGGGACATTCTTCTAGGCAATATCAAACCTTATTGGCTATATTCTGACTTGAGTCACACACCGCCGTGAGGGGACTGCCCAGACTGTGCATAGATTGTCATTTCAACAGAACCAGAAGGAAATGAAGCTTTAATTAAAGTACATTTTTGGAAATGCATTGTTTAATCAAATATATAGTTTAAGGTAACTTCTCCCCACTCTATCTCATCGTCTTCTCCACACTAATTTATACTTCAGGTGTCTCACTCTGCCTTTTGCCCAACGATTTCTGTTCCCTTCCCACCCCCAGGCTCTGCACTATTCTCCAACCACTGGTTAAGAGTTTAAAATCATTTACACTCCAAATTGTAATGTGCAAGTGTTTTTATCAGTTACTTTTCTGACATCACTTGCTGGCAATAATGATCAATAGCAAAAAGATAAACTTTACAGGCTTCCATGTTTTTATAATATTGTCTTTCAGTGATTTCTGGTGACATTATTAATCACTAGCAGGAACTAGCTGAAATGCTTGATTATTCTCAACAGAACTGAGGTGGAATTATGTTGCTGTGGACAAAATCTTGCCAGAACGTAGTGGCAAGAATGGGGTTGCAGAGGGCTCTGATTCAGCAAATGAATTTTTAAGTCTGCCCCTATTCAGCAAAAGTACTTGCTCAGTACAGGCACATGTTAAAATACCACTGAAGTCAACTGGACTCAAGCATGTGGCTACAATTCTTCCTGGGCTAAGCGTGTTGCTGAATAGGGATAGACAATATCGGTGTATTTAATACTTACAGTTTCTCTCCTCCTGCGGTGTACATAATGCTTCTTTTCCTCTGCTCTCAATACTTCTCTGCATCTCTCCTCTTCTGCTGCTCATCTCTCTCCTTTCTCTTCACCCATTTGAGCTGCTCAGAATCATTCTGCTGGACACTGCATTTCTGTCCTCTTTATTATCAACTTCCACTTTGTATTTTCTATTAAGAAGCTAATCAGAAACTGAGAGTTTAAACATATTTGTCCTTAGATGCTTAAATTAAAAAATGAAAGGTTTTCATAGTGGCTTACCTCTCAAAAGAAGAACATTCATGTTTAATATTTAAATATGTCTTCAAAATAATTTCACCTAGAAGATCCATGTCAGATGCCAGGGGTAAGCTATAAAAACATCCTGGTACCAGCTAATATTTTTAACCCTTCGCAGTCTGGCTCCCCAGATTCGCCACTATCATTTTCAAAGAGAAGCAATGAATTGTCAGTGTCAGTTCACCTTTTGCACTAGCACAGAAAATGTAAATGGAAGGAATGTTAGACTAGCAGTGAGTTGGCAACCTCAGATCATAATCCAGATTCCTTAAGGCTTTTTGAGATCAAGGATATGAAAATGCTATGCAAATATGTTGCCCTTTAAATGTATCCTTGGAAAAAATGCAGTAGCCGGTAACAGAACAGTTAGTTTAACATTTAATCATCAATACATACAGTTGAATTAGAGCTTTCAAAGAATTGCCTTTCACAAACAAATGGCATCAACTTCCCTGGATTTTCAAGATTCCCTCAAATTAATATTTCAGTAGGGTTATCTGCCTTAAAACTAGACTGTGCTTTGACTGTAGACCACAGACTACAGTACTGACAGGAGATGTTACATTTTCCATGTACATTTTGACTTTTCAGTTCAAAACAACTTTTCATTTTAAATTTTACTTCAATTTTATTTTATTTTTTTAAGTATGTAGCAACCCTTCTACAATGAAGCAAAACATTTGGGTTCAGATCGAATGGAAGGGTTAGTCGAAAACTCTGGAAAACATTGTTTCAGGTTTGCCTTGAAACGATCTTTTCAATTTTTCAGTTTGGCCAATGAACCAAAAAATCAGTTATTTGGACACCACTAGTTGGGAGCACATTGGATTTAGTGATCTCCTTTCTAGTGGCTCGAATCACTCAGTGACCAAACCAGCCAATCCATGTGACTTGCTGGTGGTCCTTAAACGGCTTCCATGCCTTTACAAGATCTGCGTGTTACAGAGCTCCCAATTCCTCTGCATGGAGCAAGCAAGTGCTACTATGATCAGCTATTGCCCTGGCTGCCTGAACACAAACAGATCCAGTGGGGAGCTAGTAAGCACAGGTGTCCTTTCTTCCTCCCACCATAGACCTAGCACTTTCCCACACCACAGGCAGGGAAAGAACCAATGAAATTGCACAACTGGAAGTCTCTCTTGAATTTGGATCTATGATTAATCTTTCTGGTTTAAACATTTTACCTTTTGCTTCAGTCAACTGCTGTTTTCTTTTATCAGCTGCATGCCTTACCTAAGTACATATTTGCTAGTATCAGTTCACTTTCTGGAATTCTGAGACAATCCAAGCCTCAAACAGATTCAGGACTCAAACTGCACAATTATTCCATGCTCATGTATCTTCCCTGGACTTTTAGAGTTATCAGAAAAATTAACTTAAAAGATTTATTTTCTCAAAGAGAAAATATTGGCTTAAGAAAACCTCTCAAAACAACCAAAACTATCAGCTGAAATAAACAAAATATTATTGCATATCCTCTAATTTATAAGGCCGTATTAGAGTAGCTGACACATGTAAAAGATCACAAGAGACTATCTTTTGTTCTGTGCTTGTACAGTGAGTAGCACAATGAGGTCCCCGTCCATGCCAGAGGCCTAGGCACTAAGTTAATACTAATCAATAAAAATATTAAAAAGGTCATCAACTTAAGTATATGTATGTGCCTTGATCCGGCTCCTAGGAAAGTATCTGATTAGACTTTCCTGTTCTGATTTATTGCAACTTTATTACCATAGAATATTAAAGATGAAAAGACAAACGATGAAGTGGAATCCAGATAAGAATTCTTAAGAGGATTAGAAACTTCCACTGAAAATTTGGAGTACTTGGTGTCTTTGTATGTGGAACAGTTCAAGAATAAAATATCTATTAAAAAGTATACTGGGGTGAGGGGATTTTCCACTTCAGAGTTTAAAATTGGGATTACTAGATGGAAAACACTATCCACTACCCCACAGGAGATTCCTGTGTATGTTTTATTTATTATGATCAATGGTGCTTGTTTGAGATTTGCCATTTAGAGATAAACATAGACTAAGTACTGTGGAGTTTAATGATAGGTGTGATAACTGGCGCTGTTCCCAAAGTAACGGTTGTGCAACGCTTTCTAAAGAGGCATGTTCATCTGCTCCAAATGCCGATCAACTTCCCTGCAGAAATAATCTTTGATTTTGACCCAATGAAAGCAGGATGGAGAAGTCCACCCCCGCACCCCAGAAAACCTAAAACAAAATGGCTGGATGGGGCCAACAGACTCCAGTCCCGCACACACATTCTACCTCATAATGTGCCATATTTGGCTCAGGGAAGAGCATCGTTAAGCTGTATAACGTGTTTGGTGGCTTCTGTTGTCCACGTGACAGCATGACAACTAATCTTCCCAAAATGGCTGACAATCTTGTTACGATTTATATAAAAGGCGTATTGGATTTTGAATGTCGTTCCCCCAATTCCTGCCCCACACATATGCTATGAGGCGTTTTCCTTATGTTGCCTCTGCAGTCCTGCATCTGCTCCGTGGAGTTGTTGAGCTGCTCTGTCAAGCAACCTCAACAGGTCGGGTGTTCCCAAGCTTTGTTCCATTCAGCTCTAAGCCCTTGGTATTTGCCTCCTTCCTTCGCATTTTTACTGGCTCTCTGATATCTGGGAGCTTTCTGGGATACTACAAATATGAGGTATGTCTTCTCTGTGGATCCAGGTCTGCCAGGTATTGTTACTAGGCCAGACCCTACTCTGATTTACACCAGCTGAGGATCTGTTCCAATGTAAAAGGACACTACTTACATTGAAAGCTTTTGGAGCAGAAACCATCTTTTTGTTCTGTTTTGTGCAGCAGGGACCTGGCACAAGACTGGAGCTCCTAGGTGCTACCTCAGTACAAATAGGTAATAATAATTGTCAGGTTGCACTCAGCACCTCACAGGATCAGGCCTTGTGTGCTTCACCTGCCTTTTCCATCATCTTCTCCTCTTGCTTCCTCCTAAAAGCATCTTCTGTGTGCAGCCTAGCAGAACGCCTTCTGCGAGATCAGGGGAAAAGGGACACGGAAAGGGAGCACTGCGGAGCAGAGTACTATGAGATATTCATGCTTAGAGATTGGAAAAAAATGTTATAACATGCTTAGGCCAAATTCTCAGTGCTCTCAATTCAGTACTCTGAACTGAGTCAAAGGAAGCTTTTCATGCATAGGACTGGATACTTTAACAGAGATTACTCAGTTTTTTCCATCTTAGTCCAATACCAATATATCAATACTTATGTGACCTCCGCAGCAAGGAGTATATGTCAGGTTATGTGTCCTGTTAGGGTTCCTTCTAGTTTAGAATGAGTTTTCTTTGTATAGGGGCCCAGGAAAATGGCAAATTATAACAGAGAAAGGGAATATCCTTGTGGGATGCTCTTGCTGAGCTGAAAGTTTAGTATTTTCCTCCTTCAAATTTTTTTTTTTTGGTTGGTGTTGCCATGGGTTCGTTGTATTGCTCCAATATACACAAATTTATTTGATGGCGCTTCAACTTGACATAAGTTCACTATGAATGAATAATATTTAAATCAAGATCTTTTTAATATAATGTTATTTACCAAAGAGATTCACCTGGAAGTACACAGTGCTGGGCGTGCTGGACTCCTCGCTTGCCGCGAGAGTTTCTAAAATGGAATTCTGTGACTATCTCAGACTCTTGGAATGTCTGCGTGCCCAGGGGTCAATGATTCCTGCTAAGGTAGCCCCTCCCTTCTGGCCCTGCCTATCTTGCATGGTAGGGAGGAGGATTTTAAAAGGAGGAAGCTGCAGTCAGCAAGGGGGAAGTCCTGAGAGGGGTGGCTCCTGAAGCTCTTTGAAGCATCCAGGGAGAGACTGATTTGGTTGCCTGACTAGAAGGACTCCAGTAAAGCTGCTCTGCAGACACCCCTGAAGAAAGGTGGTGCCCTGCTGGCCTCTTCTCTTTTTGTTGATCCAGGGACAGGTTTGTTCTGAGTCTGAACTTTTGCTTTGTCCCCCACCTGTAAGCAAAGTAAGATTTCCTGCAAGGGTGGGGCCCCTGCAAGGAATAAGGCTATGTGCACATTGCAGTTAAGAATCCACAGCTGGCCAGTGCCAGCTGACTCGGGCCTGGGCTAAGGGGCTCTTAAACCATGGTGTAGACATTTGGGCTCAGGCTGCAAACTGAGCTCTGGGACGCTCCCACCTTGTGGGGTCCGAGATCCCAGGCTCCAGCCCATGCCTGAATGTTTACACTGTGCTTAAACAGCCCCTTAGCCTGAGCCCTGTGTGCCCAAATCAGCTGGCATGGGCCAGCCATGCAGTGTAATTGCAGTGTAAACAGACCCTAAAAGGCTTGGGCCTGGATTGGGCTGACCCCGTAGTGGTAAGTGGGCATGGTGAGAAGCCCTGATGAAGCTAAAGAGAGACCCCAGAAAAACTCTTTTTAACACTTAGTCCATATCTGATTCAACCTTTGCAGCTAGCCACTGTGATGATAGGAGCCTGAATCAAAACCCTAGGTCCAAATGCTCCTGATCTCTGGCTTGTGATCCAGTTCTCCAGTCCAAACTTTGCAGTTTGGGCCCATCTCTAATGCAGACAACCTGGTTACCTCTCTCTCTTACTTTAATTTACTTAGAGCGTCATATACCATTTTTCCCTTGAAGCACACTATATGTCTGAGTCCTAATATGAAATGCGTATTGTGTATGGCAAATACAGTAATAACAAAGCATAGCATATGCTAGTGCAATACTTATAATAAGTCCACAGAGCCCCTATTAGACAGTTAGGCTCTGATTTTCAGCAGCAGTTCTGAAGCTGACTGAAAATTTAGCTTATAGCAAGAAAAATCCACTCTCATGTTTATAACTTCTTATGTTAACTTGACAAACTAATCAGAATTTGTCCTGAGCTCCCCATCATCATTCTCATTGACCCTTTGCCGGGGACAGTTAACGTGACTGACTGTAGTCAGAACAAAGCTGCAGCTCATTCTTGTGTTTAGGTCAATGAGAACTGAATGAAGCCCTTTCCCTGCCTGCCTAAGTTCAAATGCCAGCATGGCTTAGATCTGGAAACCCACCAGATAAAACATGGAACAAAAGTTCTCTATGACAGGACTTCTCCGTGTTCCAAAGTATGTTTTTATGTTTGTTGGCAAATAGAACCAACAACAATAACAACACTGTTTTCTATCTACTGTAGCTACTTCATTTCCTTGCATTTGTTCCAGGGCTGAACCGGACAGATGAAGAAAGTAGGCAAAGAGTCTAGCCCAAATTATGACCTTATGTTCAGAGTGAGTATAAGAGATAAAAAGGATAGTTTGTTTGTCTGAACTTTTAGCTTTCTGGGTTTGTTTGTTTGTTTGTTTTTTTAAATCCAGCACAGTCTCTCTAACATAAAAAGAGTACTTTTATAATGTATGACTAGAGCCCTCTAGTGATGTAAGAAACAAGGCTGTACTTTTCATCACTGGGGCTGCTATGCCATCTGGCGATCAAAGAGGGCATACATTTTAGATTTCCTCTAACAAATTTAACAAGCCAGTCAGTGCAAGATGAAATAACAAGTACTGTGATCTGATGTCTAATTTTTTTAAAAATATACTATATTCTGGCCTCGAGACGTTTTTTTTTAATTTCCTGCCCTTGTTCAATTAACCTTTTGTGCCCAGGTCTTCAGGCTTTGCTACTATGTCTATAGCTTTCAGTTTACTGGAAATAAGATTATTGCTGCTTATAAAGAAATGTATGTGAATGTAAGTGATTTTATTTAAAATACAGGCATACACCCTGATCCTGTGAGATGCTGAGTGCTGTTAGCTCCCTTTGCTATAAGATTGTGAGCTGTTCAGTGCAGGGACTATGTTTAACTTTGGCGCTGGTACAGTACTAGTACATTGTTGGCAGTGACTCAAAATTCATAATAAATGAAACGGTAAAATATCTCTTGGGACTGGGAATCTAGGCTTGAACGGCACAATGGGGCCCTGATCTTAACTGAGCCTCTAGGCACACAGTATAAATAATAATGGCAGGTGAAGGTGGCAGCATCTCCTATGAAGCACTTTGCATTTTGTGACATCAGGCTGTTAGCACTTAAAGTAAATGACAACCGAGGGCAGACTCTTGGTTGGTAAGTGGTGTCGCTCCATCGAAACAACATCAGTTTACACCAGCTGAGAATCTGGGACTAAGTGTTTTAATAGCTTGCCAGAGGGCATGTGACATTAATGTCCAGTTTCGAAAATTGTGATGCCGACGGTATTTTTCTGTAAGCAGCTTCCAAAATACTCCAGTTGAATTTGTACTTACACAGCTGTCTTCACTTCAAAAGTTTCAAATATAATGACTCAGCCAACAACCCCCAAAAATCATGGTACAACATCCACTCTGCGCAGCTGTTTTGGGAAATTCTAGAATTTTTTTTGTTAGACTGAAGGTTGTGTGATAAAGGAGGCACTTAACACTACTCGCCATTCATTAAATGCCTCAGTGTCTCTCCAACTCTGTTATATTTTGGATGCACCCCGTCTCTTGGTGCAGCTGCTGCCATGGGCTACTCTACAAAGTAGCAGCAGAGCAAAAGCAAAGCGGTTTCAAGTGCACGGGCGGATGGACAGTTTATCATACTCAGTCTGTTTATTATACTCTCCCCATGCTCTACTCTACGGACATTATTGCTTTAATGTGGTTTAGAACACACAATGTAAGCTACATCTGGAAGAAAACATACACAAGTGGTAGCTTTTACAGTTGTTTTTTCTACATGAGACAGCAGTACAGGATGGCAAAGTGCTGTTATGCATCCTTTTCATTTTGGATTGGAATGAATGATTCAAATTACCCATGTATTTAGAGTACCTGGATTAACCTGAGATACATCTACCTTGGCACTTACAAAGGAACAGCTGGAAAATTTTCCCCTTGCTGCTTGCAGTGTGTCTGTCCCCCCAGCTGTATCAGAGACATTGCAATTTCCAGAATTGTTGACTCAGACCAGAGACAGATGCCCATCAGCAGCTGTGGGATACATTTAAGGACTCCAAAGGTAAAATAAGTGTTTATGTAATGGCTAGTGGGGGTGATGAGGTAATGTTATAACTATTACACTCCCTTTCCCCTGTACTTAGATTACTGCTGCTGAAGCAGAAACCAAACTTGTCTGTTCAGAAGACATTATTTAGCATTCAACCTCAGCTATGAAATGCAAAACCCTGAATATAGGTATTAATAGCACTTCCCACTCAGCTTCAAAATAAGATACAATTTCTTAGTAAGCAAAACAAACATTTCACACACACACACACACACACACACACACACACACACTGAAAACAGTTTTTGGAATACTTAGGCAATAAATCTATTGGTATTCTTAATACAGATTTCCCCATTTTGCTGCTGTTACATATATTTCACTGCAAGTGTTTAACAAAACAACTACACATTTATACTTTGATTCATACTTCCAGACATAGTCCCTTCTGGTCTCAAAAGGGATTTTTCAATCTGTATGGTGTGGCCTCAAAATGCATGCATGTGTCATTTGGATTCTCCAGCACCTGATGAGAATGGCAGCCGCTATCCCCTTCAAACAATCTAGAATCTCCTTAGCAAAAGTCTGAACATCTTTCCAGCTAATTACAGTCCCCAAACCCATAGGTGACTGTTGGCTTTTTTTTTTTTTTTTTTGGTTTCCAGTGCACTTGAGACTCTGTAGCCTGTATCCTATGTTAATCAGCTGCTAAGTCCACAGGACTGTCTCCAATGCCAGTATTTATAACCTTTTCCCCACTGAGCTCTGATTGGTTCAGATCTCAATGGTGAATAAGTGGAACCGCAAGAGTGCTTACCCTTGATGGAAACCCTCTCTGCTACTTCAGAAACAACTACTGAACTTACCAACTAACTGCCCCCACTCTATTTCTGAATAGTTGTAGGCTCTTTTAACTCAATTGTCTTACCCTGCCCTACCCTCCACATGTGTGCAGAGACAGATTTTCATTAAATCCTCTGTATGTCTCCTCCCCACTGCTTTTCTCACTTTCTTCTGACTTAAAAATTCAAAGACTGCAATATAGGCATGTGGGTTACATTTATGCTTTTTTATAAAAAAATCTTTATTGTGTATAAAGGACTGAATGAATTGTCCCAAATACAAAAGTGTATGTGTTTGGGGGATCTTTTTGGGGGCAGGGGAGGAGGTTTGTTTTTTTTTTTACATTAGGAATTAAAGTCTTGTCTGGCTGTCTTTCCTGGAAGACGGGATGCAAGAATTGTGGGATTTGTTAAATCAAAGGAATTAAGCGAATGAAATCTGAGTTAGGATAAAAGTGATTCTTAGTCGAACATTTTACAATTTTGGTTTTCTTTCATGTTTTTGTTTATACCTGTATAATTCACACAGTTGTGAGAAAAGATACATTGTTCACAGATTCCAAGACCAGACAGGACCATTGTGATCATCTAGTCTGACCTCCTGTATAACATAGGCCATAGAACATCCACAAAATAATTCCTCGAGCAAATCATTTAGCAAAAACAGCATATTTTGATTTAAAAATTGTCAGTGGTGGAGAATCTACCACAAGCTTTGGGAAACTGTTCCAAAGGTGTATTATTCTCACTGTTAAAAACATATACCTTATTTCCTGTCTGAATTTGCCTAGCTTCAACTTCCAGCCAGTGGAGCATGATATACCTTTCTTTGCTAGATTGAAGAACCCGTTATTAAATATTTGTTCACTGTGTAGATACCTACAGAATGTAATCAAGTTACCTCTTAACCTTTTCTTTGTTAAGATAAATATATAGACTCAAGACGTTCAATCACTGTAAGGCACGTTTTCTGATCCTTTAACCATTCCCATGGTGGTTTTCTGAACCTTCTGCAATTTATCCACATCCTTCTTGAATTGTGGGCAGCAGAACTGGACACAGTATTTCAGCAGCAGTCACACAAGTGCCAAATACAGAGGTGAAATAACGTCTCTATTCCTACTCGAGATTCCCTGGTTTACGCATTCTAAAATTTCATTACCTCTTTTGGCCACAGTGTCAACTGAAAGCTCATGTTCAGCTCGCTATCTACCGTGCCCCCCAAATCTATGTCCAAGTCACTGCTTCCTAGAAGAGAGTCTCCCAACCTGTAAGCATGGCCTGTGTTCATTGTTCCTAGCTGTATATGGCTATACACTTAGCCATATTAAAATGCACATTGTTTGCTTGCGACCAGTTTACCAAGTGGACCAGATCACTCTGAATCAGTGGCCTGTCCTCTGCATTATTTAGCAATTCCCCCAATTTTTGTCATCTGCCCACTTTATCCGTGATTTTATGTTTTCTTCCAAGTTACTGATAAAAATGTTAAATAGTGTAGGGCTAAGACCCAATCCTTGTTGGACTCCACTGGAAACATACCTGCTCAGTGATGATTCCCTGTTTACAACCACTTCAACTGTACCTAAGTAAGCAAGAAGCGCTGGACTCACAGCACAGCAGGCAGTCAAGACAATAATGTCAGCATTCATGGCACGAGCCACCCGAAAATTTATCTTCGATGTGAGACAGCAGGACTCTTCCTGAGACTGAAAATTGCTAGTATTATAGCAAGATTGGTCCATGTTCTGCTGGAGCAAGAATGCTTTTCTTGCTTGACCTAGCTTAAAGAAATCATGCATATAACATCTCAGTGTGATTATGTTCAAGGACCGTTTCTCTCTGTTCCTATCTGTGCATGGATGGCACATGGCACCTGATGGCAGGGCATCCTGTACAGGGCTATGCAGGTAAAATGTGCAGAGCTTTGTGAATAAGGGGTAAAGCTTGCAGGCACTTCTCTGTGAGTCTTGCTCCTTCTGGGGGGCCACTGCTCTCAGTGGAGACAAAGTGAGGAAATGGCTGCTCTAGAGCTATGGGTTGGACGGGATCTGGCAGCCACAAGTGGGAGAGAAGTGTCCGGGGAGCAGGGTCTCTGGCAGCTAGATAGGGCAGGGAGGGAAGGGGGGAAGAGAGGAGGAGCCACAGACTGAGCCACTTGTGCAAGGATGTGTGGAGCCAAGAAACCAGGGAAGGGAAGGATCTAGCAGGGCTGTCTCAAGACCTGGAAGCCTGGACAGAGCCTGGAACTCTTGTCCTGAGTTTTTAATTACTCACTCCCTTACTTGAGGGTGAGGGAATGCCAGTGGCAACTTAGTCTTGTCTGTTGGATTCCTGCTACCCAACAGGGCTCTCATAGGTGGGATTTACACTGCCGCAGCAACTCCTGCCAGCCAGGTCTCTGTGGATGTTGACATCGAGGGCGGGGAGCCTGTGTCCGGTCTCTCAGTCTTCTACCTGCTGCAGCTCAGCTGGCTTGGAGGGGATGCCGGAGCAAAGGGTGGCTGCTCATGGGGGGCACAGTGGGACTGAGTGGGCAAGGGCCGGGCTGTAAATGGAAAGGGCTAAGTTGGGGGAATGGTGAGGGGAAAGGGCTGAAGGGGAAACAGGTGTGTCGTCCTCATTTTGTGCCTCCAGCTCCTTCCCACCTGAACCTCTCCCCTGGCACATTGCGTCCCCTGCTCCCCAGCTGCGGTGAGGTGGGGTCACTCTCCAGTGGCAGCGTGGGTCGGTGCTTCCCCCTCCCCCCCGGTTCAGCTGCACGCACAGAAACAATCTCAGCCACCCCGCGGCTGAGATCACACGAAGGACAGCAATAGTCAGCGTGATGAGCGTTTTAAAAAAACACACTTCATTAGCCAGCACATCGTACACAAATACTTTCCTAATTCCACCCTTCTTCGTGAGCTGCAGAAGATTTATTTAGGTTATAAATATAAGAGGAAGGGGCCCAGAAAACAATCCTTTTATTAAGAGCAGCTTCCTGCTTTGAAAACACATTGGCGGCAGTATTGAATGTAATATGGTAGCCGTCTACAGTGTGTAACCACTAAGAAAGGAGAAGAATTGTTTGGGATGGTTTAAAGGGATGTAACCCAGGTCATTATTTATTTATATCGCAGTAGCACCTACAGCTGGCTATGACTGTCAGGGCTCCATTCTGCTAGGCACTGCACCTGCACATAAAAAGAAACTGCTCTTGTGCCAAAGAGTTGACAATGGGAAGAGAAAATACAGTGTGGGAGAGAGGAAGTATTATTATTTTGATTTTTACAGCTAGGGAACTGAGCCACAGAGAGATTAAATAACTTGCCCAAGGTTCCATAGGGGGTCTGTGGCAGAGGGAGGAAGTCACTCCAGATCTCCCAAGCTCCACTCTAGTGCCTTAACCACAAGATTAATGAGATAAAAGTGAGGAAAAGAAAATAGAGATTGGGTATCAGGAACAAATTCTTAATAGCTACAAGTCTAATTCATCTCCCAAGAAATGTGGAAACCTCATTAGATGAGTCATGTGAAAATTGAACTGGATAAAACACTTGAGCAGATGCTACAAGGAGCATAGAATCATAGAATCATTTGGACATTAGGACATTAGGAAAAAGATTTCACTAGGAGGGTGGTGAAGCATTGGAATGGGTTACCTAGGAAGTGGTGGCATCTCCATCTTTAGAGGTTTTTAAGTGCTGCTTGATGAAAGCCTCGCAGGGATGATTTAGCTGATAAGAATATTGTGGGAGACTGTATCAAAAGCTTTGCTTAAGTCAAGGTATATCACATTCACTGCTTTCCCCTCATCCACAGAACCAGTCACCTCTTCATAGAAAGCAATCAGGTTGGTCAGGCATGACTTGCCCTTGGTGAATCCATGGTGGCTGCTCTTGATCACCTTCCTCTCTTTTAAGTGCCTTAAAATGGATTCCTTGAGGACCTGCTCCATGATTTTTCCAGGGGCTGAGGTGAGGCTCACTGGTCTGTAGTTCCCTGGATCCTCTTTCTTCCCTTTCTTGAAGATGGGCACTATGTTTGGTTTTTTCCCAGTCATCAAGGACCTCCCCCAATTGCCACGAGCTTTCAAAGATAATAGTCAATGGCTCTGAAATCACATCAGCTAACTCCCTCAGCACCCTCAGGTGCATTGCATCTGGACCCATGGACTTGTGAATGTCCAATCTTTCTAAATAGTCCTGGACCTGTTCCTTCAGCACTGCGGGATGTTCACCTCCTCTCCATTCTGTGCCGCCCAGTGCAGTAGTCTGGGAGCTGACCTTGTCTGTGAAGACAAAGGCAAAAAAGGCATTGAGTACCTCAGCTTTCTGCACATCCTCTGTCACTTGGTTGCCTTCCCCATTCTGTAAAGGGCCCACACTTTCCTTAATCTTCCTCTTGCTGCTAACATACCTGTAGAAACCCTTCTTGTTCCCCTTCACATCCCTTGCTAGCTGCAACTCCAATTGCACTTTGGCCTTCCTGATTTCATTCCTGCATGTTCGAGCAGTATTTTTATAATCCTCCCTAGTCATCTGACCAAGCTTCCACTTCTTGTAAGATTCTTTTTTGTGTTTGAGCTCACCAGTGACGTCTTTGTTAAGCCAAGCTGGTCGCCTGCCACACTTGCTATTCTTTCTGCACATCGGGATGGTTTGTTCCTGTGCCCTCAATCCTGCACTGTTAAGGGAATGACACAGTAAGTCTATATTTTAAATCTAAGTGCTACAATTCATTCCATGATGCTGTGAGAAGATGTTTGCTGCATCTGCTCAGTCACTGACTGTAGAGCAGTATTAGCAATAGTTTGTAAGCTTTGCTAGAGTTCTCCTATAACATTACTTTAAATAATGAATTGTACCATGCTCCATTAGCTGGATTAGATTATTCAGAGGTACATGACACAAAACCACAGTGATATTGTTTGGTCTCATTATTTTGTGCACAATTGCCCATATGCAGCACAAAACGCTTTTTTTCTCAGCTCCTTATTTTACTCTTGACATTATTGACCCATTCTGGTATTTACATTAAGATACAGAACAGGTAGTGCCAAAATATTTTTCGATGTATTTATATTATAATGTATTTAAAAAAAAAATACTGGCGCACACAGGCCAGATTCTTATATATAGTATGAGCATTTCAAAGATCTGCTCCTTAAGTCTGGGACTGTCTCCTAACATCAGTGAGCCAGTTATCTGAATAGAGAGTGGAATTAGTAAGTGTAACATGGCGCAGTAGCCAGGACACTGATACAAGAGTCAGGAGACCTAAGCTGTGCTCCTAGTTGTGTGACCATTAGCATGTCTCTGAGCTGCAGCTTCCCTAGCTGTAAATTGGAGGTAATAATACTTAGTCTGCTTAGCTCGCTGTGATCTATGAGACTGTTATTAAATAGCCATCTGGATGGAAATGCTGGACGAGGTTACTCGCTTTGTGCAGTAACTGAGGTTCTTCGAGACGTGTGTCCCCGTGGGTGCTCCATTTCTGGCAACTTTGTGCCCCCGCGCCACTAAGGGGTGTCTGTGTGCACTCAAGTGCTGCGCTGGAAATGTTGACAACCTCTTAGTTTGAGCAAGAGCTCTTGTAATCTAATTTGAGTGTTTGTTTTGCTTAGTCCTCAATAAAAGTAGTGTCACTGGGAAAAGAATAAGTCTGTGTATGTCTGATGGCTTTCTGATATTTCTGTCTTTCTGTGTATGTCTGATGGCTTTCTCTGCACAACAGCCACAATTTTTCTGCAGCACTGAGCCACGGTACAATTCACATTGCAGTAATTCACCATTGTTGTTATCTGTGTCAGTCTTTCACTTGATGGTTTACCTCCTAAGTGGCTGCTTTAAATTTTCATAGGAATTCAATGATGTTTAAAAGTGCATTCGTTTTATTTTGCTAATATTCCATTTTTTATCAGACTCCTAGGCATTTTGCAACCTAATGGAAAGCACTTCAAGAGTGAGATGTTCTTGAAAAGATGAATTCCCTCTTCAAGGAGATAACTTCAGCCACAAATGCTTTACAAAATAAAACCACACATGGCTCTTTGAATTCAGAGCTGAATTGCATTCAGCTCTGGGGTAGAACAGTTTAACAGTGCACAACACTACATGAAATCACAGACAGGAAGAATAATGCCTTTTGCATTTTAATCAGCAAGAGGAATTTAAGAAGACAGAAAGTAATTACCTAAGTTGGAATTTGGCCAAGACACTGGGGTTAACATCCTCCTGCAAGAAGTGCCATGGGATCTTTAAAGGCCACAGGTGGTCAGGACCTTGACTTTACATCTCATTTGAAAGTCAGTCCAATAAAATAAAGGCCTGTGTGTAGTCTCCAACAGGAAATTTTCCTAACCCCAAGGCTCATGATATAAATCACAGACCATCTGTGCTCCATGATTGCCCTCTCTGTATTCCTGGATTACAGAAACAAATGACAATAATTGGATCGCAGAGTTACAAAGGCACAGGGCCACTTCAGCACTAGTTCCTTTATGCAATTATGCAAGGATACAAGAAAAGGTTTCTGGGGCATTTTTAGACTGTCAGATAATCAATACTGAGGCAGAGTAGCAATTTGGGGGAACGGGGTCCACAGTTAAGCAGATGAGGTGTCGAGTCACGTTTGACCTATTTCAAATCATAAGGATCATTTCTGCTCCAGTTATTTTCTAAAAGATGTTTTTGGATGCTGCTACTGCTGGAGAAAAAGAGGTAAAGATCACATTCTCCTAATGAGATGTTAAATCAACTCTGTCAGCAGTTACCACAGGTTTACTCTCCTTTCTAATGTTCCTCTGATAGTGGACAAAATTAGCAACGCTCAAAAAACATTGCTCCAAAAGTGTTTAACTCACAGGGCAGCTACACCACTATCCTAGGTTTGATGCACTCTTGACTATGCCTGCACACGTGACAGTTCCAGGCCAACTTCAAATGCACGTACCTCTCTCACCTGGCTTCATACCTGTGAGTGGGGAGGGTGCTGAAGTTGACACAATTCTTATTATCTGAGATTCTGAGACTCTGATTATTGTCCATTTCAGTGTGCCAGCTATTTACGAGAATGCAGCAGGCAGGTAAGGCAGAGAGATGGAACAACACATGTGTGTAATAACCTATTCTCCCTATCTGGTAAGAGATTTCTTTGCTGCTGGCAAAGTTTAGTCCCAAATCTGAATTTTGCAGCTTGGGCCCAGCTTTAGTGCTGCGTCAGTGGGGCTTGTATTATTAGTTATGTGCAGCAGTGTTTTGCTTATGTTAAAACTGGCTGTGTAGTATTTCAAATACAATGTGTATTGCTGTTTAGGTAGTAATTGAGTGGACACAGTTCCTCCTGTGTTAAGTCATAATCACCGAATGAGTTCTGATTTCTTGTATTTTCTGTGTAGGGGACCAGCATAAGGCCCATGCAGCACTTAAGTTTGTAATGCATAGGCCTTGTATTGCCCCCACTGCTCAGAGGTGAATTTCACCTTGTGTGTTTCAAAGCATGGAAGTATTGTTGCAGACTTTGTACTAGAAAGCCCATAGAAATTTACTCCCAGAGTGATATGAGCAAAAAATCACAGTAAGATTTATGGGTGCTTAATTCTGACTCGTCTGCCTTGAGAGGTTTCATTTGACAGGCTCAGTTCACGCCCCCTACCACCCCTTTTTGCAAATATGTAATGCAAATCAAAATCAGGGTACTGTGACGAACTCAGCACACTTCTGGGCACTATAAAATCATAAATACATGTGGTTTTTTTATGTGTCACCAAAGGGGGAACAGCATCTTATTAGACAAATCATAGATCAGCTTGGTTTTGTTTTTGTTTTTTTAATGTTGAATCCAGCTGTTCATTTTCACACAGCTCTAGTCAAAAGACCAACTCTATTCTGATTTCGGGGGTGCGGGGGTGGGGGGGAGAGGAGGGGGTTGAGGGAGGTACAAATGTGATCCCCTTTTTCCCACCATCAACATGGGGCTCTTATTCGGATATATGTGTGGCCCCACTTACAAATACATAAGTGATTCACATATTGCGTTGCATCACTGAGTGCAGCCCAACTTCTCTCCTCCCCTCTGTGGTTGAAATGTACCATATGAAAAATACATCCTCCTAATCTATACAGAGTGACAATTCTGCCAAACTCTAACCTCTCGGGCACTGTTGTGTATAATCCACTGTCTTGCCCCTTGACTGTCCATCTCTCTTTGAATTTTGTTTAAAAAATGAACATATATCCAGATTGTGTTCTCAGTTATACTCCTGTAACTGCTGAGTGTCTCCACGGGATTGTTTCTGGGTTTATACTAGTGTGATGGCAGAACCTGGCTTTATGAATTACTATCGCTTCCCAACAATTATAAAACAGGTCTGCCTCAGGAAGCGTTCTGACTGGGTGACTAGCATTCTGTAGGAGCAGATTAATGAAAGCCAACCACACCATTCAATCAAGGCTGCAGCTCACTTTAAATTGATGACTTCATTATCTTCCAGGGAAGATAAATGTCCTTTTCCTCCAGATAAAGAGCATTAATGGTCAAAATAATAAGAGATCCAGAGTGTCTCTGTGTGCTTATGGGTATAACAAAAATATTTAGATATTTTTAGACCAAAGAGAAAAATATTTCTTCTTAATCCAAATTTTAGCAAATTTGATTGGCAAATATGTTTTATTTGAAAATTAGACTTTGCACTCTTTTTCAGTGTGCTCTTTGCCCAGACAATTTGAAAAATGACTTATAATGCAATATGTACTTTAATGGTGCCCTGAATAATTGATGGGAACTGGATTAGGCACCATAGTGGGTTAATGCACTCACTTTCCCCGCAGAAGACCTAGCCTCGAATTCTGAATAGATCAAATGAATTGGGTGATCTCATTCTAGTTCCTAATGGTCCTTTATTCACATCATACAATTTGACACAATTGGCAGTCTTTGCTCAGAATCAGGAGAGGCCCAGGACTGGGGTAATAGAAATGTTGCAGGTCAGAATTGAGGTACATTTGCAAAACTTCATAGAGAATCTTGAACAACGCCTGTGATTCTAGTCCCTTATTTTAATGAAAAATGACAAGATTAACACAGCATAACAAAGGATACATTCATGGACAAAAGAGACAATTTTATGCAATGACAATATTATCACAAAATAAGTGAAACTGCTAATAAATTCTGATGCCGCCTATTAGCTGTTGTCAAACTCTTTAATGTCAAAAGAAAACTAACGGATATTTGGAATATTAACTGAACAGAGTAATTTAAACAACACAATTTTGGGCATCTATGGAATGACTTTAAGCAGTTTTATAACTGGGAAAATAAACAGAATTAATTTTTCTAGATGAGGGAAAAAATTTACCCATAAAGTTGCTCAAGGCATACAATGTAATCTATAGTAGAGTATTTTTTAATACTGCAGGTATCTAATGGAAAATTTGAAGCAAAACTTTATTCTTCTTCACATTCATATTTTCTGTATTTCTCCTATTTTAATTATGAAGGACATTTGCTTCTTATTGGAATCTTGGCTAGTATTTTAAAATCTGGTTGCCTGAAGTCAGGCTCTTAAACTCATATTTAAGTCCATAAATAATATCAATGGGAGTTGAAAGTGTGCAACACCTCTGAAAATCAGGCCACTTTTTAGGCATCCAGGTTTTAAAAAATATGGCCTGTGTTTTGAATAGTTCACCTAATTTTTGATGCTAATTCCACACTTGCAATGCAGTTTATTAGCACACATATTCTTTTCTGCTGTTTATTAGTAAATAATACATAGCACGCATGCTACCTTTTTCATTCAAGCTGAATTCATTTGACAGATGTTACCAAATTCAGCCTGCCAGCACCGTTACGCATTTGCTACTGTTATAACCAGTTTACAAATACATAAACTGAGGCACAGAGTTTAAGTGACTTGTCTTGAAACTATAACACAGATCCCTGGCAAAGCTGGGAAGAGAATTCAGTAGTCCTGACCAGCCTTTCCACACTTTAACCACTGGGTATGCTCACTGTTTCTTTTAAGAAACTAGGGATAGTTTTTCTGAAATACCATTATGACCTGCCTCACTCCTGTAAAACAGTAAAGTAATTTCATCTCGAATACAGGCAGTTAGTCACAGTTAGAGAGCATCTTAGTTATGCAATTTGATAAGATCCAGCATCTGTGAAGAGCAAAATCTTTTCTGTAAATCACTGGGAAAAATTCAATTTACTCCTAATTTGCAGGGAGTTGCTGGGGATTTTTAATGTCACAACTCTGAAGAGGGTGCAGTGAGAAATTGTGTGGAATAGTTAAAAACTCTAGTTTAGAGTCTAAGCCAGTCCCCTCCAAGGCTGGATATAGTAAAGTACTTATACTGGGTAAAAGAGCTAACACACAATATTTCATTTTTAAAAATTCAGTTATTTGGGAATGGGTTATTTGGATGTTCACCCCACACAAGGTTTGAAGGTGTAAATTAGGCCAATTAACCTATAGCTCACACCTGGAGGAGAGCCAGGGCATACTAAAGACTAATTTGCTGATGAAGTCCAGCTGGGGGAGGAGCTAGGCTACCTTTATAAAGCCAGGAAGCTAGCAACAGAAAGGGTGGTATAGTCTGGGAGCAGTGTTTAAGGCTACAGTAGGGTCTCCCTTGGAGGCAGGAGTTTGAGTTAGAACACTCAGAAGGAGACCAGAAGCTATAGGAAGAAATCCAGGGAATGAGTAACAGGGTCTGAGGGAAAACAGACCACAGTTGCTAGATATAGGGTCCCTGGACTGAAACCCAAAGTAGTAGGTTAGCTTGGGTTCCCTTACTGACCCTTGGGGGAGTAGCACCAGTAAGATAGTGGTGGAGATGACTGCTTGAGACCATTTATGCAGGAGGACTTTAGTACCCCTGGAAGGGGAAGCCATGTAGTAATCTGGCTGGAGGGCTGACTCATGAAGAGAAGACATCTGCTCCTGGAGTGAGGGAGGGCTACAGACTGCGGAAGAGATGGAGCCCCTGGAAGAGGTATTCGGCCAACAGAATTAATCCCCAGAACAACCAGGAGGGGATGCTATCTTGTGGTGAGTAGAGCACCCCATCACAGGGAATGTAAAAGAATTTTTTCAAACATGTTAAGCTGAAACTTACTGAAGAACTCTGGGAGTCACATTTGAGTGTGTCAACATGGCAGTTATTGAACAATTTACACAAATCTATTGAAGTACACAATGAGAAATAAAACCAATTTTGTTTAACATATCTTGTAACAAATCAGACTTTGCACTTTTTTAGTGGCTTACATTCAAGACTTTCAAAGCACTTGACAAACATTTAGTGTCTTGTGAGGCTGACAAGTAGCACTTTCTCCATTTTACAGATGGGGCAACTGAGGCAGATGGCTTGAAGGCTGGATTTTTAAAGGTATTTTCTGCCTATATGGATTTTCAAAAGTACCTCTTTCCTCTGGGTGTCAATTACACACAAAACTTGGAGTAGAACCCAGGTTTCCTGACTATCAAACTTTTATCGAAACCATAAACTCATTCTTCCTCCCTTAACAGTATTGCAGCCTTTTATCATGGAGGTATATTTGTCCACTGGGAGTAACATATTTTACATTGTATTTGATTCCCCCCCTACTGTTTATACACATTAAAGTATCTCCCCTGTTTTCTTTACAAATTACTGCATTCAGATAAAGTGGCAGCTGCTGTAATTAACTGTCTTAATTACATATCCCCTTAATTGCAATGATAGGATTTTTGTCAATACAGTAAATAAGAATTATTAGGTTTCCACTGGCAACTTCAGCCTCAGCACAACTCAGATCCTTATCCTGGTCTCCCTAGCAAATGCTGAGTCACACAGATTCTATGGCACAGACCTCATGTTACATGGAAATTGCAAGAAAAGAACACTGTCCTATTAGATTACAATGAAGCTTGAAAGCAGCATCAACGGCTTGTGTTCTTCACAGAACAACCCCATAGGCAGATATGTACAGACCTAGGCATCCTTTCTCCCCTATCCCCCAAAGCATAATCAACCTGTAGGAGTTTTCTCCAATGAATCCACCAAATGAATACTGACCTTGTTTTCTCTTGGTCACTGAGCAGGTCAGGAATTAAGTGAACGATGTCATTTTTCATTTTAAACATAGGTGGTCTGGTAGAATGAGTACAGCTTGGGTGGGAGCCAGGAAATCCTGCATTCTAATTCTAGCCCTGTCACTGCCACACCCGTGGCTGTCATGTCATCTGCCTGCCTCTCTGTCTCCGGCTCTTAACTAACGCTTAGTACTTTATATTTGGCTTGGCACTCAGAGGTCCTTGGCCATGGGCAGGTATAACATAAAATAGATATGCCTAAACTAGGGGTGTTTAGATCAGAGTTTTGTTTTGGGCACCTCTCTAATATAATACTTGAAAGATTTCTGAGAAAAGGATGTGATAGAAGAAGGAAAGAAACAAATAATCGGCATCTACTTCCTTGCCTAATGACGACTGATAAGAATGAATCAAATTTATGGTACGTAAAGAATAGAACCCCTTTCAGTCACTACAAGTAACAGAAAATTTGCCCAAATGAGACTGTGAATAGTGACTATACAAGTGACTTTGTGGGTTTCTATATTCACTGTGTCGACCTCATTCCATATCACCTGTGCAAAGTTAGGGGAAACTTACATATAATTTTAATTTACAATTTACATATCATATATGGTAATAAAGGCCAAACCATGGCTTCACTGATTACTTCTCCAAGGACACCTGTACAAACATACTGAGGGTAAGTAGGTTTGCACAGGTGCCACTGAGGGAATATCATGAACACAATGGAATAACAAAAACGTAGCTGCCTAATTTGACCTGCAGAACCTTTAGTGTTGGTGGTGGTGGTGACAACTGGTGAGATGGAATGAATCCAGCTTGCCTATCAGTCTAGAGTGAGTTTAAAAGGCTGGCAGCTTGGAAAAACCCATCTCTGTACCTGCCATTCAGCAAATTTTAAATGGAAATGAGTGAGACACATTACATATGGAATGATGTGATTTTTTAGTCACTTCTCAGGGATTGAATTAGTATTATGTCTAGTACTCAGTTCATGTGATACTGCTGACAGAACAAATATGTGCAATGTACACCTCTATTGCAAAAACAGAATAGTGTAACTATCCCTGGATCTAAAAGCTAAGAGGGACCACACAGACTAATTCATGGATTTCTAGAGACAAGAGCCAGGGGAAAATACATGTGGGTTTTTTTTATTTCTTTCACAATTGCTTATCCAAGAGGCTAACTCAACATTTTTACATATGACTCATGGGCAAAGCAAGAGATCTTTCTCATTTCCTTCCTCTGCCCCAGCTCATGGTGTGACCATTTGGAAAATCTGTCTGTACAATTTATGAATTCTGGGTGAGATCACAAAATCTGTGATCTTTACCAAGCCACAAATTCAGTTTTGCTCTCTGTCCTCTTACCTCCACCTTGGACTGAAACTCCAAAAGGGAGGAGCACAGGGCTGACAAGGAAGGGTTGTTAACTCAGAGTGGTTTCTTTATTCAAATACAAACATGCTAGACAACAGGTTGCTCCCACCTGGGAGAACTGGTTTGTCAAGCGAAGAGAATGCATAGCAATGAGGTCATAGACACCTGCCAGGTGATCACAGGAGGCAGCTGATCTGGGAGTTGCCTGAAAGATGGGACTGGAAAGGTTCTTGTTTTTGCTTTTTTTAAATAAAGATGGCTGAGGTGTCTTTACTCAGGGTCTTCAGCTACTTTCACTGCTCAAGCTAAGGGAAGCTGCTGCAGGATTCTGATGAGGCAGGGTGAGTCCTGTCTACCTGCATTCATAGGGTCCCCCAAGGACTCGCAAGGGGAAGATGAGTTTCAGTGATGGGCCATGTTTGAGGTCTATTTTCTAAATGATCTGCACTCACAAGCTTAATCTCTTTCAGTAGAGAGCCATGGTGTGTTAGAATCCTCTGCAAAGGTGTGTTGATGTGCTACACCTATCACATGCCACTGAAGAATTAACCTGTGAACCCAGAGCACCACATTCTGAGGAGTGTGCATAAGCTACAAGGGAATCCAAGTGGTCAGGGATAGGCAGTTGGACTATAGGGGTGGTAGACAAAGAATCTGCACCATGAGAGTGTGCCTAGGGACCCTAGCCAGGGGCAATGCCTGGACTCTGCCCAGACTCTAAAGACTTTAAGCAGGGAGGGATTCAGAGCTTGGATCCCCTCACAGCAGTCTGGTGTGTGTCCAGTGTATGACACGTGGACGATAGCTGATGTGACAGGAATGAATACTAGCAATTCCTGATGCACATTTGTTTCCAGTTTGCAATTCTAGAAAAGTCAAATCTTTACCACCACTTAGGAGTGGATTTACTTGAGACTGCATCACTCAAAACTTCAGGGACCTCAAACATTTGAGCTCCCCACTCCAGAAAGACTTTTGGACTCATTCCTGAACTCTTACAACACACCTCCTCTGAGTAGAATCTTCCTCAAATTTTTCCTTCATGTTCCCCTTTGGCAGGAGAAGTTCAGGGGGCCAGATTCAGTAATCCCATAATTTATGCAGCTCAAGGTTTAGGAGCAGCTATTACATAGATGGTATTTGAACTTTGAGGCTCCCCCCTAAGTTAGTACTCACCAAAGTTCAGCAGTATTCAGCTCTCGGGCTTTAGTTGGGGCCCATTTCTAGTTTCCAACTGACTTAAGTCAGATTCACCTCTCACTCAATCATCCTCCACCCCACCCCCCTGTTTTTTAATATTAAATTTTTCAGCATTAGTCAACTGGATCATGAATACATATTGATTGGTCGTTTAGGGATAAAATTGCTGGGACTGAGTCAAACCACTCAGGGCTGGGTTTCATTTATGACACACCATCAGAGTGGAACATCACAAAGCATCCTGCAGTGATGTAAGGAAAGCTTGCAGTTTTTCTGTATAATTCCCTACAGGGAGAAAACTTTGCTCAGGTAGTCATTGTTTTGACTTCCAGCCTCACATTTACTAAATTTCTTTCAGTAATTCAGCTAAAGCTATAGACTTCCCTTGCAAGTAAGCCTGTGTAGGGTGCAGTGGCAAAGGTAAGATCTTATTAGCCTGTATTTATACATAACCCTCATGAACCAAAAAAACTACTTAGTAAAGAAACACCTTGAGATTTCATTGACCCTGGGAATCCAAAATAATTTAATTGCTGAAAAATAACTCCTTCGCTGTTAATCAGTTAGATAATTTAGTTTCAGGAACAAGGTGTGTAGGAATATTTATGAAGTCATCTACTGACAGCACTTGATGATCATTTAGGTTGAGGCTCTAGATTAAAGATTGGATGATCATGTGGTTAAGTCATTGGCCTTGGACGCTGAGATCATTCATTTGTGCCTTGATTCCTGAACTATAAGAGAGGAATAATGTTTCCTTGCTGCCTTCGAATGTCGTCATCTAATGACACTGTAAACTCTGAGTTGGGGCTTGTCTCTCTTTGTGCAGCACCTAGCCCAACGGGGCCCCATATGGCACTACTGTAGTATAAATGTTATTTCATCCCTGTGGGGCCAATACTACATTCCTAGCTTAAGACAAGGAGGGACTCCTTATGGCCAATTTTTAAAGACTCCTGAATTTGTCCACGTGAAAACAGCCCACATAAAATGCAACAGTGCATGCAAGTGGCCAGGCTTAAACAATGTCTGTAAGTTCCTGTGTGCACATATGGAGGATGCCTATCAAAAATAGGGCCTTTAATGTGCAACAATGCAGTATTTTAACAACTTGATGGCAGTAATGAAGATTTCTAGGTACAAGTATGTATAACTGGCCCTTGATAAACTATATCAGGGTGCAGACTAAAATACTTTCAGCCACTAAGATGAAATAAACTTCCCTCTTTCATCAAAAGCGCTTAGCTCTCTAACACCAATATGATTTAGGTGCTAGCAGCTTTAGGAGAAAGCTAAAACTAACAAACAATAATTGCAAATGCGGAGAGTGCAGGGAGAGGAAGCGGGAGGAGGTGGAAGGAGATGTCAGCAGCATCAATGTTGCTTTCAATGAAGACAACAGTTATGCAGAACTGGCTGACAGGGATATGGAAATGTTGGTAAATATAACAGTGAATCTCAACAGCTCATATTGTGTGTGCGTGTTGGAGTTGTCACATTTATATGTTGTATAGCTACATTTTCCAAGATTGACTAAAATTAACTAAGCTTGAAAATATAGTCTTTTGTAGACTAAGCTTGATAGCAAGTAAAATTCCCTATCCTAACTAAAGCAATGAGGATGCAACATTAGCAATGTAATTTTTAAGAGGTAGGTCATGATAGTAAGCAGAGTAAGAAACCAGGACTAAGCTAATTTCCATGGCAGATGTTTTAACATCTAACTCAAATTGCAGGATAAAAATACACTTGAACTAAGTGCCATGGTGTGACCAAAATATAAATCACTGGTTTTGTTGAAAGGCAACAAAATACAGAAAACATACCCTCTTTTCCAAATACTGATAAATCAGTGTTTGGATAAAGCAGCTAGATGTCATTCCTTAGATGACAGAATAAATTACTACTTAATTATGGCAAAGGGACAGATTGGAGATTTACTAAGAAGACCAGTGAATCTGACAAAGAAATTCTATTTTGAGTCACAATGGACAGTGCTACAATATTTGACCTATTGCCTGAGTTTCCTGTATTCATTTCTGTTCCAACACCTGTATGTATGCTAACATATATGATAGCATGACCAAGGACCTCTTGCTCTCACCTCAGATTGCACAGGGGTGCATATGGATTGCAGGGATCTCCTGGGTCTGGTATTTAAATATTAGTTCACGTAAGATTGTAAGACGCTGCTGAGGATATCCACAGCTATAAGTTACTGTTACCCCTCTGCCTCAGCAAGAGTGGGTTCTCCAGGCAATTAGACTGTGAGAGCTCCCTGTCACACCAGTCTGCCTCCCTCACCAGCAAACTCGAAGGCTAGGGAGGTGCTGCCTTCAGAGTGGGGTGCCCAGCCAGCAGCTGCTGATCTGTGCTGTGCCTTCAGAGCTGGGTGGCTAGAGAGTGACGGCTGCTGGCCAGGCACCCAGAGGTTCCTGGGCATAAGCTACTACAAACCCAAAGAATGGGGCATGATCAAATATATTTAAGAACCATGGATTTAAGTGCTATCAAGTAAAAGAGAGAGAGAGTTATAAGCACATAAGTGAAAACACACAAAAAATAATCTAGAAAGATTCTTTGTTCAAGATGGCTTCTTTTAACCCCCATTTCCTTTCCAGTGTTTTACAGGCTGGTACCCATCACAGAGATCATAAAATCATAATGGGGTAGGTCTGGAAGGGACCTCAATAGGGCATCTATTCCAATTAATAACTAGACCATTCTTGACAGTTGTTTGTCATTGGAGGTTTTCAACAACAGGTTAGACAAATTCCATAACCTCCCTAGGCAATTTATTCCAGTGCTTAAGTACCCTGAGAGCGAGGAAGTATTTCCTAATGTCCAGTTTAAACCTCCCTTGCTGCAATTTAAACCCATTGCTGCTTGTCCTATCCTCAGAGGTTAAAGAGATCGATTTTTCTCTCCTCCTTGTAACAACTTTTTATTTACTTAAACTGTTATGTCCCCTCTGTCTTCTCTTCTCCACACTAACTAACCCAATTTTTCCAGTCCTTCCTCCGAGGTCACGTTTTCAAGACCTTTAATCACTTTTTGTTGCTCTCTTCTGGACTTTCTTTAATTTGTCCACATCTTTCCTGAAATGTAGTGACGAGACCTGAACACAATACTCCAGTTGAGGACGTATTAGCACAGTGGAGAGGAAGAATTACTACTTGTTTTTTTGTTTGTTTGTTTAAGACATCACTCTAAGCTAGGATTTATTAGCAGGAGTGTTATTACACCGACTCACATTTAGCTTGTAATCCACTTTGACCCCCAGATCCCTTTCCACAGTACTCCCTCCTAGGCAGTCTTTTCCTATTTTGTATGTGTGCAATCGATTGTTCCTTCCTAAGTGGAGTACTTTGCATTTGTCCTTATTGAATTTCATCCTATTTACTTGAAATTCATCCTATTTACTTCAGACTATTTCTCTAATTTGTCCAGATCATTTTCAATTTTAATCCTGTCCTCCAAAGCACTTGTAACCCCTCCCAGCGTGGTATCATCCACAAACTTTGTAAGCGTACTCTCTATGCCATTATCTTCATAAATGACTTAGATATTTAACAGAACCAGAACCAGATCCAGGACAGATCACTGAGACACTCCACGTTGTATGCCTTTACCCTTACAGTAACTCCATCTAGACTATACTTCCCTAGTTTGAAGTCATGTGAAAATATCAAAAGCCTCACTAAGATCTAGATATACCACATCTACCACTTGCTCCCTATCCAAAGGGTGTGTTACCCTGTCAATGCAAGCTATTTGGTTGGCTTGCTTCATTATCTTTCCAGGTACTGAAGTTAAGCTGACTGGGATGTTGTGAAGGCCAAAACTACAATGAAGTTAAAAAACAAACAAACAAAACAACTAGATAAGTTCATGGAGGACTGGTCCATCAATGGCTACCAGCCAACTCCTGGAGTCTGATCAAGTCCACCCTCTTGAAATCCAGTCTTTATTCTGCTGTTTCTCTCCTCCTATCATTTCTTAGAATCATGAACTCATTTCATGATCGCTTCCACCCAGTCTGCCTTCCACAGTCAAATTCTCGAGTCGTTCCTCCATTTCTCAAATCTAGAACTGCCCCTCCCCTTGTTACTTTCTCCACCTTCTGAAATAAGTCTCCAAGCATTCCAAGAACTTGCTGAATAACCTGTGCCCTGATCTGTTTTCCCAATAGCTGTCTGGGTAGTTGAAGTCTCCCTGTCCTGTCCCCCTCCTCCCAAAAAGGCCTGTGCTTTAGAGATTGTTAGCTTTAAAAAAAAAAAAGCCTCATCCACCTCTTCTTCCAAGTTATGTGGTCTATAGTAGATACCTACTTTTTATTCTTACCCGGAGACTTTTGAACAGGTCTATTTCCATTTCAACCTCAATGCATGTGTATACCTCTGACATATAAGGCAATTCTCCCTTTTTTCCCTGCCTGTCCTTCCTTCAGCATAAGTGGTAAACTGGGGTATACTGCTCCTTTGGAAGCAGAGGATCAGGGAATTCTATGTGTGGCCATGGGCTAAGGGGCTGAGCACGCCAGAGGATGCCCAGGAGACTCAGGGTGAGGGTGGGAGTGGGGAGGGACTGTCTCCCTAAACTGCAAAGGGGTGGCAGAGCTTGAAAGGAGAGGGCTTGTGGTGCCTGTGGCTAGTGGAGTCCTGGCAGGCACAGACAAGACCTCCTCCTGCTAAGGGCAGGTGGTAACAAGTGACCTCACACCCTGGGCACCCCAGGGAAGCATCACAGAGCAAGACCAGGGAAGAGTTTTCGTGCTTCTAAAACAACCCCAACATTTTAAAGCCTTGCCTTTATTTGCTACTCTTGGCTTTTGTTTTTCAGTCTCCTTTTTTCTCCAGATTTTCAACAAGGCCTAATGATGCCTTTTCTTCAAATGTCTCAATTTCAATGTTCTGTGTCCTAACAAATTGAATTGACCCAGAAAGCAAACGATTTTAAATATTTCCAAAGCTTATTAAGAATCTAACATTTTTGTGATCTTCTCCAGGGTTTTTCCATGTCGTGCACAGCCATCCGACTACGTCAATTTATAGATCATACACCATACCTCCCTCCAGGGTAAAGTATGTGGACACAGAAAACCCACACATGCAAAAATCTCAAGATGTCAGTGATCAGCCATGGGACAAAAATATTCTGTTTAAGACTTTTGTGGTTTATGAAGAAATCTTTGTCAAAATAGAAAGCATGCCCCACACCCACTTTTTTTACAAGTAAAAACAGTGAGTCAGTTTGTAAGTTAAATACCATATCTGCAGGTTTCTAATTTCAAGCCATTAATTATGAGTGCAAGTTTCACAAGACTTCACCATTAACAAATTCTACAGTACTCCTGCAAGTATGTTCCTAAATAGTCGGTACATGAAGTGCATGATCGAAACTCAGTCATTTAGGATTACTCAGTCTTAAATTCATGGGCCAAGGAGGCTACTCCCACCTTCTTTATGTCCAATCTGGAATTAAATATACAAGGAATCAACAACAGCTAATGGAGTGGGACAGAGGAATCCAGTTACTGTTGCTATCTGCATACAGAAAAATGTTACTTCGCCTTGGATAAAACTTAACTACATTTTGTATTAAACATCAATGCTGGGCATCTCCCTTACGCCCTCTATTCTTACCAATCACTGAGGGTAACATTTTCAAAAGCACCTATTGGGCTGACCTCATTTAGCTACATTAAAGGTAAAAACTACATGTTTGTCTCCACTAGGATTTTATAGTGAGATAAGTAACACAAGTTAGCTATCTTGCTGGAAAAGACCCCCAGAACACACACTTTTTGGCAATGAAGATGTTATTTGCAGTGTTGGTGTAGCCATGTTAGTCCCAGATTTAAGTGATGAAAGACAAGCTTTGAGGCACACAGAACTCTTCTACACTTCTGGGAAAGGTACTCAGTGTCACAGCTAAATACAAGATGGAACAGATTGTTAAGCAAAACATACATTTCAAGATCCATGGGTCCTGGTGTACCTCATCCAGGGCACTAAATGCCCGAATAACAGGAATGTGGGTAAGGCAAAACAATTGCTGTAATTTCAAATGAACACACTGAAAACTTACAAAACAAACATCACCAGTGGGTGAATGCTTCCCACCTCCCCCCACAAAGTGATCACTCTATATCTGACCTCTTAATCCTCATCCTCAAAGAAAAACTGCATGAACACCTACAAAAGACAAGCCTATGAGCTTAAAATTCAGGATTTTGAGACACTAAAAATCATGAACTCAAGACGTTGGATTTACAGCTCATTACAATTTGCAACCCCCTATGCCTCCTTTGTCCTACAACTGCAGAAGTGTTAACTGACTACATCACTTTGAACGGTCTCTTGCAACATGTATTAACCCCTTATTCTTTACAATCTGTTCAACCTTCTGTTTAGCTCTGATACTCCAAACTTGAAGAGCTTTGTGTAAATTTGAAAACCTCTTTCACCAAAAAAGATTATCCAACTTGTGTCTCAATAGATAAACACACAGGCACCTTTTGGAAATTTTATCATGTCCCCGCTGCAGCTCCATTTGTAACTTGTTCTGAGTAAGTGCTCATGTTTCCAGTTACTCTATGTACTAGCTTTTGTGCTAGAAGATGGAATAAAGCAGTTTGCAAACTGATTCAGTTTATGCTTTATTGCCTAATGAAATGTCATGCATGAGGCAGAATGTCAGGAATATAAGAACGGCCATACTGAGTCAGACCAATGGTCCATCCAGCCCCGTATCATGTCTTCCGTCAGTGGCCAATGGCAGGTGCTTCAGAGGGAACAGAACAGGTAACCATCCCATCACCCAATCCTAGCTTCTGGTAAACATTTGCTGGTATCTTCCATTGTTATAACTCAGGTCAAGAAATTCTCTTTAATATATATTGTATCTCTGTTCTCCTACCTGCACTATCATTTGGTTACAAGTTTTGTGTTTTACTTACTAGCACGGTTATTCATCAAGGAAAGGACATTCAAGGGTTCTATCCTGGACAACTAGGACGGGTACATAGGGCATGGATGCCTGAAACAGCTCAAGGGTAAGAAAACGGTTTTATACAACTTTTCCTAAGAATTTCAGAATAAGATTCTTATCATTCAAGCTCTCCATGAGGAAGTGGTAGTCACTACCTGTGATGCGCTGTAGATATCCTTTTCAGATTTGATCTATGAGAATGGAGGGAACCAAGAAAGAAAGGAAACGTACAGGAGTGGGAGTTGGGAAATCTGGGTTGTATTTCTGGCTTTGCCATATATTTTTGTAAGCTCTTAATTCATCAGTTTTTGGGGATTTTGAATGGAAGTTGCTATAACATGCAGATTATTCATGTTACCAACACTTTTTTAATCCTTAGCTTCTCAACTGAGGCTGCTAATAAAGGTACTAAAAAAAAAATCACCATTTTTGGCATTAACTGTTTTTTTTGTACAGCACAATCAAGAAATGCAACTTACACAGGCTAACTGCAATATTCAGACCCACTCCCTAGTTTCAAAAGTGCAAAGACAACTGTATACCAAAGGAAGGTTTTACTGTATGTAGTCATGCTGTTAATACCTATTGGATTATAACTGCATTATACTGCGTTCTCCGTTTCAGGAGATTAGAAAGAACATTTGTCTGTTACCCTTATGGTTAGCCAGCGTTATTTACATACCATGTGTCAGCATGAGATTACAAAACTATTTATGCCTTTCATCTAGACCTTTCATAAAACTGCACCCAGCTCCAGTGCAGCATGAAGTTGAAACTCAGTACCAACATGACTTTGACAATTTAACTCTTAAGAGGTACGTCCTTTTCCAAAGGACAATGAGGAAGGCACCTAATGACTTGTACAAACAAACCATGTACAAAAAAGAATTTGCACTACCATTTTACAACATGGGTAAGTAAGCTCTAGTAACAATGTAAATCTTGTCTGTTGTGAAAGAGGCTCATTATTGTTTATTTGGGGGAATGGGTGACAGGATGGATCACTTGTTTACCTGTTCTATGCCTCTGAAACACCTGACACTGGCCACTGTCAGAAGACAGGATACTAGGCTAGATGGACCATGGGTCTGACCCACTATGGCCATTGTTAACTTTAATTCCATCTGCAGCATTATATGGAGACAGTATTCTTTTTCTGTCCTACGTGCCTACTAACAAAATGGATCCATATGAACAAGCAATACTGCAGTGCAGCATGAAGCAAGGAGCAGTATTAAATTGGCTGATAGAAACACACAGCTGGCAAGTTAATGGCAGCAGCACGAGCTCAGGGAATGAGGGGAGAAAGCAAGTTGACTTTCACTAGCATTCACCTTGTGCTGCAGAAACCTGAAAGGAGGCACAGGCTCTGACCCAAACATCTTAAACTGCACTTAAGTGTAGTGAAAACTAGAAGTGTGCACATCCTCCCTCAAGGTTTTTTTTTTTCTTTGATTTGATTAGAAGAAAAAATGGCAGAAGTTGCTGACTTAAAATCAAGGCATTGGTTTCTCCATTTTAACTGTATGAAAACCAGATGGGAGTCACTTAAGAGCAACAAGACAGCTTTAAAAAGACTGAGTATTCCTGAATTGATATTACAAAGATTTAGTAAGAAAAATCTTTGTTTTTAATTCCAGACCAGGATGAGGCTAAATACACACCAAGAAGTGATCCTGGGCCACTTACACTCTGGAGGTGCATTGCTGATCCAAAAAGTATAACCTGCACTTGACCATGAGAATGAGAGAAGTATTTCAAGTGAGCTTTAAGAAAATAAAAGCACAGTGTTGAAACTAATCATATTTACATGAGACTTTCAGAAGTCTGCTTTTGTTAAGCTGTACAAGTATACGGCCTCATTACAATGTAGTTTGGGTTGGTGATGCTGCTTGGAAAATTTAATCAAGTTTTCTCTCTCAATCTGAATTTATGGAGTACTTTATACAATGCAGTTTAACAGTTGAATGTATATACTTAATTCCCAGTGTATCTGCCTGTTACTTGAGCAGCATAGGAACATAGCATGTCTTACTTAGTAACCGCAAGGGGAGAGGAGGCCATCTTTTGCAGGGATAACAGCCAAGACCACTCCCCCACCATCCCACCAACACTAGTAGAGAGCATCCCTAGCACACAAGGCCTCTACCAGCTCTTTCCCACAGCCATATGGACAGGCAAAACAGCGTTTGTCAGGGGCTGGCTCACTGTTTAAAAAACCTCAATGAAGGTTGTGATACAAAGACAATCAGCCATTATATTAAAAAAACAAATTTAAGTTCTTCCACCAAAGAGGGGGCCTGGAGAACTGTTGCAGTACATAAATGTCAACAGTACCATTACCTAGCTACACTACAAAGCTGCGTGACATAAGAATCAGTGGAAAATTTTATGTGCAGTAACATTTTTGTGGCCAACTTTGAACGTATTTACTGTATTAGGTGAGTTTAGGTGTTTACAAATATAATGACCTTTGCAGCTTCATTCAATTAAGTCACTACAGCAAAGTCAGTATCTAAATTTGACCAGTTTGTCATTAGGAAATAAACCATGCTTATTTCCACAAGATGGAGAAGGGAGTACCCAAACTTCACAATGAAATCTGCATATCTTCTTATAAAATGGAATAAAATCATGCTTTAAAGGCTACCTAGTATTAAAGCTTCCAATTAAAAAAAAATGGAATTAGATTACCTACCATAGCCAAAACATGTGGCCTTCACTTGCTTGTATCTTCAAGATTATTCATAGAAATCCTTCCAGAAGGTAGTCCAATGCCATTAAACCAAAACATTGCCTCAATAGGTGTCAAAAGGTGAATTCCAATTGGTCTTTCCTCTGTCTGATCCACATTTTCAGAAAACATTAAGTATCATCTCTACTGAACTTTAGATTTATAGTTTTCATTTTTAAAATTCCATTGTACATTTGTCCAGTTGTGTGGAATCAAAAATAGGTCTAATCGCTGATGTATATGAATACATTAAAAATAGTACCTGAAGGCTAAAACTTCAAGCATCAGCCTGAACATGCTTCCTTCTATTTAATAGATTTACTTTACTGTAATATGCATTCAAAAGTAGAGAAATGCAGAAAATTGTCTTAATGTTAAAAAAAATGAAATACCAAAATAGTTCAACTGTAAATGAGATTTATACAATATCAAATTTTTGCATTTTCTGTAAAGTTTTGTCTTAAGAGTCCCTTGCACAATTCCAATAACTCAATCACAATTTTTTGAACAAAAAAAACATCACACACTGTTTAAGATAGTGTTTATAGCATTATAAAATCATCAGAATCCCTCTTTTTAATGACTCACTACAACAGCAGCCATTAGGAATATAAACAATGAGGATGTAAAACCATTTGTGCAAAACTGCATTATTTTTACTGTTTAAGATTTCAGTGAAGTAACACCGCCAGAAGCACAGATACAATGAAGACAAAGTCATGAAAAAACACTATCTTCCATTTTCAAACATCAAGGATTATGTTAGAGTAAATACTAGATGATAAAGAAAAATCTGGTAGCAATCTGGTGGTGGTGTATAACAGTAATGACAAGTGTCCTGGAGATATTGCCAACCGGATAGAGAGCAGATATAGGTAGAAGTCAAAGTCTCTTTCAGGAATAGCAATCAATTTGGGAGACCAACTTGTGTATTTCTTTCTATGTAAGATCTATTCTTCAAACATCTTTGTTTTGCAGGCTACTAACAATACATTTAAGACTAAGCAGTCTTTTTTGAGGAGTATGCTTTCTTCCACGCATCTGAAATCTTTAAAACATCTGGATCATTGACTCTCTGGATTTTCCTACTCCAATCCATTTAACTGCAAAAAAGGAAAGGACAACAAATAGTTTGCACTTTTGATAAATGCAAACTCAAAGCATGACTTTTTGGTAGAAAAAAATGTTTTATGGGCTATGTAGAATATGCTGCACTGCTAGTATTGATATGCTATTAGATAATGACATTTTGCATTTCTGTAGTACCATCACATCGAGAGATCTCAACTCACTATTAAGTGCCTAATCGTGTGCCACTGACTTCAAAGGAAGCATCACCTAAAATAATTAGTTCTCAAAACCCTTCTGAAATATGGAAATACCAGTTTTACAGATGGGGAAACTATGCATATAGAAGTTAAGCGAAGGTAACATTCTGTAACAAAACTAGGAATACATCTCCCAATTTCCAGTCCTATCCTTTAACCATAAAACCATGTTTCCTCAGAGTAAATAATTTAGTACTAGTTTAGGACCATATTCTGCTATCCTTAAGTTGATTTAGTGTCTTATGTAAGTCTCAATGAAGTCAATGGACTACTCAGACTAAAACATTAATAAGTAAGCATAAGGGTGGCAAAACTGAGTCCTGACTATTATAATATCCAATATCGCATTCAGCTTTTCTATTTTCAAAGCTCTACAAGTAGGACTTTTCCTACTGTACAACAGATTTAAAAAAAACCCAAAACCAGTACTATGTGCATGTCAGTATTCAAAATCACTTGACAAATTATGGTAACCCAGCCCGGCAAATTTAGACTGCACAAGTAGACTGAAAAACATATGAGAAGCTGATCCTCTTTTAGATTTTGCTGCTAAAATGATGCTTAGCAGCATTAAAATGTCAAAGTACAAAAGAGTCCCTTTATTAATAAAACTTCAAATTCTAGCATTGAGTGCTCACTAATCACTTTCAGAATCAGAAGGCCAAGGGAGTTAAATTAAATTATTTCTATTTTAGATAGGTTTCTTAAACCAAGAAAGTCTGCTTTACTTACCAGGAATGCCAAGTTCCATTTCTATAAAGCGAACATAGTTCTGTGCATTTAGAGGCAATTCATCAAATGTTCTTGCATTTGATATGTCTGTGTCCCATCCTGGGAGTGTCTCATACTGAACCTCTACTTTATTTAAGACTTCCTGGTTTGCTGAGGAAACAAAGAACATGTACTCCTCTATAGCCAATATTCAACTATCCCAAAGATCTCTATATTTTACAGAACCAGTCATACAGCTAGAAGTAGTTTTCTCAAGTGTCTTGTTCTACTGATGGTGACCCCAGAAAAGGAGCTTGCTTACTATTGAGAAATACTGCAATGACAATAGTTTAAAAGAGGTGAAACAACAGGAATTCCCTTAATCAGGAGTAGATTTCAATGACTCTCTAATATGGAGTCAGACACTGGCATACACTGACACATGGTATATATATTAAACCATGGGTGTCTGTTCAAGAATACTGAAGAGCTTATTACATTGATTCCAACATAACAACTTTCTACTAACTCACCCATAACACAAATTTAGATTTAAGGTGAACACCATCCTGTAAATACCAGTATTTCACAGTGGCACAGGTATTTAAAAAGAGACTTGTACATAGTTGCAAAATATGGGGACTTATTTTCATTGGTGCGAAGGACTGCCAGAGAAGCGCCCCTCCTGACTTCTAGTGAGACACACTGCAACTAAGATCAGCTGAGCCACTCAAGTCAGTAGCCCTCTGGTCTAAATAGGATAAGACTGTAGGCAACACATTCTCAATGAAAAGCCCTCCATCTCAGACTCGCTTCCCTTATACAGTTCAGAGTCCAAGTCTGTTAACATTTAAAATACATTGCAACACTCCTATTTTCCATCTCCGAACTCAGCCTCCCAGATGAATCCTTATTCAGTGAAGTTAATGCATGTTAGAGACTCCACTTGATGTTTTTTTTGTTTTGGAACTTTATAGGGAGGTACTGGCTATCAAAACAGACCAATTTAAAAGAATTACACCATGTATTTTCTAGGAATCAAGCATGTTTTGAAGAACTCCCCATGTATTCCCAAAAACAGGGTGAGATTTTAAGAAGAGCTCAGTAAGGCCAGTGCTGAGCACTTTTGAAACTCCTTTAAGTGTAAATCCGTCCAGATCTTGACCAGACAGTCAAACTGCCTTTGTCTTGCCCAAACACCAGCAAAATTAACTAAATATGTTATTTGTCAGCTATATTAATAAGAATGTGCTTATGGGAACAGCATTTAAAAACCCCTGCACCAGCCAGACACCCCCCGATAGCTCAGATTCTGAATAGGTACATTTTACTAGTTTGTTACTGGCATTATTTCTTTGTTCTCTAGAAAAGGAACAGAAAATTTCTTACCAATAATTTCCTTTCTGATAGAAGTCTCCCCCACAATTGTTGACATCTGGACTGCTCTCCATTCACTGTCACGCATGGAGATGGATCAGAGTTTTGGCCTCACATATTCTGGCCATGTCCCCACAGCTCCTGCTTACCTCCAGATAAAATTATTCCCAAACTGTAAAACTTTCATAACATTATTAGCAAACATTCTAGAGCTAACAAAATAACTGTACGCTAGACCAAGGAAGATGGTCATATGTTAACAATTCTACTTAACATTTGACCCTTGACTCATGAGCTGTCCATGGTGGATAGAATTGGGGGAGATGCTGCTACTAGAAAGGAAATTATCAGTAAGATATTTTTCATTCTGCATTTCAGCATCTCCCACAATTCTTGATGTCTGGGAAATAGTGAGCAGTGAACAGATGTAGGGAGCATTATAGAAAAAGGTCAGAAAAGGGAAAACGGTATCTCTACCCATCTAGAATATTTGTTCAAAGGACAAAATCAATTTCCGGGCCAGTGCCTGCAGCACTTTCCTGCCAAAGGATGTCTCTGCAGAGGACAAGATGTGCAGTACTTGATGAAGGTGGTAGCCTCTGACCTGATGGCCGCTTTACAAATTTCTGCTATGGATGCATTAGATCTTTCTGCCCACCAGGTCACCAGGGATTGCATGGAATGTGCCTTGATTCCTTCTGGAACCAGAATCTCTGATGCCTTGTATACTTCCACAATGCATAGTCTAATCCACAAAGCAATACAAGACTTGGAAGCTCTGAATCCTTGGAATTTTGAATGGAAAGATACGAAGAGGACACCTGATCACCTCGTGGACTCCATACATTTGATGTACATTTTCCGAGACCTTTGGACATCTAAGATGTGACATCTCCTTGGTGGGATGCTGTGGCCTTGAACATAATGAAGATAGACCACCTCTTGAGAAGCGTGGGAAGACTCTCACCTTCAGGAAAAATGAGTTCTGAGCACCATCATGAAACACGCAGTAATATTCTTGCAGAGAGAACGTTGCCAGCTCCACTACTCACCTGCTGAATGTGATGGCTATCAGAAAGTAAGTTGTGATGGACAAATAAAATGCTGATACTGATATCAGTGGCACCAAGGAATGGTTTGTCAGGGCTCTCAGTACAAATGGCCCCTTGGGAAAAAGAGGTCTAATCACAGGCTTATAACCGGACTGCCTTAAGCAACATGGCTACCTGGGGTTCTCTACCAGAAAACCGGTAGATCATTCAAATATCATGCAATTAAGGGCAGACACCTGACATGCAGTAGTGATATCCTGGAGACCTTTGTCGAAGCCATCGTGGAGAAAATTCAAGAATTCTAAATATCTTGGATTTCTAGGGTTTGCTTCACGTTCCTGGCAAGAGTTGCAAAACCAGGTACCAACAGAGGAGTATGCTTTCAAGGTCAATACTGTTCTAGAAGAAAGAAGTGTTCTGATGGCTTTGGAGGACAGACCTAATGATACCACTGCTTCCCTTTCAGCAAGGCTGTTAGATGCAGCCAGTCTGGGTCCAGATTAAGAAGGGGACGTTGTGAGAGAATGTCCGGTCTCTTTGGGAGTTGCAGTGATGGTCCTAATTTCAGCTCTATCAGATCTGAAAACCAGGGGCTCCTTGATCATAGAAGATATGGGTTGGAGAGGGACCACAGGGGGATCCATCTAGTCCAATCCCCTGCTCAAAGCAGGACCAACGCCAACTAAATTATCGCAACCAGGGCTTTGTCAAGCCGCATCTTAAAAACCTTGAAGGATGGAGAATTCCACCATCTCCCTAGGTAACTGATTCCAGTGCTTCACCACTGTCCTAGTGAAAAACTTTTTTCCCTAATATTCAACCTAGATGCAAAAGGTAGAAGCTGTAAAAACACCATCCATATGCTACCACAGAGGCAAAGAAACTGGAAGAAAGCAGGAGCCAAGAGAGGGTGGCCTGACCATGCAACTCCAAAACTCTGATCCACCTCCATAAGTTGCAGAGAGGAGAGCAGCCCAGATGTCAAGAATTGTGGTCTGCAGAAACAAAAAAATAAAAATCTCAAAACTATACTGGAATAAGCTGATCAATAATGCCAAGAGACATTTGATAATCATGAGATATCAGAGAGATAAATCATCAGGCACAGTTTCTAAAGCTTTTCTTTAAAACATTGTGTATCACATCTCTATAAGCCATCAGGTTGTGGTAGTGATATCCGTAGACAGGATTCATGCAATTACATTTGATCATCTCACCTGCTGCTAATTAATCTCTGCCAATACTATATTCAAACATTAAAAGCCTCCAAGCAGCTCCAAACATTCTTCAGATAATAACTGGTGACCCTATAGTACTAGAAACTGAGAACTATAAACCCAATACTAGAAAGTGAAAAATCATAGCTTTCCCATTCCAGGGATAGAAGCATCCCTTAATATCTGGAGGTATAAAGCATTAAAAATGCAACATTACTGTATATGGAAATACAATTTTGATTAATTTTTAATATCTAAATTTAATAGTTCTAATTCTTCCCTCCCTCTGAGACTTGTAAAGTAAGATTCATGTAATAAGTCAGGCTGAATTAAAAGTAATAGAATAATAAATAGTATCAAAAGAAAAAAAATTAGACATTTTACAATTATTTTTTCTGCAAATTATTTGGCAGATATAAGAGCTACAGGATGCAGCATGAAGGCCTTTTAGGCCCTCACTGAGATGTCACACATGGCTTTGGCTCTTGTGAAATCACAAATTTGTGAGGCACAGAAATTTTATCATCATATACACCCTTTTTAAAGCACTCTGAACACACTGACCTCTCAAGAGAGAAATTATAAAACAGACTCACCAGGAAAATGAGGTATGATTTCACCATCTAGTATGTAAGCAACTCCAACCTTTATTTCTGGAAATACATCCAAGATATCCAATTTGGTAACAGCCAATCTATTTTTTTTTTAAAGAAACAAAAACAAAAACAAACCCTTCCTCTGTTAATGGCATTTCTAAACTCTGAATTATTGGGTTGCAACTAAACTACATTTCTATCCATTTATCACATGCAAAATTAAGCTTTAAAGCAACTATGAATAAAATCAGGAATAACTGTTTATGTTTAATAACTGAACTTGGCATTTACATTTCTACTGTTTTTTTCAGATCTTTAAAACAAAGTCAAAGCCAATAAAATAAGATATAAAGCAAGAAAGATGTTGGACTGATACAAAATGTATTGAAATCAATGGAAACCTCTGGACCAGGCCCTGAATGATGCTCTATTTCACATAAATATGAAAAGATCATAATTCAAGGGACAGATTTTTTCCCCCTTTTAAACAGAATGAGTGGTCTACTGCTTTAATGGAAAATTCTAATGACTTTTTGACTTTTAACAGTCACATTCATACTTCTAATAGAAAGCAATAGGATAATTACATAAAAGAATGCTCACAGCATTTCTTTTCATCTTTCAACGGAGTCAAGAAGTGTCCAGCAATATATCTTATGATCACTTCCATATTTTGTTATTTCTAGCGCACTAATTAAAAAATTAATAAAAAGTTTAGCAATACATCAAATATCTGAACTAAGTAACAAATATGTGGTAACAGCGTTAACTAATTTTGGATAAATTTAGTTCAAACGAGAGAAAACAATCCTGAGGTGTATCTATTGAATGGCTTCTAATGCATTTGTTCAGCAAGCTGTTTGTTATATGAACAGAGCTGAAATTAAACGTTAAAAGCATGGTTCACACATGTAATTAGATGCGCAGATAACCAAATCTGGGCAATTTTTTAAATGTTACTTGTCCAAAAGTATGCAAGGGCAAGGCAAATGAATAGGAAAATTCAAATAAAGATTTACATCTACACTGGTCCAACTGTTAAGCTAGACATTTTCATCTGAGCTTTATTTCAATGTTCCCTGATATTTTTATTAAAATTTCTCACACAGAGGTAATTTACAAAATTTAAAATGGAAAACTGTCTTCTTTTAACTCTACTCCTTGGCATCCAGTATCATTGGCTATCGTATACCAAGGCTCCTCAGCCAGTCACATTCTGGAATCATAAAGCGCCCTGATGTTCCTTTTTTTTTTTTTTTTTGGAGGGGGAGAGGAAGCCAAGGGGCAGCCAGAAGTCCTAAATTCTGTGAAACAATGCAAGCAGTTCTTGGAATTCCCCAAATAGTGAGTCATCATGTACTTTTATTAAAGAGACAAGTCGGAGAAATTTTAAAAGTATGAGAATCACTGAAATATAGACAGATAACACAAATTCTAGAAAAAGGGAGGGAGGGTATTTTAAATTCCTTTCAGTTTTTCTGTACATGTATTTTTCAGAGCCATTTCTGCTGCTAGTTGGTGTGCATTAAAAATTCAATGTAATGGGGCAGCGGCACCTCAGAGAGTGGGGGCAGGAAGAAAAGTGAAAGATGTAGTCAGAATATTAAGGCAGCCCATCTGAGACTGGCAAGATGGGCCAGTGAAAAATAAATATTTTTTCTAAAACTTGCAAATTAGTGGTATTTCCAGTGTCTTCTGACACAAGCACTGAACTATATACTGACAAATAAGACTAATATTAAAAGTGTTAGCCTATTTCTCATGGCATACAAAAGCTGGAAACAAGTTTAGAAAAATATAACCTATGTCTACATTCCAAAAGGTATTTTATACCTGTACACAATATTTTACTGCAAATATTCAAAGTATTTTAGTACATTCAAATATACCTTAACACACCACAGTGGACCCCAAAACGGAAAGTCTCATACATAAGTTCTTACCTCCATCTTCCTTACTTATGTTTTTAAAGACATCATATATATTGTTCATGATTCACTATCACTTTGCAAAAAAGACACATGGAATCCTGAAGGAATTACAATAGGGTCAATGGCCAAGCTAACACCCAAGGTATGTAACTTTTAAGGATGACTAAACCTTTGAATAGTATCGTTTTCTATCAGTGCTGATAAGAGTTTCATAGAGTTACTTATTAGAAATTCTACAACGTGCTATAATCCACATTATGCTACGTATGAAGGCCAACTTGTCAGCACCACAGAATACTCACGCAGTAAATCCATTAATCATGTGGGCGTATCTGAGTAACACAAGATCCAGCCAGCCACATCTTCTTTTTCTACCAGTGGTCACGCCAACCTCCTTACCTCGTGTCTGCAGCAATTCTCCAATTTCCTGATGGAAGATTTCCATGTGTATAAGCACAATGAAAAGAATATTGTAATAAACTTAGTCCCCCCATGATGCACAAAACTATCCACCAAAATAAAAATACAAACAAGTACCCTTACTATTGCTAGTTGTTTTGTTCTTTAATGTAACAATGCTAGTTAAACAGGCCATTTTCTCAACACTACATTTTCATTCAGCTCTGCAATGCCTAGCCTACTGCTTCACAAGAATGTTGTGAAGCTTAATGAAGCCCTGAGATACTTAGCAACCTTAGAGTGCCAGTCCTGCAAATACAGCTGAAGATCAAAAAGGCAAGCTGTTTTTGGTGCAGAATCTTTACTCCTGGTGGCTTGCCTTTTTGCAACTTGATGTTAATTACAATTTCACTGCTGGTGCACATGGCAGAATAGAATTCATCCTCCTTGCTAACAGCATCAAGGTTCTGAAGAACTAAAGAATAAGCAACAACATATGGCTCACTGCATCCAGGCAGCAGATGTGTTAACTGAGAAAAAGTTACTTTTCTGAGCGTAGCTGTATTTTAAAGGCAAGAAATGTCACTAAGTCTCATGCAGAATCAGATGCTGGGGATAGTTTTATGCAGGCCGGAATATACCCTTAGCTTTAAGGAGTATTATAGGTTAAACCTATGAAAAACATGCAGTTATTTTCCCACTTGTTGATCATATGAGTAATGCTTACATTATCTTGCTCTGTAGGAAAGGCACCGATTCCAACTCTAGTTGTATATGCTTTTACAACTCCATAGACTTCCCCAACATTCTGAGGCGGCATACCCAAACCTGTGCAAACACCTCCAACTGTACAATTTGAAGAGGTCACAAAAGGGTACGTCCCTAATTTTTAAAAAAAGAGACAGAAGAAAACTGAAAAGTGCTATCATGCTTTCTGAAAAAGAAAAACACACATTGGACCTTAATTATGTTTAAAATTAACCATCTATAGGGTAATTTCATACCTTTTGGGAAAAGCTCATTGGTGGATTTGGTAAAGTAATAAAAAACACCAAAATAAATGCAGTTTACAATTAAGTTCTCTTTTTCATATTTAATGAATTCTTAATCTTCTTCTGTGCAATGTGCATTCCCCACTGAATCCAACATGAGATTTACCACCAACATCAATTGGCACAGGATCAAGCCCAGACAGTGAAGCAACTTTGAAGGGACACGCAAGCCAAAAATTGGAATAAGTCACTAGAAAGTATTGTCTGTTTCTCTACTATATAGTTCATTCACTCACAGCAAAAAATGAGGATTTTGAAAGGAGTCGAAGACATGTCTACGTTGCACATCACTGGCATCAGCATACATGTAACTACAAACTGCAGCGAAGAGCACGCTGTGTCCACACTGTAGTGTGTAGCTGCATACAGCAATGAAAGGCTCTGACGTGGGGGGACGCAGTGGGGAAAGGCTCCGGCAGTTACTCGCTGCAGGAACCTTTCCCAGCCACAGGAAGCTGCTGGAGCATTTCCCCACCGCCAGAATCTTTCCCTGTGGTGGGGAGGCAGGGAGACACTACACTGCGATGCGGGAGGCTCTGCTTGGGTGCATGGAGAGCTGTGTAGGATACATACACTAAAGGTAAGGAATGTCTTTAATTTTCTTGCCTAAGCAATCCCACACAGTCTACACTGCTATTTATACCTATGTTACAGGGGCATGCAGTCTACATGCCGCTGTAAGGAGATGCAGCATAGACATACACCCTGAGAAAACATTTTAACATCTAAGAAAATACACAATTTGTCTTTCATTTTGGAGGGGGAAGAGAGAGTTGAGAAGTCATTTTTTAAAAGCTTAGTAGAACTTACTAGTGAAGAAATTTCCTCCTAACAAGCTGCAGAGGAAGAAGCAGTCAGTTGTTATTTAACTCAAATTATGACAAAAACCCTGAGACATATTGACCTATAATAGTTGAGAACAATCATAAGAAACAAGAGAGACTTCCCCTACCCAAGACATGGTTTTCAGCATGAACAGCCAGAAGAGAGAGAGAGATGATAAGAATCATGGCTCTGTAAGGAATTCAAGGCACATAGGACTATATAGTCAATTTAGAAAAACAGAAAACTCCATAGAAATCTGTCCCCACGTGAGGTTTTAAGGATACATTCAAGTAGGACCAACCAGTGGTGCCTAAATTCAAAGTCTCAAGAGACCAAGTATAAATTTCTAGGTGCTGTTATAAAGCACTTTACAACTATTTATTAATCAGTCCTCAAAAGTCTTGAGACAGGCAAGTAGTATTTATCCCCCTTTTGCAGATGAAGAAATACAAATAAACTCAAACTAAGATCAGAAGGGACCATCATGATCATCTGGTCTGACCTCCTAGTACACTGCAGGATACAGAACCTTGCTCATCCACTCCTGTGATAGCCTAACCTTTGGCTGAGTTACAGAAGTCCTCAAATCATGGTTTAAAGACTTCAAGTTACAGAGAATCCACCATTTACACTAGTTTAAATGTATAAGTGACCTGTGCCCCATGCTGCCAGAGGAAGATGAAATAAAACCTCAGGGTTTCTGCCTATCTGACCCAGGGGAAAATTCCTTCTTGACCCCAAATATGGTGATCAATTAGACCCTGAATATGTGGGCAAGACATACCAGCCAAACGCTTGGGAAAGAATTTTCTGTAGTAATCCAGAGCCCTCGCCATCCAGTATCCCATCACTGGCCATTGGGAGATATTTGCTGCTAACAGTTACAGATCGGCTACCTACCAATGTAGGCAGTCTCATCATGCCATCCCTGCTATAAAACTTATCAAGCTCAGTCTTGAAGCCAGTTAAGTTTTTGCTCCCACTGCTCTTCTTGGAAGGCTGTTCCAGAACTTCACTCCTCTGCTTAGAAACCTTCACCTATTTCAAGCCTAAACTTGTTGATGGCCAGTTTATATCCATTTGTTCTTATGTCCACATTGGCACTGATAACCTAAATAACTCCTCCCCCTCCTTGGTATTTATCCCTCTGATGTATTTATAGAGAGCAATCATATTTCCCCCTCGCCTTTGTTTGGTTAACGTTAAACAAGCCAAGCTCTTTGTTACTTACCCATGGCCACGAAAGGAGTCAATGTCAACAGTGACTTGAATTAAAATTTTCAGCTCTAAGTCTAGTGTACTCACTCAATTTCAGTGTCATCAAGATTTTAACAAACTATCCTTCCACTAACACTAAGGGGATATAAAAGAAGAGCTTGATATTACAATACAAAGTGCACCAGAACAGCATGTTTGGAATCTTGAAGATTTCAGGGATCCAAAATCTTAAAGAACGCTCTAAATTTTTCAAATTGACTTTGGTGCTGAAACTATGATAGTACCAGTACCAATGCTGGGACTGAAAGGATTGAAGATAGCATTGATCATTGTGTTTAAATTATACACTCAGCCTTCATAAAGTCCTCGTGAATAGAATGCTGAAATATTCCTTCAATGACAAGCCTAACCAAGGATCTTTTTGTATGCTTTTTCAGACTGTTTATGAAAATAGAACTCCTTCTCCATCCCCAATATTCAGGCCATGGGTGGGAAACTTCACCCAGACATTTTTGGGATTACCTATAGGAGACACCTATTCCTTTGGACCTGACACAGAGACCATAACATCATAGGGAAATATTCTTAATGCTAGGCACAGAGACTGCTGATTTGTGATGGATTTTTAATAGTGTTCCTCACAGGCCTTGTATCCTTGACTTACAAGTATTCTTAAGATCAGCTGTTGAGAGAAACTGCTAAGCCTAAAAGTCCTTGAATGATTTCTCTTTAAAACAAGAGACAGCTTTTGCTAAATAACAAACTGTAAATACTTCCTATTTTTCTGAAATTCTTTTACAAGACAGATAAGAGATAGGTGGAAAAAACTCAAGAATAAGGGGGATAGCAAGGATAAAAAAAGTTTGTGTGCAGTCCATACAGGCCTGTTGTGAATGAACTGAAGCACATTAATGCTTGCTATCATAGTACTTTAAAGGATTTATGAAGCAATTTCATAAAGGAGAACAGCTATTTCCATCAAGAAACATGTACCAATTATTCTGGCAAAGAAACACTGTGCTTCAAGAATAATCAGACCTTTAATATATCAAGGTGTTCGAAAGAGCAAACAACTTAAAGATTGTCCTAAACAAACCAGTTTCCCTTCCTCACCTTTTTTCCATTATGAAAGTTAAAACTCAAAAGGAGAAAAGTGTTCTTGACAGGGACATGCTTCTTTTAAAAAACAGATTAAACCCAGTTTTCAAATATATGACCTTTTTGAATAATACATTTTGCCTTTCTGTTACAGAATATTACAAATCTTTGACTCACCTGATGTAGTTTCTTTACTGCTATTTACTACTTGCTTTTTAACCCAACACTGCATTATAGAATCCCTACAGTACAGAAGTTAAAGTGGAGTTCCCTTTTGCTGGGAAGTGTGCTGGTGAAAACAAACCAGCCCATTCCTAGGCTTTTGCATGACCAAATCCAGCCACTGAGACTTTCTAAATTCATCATTTTAATAATGAATAAATGGAAACTAACTGGATAGGAGACTAGCCTTCATATCTTTTGGGGAAATAACATCTGTTATTTACGAAATCCTGAATCTGAAGTGTAATTATAAGTAAAAGTGTATGATCTATCTTCACTAGAAGTCAGAAAAGCCTTCATAGCATTATGTTCAAGCATATTCCAATATGTTTTCACACTACTCCATGTTTACACACTATACCTTCTTTTGTTAATCATTTAAGACAATTTAATATAATAAATTAATGCCTTATCGTTTCCATTCTTTGTTTCTCTGAACACTGAAGAGAAAAGGTAATTAATGTCTGATGCATTTATTTTATCTTTAAATTTATACAGATGCTAAAATTACAAATGAACCTGTCTGTATCATCTAAGCATCACTGGAATAACTTCAAAAATATTAAATACCTAAGAGAGAAGCAGAACAATTCAATATAACAAAAACCATTACTAGTAAGTCAGACAATAAAAGTTCACATTACAACCTTCTCCACTAATTGCTCAGGGGAAGAAAAGAACAGCTTTGCTGTGTGTCCTGAGAGGTGAGCCTGGGGCTATTTAGGACCATAAGTTTTCAGGTGAATTTCAAAACTTTAGGATCCTCACAGAACAACTTTTCAGCATCCCTTCTGATTTATACCAATGAGTTTATAGATAAAGTATTTGTTGACAAAGGTAGCAGTATATCATAGGGAAAAGAATAGTTCACTGATAGGCAGTTCATAAGCCATGTAGGTAAAAACCATCATCTTTAGTTTAATAAACTCACAGAAGTTTGTGATATTACATACTTTGAAATATTTTACTAATTTACAACAAAAATACCTTGTCATACTGTAAAATAAATGTATATAGAAAGAATACTACTGCTAGCCCACTCAGTTCTTTTCATAAAGTATTTTCACTGCTCTGCTTTATAGCCGTCAGCTGTGAAATATGACTTTTATAAATGCTAAGAAAAGCCCACACTAATTTACTCAGCTTTTTAATAGGATTGCAGTATGCACATTAACTAGTCAATTGCATGTGATTGGATTAGTGAACTATCACACCAACACATTCAACAAGTTGTTCTTTAAAAAAAAAATCAAATCAAGGGCGAAATTGAGACCTCGTGTGCATGCTTTTATGGATTCCCAAAAAGCTAATTAAATTTAAGAAATTTCTTCTAACACCTCATTTTCTTGAGAGCCAAACCTCAAAGAGTGCATGATTAAGTCACTTCAAAACATGGTCTGCTGGTAAAGGAAGACATGAAAAATTCAATGCCATGGATATTGGGGGGAGGGAGAGGAAATCTTACATGGACTCAAATCTGAATTGAAATAGAAAGGCTAGTGCTTCATTATAATACAAACACACATTTTTCATAAGAGCACCTATACATGGCACAGCCACCTGGTATTTCCCCTTCATGGTACATACATGCCACCATATTTCTCATAAAAAGTTATACATACCAAAATCGATGTCCAGTAATGCTGCATTTGCACCCTCTACTAAGATTTTCTTTGGTGGTCCATGCAGAGCCTCATATATGAAATAAACACCATCCCTCACCATTGGTTTAATTCTTTCCATGTAGCCCTGAGTAATACAAAAGGCTTTTTAAAGATTGGGTTTAATTAGTAAGTTATAAATCCAGAATGATGAGGTGTACAATATACTCTAGTTATATGTTTCACTATGATAAAGCCATAGTGGGATACACTTTCGGAAACAATCCTTCCTGGACAATTCTAGAGAGAGATATTGGTGCTGCTGGTCACCACCCAGTTCTACTTGATCAGGAAAATGTGGGGGGCATCATGTGCTGGTAATGGGGGTGGGGGTCAGAGAAAAACCTTAGAGTTTACAGTATGGATATGAGGCTCTCTTACTAAAATGACAAAAGGCAAGCAAAAAATGTAAATATAATCCAAAAGTTCTTAACACAGCATTTTGAATATTTTACAAATGCAAATCTGAATGACCAAATAAATACTCAAAAATGTAGCTTAAGCATAACATTTTATTACATTCAGTATCTTATTTGCAAGTGGTAAAGACGTCTCACAAAAGCCAGTACCCTGAAATTCCATTAATGACACGCTGGAGCCAATGCCTCTTTATATTTATGCTAATGAAGGGGGGGGTTGTCTTAACCTTACCTATCAGGAATGAAGTGCTTTGTAACATGTGGATTAGTACTGAGCACACAGCCTGTTCCCCATGAGTATTAACAGAAGCTATCCCATGCTGATTTGGTTTACATGGAGCACAGCAGCTTTAGTCATTCAATATGTTAGTATACCAGTGTAAAAGGCACAGTAAATATAATTTATTTCCCCTCAAGCAATATGATGTATTTAGGTCTCCATTTCACACAGCAAATTGTTGATTTATTGGTTTTTCCCTGCCGATCATAGGGCATACGGAGGTGTAATAAAAGGATTACAAAAACCTCATCATGTAACTGATTCTATGTCAACAGAATCATGAAGAATTAGGACTCAGAGTTCCACTGGTAAAAAAATTACATAATTTGACAGTTAACTGGAAGGGAAGAACTCAAAGTCCTCCACCATTCAGCTCACCTGCTTGTCAGGAAATTCTGTCCAACGAAAGCCAGTAAGATGCTAAACGGATAACTTTTTCTAGTGGATGTTTGGTAATAGCATCTTTGCTCAAGTCTCTTTAGAACGCTAACAATTAACTGCAGTATCCAGACTTATATAGCTCTCGGTTCTCTCCCATGTTCAGCATAACAAAGTTGCTTTCAAACTCCCTACTTTTAGTGCTTAGCTTTTTGTCAGATATATGTGAAGAAACATGAGGTGACACTTGTGCTTTAAGCACACAATTCCTTTTTAAGTTTTAATAATCTTTCTGAAATAGAATGTTCCAGCAAAGCACAAAGTAATAATGTCAAAGACTGACAGACTTCTTAAAATAAAAACTAGAAATCTATTTAACAACTGATATTTATTATCAGACGTATGTGGGTTATTTTTCAAAATAAAGAACTCACAAAAATGTCTGATGATCAGCATTCTAGGGATTTACAATAAGAGCACATAAACAATTAAATAATTTGTTGCAACACAGAAATAGTTTTACCTTGAGTTTTTTCAATTCCCCTTCAATGTCTATCTCTAAGGTAGGATATATAGCTTTGTACTGGTTAGCTAACACTTTAAACCTGAAAGCAAAAAAGATTTCTTCAATAATTTTGCTAAACAACATTTTATGATTTTATTTGCCAGATACTTCTGAACTCTTGATATAAAGTTACTTTGTGATTACACTATTAAAAACAAAAATTCAGATAGGTGCATCAAGTTAAGACATCTTGGAATATGGAAGTTAGATATTTATCTAGAACATGTCAAAATATACCATTAATATAATTAGTATACTTTCAGTATAACATTATGCTTGAAAGGTTATGCTTCAAATATAAAATTAGAATTACCTCTCTGAAAATTCATCAAAATCAGAAACAAGATCACACATTCTGAGGCCACTTCGAGATGCTTTTGAAGAATACACTGGACCAATCCCTTTTTTGGTAGTTCCCAAACTTTAAAAAAAAAAAAAAAAAAAAGAAGGAAAAAATAATACAAGTTCTTCTCATTTTGAGGGTACTGAAAACTAATTTTAAAAGCAAATCAAGTTTTGACTAACAACATTTAATACTGACCTCTGACCATTTTTTCTTAAGGTTTAACTTACAATTAAAATGTTATAGGTGTTAAATATTTGTATATTTAAAAATAAGGAACTCAAAGGAGTCTCATAAAATTAAATCCTATTTGTGAACATAATGTATACATCTTTCGTATATTTTAAGGGTTAATTTAAAAAAAAAAAAAAAAAAAAAAACCATCTGCTTTCCTCCCCCTCCCCCGGCTTCACTACATAAATCCTGATTGACAGGTTAATTTCCTCTCTAATTGCCCAAGCAAGAAACTGATTCTGATGGCCCTTTGATATCTCAACTGAAATTAGCAAGACAACAGATCATTTCTGAGAAAGTTTTTACTTAACCAGAAGACAAGAAATTTCTCCTCAGGAAGAAAGCTGGAGGAAGGCCCTATGCACTGACTGACAAAAGACACAGGATTAATTTAAAATATGTATGTGAAATCTTTCATTAAACATTAAAATCTACATAGGAACAAAAAGAACAAGAACTTTGCTTGGTATCAGAAGAAGACATTCATAGCCAGATGCTTCTGAGATATGAAATACCTTTAAGAAATAATTAGATTAGCAGAACTGTTAGCATCTGAAAAATTAAGCATCTGGTCTAAAATAAGAAGGTATCAAACGGTCTCTCCTGAAACTATGGAGAATGGACATTATCCTTCTTTCATTTAGAGACAGAAAACAGCCAAAACAACTGTCATCACAAAATATAATTATTTGTCTCCAGTGCTTTCAGAGAGGAAGTACAACCTAATAAACCTAGACCTGTTCAGAAACAAGCTAATAAAATGGCAGTCTGCATGCCACTTGTGGCAGTTATAGATCAAACAGATGGTATGTTGAGAAATTGCAAAGCAATTTCATTCTCAATTTCCAACTAAAAACAAATCAGGGCTTCACAGAATATAATCTTTTATTAAGTACATTGATGTCTACTGATGAAAAGTTCTGTATAATTCCAAAATATTGTTTCACTTGGTTATACAAGTCTTGAAAATCTGATAATTTTAGCATGGATTCCTCCTCAGACACTTCTACTTCGTCCTAATTTTTAATTCTAATATCATGTCATGACTTGGTTCACCAAAATTAATTTTTTTGTAATTTTGAGAGGCATTTCTGAGAGGCATCATAAGAAAACTCACCTAAAATAATCTTAATAGCTATGTCTAACCCATCCTAATTGGGCTAATATACAGCCACAATACACAGCTTTTTGAGGCATCATCCACTGTTAACTGGATAGGGACATTAATGAATAGGCTTCTAAATTCACACCCATGTTATTTTTGTGTGCCCAGAAGTGCCTGACATACAGAAATGTTCAAGCCACTGAAGAGGTTGCAATGTAAATTTAAGACAAGAGAAAACAAGCAAAATCAGTAAAAAGATTAAGGATGAGTTTGGGGTAAGAAATAGGGGAAAGGGAGCACAAAAGTTACATAATACATTGTGTTGGTATGTAGACAAAGATGTAACATGTCCCTTTTGCTTATCAACATTAGTGAATTTTGAGAGAGACTAGAACTGAGTGAAGGAAAAAGGGAGGATATGTAAAAAGGGAAGAGGACGGGGTAGATGAAGAGGGAAAGAAACTGAAGGGTGGTAGACATGATGGGGCTAGGAATATGAATGGTTCATACAAAGTCATTGTATCTTCTGACAGAAAACGGAGTTCTGGGACGTCCAGTGTTGAAGCCAATAAAGTATGCCAGTGATGCAGAGAGAGAGACTTTTGGAGCTCAGAGATCTGCTTTGACCACCTCTGTTCCAAAATTACCAAACGTTTGTTTGTGTCTGCACTGGAAACAAATACAGTAAAACTGCCAAGAGCAACCACTCATGGAAGTTAGCAAAAGGGGTCACTTGTGATAGGTGGTCTCTCTTCAAAAGGTTTGCACATCAGAAAGCAGTGGTGTTCTGTGGCCTCTGCAAGTAGTCGCTTGTTACAGGAGGTCTCTCTTCAGAGGTGGCCTCTAAGGCAGATTTTGCTGTATTCTAGGAGATTTTCTAAATGGTTTGGTCCTGTCTAGGTAGAAGGCTAATGCCCTCCTGATATCTAGGGTATGAAATATGCCTTTTTGATCAGTCTGATGTGGTTTTGGGGAGAAAAATGGGAGATGAAGGGTTTGATAATGTGGAATTCCTAGGACACTTTAGATATGAATCTTGGATGGGTGCGAAGCAACTCTTTCCTCTTTGGAGAGCACTGTATGTGTTGGGGTCCACAATTAAAGCACCCATTTCTCCTACCCTTCAGGCAGAAATAAATCACTAACAAACACTGTCTTCATAGATAAATCTAATAATGAACACATAGCTAGTGGTACAAATGGATGCTTCATATAGGAAGAACTAGGTTCAGTTCCAGCTAGTTGTAGGGTCTCTGATATGTGGGAAGATATTTGACAAACTTTGCAAGAATCTTGCCATAGTTGGATGAGCAAAAAGAAAACCCTCCTACGAATGTATGAAAGGCTATTATTACCACGAAGTGAACCCTAAAAGATTTCATAGAAAGCCCTGATACCTTCAATTCCAACAGGTAGGAAAAGGAGAGCGAGTTGGTGAACTATGGTGACTGTTGGATCAAAGATTGTATCATATCCATTTCTGGAAGTAAGCATTTCTTGTACATGGTTTTCTAATATTTAATAAAATGTGTACATTTGAGGAACAAGATCTCTCTATCCCCAAGAACCATTGAGGAATCATGATTGGAGCCTACACTTATCTTTGCAATTCGGTCTACACTTATCTTTGCAATTCAGCGGGAGTTGACGGGAGATACGCAAGTCACTTGCGTATCTCCCGTCGACTTTGCAGCATCTCCGTCCACGCTGTGCTGCGTTGCTTGTTCCCTTCGATGCAGCGCTACGCCACTTACCGGGGTGGTTTTCCTGCGTCGCTTGTTGGATCGACTGAGCGGGTCTACACAGACCACCCAGTCAATCCAGAGCAATCGATCTGATGGCGGCGAATTTGCCGCCGTCAGTGTAGACCCAGCCTCAGAATCTGTAAACTGGGGTGAAGTTTTTGACCTGCATTTTGACTCAGTAGGTAAAGACTGATCAGAAGCTTCCATGAAGGTCGAGAGAAGAGTCTGATGAGATAGGAATGCCAAACTTGTCTTGGCCACATAGGTACAATTAGTATGACTCTGGCCCAATCCTGTTTTGATCTTGTTGAGGACCTTCATAGGAATGAGTTCTGTAGAGATAGGGGATCGAGACTCTCTCTATACATCATTAATTTTGCATTAGTTGCCATGGCAAACAGATCCAACTCCAGGAACTCGCAAGCTGACAATATCATGTGAAGAATTCTGGAGTTTAGTTCCCATCCATAATTTAGAAAAAAAATATCTGTTGAAATCATCTGCCATGTTGTTTTGAATACTTGGGTGACTATATGGTTGGTTATGCACCAATTTCAGAGTTTCATCACTTCGGCACAAAGATATGGGGAACACGCTCCTCCTTAATGGTGGCATGCATGTCTATCATTATCTTTACTGACTTTGACCTGATTAAAGGTAGAAACCATAGGGAAGCATTTCGGACCACTCTCAGTTCCAAAAGGTTTACATAGAGAAGGTGCTCTTGTGGTGGCCATTCACCCTGCACCTTGTGAGGTCCCAGATGTGCCCCCAATCCAGAAGTGAAGCGTCTTATGTTATCACCACAGTAGGGAGAAACTGAACGAACAGAACACCTGTGCAGGTTCTGGTCAGAACCCAGTGGGGGAACAAACAGTAATCTGCCTAGATTGTGTTTGCTGGGTTTGTAAAGTGTTTGAAACCACCCCCGTACACCTCCGAGATGTAACCTGGCATGATGCACTACAAAGACAACTATGGACATGTCCCAGAAGTTGAATGCAGTCTCTTATTGCAACTTGAGGACTGCCCTGAATCCTTGAGATGCGCTAGTGCGAGAACTCTGCTGGATGGTGGATATGCTCTGCCTGCCAGTGCATCCAGGGATGTCCTTATGAAATCTAGAGCAGTGGTTCTCAACCTTTCAGGGCGCAGGACCCTTTTGTAAATGTATATGGCCTGTCACAGCCGAATAAATAGTCTCAGGGTGGAGACCCTGGGGTGGTTTTGGTCAGATCCTGTGTCCCAGGAGAGATTGGGTCCTGCCCAGCACTCACCCCACAGGGGCAGCTCCTGTGGCTCCTGTGTTGTGGTGCTGACTGGGCTTGGCTCTCCACTCTGGGCATTGCAACCTACAGGTTTGGCCACACCCAGGTTTACTGCTCAGGTTTGGCCCCACCCTCCTGACTGAGCCAAATTTGTGCGAGTGGAGTTGCGACCTGGCTTATGGGGTTGCAATGCCGTTCACTCAAATTTGACCTACCCAGACTCCCATCATCATGATGGCTGGGCCAAACCTAAGTGGCCCAAGGACCCTAGAAAATACAAGGCCTGGAGCAAGGAGGCAAGCCCAGCCATCGCCACAGGCTACAAGCCACAGGAGCTGGCACATGACCCTTTGAAACATTCTGGTGACCCAGTTTTGGCTCCTGACCCATGGGGTGACAAACCCTGATCGAGAGGCTATAGTGATGTCAAAACAGACTTTTCAATGTTAATTTGAAGGCCCAGGCTGTGAAACAGAGAACATGTGTTCTTTATTGACTCCAACACCTCCCAATAGGATCTAATCATTAGCAGTCCATCATCTAGGTATGCCCAAATGACATAAGTGTGCAGCAACTTCTGCCAAAATCAGTAATTCAGAATACCCTTTGTGCTGAATATTGCCTGAAAGGAAGTACCTTGTACTGGTAGTATCCACTGTTGATTTGGAAGCGAAGAAACCTGTGATGTGCTTGGTGAATAGCAACATATAAATATGCACCTTATTAATTCATGACTCCCAACCTAATTCTAATAACTGAATTATTGCTGCCAGCGTCGCCATCCTGTATTTTTGCTGTTTTACATATCTGTTCAGTGACCAGTCTAAAATTGGTCTCCACTCTCCTTTCTTGTTGGAAACAGGGAAGTATTTTCAATAGAATTCCCTTCCACTGCACTGCACAAGAACTGGTTCTATTGCTTCTAAAACTTAGAAGGGAAGTCACTTCTTGTTACAATAACTGGTCGGCTTGGAATTTTTTGAAAAATTCCCATTTGCGTTCTTCTAAAAACTGAAAATTTCCAAAAACATCTATCCTGCAGAAAGTTTCACATTTATGACTTTTTGTTCTGATTTAGAGCAAGACATTTTCAGAAATGAGAAGTTTTCCATAGTATGGAAATTCTGATTCCCACACCATTCCACCTAACCATTTATACATCAGATACTTTTGGCCAGTAGCAACCCAGACTAGATTCAAACCAGCAATCTAGAAAGAAGAGGTTACTTCCTGTTAGCCTCAAGACTAGATCCCTCCCGTTTAGGTAACAATATTGTCTTCAGCTTCTGGTCACAGAAGATCTAAACCCCTAAATTTATTGTATGTTATCAGTCACTTAACTAAAGTGGTGAGAATTTGACAAGTTTTGTTTCCCCATCAGCTTTAACAAGCTTGAAGCATTACATGACTAGTGTGAGATTTCCACAATATGTATCACCAGAGTGACACAAAATAGAGTTAAAGATCTTATAATTAAGATTTCTTGTTTTAAAATTAAGAAGAAAAATTAAGATAATGTGTAGTTTGTACTCAATTTCCCTGAGAGGAGATTAACGTGGAAAAATAATCATATACTGGCTCGGTAACATAAGACGTTCTATTGAAGTGTTTTCTGTTGACTATAAAGAGGTTCTCTCACAGCTAGCTGAGGATCTGACAATGGTTCTATTACAAATGTCATCTTGCAGTGATTTATAAGTGGGCCATAAAAAATTGTTCTTAGCTAAAAGTTGGCATCCAGACATAGGCTCATGAAAAACAGATTATTTTCTTAGTTTACTTTTTAATTCTTAAATGAATTGGAAATGAGAGCTAGCTAGCACTGGACAAAGAGGTAAGCATGGAGTTTCAGCATAACCATGGGTAGAAGTAATAGAAAGCTGTTACCATCCAATAGTGGCTGATGTGTAATGAGATTGTCTCAGTACATTTCTGGGAGCACAAGTGTCTACTTCATGAAGTCATAGTCATGAATATCTTTTACTGGAAGCAGCACCAGCGAAGAGTTAATTACCCATTTGTCCATATAGACAAACCTTCCAGAAATGGTCTAAAATAAACTGACACCTTTTGTTTGCAGATATGTCATGCTATTCATTCAACCAGCTGTTTCCATCCCCAAAAGCTGGCAAGTTACTGAAATTTACAAAAATACTTTGTGATTAAGTTTTAAAATTCAGAAAAAAAGTTCACAGAACAGAGAGAGCAGGTGTCATACAATGCATAGCATGAATGCTCATGTTTGATGTGCACTTCTGAACAAAGCAAAATTAGTCAATGTCGTTTTTGTTCTACCATTCTTTATAAATGTCTCAGATTTTTCAGACCGAGAGACAACAGTACCCAAATATATGCCTTTCTCTAAAGAGCCAGTTTAAATTCTGGAAAGTGTCAGCTGATTTGTCCCTTTCTGTACAAAAAATAAAGTGGCATGACCCATACTTTATTATTTGTCACTGGTGGAACACTTATGTTAAGATAGGTCTAAAAATGAACCCAGGAATACTTCATGCTACTTTATCCTTATTATTGTATTGTCTTTAGGGTTTGTCAAGCTTTGTATATTGGATTCTTTTGTTTTCAACTGCATACTCCCATATTTTAAAAAACAAAAGAAAATTACATACTTCTTTCCTGCTTGCTCTTGTCTTTGTTGTTCTTGAATGCCATCAGCAGCTTGATGAAAGTCAAATACTAAAGAAATAAAAGAAAAACCCTTAAAGTGCAAATTTCCACAAAACTATATGCGTATCAATTTGAAACTGAAATTAATGATATACATGTCATTTTTGTAAGTTTTTATCCCTTTTTTCTACATGGATAACAAAATAGTGAACTACAAATCAGAGGCACGCTGTAAAGGTTGGAGCCTTCTTCCTTTTTGTAAGCTACATGTTCTATTTTGAATTGTCCCCATTATAAAAAAGAAAAAGCCTTTGAAGCTCTAAAAGAAGTCTGAAATTGTGTTAGTGTTCTAGTTGCCAAATACCACAGAGCTGCACATCCTTTAAAATGACCTTCAGAGAGTGAATAGCATTCACTCCACTCTTGTGCTGGCCCAATGGAACTTCAGAAGAGTAGGAAGGAAAACGTTATACAGCTCAACAAACCCCAGCAGAAGAGATTTAGTGACAAGTCCATATGGCCAAAGAGCAAGAGGGGCATTCTAAGCTTGTTATAAATCATTGTGAGGAGAGTTTAAACCCCACAAAATAGCAATCAGGAAGACATTTATGAACAGAAAAATGATTGGGGACAGGGGGAATTCTGGGCTAGTAAAGCCATCCTAGTAAAGGTAAAGGAGGTAGAGTTTTACACAGTTCAACTGCAAATGTTTTGGTAACAAAACATTACTCCTAAAACAAAAAGAGAGCGCTTACTCAAAACACTGCTCATGCTAAGCTTTTCACATTTGCTTTGTATCTTGTTAAACAAAAAAAAAAAAAAAGGAGAGAGGGAGGAAACTCATGCCAAACATGATTAAGGTACAACATTGCAGCAGACAACCACCCAACTGAAGTCACCATGTAAATTTATTTTTCTTAAAAACAATACATTCAAGAAGGTCCAATATTGATTGCATTGAACCTGAAATCATCTTCTCACTGCACGGAAAGGAAGAACATAAAAAACCCTGACTCAACTGTGACGCAAGGGCCAAAACAGCCAAGCAACTTTGCAAGTTGCATGGCCCAACTCTGACCTTTCAAGATATATTATAGGAAAATATAATGGTAGTGAGGATCATTCCTTATAAGTAGACTAGAGCTTTGATATGCAAGTTATCGTTGGTAGTTATTGTTATTTACATATCTCTTATTAGAGGTTAGCAAGGTAGATAAACTGCTTTCCTGTCTGTCACTGTTCTATTGATTAAGAGTTCAAAAGGAACATATGAACATTTAGATGGAACTTGGAATGTAACAATACTATTGTTTGTATTTCTCTTTGAAGTTTTAGTAGTAAACACCTATGAACTGTTTGTAAATGGCCAATTACCTTGTGCTAAAGTAACTAGTTACCTGTGTGCTTAGGACATGGGATATAGTACTTCAGACTCCCAAGTAATCATCTATTAATTCATTGTTCAAGGAGATTACTTCTTGACAGCAAGTATCGGTCAGCCTGCATGGATCTAGAAAAGACTCTAGTGGACTGATCCTTTTATCTCAAATCCATCCAAGCTTGTCAGGGAAAGTTTGGATCGCAATACTGAGATCCCAGAACCAGCCTGGAATCACTCTGCTAATTCTCTTGGGAGAATTTGAACAAACTCTGCACACAAACTATTTAGTCTTCAGCTAACTCTGGATCAACTCATCTACAATTGAACTGAAGCTGTGAAACAAAGGACTGAGACCAATCCAGGTGCTGGATGTACACCAGAGGGATTATACAAGTCTGCAAACTCCATGTTTCTACTGGAAACCTGATGTATATGGACTTTCCAATCATTTATATGTATGTGATTGCTTAGATTATTTAACATTTCTGTTATAGGTTGTTTCTTTCCTTTTATAAGGAACCTTTAGTTTTAGTTACTAAAGGATTGTCTGGCAGCGTGGTATTTTGGGTAAGATCCAAACTTATATTGATCTGATAATGTGGCTGAAACTTTGGGGTCAGGAGAACCTTTATGGTAAAGGGCATAGAGTTTTAAATAACTTCTCTCTTTACTGGACCTAGTGGCTGATTGGGAGCCAGAGACTGAAATGCAGAAAAAGGGGGTTGTGTATATTTTTATTTTAGCTTCTTGATAACCAGGTGTGGGGAATCAGAAGCATTGTTTGTGGCTAGTTGGGAAGTCTGACTTCAGTGTCATCCACCAGTGTTGGGAGAATCTGCCCTCCTTTGCAGCCTGCTCTGACTTTGGCATTTTCAGGTGGCTACTCTAGGCATGGATGGGTCACATCAGCTTTAACGAGTACTCTAGTCTTTCTGCAATAAAAACTGTTTTTTTGGTATTCCTAACTCTTCCCAATACAGTGGTTTAAAATAACCAAACTCCTTAGATTACCCCAAACAGTTAAAACTCCATTTTTTTTTTAAGGAAATTATTTAAATGGTTAAACTGCTTATGCCACATTAAGGCCTTATATCATTTTAAATTACAATACACAGAACAAGAGGGAAACAAGAACTGGAAGGCTGGCCAAGGGGTGAAAAGATAACCATTAAAGGGCAATCATCTAACATCTCCTCGCAACATTTAAAATGTCCATACTGTGCAAGACCCTTCTCTGCAAGCTGGGCATAAGCTTTTACCTGAAGTCAACTAAAACTCATTATGTTTTGTTTTTTAAACACGCAGGTCTTGTCTATATTAGCACTTATACCAACAAAACTTTTGTCACTCAGGTGTGTGAAAAAAAAACCAACACCCTGAGCAACATATGTTTTGCTGGCATATGCACTTGTGTGGACAGCGCTATATCAGCGGGAGAGCATCTCCCACCAACATAGCTACCACCACTCTTTCAGGTAGTTTTATTATGTTGGCAGGAGTGCTCTCTCCCATCGACGTAATGGCTACACAAACACTCTTACAGCGGCACATCTGTATTGGTACAGCTGTGCTGCCGTAAGTTTTAAGTGTAGACTAGCCCTAATCCAACAGGGACTTATGTCTCCACGACAGTCATGGAATATGACTAGTTTGCTCTGTAGTTACAGGCTGGCAAGACAACTCAGGGAC
>ML675604.1:3159530-3194214 GCA_007922155.1 Mesoclemmys tuberculata | reverse complement strand
GGAGGCTCTATAATGTCTCTCCCATGAAGGTGGTGGCAATTTTGTTTGGAAGTGACTCTCTGGTTTGAAAAAATCAGACTACCAAGCACAAAGCCAGAAAGATTACTGATCAAGAGAGAAAAAAAGAAGCACAAATTATATATTGAAATTGGAAATGAAGCCTTCAAACATTCAAGTAACTTTTGAACTGCTTTCTGAGAAAACACAACATGCACTTGGAATCAGCTTAATGAGTAATAAAACTGAAACTGTTGAGTTTAGAGTGGCTTCATGTTTTTAAAAATGAAAAAGGCAGATATTCAGGAAGCTATAGTGCCTAACAATGGAGCCATGATTCCTGACTAGAACCTTTAGCCACTACAATAATAATGATAAAATATAGATAAAATAAAATTGTCAGCTATTCATGCCTTTGAAAGGTCTGAGGAAATTCTTATGGAAATAAATTAAAAGATACAGTATGCCATCTTACCAATATGAGCTCTGTCGGAAATTATTAATCTTTTTTCCCAGCCTTCTAGTCCTTAAAAACAAGTAGAAAAAGTTTGAATTATGTTTTGCATATCAATTTGCTTTTCATGATGCAATAAGCAACACTTCTAATGACTAATTATAGATTTAAAAATGGAAGCTATTTAAAGAAGCACCAAACTGAGTCGCCATCTTATTTCAAAAAAAGCATACATAATTGTTAAGGTCTGACTTCAACCTATAAAACCAGGAAATGCAGACTGCTTATCCCAGGTTGAAACTTCTAGGTATTCAACACACTATGGGAATTTTTCAAGTTTCTCACTTGCTAAAACAAGCTCAGTGGTCCTGCTGGCAATGTTAGAATTTTTTTCCTTTTGGGTTTCTTTTTACGCCATTTTCTTTAAAAACAGCTACAGGAGTTGGATAAATACATTTTCCATCAGATTATTATCTGGCATTCCTATCATTGGTTGTAAGTCCATTATTTAACACTTAGTTTAAAAAGTGAGTTTTTGAGCCAATAAATGATAAATGATTGCATGGCATCTGTTTTCATTTTAGTATATTTTTCAAACTGTAGCAAATGTATGCTGATTGTATGTGACTGCACACAAACAGCATCTTGTTTTCATATATTAAGTCTGTGGTTTAAAACTGACAAAAATACCTACGGGTAATTCACATTTTAGAATGCATCCTTCTAGGAGGTGCTAAGGAGACTCCTGATAGGAGCTGAAGAGACTAAGAGAGCTCTGGGAGACTTTGCAGGGTTGCTGCCAGAAGCAAGCACAGAGGGGAGCTCCGGCAGGACACAGCCATCTTGTTTCTCATGGGTTCTATAGGCAGCGCTGCTAGCTAGATCTCTGTGAGAAAGCACCACTGCCCCTTTTAAAGTAATACCTTAAAAAGCTGCTCTCACCTTTTCCTTTTTTTACGTTTTTTTCTGCTTCTTCAAACAATCCAGGCAAGTGAATCACCACACCATTCCCTGAAGGAAATCAGGAACAGAGTTTAATGTATGATGCCAGACATGAAAAATTAGTATCTTACAAACTCATGGTTCACTTCTCTACATAAAGAATACTTTAAGATATCTATTTAAAACTGTTCCATTATACTACTTTCATACTTAGGAATTTAAGGTATAAGAGACTCCCTGATCTACAGCTAATGTACTTGGGTCCCTAGCTGCATGCACTGAACCCCCCCCAAATCAGAAATTTTACATCTGAAGGGGGTCATATGGTGGCGGGTGCCTTTTTTGGGACTTGCTGGCCCTGGGCTCACTATCCCTCATTCCAGTGAGAGAGGAAAAAAGTATTATTTATAACCATTGAGAGGGGTATTTGGTGGACACTCACTGAGTTTGAAGTGAGAAAGAAGTGTGGGAAGGGATTCTGGAAGAAGGTAAAGAGAGAGAAAATGGGAAGAAAGGATGGAAGAGAAGAGAAAGAACAGGAAAGAGGAGTTATAGTGCTAGGAAAGATGAGAGTAAAACAAGAGCAATAAAGCAAATGAGAAAAAGTGACCAGGGACCAAAATTTCAGAACTAAGTGAGGACAATGCAATGAGGCTGCAGCGACTCTTTGGGTCCAGTACCCAAGTCCTTCTGAGCCAGAGGAGAAAAAGGGTAAGAGGAGCTGGAAGTTCCTGACTTCCTATGCCCTGAGCTGCAGTGGGTGTTGACTGCTTCAAGAATAGAATTTCAAGAGTCTGGCCTGCTGTTAAAATTGCAGTTTTGGATAATGCCATACTCACCAATGAATGCAGTGACTTTTGGATTGATGATCCCACTGGGTAAGAGATGAAAATCATATTCCACGGAATCTACAACAACAGTATGCCCAGCGTTGTTGCCGCCCTGCAAAATCAGACAATGTATTGCCTTCAATAGGACTGCATTCCAGAAGGGTAGCCATGCTACTCTGTTCTTAGCAAAACGAGAGTTCTGTGGCACCTTAAAAACTAACACATTTATTTGGGCAGAAACTTTTGTGGGCAGAAACCCACTTTGTCACATGCATATGACTGAATATGCATGTGAATATGACTGAAGATCAACAAATATGGAGAAGTGGAGTGTGGGCAAACTTGGTTTCCCTCCCAAATTTGCAACTTCCACATGTCTGTTCTAAATAAGAGGGAGTCCAAGGGAACCATCTTGATTAACTTAACAATTTCAACTGCTGTTCTTTTTCTTTACCTGCTTTTAACACTTACATGATTACACTTTTTTAACCTATGTTCTCTCCCTCTCCCCACCCCCAGATTAACCAAAAGCCTTTTGGATCACATTTATAATGGTACAGTCTAATGGGTAAGTCACCACATCCATGGTAGAAGCATAAACACTTTAAAATTAGTGATAATACACAACTGTTCTTTGCAACTATGAACATATACATAGCTCTGTTGAATCCCAAATGTATACTATAAACACATATGCACACTGCTATGGACAATTAGTTAAGTCTTTGAGACTGCAACATGAATGGAGATGAGTCTACAAAAACACCATTAGTACAGTTATACTCTAAGTTTTGTTAAAATCCTCAAGATGGATCTGTCCAGTGGCCTAACATCTGAATGCTCACAATTTATATTCTGAACAGTGTCCAGTGCATATTGTTCTGACCGATGTTCAGCATGCATGAATTAGCCAAGCCTATTTCCTCAGCCAGAAGGGACACCTGACCTTTCAAGGTGATCAGAACAGAGCTGTTAAGGGGTGGAGGTCTAGGACAAGCCAAAACATGATCTTGCTGAGAAACAGAAGACCTCTTTACATAAAATGAATTGGTATGTGGTAAACTTGGTTCTTTCCACTACCACAAAGGAGGGAGGGTTAAAAGAAAACACGGTATTAAAGGATTTATTAATTGGGTAATTTGGCTAGAAACCAAAAAGGGAAGTCTGTGAGTCTTAAAGGGGACAAAAATAGCTGTAAAGATTACATAATAGTTACCAAATATCCTTGGCATTTCTTGATTATGTGTCTCAGAATAAGTTTCCATCTTCCCGGATTATTCTCTATTTGTTTATAAAATACAAAGACTCATATACAATAGCTCTTTTGACCCCAAAATTTATACTCATGGGTGTATGTTGCCACATGCGATAGGAGGGCTCCATGGTAATCTGATAATATTTCAAAACTATTTTATTGTCTCACTATTAGTATGCACTTCAGGATCTATCGTGGGAATGTTTACCAAGATCCACAAACATTCTCTTCTTGTTCTAAATAGTAATGAACACTTAAATCTAGATAGGAATTCTCAACTTGTGGAAAAATGTAGTTCTGTATTCAAGAACAGTAGCTACAGTTAAGCACTTGTGCACAAAATAGTAATAATTTCCCTCCTTGTGCATTTCTCTTCACTTTTGTCTCTCCCTGCCCCCTTCTCAAGGCACAAAATGGGGTTCTCCTCTTTTTACTTCAACAGGCCCTGCATTCTTTCTGGTGATAAGGCAGTTGTACTCAGAGTAGCCAACCACCTTACTCTGCAGATAGAAAGCAGTAGCACTTCGCTTTTCTCCAATGGAGGTAAGGTAAACTAGGGTAAAAGTGCAATGCTTCAGCACTGCAGTAGAGGAAGTCCAAACTCAGTAAGATGGAAGGAAGAGGAAAAAAAGCCTGAACTGCTTCTTTTGTAGTGGAATGAACAAGTCTAACCCAGTGAAAGCCCATGAATGAGATATTAACTTGAAATACCTTAGAGAAAATTTACTGGATGATTTAATTTCGTGTTTTACCTCACAAGTTATTTCAAATGGATAGTTAACACTAGAAAAGGACTATTAAAAGGAACTGAACGGAAAATTTACCACTGAGGAGATTGTCAGGATTAACCATAAATTCGTAGGTTTTTAAAATTAGCCACGCTAGTGGTGCCATGCAAACACCACAGCATGATGTTCAGTGGCCATGTGTTCTTGAACAGTGTGTAACACATACAAGCCTAGACTGATCCATTCACGTGAACATATTTGTCATTTTTTGTTTGTGTTAAGATTTCCCCGGCGCCATTCAATGATGGCAGTATGGATAAAAGTGTGCTGTATAGCAAGCTGTTTTGGGCACATTCAGCACCACAAATTACGCTGAATGGCTACATTTTACTTGACAGCATTTTATCCTGTAATCCTCAACACCAATTTGTATCATCTTATTTCTTTCATTCATTTAGAAAGCTGAAATTAAGTAACTACATTAGGGAGTAGCTATCTCCAATAGTATTCAGGTCACAAAATTAGTCATTTAAAGCTTTAAAAACCCCAAACAAATAAATCTTTGTGTTTCTGATGAATACTGCAAGTTTATCCATGTTAACGTGCAATGCAACAAATCCCAAAGAATTCGCTTAGAAACTATTAATCGGAAATCCTTGATAACATGGAACTAGGACAAATCTTGACCAGCCAAATTTTCTAGATTGAGTATGTGCTTATATTTTGTGCCAGGTATGGGGAATAAAGAGTTAGTGCAGATTTACCTTTAATCAGCAAGATTTTGGCCAATATCTACAGCAATTTTTTGTTTAGTTTGCATCTCCACTTGGCCCTAAATATATTGGAATAGCTTAATTGACTATTAATGGGCAAAACACATTTAAGAGTCAAAACATTCTAGTAAGAGTTAGGGATGTAAAATATTAAATGGTTAGATGGTTAACCGATTTGTATTAGTATTACCATTAAGACTAATATTTCTCTGTTAACCGGCAGCGGGGGATTAACTGGCAGCGTGAGCTCTCCAGCTCCATGGTGACAGTGTCGAGCCATGGCAGGGGCAGCTACGCTGCTGCCCAGGGAGGCCAGGGCCCTGCTGCAAAACACTGGGGACCATGGGTCCTATACAGGTGGTTCCACATGGAGCTGGGCTGGGAACACCACCCGGGGGCTGAGGGTAGGTGGCAGGGTATGGGTGGGACACAAAATTATATTGGTTAAACTGTTAACTGATATAATTTTAATAGTTTAAATTATTACCTTTTATAACTGATATTTAGCAGACTGCTACCCCAAAAAACTTTAGTCCCTATTAGCCGAAACAGTAAGTATCAGAAACTACTTCTACAACTATGGAGTTTTTTGTTTGAGAATGTTATGCCAATTTTAGAATGAGCCAAATGTTTTTTGTTTTTTATAACACTTTAATAAGAGCCTATTAACGTTTCAAAAGCTCATTGTTTGTCAGCATATTAAACCAGCACTCACAAAAAGTGCATGCTATTATAAATGAATTTTGAACTGTTATGTAATTTAATATATTGTGCTTCAAGTACTGGCAATACTGGCATGGGGGTGGAGGTGGGGAAAAGAGGTTAAAGTGGTTTCCCCTTAGCTGTGCCAAGGAATTTGTGTGGACAAGAAGAGAAAGGTTCCCTACATTCCACTGTACTAGAGATTTGACTTATTTGAAAGAGTATGCAATACTAGTTGTGATTTTTTTGTTTCTTTGCAGTTATTCAGATTACTGAGTGAAATATTTGTTGATGATGCTAAAATCCCTTAGTAAGCAACATTTTTTATTTTATTTATTTTCTATTACTGAGGCTGTCATCATTTGCAGAAGAGGACTTGGACAAGGAAAAAGTAAAATAAGGTATGCCTCTTTTCCTGTTGTACAAAGAAAAGTAGTATCTCTGACATCAGCAGAATGCTTTTAATCCTAAAACTGGGATCTGATTTCACCCCCGTAACATACTTCTCCCTCTGCTTTCTAGCTATTACAAGCAGGGGCATTTTTACTCTTCTGTCCCATTATATTCCTCCCCCCCCCCATAGATTCCCAGGACAGAAGTAACCATTGTGATCATCTAGTCTGACTTCTTGTGTAACACAAGTCATAGAAATTCCCAAAAATAATTCCTAGAGCATATCTTTTAGAAAACATCTAGTAAACTTTTCCACCACAACTCTTGGTAAACTGTTCCAATGGTTAATTTCTCTCACTTTTAAAAATGTATGCCTTACTTCCATTCTGAATGTCTATCTTCAGCTTCCAGCCATTGGATCATGTTGCATCTTTCTCTGCTAGATTGAAGAGAACATTAAAGAGCTGTTCTCCATACAGGTACTTACAGACTGTAATTAAGTCACTTCTTAACCTGCTGTTTGTTAAGCTAAAAAATTGAGCTCCTTGAGTCTGTCACTATATACAGGCATATTTCTAATGCTTTAAATCATTCTTGTGGCTCTTCTCTGAACCCCCTCTTCTTGAATTGTGGACATCAGACCTGGACACCATATTTCAACAACAGTCACACCAATGCCAAATACAGAAGTAAAACAACCTCTCTACTCCTAGCATCCAAGGATCAACCTCAGCTGTGGCCAAAAAAATCAAACATGAGCTCCTAGTGTGATGCTGATTATTCAACACCCTCAAATCTTTTTCAGAGTCACAGCTTCCCAGGAGAGAATCCCCCATCCTGTAAGTATGGCCTACATTCTTTGTTTCCAGAAATATACATTTAGCCATATTAAAACAAATATTGTTTGCTTGCTCTTAGCTTCCCAAATGATCCAAATCGCTCAATATCAGTGGCCTGTCCTCTTCATTATTTAGCACTCCCCCAATTTGTGTCATCTGCAAACTTTATCAGTGATTTTATGTTTTCTTCCAGGTCATTGATAAAAATGTTAAATAGTGTAGGACCAAGAACTGAATCCTGTGGGACCCCACCAGAACACATCCATTTGACAATTATTTCCGCATTTAGAGTTATATTTTGAGAAATAAAAGTCAGCTTAATTAATTTAATATGTGCCACGTTAATTCTGCATCTTTCTAGTTTTTTTTAAATCAATATGTTATGCGTACCAACGCAAGTGCCTTACAGAAATCTTAGCGTATTGCATCAGCACTATTACCTTTATCAACCAAACTTGTAAGCTCATCAGTAAAAGAGAGATTAAATTAGTTTGACAGGATATATTTCCCATAAACCTATGCTAATTGGTATTAAAGGTATTAATTAATTAATTCTTTATTAATCAAGTCTCATATCAGCTACTCCTTTATCTTACCCGAGATACGGGTAAGGTTGACAGGCCTATAAATTACCCAGGTCATCCTATTCGCCCTTTTCAAATATTGGCACATTAGCTTTCTTCCAATTTTCTGGAACCTCCCTGGTGTTCCAACACTTACGGAAAGTCCAGTGAGCTTCTCAGACACCTGTTTTAAAACTCCTGCATGCAAATTATCTGGACTAGCTTATTAAAAATGCCAAATTAAAGTAGCTGCTGTATAACACTCTCCTGACATACTAGTGGAATTGAAAGAGTATCATCATATGATATGGTTACATCATATATTTCCACAAATACAGAAAAGTAATATTTATTGAATGCTTCTGGCTTATTATTAAATCTACCATCTCCATTTAGTAATGAAACAATATATTAAAAACTCCTTATTGTCCTTAATTCAGCTGTCCATTCATTTCTTCTTGTGTCCCTTTGCTTTCCTGATCAATTTTTGACAATTACTAGTAATGAATATTAATTGGGAACTATCAATTTGCCCCTTTCTTCCATTTTTTTTTAAAGTAACTGTCTCTACTTCCCCTCTAAACCAGGTCAGTTTTTTTAACCAATACATCCCTCTTCTTCGATTGTGGCTTTTGGGGCATCTAGTAAAGTGTTCTTAAACAATTCCCAATTATCATTTGTATTTTTCTGATTGAATTCTTCTTCCCAGCCTCAATCCCCTCGTCTGAGTTAACAGGTGCAACGTCTGCCTCTAATGTTAGTTACAGTTCCAAAAGTGAGACCAGAATAAAACTGACTAGGATCCTTGTCGGTTTTACCGCTGGAAACAGGGGCATGAAACACGGCAGTGGAAACTGACAAGAATCCTGGTGATTCTCACTGTGCTGCAGCTTGTGGAAACTGCTTGCAGCAGTGCAAGCAGCGGAGTCCTCTGTCAAGTTTGGAAGAGCACATATCACCTTAACCTCGGTGGGTAAGTGCACCATAAGGGCTAGAACTGTTATTAAAAGCTTAGACGCTGCAAAAGATGACAGTCATCCATGAAAATTTTCTAATCACTGTGGTAAGTGGATTTTTCAAGCCCTGACTACACAAACTCTAAACACACACACAGCTCAAACAGACAGTTAACTCGATGGGTATGGTGGGGGAGTTATTTTTTCATATTGGGGGTCGACTGCTGGATTAATGGATATCATTTATGGCAGTTGGCAATATAATTTGATACATGGATTTAATTTTATGACGTGCTCTGAAGAATTTATTGGATAAACAATATATAAATGACTATTAAGACACTGCAGTGCTTTGTTTAACCCTAAAGACAGTATCTGAAGCTAACCAAATTGTAGTACTCTTTTAGAACATTCTTAAATCAATAAAATGTTAACAATTCCATTTTACACAAAGCATAGGCACAACGTAATCACTAATCTACAGGCTTTAAATTAGTTACTCTCCTCTACAGTACTTTAATCAGATTGTAGTTTCAGGATAGTCAATACTGAAGATAAAGAACGTTATTTCAACCCTACTACTGCAGTGTGCTAAGATTACTACATGAAACATAGTATGGTCCTAGATCATGAGCTGATAATCCTGAAATATCCAAGTTATTCAACAAGCAAAGAAGTACATGAACAGCTAATAATTAATTAGTATGCCTCATTTTTTTAAACACAAAAAAATGCAAGAAAGAGACCAGAGTATTCATAGTACAATACACTATCAGTTTAGTTAGTGCTATTCAGTTTCAAGTAACTTTCCCCTTTAAGTGGCTCCCTATGAAACATCGGTACTAGAATCTTGCCTAACAGAAAATTCCTCAAAAGCAAATGTTAGTTCTGCCAAGAACTAGCCTTTTCCCTATTTTGTGGTTTCTTGCTAAAGATAAGATTATAGTGCTAAGGATTTTAGACTAGATCCACCTGCTGGGCACATACCGTGAGAACTCATAAAAATCTCTACAACTTTGTTATATTGGACTTTATCTACTATAAACAGTCTCAGAACCTCTTCTAAAATATATACTACAATGTGTACAGCATTATTTACAGAATGCATAGAAGGGATATAAAAGATAACAGTGTGGACGGGAGCTGTTGAACATCTGGGGGCTATTTGATAAAACATGTTACAGGAACACCCTTTGGGCAGAAAGCTTTGAATGGTTCACACCTTCTAGAATTAAAATTTGCAACATGACCATTCTGCTACTAGCTAACTTATTTTTATTGGAAGCAAATCCTAAGGTTAAACTATTTAGACTAACAGCTCCTATTGGCTAAGATCTGGTTCTTCGATGTTGGAAAGAGATATTTTTCACAAATACAAGAACCCTACAATTAAATGATTAAGATAGCAACTTTGGAGAGTGTTACTTACGAAAGACCGGCCAAAGTCTGAAAGAGTGGTCTAATTTTTCAGTTTATTCATATTGATTGGAAATTGTTCCTAATATGGCTTGAATGCTAAATTATTTTGAACACAAATGATTTCAACATTTAATCAAACTGCAGCATATATATAGCCTTCATCCTCATTATTCACTGATTTGAGGGGCACTGACTTTCTTGCTTGAAATGTAAGTTTTTAATCAACAATTCTAGAACCATTACTTCAAACAAATTGAGAATGTAACTGCAGCTTTAGCTCATTTTTTCTGAAATTCTGAATGCATTTGTTAGTGCTACAAAAATATTAAGGCAAAAAGTACTTCTCTTACAGTAGTATAGAATGATACCAGGGGAGGTTACACAGTGCAGTAACTGGAATTCTTTGAGATGTGTGTTCCTGTGGGCATTCCACTACAGGGGCACAAACGTCCTGCACCTTTGATTGGAGATTTTTTGTAGCAGTGCCTGTTCAACCTGCGCATGCACTCTACATATCCTCATGCCCTATACTGAAACTATATTGGGCTGTGCTGGCAAAACCGTCCTTGGTTCCCTCTCTACTAAAAAGTCCCACAAAGGGAAATCAGAAGCAATGGGGAAGAGGTAGGATCGTGGAGCATTGTAACCTCTCCTCTTTCAAGTAGCATCCCTCTGGGTGCTCCACTTCAGGTAATTCCCTAGATGTAACCCCTTAAGGAGGTGGCAGTATCACAGTACAAACTGCATTGCGTATTACAGCATCTGATCTTGCAGCATGAACCAAAGCCTCAATGGGTGGAAAACATATGCACCGAGGACCATCTTGCAGCCTGGCAGATTTCAGCAACTGTAATGTCCCTGAGTAGGGCTACAGAAGTAGACTGTGATCTAGCAGAATATACGTAGTGACTCATAGGGGAGGTGAAACCTCAGTGAAACTGTAACCGGCAATAATGCACCCAGAGATCCATTTAGAAATCTCTGAGTGGAGATAAAGACTCCCCTAGAACTATCTCCTATAGAAACAGAGTCCAGTGGTCTTTCTGAATGGTGCCCTCTTAATATCTAGTGCATGGAAGGCAGACTCCTGTGAAGACAGACACAGCTTAGAAAAGAAAACCCGTTTATGTGAAACTCAGAAGAAACCTTTTGTAAAAATTTTGGACGGGGTCATAATGCTACCTTCTCCTTGGAGTAATAATACAATAAATGGAGGGTCTGCCCTCATCTGCACAACCCTTCGAGCAGAAGTGATAGCCATAAAAAAAAAGCTACCTTCATAGCCAGATGTAGCTCAAGGGGTTGTTTCATGAGCCAATAAAGAACAAGGCCGAGATCCCAAAGTGGCACAGGGGCTCTGAAAAAGATTCATCTCACTATGGAATCTCACTATGGTTGGAAAAGCAAATATTAAGAAGTCTTCTACTAGCACATGGAAAGCTGTTATAGCTATTAAATGAACCTTGATGGAAACTCATAGAACAGCATGACCTTTCAATTTCAATGTTAATCCAAAGATTGTGGAAAGAGACAACTGGAGAGGTGAAAGATGGCACTGATTACACGAGAGATGATATTTTTTCCATTTCTGAAGGTAAGCGTGTCTTATAGAGTCCTTTCTACTATTTGAAAGTACATTTTGTACTCCTGATAAAAAAAGGCTGCCTCAAGTCCTGAGAACGATTAAGGAACCATGCTTATAGTTGCAGAATGTTCAGATTTGGGTGAAGTGTCTAACCTGGATCCTGAGACAGCAATTGAGGATTGATCAGGAGCTGCCATGGAGGGCAAGAGGTTATTTTGGAGGTAAGGAAACCCAACTTGACCAAGTCAGGCTTGGTCTTTCTGCAATTTGATGAACTTTTAAAAACAGTGAAGTTGGAGGATGGGCATAAAAACTTTTTTTTAGAAGATTTTTTTTGTCCTCTTCACGAGAAAAGCATCTCCAAGAATTTGTAGATTGAGTCTCCTCTGGAAAAAAGTTTTTTGTGCACTTTGTGCTGGCTGAAGTCCCTAAGCCATTGATATTTTGTGGAGGACTTGAGAGTTCAATTCCCATTCGTAATTTAGGGAGAAATGTCTATTGAGGTTGTCTGCCATGGTGTTTCATATATCTGGGAGATAAGAAGCTATTCCTGTTGTGACCATTTGCCTTGGACTACGTGAGGACCCAAGTGTGCTCCCCATCCCAAGACAGAAGTGTCCAATGTTAACATGACCATAGGGAGATTCTGATTGAATGGAACTCCTGTACAAACCTCTCATAGAAGGATTTTTCCACAAAGCAAATGACTGAAGGACCCGGCTGAGTACAGACACCTGTTTGTTCAGACTGTGTTTGCTGGAAACAAACTGTCCTGAGCCATCCCTGGAGACACTGAAAATGCAATGTGCTTTTTGTAATCACAGAAATGCAAGCTGCCATGCATCCAAGAATTTGCAGACATATCCCTGCTGGAACTTGAGGGCTGAGCTGCATTCTTTGGATAAGGCTCTGTACAGCAAGGACTCTGTCAGGAGAGAGATAAGCTCTGCCCACTACTGAAACCAAAAATGCTCCTATAAGGAGTACTCACAACGTAAGAGTCAAAATCAATTTCTTGAGATTTATTTATTGTTTGAACTGCCAACCATACTTCCCATGAGGCTGATCTTTGAGGAGCCAGTCATCAAGATAGGGAAAGATTTATTCCTAGTTAAGGGAAGAGAAGATCAGACTTCATAGCAGAAACTCTAATGTCTTCTTGTCAGTGTCAGTATAACTGCTTTGGGATGCAGAAACATTGCCGCCTTATCTGTCATAAAAATTTTCTCTATTCTGGGTGGCTCAACTATTAGTCATAGGATAAAGCAAACAAACAATGACTTGTTCTCCAGTGTACCACTCACCACAGCGTAAAAGTCTGAGATGAAAAAGACTACATAGGTCAACTTTATCATTTCCCTGCCAATGAAAGATTTTTCCCTACAATGTATTCTCTCTGCTTTTTGCAATGTTTGAGCCTTTCATGAACAGAGTAAATGCATGAAGTTTAAAGCCTTGTGTTGCAGGAAGGCTCCTGAAAAAGCAAAATATTCTTCTGCATATGGACATATTCATAGATTCTTTGAGTTCATAATTTTAGCTTCTCCTTCGAATAGTGATCCTGTAGGTGCTCTACTTAAGGAGTGCATGCAACCTACACTTCTGATCAGAGACTTTTGGTAGCAGTGCCCATAAGTCTTCGACTTGCACCCTATATTTCCACGTGCCCCTTACCAAGGTAATATAGGGCTGTATGGATTAAATGACTTCAGTTCCTTCTCAGCCCCCTTTGGCTAGAGATGGAGTTTTGTGTGTGCCTGTTTGCTCTTTATGTTAGTAATTAATTCTTTATTAGTGGTAGGTTTTGTACATCGTAGTTGTTGGAATGGTTGTTTCTGGAATTTTTCCCCTATGAGGGGTCGAAACAAATTTTTTCTCTGTCTGGGATGCCAGGCTCCCTGGGATTTAAAAAAAGTTCCTCCTGCCAGGAAGCCTTTCCCATCTGTGACAGGCATTCCCCAAGCATATGCTGTTTGGTAGATGCTCCCATCTCTAGAAAGTATAAAATCTGTACTTCTTTTAAAGAGAAGATCCTATAAGGACAGTCAAATAAAGTATAGGCTCTTAATGATGAAGCAAGCATTAAGACCCAGGTGCAGAGAACACCTCCATACAGGGATCCTCCTCTTCTATCAGTGCCCTTCTATGTTGACATCACAGTCACAGACAACTTCCATGGTGAAGACAGCATTGAGGTCCCAGTCTTCAACACTCTCCACGAGTGAGGTGCTGATATCCATGTTGGTGATGCCGAGAGCTTCCCACTCAAAAGACTAAGGAGGGGGATAAGAAGAGCAAAATGGAGAGTTCCTCCTCAAAGATTTGGTCAGCAGAGACCTCAGGCACCAAAAGGCATGCTAGTGAGGCACCAAGCACTTTGGGCATTGTGAAACAGTCTAAGACTTGAAGTCCCATACTCAGCAGTAAAGGGTTCAGTACTAAAGACTACTGTTACCAAGAGAGCAGCTTCAATGGAATCCACGGTCCCCCTTGCTACCAACACCAGCATCCCGGACAATGGTATCAAGAACATTGGTGCCTGTACCAAGTTCTGTTGTGCTCCCGGTACTGCAGAAATTCCAGTATCCCAAAGACCGTATGGTACCGAATGAGCCTGAGTCTCCCCTCCTTGTGACCTCCGAACACTTCTCAGGACCAAGCTCTGCAGTCACTGACAATTCATGTTTTTGCAAGACCTACCTCTTCCCCAACTTCTATGCACAAAGAGGGGTTGTTACCTCCTGTATTATATGTGGAGGAGCTATCTAACACAGAACTTTTCATTCAAGGCTCTCCAATTTACTCCAGGTGATGTTAATCTCCAATACACATGCAAGAAAGGCAGGATACCAGATCCCTGCCTATCAACACTTGGGATAACCAATGTTGGATACCCTCCCCCTTGGTCCTTCTTGTTGGCCTTACTGGAATCAATTGGCAATGTACTGTCAGCAATTTTGCGAGTCCCTGATTTAGTCCTGTACGGAACACAGAAGGCTTCATTCCCTGGTACCATCCATCCATCCCTCCCCTCTACTCTGAGTCAGCAGAGGAGAACTTTGAGGAACAAGAAGCAAGACCAGACAAGGAAGTTACCCCTCTTACAAGCATACCTTTGTGAGGACTTTCAGCAATTGTAGGATCCCTGACACCTTGCATATTCCCCTAGAAGCAGTCCAGGAATCCCATCACAAGCTCCTGGACATACTGCACACTTCTGCTTCAGTACAGGCAGCACTGTCAGTTAATTAAGCTATTCATGAGGGAGCCAAAACTACATGGTGAACTGCAGCATCGCCCCTTCCATACCATGCAAGCTGGCCAATAAACAATACTATATCCCAGCCAGGGATTCTACATTTTTTGTTTTCTCACCCAGCACCAAATTCTCTGTTAAGGGTACAGTCAAGGAAAAAGACAGGGAATATACCCCGTTATGGGGGGGGACCAGAAGTTTCTAGATCTTTCTGGTTGTAAAAGCTACTCTTCAGCAACATTACAGTTCAGGATAGCTAATCGCCAGGCACTAATGTCAAAATAAGACTACCCGAACTACAAAAAGTTTAATGCTTTTATTGACCATTAGCAACAAGAACACCAAGAACAGTTTAGCACCATAATAAAGGAAAGTCAGCTATTAGCAAAAGCATCCCTGAAGACTTCCCTTGATGCAGCGGACACTGCAACCAACTCTGTTTCCAATGCAGTAGTAATGAGATGAGATTCCTGGCTTCGTTGTTTGGTTTTCTGTGAGGAGTACAATTGATAATGGAAGATTTGCCTTTTGAGGGCCACAAGCTCTTCATGGGCTCCATAGACGACTCATTTCGTATTCTAAATGACTCTAGGGCAACACTTAGGTCTCTAGGGACATACAGACCTGCAAACAAGAAAATTTAGCAGATCTCAATATGCACAAAGATCCTGTCCTTTTCAATTGTCATTTTCCATGGGCCACCAGAACTACTGGCTAAGAGGTCGAGATTTACTAAAATGTGAAGTGTACAACTACTTTGACTGCATCATCCAAATGCCAGTTTTGATGGTTTGGTCAGGAGTCCAAATTACCCAATAACCAGGGTTTCTCAGCTGCATGACAACCATCATTCTATAATTTGAGCATATAATGGTCCCTCACTCTCGAGTGGGGAGGGAGGCCACTCCACCTCACTACAGGCAGACAGGAATCTATGGGGAAGCTCTGGCCCTCTGGGGAGAGGGGGCAGAGCACAAACAATCTTCAGCCCACAGCCACCTGGACAGACAGCAAATTAACAGTCTGCAGGGCTCCACAGCCTTGTTGCTAGGGTAAGCCAACAACACAGCACAGACTTTCTGGTTGGGGGGCAGAGAGCAGAAATTCATCCACTATCCCAGGGATGGGCTCAGGGTAAGGAGGTAGGGAGACCTGGGCCCAACCTACTCCACCAGGTCCCAGCCCAGGACCCTAACAGTGGTGGATAGTTCTGCCACTGGGAACCCTACTGAAAACACACTGACTCATTCTCCAGCACCAAAACCCAACTAAAGACTGGTTCGCCTGGGCTACTGTCTACCACAGTCTGGGTGCAGGGCACTGTAGTTCAAAGGTCCTCTGTCTCCTCAGGGTACCTAGCAGCCAGCAGTCCCCATGGTTCCTCAGGGCATTTGCCTGGCAGCAGTCCTGGAAGCTCCTCAGGGTACCCATCTGCCTCCTCTAACAGCACAGCACAGCTCCACTCAGGGCCTACTCTGGGATCCTGACGAGATCCCAGCTCCCTGGAAGAGATATCTGCTTTCTCCAGTGTTTCTGCCCCAACTGAACTCCAGGGCTCTCCTTTTATATTTCCTGCCCCATCCCAGGATTTCTGGTAAGGAGTGTGGGGCGAATTTAGCGCCATCCACCAAGAGGAGCATAGTGGTCCCTGACTTCATAGGAAGACCACTCTGTCTCACTATAAAAGCACCATCTTTCTCTATTCCATTGACCAGGGGAGGCTGTAACATCAGACAGATGGGTGTAGGAGACAATTTACATCAAGTTATGCTATCCAATTTACCTCCATCCTACCTAGTTTGGTTCCATGGTTATGGAACATAGTTACTGAAATTGTATTTGTTACCTTGTTAGGAGACAGCAAGCTGTAACTCAAGTTTCTTGACACAGTTGTATTTGCAACATAAAAGTGACCTTTACTTGTTGATCTCTGAATAATCAGAACTGGGAATACTCCTACAAGACAAGAGATTACCAGTGGAAGTGAAGGAGGTGCCTCGTATGCTACCTAACGTGACACTGTTGCTCATAAACCTGGTCAAGTGTTTGATTAAGCAAAGGAAAGCATCTTGGAAATCTCTGTCCTGTTAATCCTCTTCTTCAAAAATGTTGCCCATCCTGTGGTCTCTTGGAATTCAAAACCTAGCTGTAGCTCAACTTCAACTTTGCTGCTCAAGGTCTTCCAAATCAGCTACCAGGACTATCAAATTAACAGTCCCTTTTACATCCAGGATTTAAAATTAGTCAATATCACGTTTTCAGATGTTTACATCTGAAATTTCGTAGCGTTATAACTGTAGGAGACCCAACTGAAAAGATGATCGGGGAATGATCGGCAGGGCTTACCATGTCTGGTTTTCCCCGCAGCCTTTCTGCACAGGTCCAGGGGGCCGACAGCTGGAGCCATGGAGCTTCCTGCATCCAGGGGAGATTTCCAGAGGTGGGTCTGACCCGCCCCAGGAAGGGCCCCTTCAAAGGAAGAGGAAGTCACATCCCTGGCCAGGACTAGCAACTGGAGCCCTGCACAGGGTAGGAGCCCCTGGCTGGGCATGAGATTTCACAGGGAAGGTCAGATTTCATGGCCCGTGCCGCGTTCTTCATGACCATGAATTTGATAGAGCCCTACTCATGTGGCAACACATGTACAGACTTAACTCTTCAAATGTAAAACTGAGAAAGCTATTGCCTAGTTTAAACTACCATTTTATTGGAAGTCTCCTATTGTGGCACTACCTCCTTTTCTGCCTTAACAGTGCTGCTGCTAGCATAAATGTGTTGGACATTAGTTCAACAGTTAGAAGTCAATGTTAAAAATGCCTGAGCTCTCTCTACACTAGGACTCTCCTTAATGTACTACTAGTGCAGTTGGTACTACAACTATCAACAGTTGGAGACAGAGGCAGAATCTCAATTTGTGTAAACTGTTATAGTTCCATTGACTTCAACTGATTTATGACACTTTACATCAATTGTGGATCTGCCCCTCCCATAACACATGCACAGCCACTGAATATATAACATTGTTTGTTACAATTGCAGGGACAAGTGATGCAACACGGTTTTGGACTAGTACTCTGTTGTTGGAACAGGGGCTTCTGGGTATTTTCTAAATAAAAAGCACTGCCTTGTGAGATGGGGTTAGCGCAGGATTTCCTCAACCTTTTTGGGCTCAGTACCCATTTGTAAATGTTTATGGCCTGTTGCGAACTGGTAAGTAGTCCGGGGGTGGAGGCCCTGTAGTGGTTTTGGTCAGGTTACCAGATTTTTACTGCATGAATAGCCCAAAGTTACTTAAACTAGTCCAAAAGTAACCCAATCTATTTATTGAAACAAAGTTTCAAAATAAGTGGAAGAGGGTATGTGGGGGAGGATTGCTGGAAGGGTTTGCATGTGTACTGGGAGAGGGCATTTGGGAGGCCCTGGAGGGGGTACCTGCAGCCTCATGCTTTAGGTGGGGGGCAGTGTTGCGCTCCCTATCATGGCGGCAGGGCAGCTGGTACAGGTTAGGATGCAGCAACAGCACATCAGTTAGCGCCTTCCTGCAGGCCTCTCCCCTTCCCCAGGCAGGGCAGGCAGCCAGCTAAGAGGAACCTGGCAGCGCCGGTTACCTAGTAGGCTGGGGCCGTCACTTCACAGTAGTGGCTCCTGCAACTCCTGTGCTGTAAGGCTGGCTGGACTTGGCTCTAGGCATTGCAACCTCCTGGGCTGCAGCACCGCTCAGGCTGGTCCCACCTCCTTCACTGTACCATGCGAACCTTTGAAACATTCTGGCAACCAATTCTGGGTCCCAATCTACAGTTGAGAACCCCTGGTTTAGAGGATATGCAGAATTGGTTTAGCTATATTACTGCTTATTTCTGTCACACTGGTTAGAAACTACTATAGTAAAATTGCACCAGTTCAACTGTATCCGAGCAAAAGATCTTATAACCAGTTGGTATAACAAATCATTGCAGAGCACCTGGGATATGAGGTAGACATACTACAAAGCATCAAAAGCTCCTTAGGTTCCAATTATTGCTCTTTGCAATATTTTGTCAACTGGTTCTCTGTAAGGATTAGGCCATATTAAGAAACCTTATTTTTTTATGCAACTTTATATTACATTATCAACTCTTTGGGGCAGGGCCACTCTTTTTGTTCTGTGTTTGTACAGTGCTTAGTACAATGCGATCCTGGTCTATGCATGGGTGTCTGATGGTCCGTGGCCTGCGAGGTGCAGTAGGTCAGACTAGATGACTAGATGGTCCCTTCTGACCTTAAAGTCTATGGCTGGGGTTCTGAGGCACTACTGCTTTACAAATAATACATGGTTTGCTTAGTCACTTTGGACCAGCCACAACAGCTTTACAAACTATCTAGACCACAGGTTTTCAACCAGGGATACGTGTACCCCTGGGGGTACTTCAGAGTACTGCAGAGGATATAGAACAGGATCGGGCACCTGCAGCCCGCCTCCCAGCTGGAAGCAGGAACTAGGTGGGCAGTCGCCTACTGAGGGGACCTCCGGGTGCTGGCATTGTGAAGGGCCAGCTGGGTGCCGCCACCTCCCCACAGGCTGGGGGACTGTGTGAGGCCACTCTGTCCAAGCTGGTGCCGGGCTGGAGCAGGAGAGCCGTGCTTGGCAGGCCAGTGCAGCGGCAGAGGGGGCAGCGGGTAAGTGCTGGGGTAGGCGGCGGCGGAGCCCAGTGGGTAAGTGCGGGGGGCAACAGAGCCTGGCCAGAGGCGGGCGCTGTGTGGTGGGTAAGTGAAAGGGCTCGGAGGGTAAGTGCAGGGGGTGGGGGACCCTGTGGAGCCCAGCCAGAGCCAGCTCTGCTGCCTTGCACAAAAGGAGGTAAGCAGCATGTTCTCCCCTCTGCCCCTCCCCCGCAGGCACACACACTCCCCCCAGCAGCTGAGAAGGGGGGCACATGAAGCCTGGGGGGGGGGGGTGCCCAAAAGCAGGCTTGAGCCCTCGGTGCTGGAGACCCAGACTATGCCACTGGAGCCAGGCAAGGGGCCCACACACTGTGCTTTGCCCCAAGCACCACACCTCCCCGAGGACGGCCCTGCGCAAGAAGACTCAGAAGTGCAAAAATAAAAAATAAAATAGAAAATGGTCTTGAATGTATTTCAGATCATTATGCCTTTGATTGCAACCATGGTAACATCGAGTTAAAACCACGAAGGGATACTTCAGGTGAAACCTTGAGAACGTAGCTTGAAAAAAAAAGCTTGAAAAACTCCTGCTCTAGACAATGGTTTCTGAAACAGTTTAAAATTTTATGCATTATACCATGGCTTATACCAGTTTACACGGTTAGAAAATGGTTTGCCATACCCAAGTTACAGATGTTTAAATGAAGTTTTAACAGTTGTGCTAAACTTACAGTCCTGTGCAGATGAAGCCTAAAACAAGCTGTGCTAAAAGTTTAATTCCTAATGGGGATATGAAGGTGGACAGAGAAACAGATCAAGCCCCAGAATGTGACTAGTTGACATGACCAGGAGATAAAAGATCATTACCAAAATGTAACTCTATCCTACAAGTTATCTTTTAAAGCCAAATCCATTAAATAAAAGTATTATTAGAATCATACAGGCTGCCAAAGCCATTTTTCACATTCCTATTTATTAGACTAAGAGATTGTCAGCTAAAAAAGATAGAAGGACAACTTCTCTCTCTTCCCCATCCCCTAACCTGTCCATTCCCAGCTCACTGGAAAAAGTACACAATCTTCTGAAATAATTGCAGCATTTTAGTAACTTCTAAGAGAAACAGTAAAAAACACCTGACCTCTTAGCACAAAGGATAGTTATTACAGAATGTAACCCTTCAAGTCTTAACATGTACTTCAATAAAAAGGACTTGATTAAAAGTTATATTGAACAAAGTTTCTTTACTGTATTACTTCTTGTATTACCAAAACTACAATTTTTATCATTTATACTTTGTTCACTTTTTTTGCATTTGACTCTACGAGGACAATGAAGGTAGGTTTATCTATTTTCACCATGGCTCTCGTCAATTACTACAATGTTTCAGAGTTTGCAAAATGAAAAGATATTTTCATTTACCAAAATAAGTTTCTTGAGAACACTGCTATTCAGTTTATGTCTTATAAAACATATGCAAAGATTGAACTTTGGCCCCGAACTGCATGAAAGTATTTTTTAAAGTACCTCACCTTTAAAAAAAAAAAAACAAAAACAATCATTCTTCTAGATTGTGTCTAAAATTTTTAGACAGAACTGCTGTAACTGAAAGACTAAGAAAAAATACTGGGCTTCCCCCCAGTTTTAGTTGGAGCACTTGGCAGCACTTTGCATACAGCCAATCTGAGGCCCAGTCTACACTTACCTTGGCGATTCGGCAGCAGTCGACAGGAGATATGCAAGTGACGTAAATCACTTGCGTATTTCCCGTCGACCTTGCAGCGTCTCCTCCGCGCGGCGTCCACACTGCGCTGCGTCGAAGGGAACAGTGCTCCCTTTGACACAGCGCTACTCCACTTATCCGGGTGGTTTTCCTGCGTCGCTTCCTGGATCGACTGAGCGCATCTATGCAGACCGCTCAGTCGATCCAGAGCAATCGATGTGACGGCAGCGAATTTGCCACTGTCAGTGTAGACCCAGCCTGACTCTTTCCCTTCCATTACCAGTTTTCCTTTTGCTTGCATAGAGAGAAAATGGGGGAGAAAAAACAGCAACATGTAATGGCAATATCAGGGAAACTATCAACATTCAAGGGCATATGTAACTGATTTATTTAAAGATGAATATATTTCCAAGTTGACTGTCAGCTTATGAGAGTGATAATACATACAAACCCATATATTGTATGGCTCCTAGTTTTCACTATCTGGTCTAGAAACAAATGGAAGGGAACTAGTTTATACTAAATTTAGTCTGCAGGGAAGTTTGATGAACATCCAAATTAATTCATTGCATGGCAATTTCCCAATTACAATTCCACTCTCAGTAAAGTTGCTATGGGAAATCCTCAGCACTTTTCTTCTTCAAAACACCTTACAGACAAAAAAGGCTAAGGGAGAGAGTTACAGTGGGTATGAAAACAGATCCCAGATACCTTCCTCTCTCTTTGACAGGCTGCATGTGAGTTTTGGGCTACCAGGCACCCCCTGAGCAGAAAGGGGACAAAGGAAGAATCAGCCCCAAGGAGCGCTGCAGTTTCTAAAGCCTCTCTCATCCAGGGCAGGGATCACTTGATGTGTGGTAACCTGTTCCCTTCACTCCCTCTGAAGCACCCGTGGCCGCTGCGGGCAGACAGGATACTGGGCAGGATGGGCCACTGGTCTGAACCGGCGGGATCCTTCTGTTACCAGACTATCCCGGCCTAGCCGGGAGGGGTTTGCTGCCCGCCAAGCAAACGAGGAAGCAGCAGCAATGGGTAGAGCGCGCGCTGCGCTGCAGCCACCGCACGCCCGCTGCGGGGCCGGCCGCAGGCAGCCCCCGGCCGCTGGGACCGTTGAGGGGGGGGCAGGACCGGCACCGCTCACTTCCCTGGCGGCTGGAGACGTTGCCGGCCGCGGCTCAGACACGCAGGGGCGCCGCTTCCGGGGCATGAGGGAAGCCGGGGCCCGCGCGCTCACAATAGGGCAGAGGCGGGACGCACGAGGCGGGCTGCGGGGCCGGGCCCGGCCGGCGAGGAGCGGCTCCCGGGACGGCCCCGGTGCGGGGGGACGGAGCGCGGCTCAAGGTGACATTTTAGCCGGCGGCGGCGCCGTTCCTCACCTGGCACCTGCAGACGATGTCGGCGTCCTGGGCCAGCAGATCCACCAGCTTGCCCTTGCCCTCGTCGCCCCACTGGGCCCCCAGCACCACGGTCACCTTGTTGCCGGGGGGCCGCGCGGCGCACTCGCCGTTGGGCACGGGGGGGGCCGAGGCGCCATTCTCAGACATGGTTGCCGCAGCCGGAGGCGCCTTTGCTGCTCCCCGGAGCAGGGCACATGAGGCGGCAGGGGCGCGCTCAAAGCCTCCTCCGGGTCCCGCCTCCTCCGCGCGGGGTGAGACCGCTGCCGCATCCAGGTGGCGGCCCCTGGCTTTCCCCCTCCCTCTCCCCGGCCTGGAGCCCCGCCCTCTTATCTGCATAGCGGCGACCCGCTCACCGCTCCCTCCCGCACCACGGGAACTACATTTCCCGGCATGCAGCACGGCCGCTCCCCGCAGGGCGCCGCACTGTGCGAGCGCGGTGGCTGCTGGGGCCGGTAGTCCCCGGGGACTGCACCTGAGAGAGCCGCTCGGCCACACTATCCTGGCTGCTGCCCGCCGCCCGGGGCAGGCCCCAGAAGGACGGCCCCCGTGTGCTAGAGCGGAGCGCTGCCTCCGCCGCCTCCTCCCCCCTCCGCTGGGGGAGCTCCAGGCGGTTGTTTCCGTTGGGGCCCGGCGGGTCCGCTGTCACGTGACCGCGTGGGCGGCGGTTTGGGGCCGTTATTAGGCGGGCCCATGGCGCGATCTCCGGAACCGTCAGGGGGCGCTCCAGGCCTGGCGCTGCTGTTGTGTCTGGGCGGATGCTGCGGCGTGTGGAGGTGGGAGGCGCCATGGGGGGGCCAGAATGAGATGGGGGGGGGCTGAGGGAGCTGCGCCTGTGAGAGTCCTCAGCCCATCCTTGCAGGCGCCTGTCTGAGTGGGGGAGGAAGCCTAGGAAGGACAGACAGACAGACGGACAGACTGAGCCAGCCAGCCAGCCTGAGCCCTGCCACGGGAGCCAGTGGGGCAATAGCTTGTGACAGGCCCTGGCCCAAGGCAAGCAAGTGAGGGGCATGGTAACTGGTGTACTCCCTCATGGCTTGGCTCATCAGGTGCTGGGGTCCTAGGCTCCTCTTCCCTGCCAGCTAGGGTTGTGATTCCCCTGCTAGTGCACACATGTGCTTCCTCTTATCAAGCTAGCACAAGTATAAATGGCCGTGTAGCCCTGGTAGTGGTGGTGGAGTCACAGCTGGGCCATGCCAAGTACAAACTTGCTGAAAACGGCTGGTTGGCGCGGCTCCGCCAGGCCTCTGCTGCTGCTGCCAGTGCTGCCATGGCTACCCTGCTGGTCATACTCCTGCTAGGTCAATAAGAGCTAGCATGAGCATGTGAACTTAACCAGGGGAATCACAGCCTTAGCTCATTCTGATGATGTAGCTTAAAATGATAAAGCCCAGCGTACAGTGATCCATATAAATCAAAAAGGAAAGGGAGTAAGTGTCTGGCACGCAATTATGCTTGTCAGCAGCTCAATAACAGCTTCAGTGCAGTTTCAACTGACTATGAGTATGTTTATCCAAGCAGGAGACTCACACCCTTACCTCATGGTATAAACATAGCTTAAGCTTTGCTATATATCAGAAATTAAAGTTAGAGGGTTAGGCTGCAGTGTAGAGCTATGTGGTCTCCATATAGCCTTCTGGGCTGCTCTGTTGCCATCCTTGTGCTGTGTGTTGTGTAGGAGGTCAGACATCATTATGGTCCCTTCTCACCTTAAAGTCTATGAGCCTATGCAGTGTTGTGGCTTGTTTCTTAGTTTTCATTAAAAAACAAACAGCAGCATCTAAAGATGAGTATTTAGCAGAGAAATTAAGCTGCATGCAGCTCTGATTTCTCATTTTCTAAAATTCAACACCACTTTTATAGGCTAATCCTGCAAAGAGATCAGTAAATGTCTATTCCTTATTCATGTATGGTGAAAGCACCCTGCTTACAGATCCCTTCACTGAACTTGGGGTTTAAACAACAAACATTCAGGGTTATTTTGCTGTTTTAGGCTTCAAACCTACAAATATAAGCACATGCACAATTTTATGTGTGTGAATAGTCTCACTCCATGTTAAGCACGTAAATGAGTGTTTCCAGGATCAGGGTCTACATGTGGTGAGGCTGCCCTTTCTAACACCCCATGGACATGGTGCCAGTCTTATCCATTACAGAATAACTGTTTATAACATTAATGAAAAATAATAATGTGAATGAGAAATTTACTCTTCCTGCATACCTAAGAGGCCTTGTTCAGGAGGTGGTCTTGATGTCTAAGTAGATAGTTATACTCTTCCCTCTTTACAGAATCAATGCTCCATCCTGGTGTGGAACTTTTGTACAATGCATGCATTAGAAAGGACATTGATATGAATAATAATCTTTGATAAGTTAACCATTCTTCAGCTCTGGTTTATGGGATACTTGCTGATGGTCTGCAAAGAGCTGTCTGATCATATGGTCTTGGCTTCTTGTTTTCAGCTACTTCTATTCTGTCTTGCAAAGATCCTCAGAGTCCATAAAAGCCACTGGAAATAGGAACGTCTAGCAGCCTCTGCTAAGGACCATGGATATATATAAGAGAAAAAGAAATTAGTAGCCAAAGGAGAATGTCTGATTATGTTTTCTCAAAAAAGATTAAATACATTTTGCATTAAAGACAGCTGAAAATACAGAAATACTTTCCTTAAATCACATTTCCATGTAAACAACTGCTGCAGTTGATGCAGAGATGTTGTGTGATTGTGAATAACAGGTGAGATGATCTGTATAATCACAGAGAGGAGGGGAAGGAATCCATAAGACAATCTATGTTCATGTCCACAGTATGAAAGTATGAACAAGTTTTAGGACCCCTGTATTAAGAAATTAAGCCATGATTGCTCTACTTTCTGGAGGCTGTGGGGCTACGTGGTAGGCCTGTCATTAAGTAACTAGGAGACCACTCAGGAACGTGGAGAGCTGCAGGAAGTATCTTGATAATTCAGTAGGTGATACTTTCCTTCTGAGTCTACTGAACCAATGCCCAGCGTTGTGTTAGGCTGCACTGTTCTGCTGTAGGTGCTACTTTTCTATGAAATGTAAAGCTGAGATTCTAATGGTCATTTAGAAGGGCTTTCATCCCTTATTAGATGTCTTGGTCTAAATTTAATTTGGGTACTTACTGTCCTTACATTAACTTTCATTGACTACTATATTCTTCACTTTCTGTCCTAAACAGTTTTATAGGGTTGCTATATGCTGTTACACAGCTGACACAATACACCTGAGAAGTTGTTACATATCATTGATGTATGAGTGATTCTGGTTTGTCGTATACAAATATCCTTCCAAATTCTGCCCTCATTTACATTAGTGTAAATCCAGAGTAACTCTACTGACCTTGAATTTGGTTTAGGGTTTGTAAACTGTAATTTTATGCTTTCACACAGATATTCTCTGGCTTCCCAAAATAGCTTTGGGACCTTAGAATATTGTCATAACTTGATATCACTTTGTGATGTTATTGTAATACTGCTGTCCAAAAGGGACTTAGTCACAGTCTCGCTGCTGAGAAGAACTTAATTTTGACATTCATACCTAAGTGCATTTTCTTTGCAGGTATAAAACAAATGTAGAAAACTATATTCTCTTCACTACCAGAACCACTGTAAGTGTTTAGTAATGATCAAAACAAATCAGTGTTGATTTGTAATACAAGGCTTCCAGCCTTGATTTGTGTATAGTAGTGATTGACAATGTTTTGGGTCTAATGTGAAAGACCCTGAATTTTATAATGTCTTAATATTGTGAAATACAGTAGATTTTGTTGTATATAGGAAGATTTTTCTGTAAGGATGCTTCAAGACCAATTCAGCCAGGCCAAGCAAACTACTGCTTACACTGAGTTCTTAGATCCAAGGACCAGGTTTTATTTGAATAGGTACAGTGTGCTACACCCAGTAATCAAATGTGGCTATATTCACCAGGAGAAAGGAGAAAGGCAGAGATTCTAGGTTGTGATATGATATTTTATACACAATATTACACATCTTTATCAACATCCCCTGCTATTCATTCGCTAACTCAAATCTTTCCTTCCTTGTTGGGCAATATTTATTGCTGTACATGATCTGAATTCCACAATAAGTTACACAACATATTGTTCCCCTTTTTAGCAATAACAAAACTATCGTACTACTTGACAGGGACTTTGCATGTTTTCCCTAAACCCCTCAAACACTTAAGGATGTTCGGATCTTAATATTCTTTGTCAGGAATCTTTGTTCGCACTTTTCCATCTCCAAAAGGTTACAAAGAGGTTATAAAAATTACATTTGCATACGCAAGCCTACAAAACATACATATATATTGCTTATATATCTACATCTACATTCCTAATCAATTATCCACTAAATAAGGATTGGGTCTTTATCAGGTTATATAGGGTAAGCTCACCTAACCAAGGCTTTACTTCCTTACATTTTCTCACATTTTCCTTACAATTTCCCACTGTTACTAACACCAGTGTATTGTGAACGCACATGAACACGCTCCATTGTATATATAAACAGTTTAAAAAAGCAAATAAAGTTGAAAGGGTTAGTAATTCTCTGCACTACTAGGGAGGGAAATTCAGATTTTATTTAACTGCCAATCCTAGTCTTTTGTTTCTGTGGCACCAGGCATGGGAGTTCAGTAGAGGTAAGTTATGCATTGAGCTGAGGGAATAACTGTTTCTCTGACCCGTTGCAGAGCACAATCTAAAGAGCCCAAGGGCAGTTTTGAGTATGCTTTTTTGCGTGATGTTGGCCTTCTGTTCCCAGGAGGCAAAACAGAAATCCTCATGGATTTTAGGGAACCATGGGAGAAAAAAGAAGAAGATGAAAACTAGTTTACACTTGCTGGCATTGCTTACTGTGGGTGTCACAAAGATGGCACTTTTCAACAAGATTTCCTGCCCAGCTATCAGTGGCCTCAGAAATGGCAGTTGTAATTCAAAACCTTATTTGCAAGTTTCATAGAAGACACACCATTTTATTTGTGTAGTGTGCTTTAAATAATTCAATCAATTTTTTCCCATTGAAATTATTGATAAAACTTATTTTGAATGCAATGGGAGAAGATTGGATTTAATACCGTAGTCATTAACATGTTAAGTTTGAAGTTGTCCTTATGTATTTTTAATATTTAAAGAGTTTAATCATATCTGTGTAATAATTAAAAACTTGGTAAAAGGACATGGTTTTAAAAGCACTATACAATTAGATATAATGAAGCAAATTATATATTTGTATATGCTAGTATAAGTTCTCTACTCTTTGTTTAGATATATCTGGAGTATGAAGGTGCTTCCTTTGTAGAATGGGAAGTTTCTACATTATGTACTATTACAAATAAAAGGTAAGGATTGCAAAAGTGAATAATAAAAACACAATGGTAACTCACATTGACTTCATTGGGAGCAGAGTTAGATCAATTCTGAGTATTTTTGAAAATTCCACCGAAAGTTTGAGAAAGTGGTGTTCATATATGCATACAGGTAAGATGGACATTTGCTAAGCCTGGCACATGCGTTAGTTTGGAGATCTGTTGGAAAACAAAGTGTTATTTCTCTTAAGAATTGTGAAGTACAGATCCTTTGTCTCAGAATGAGAGTTGTGGGTTGAGATTTGCAGAGACGAGAAACTGGTCCTGAGGTTTCTATACAAGTTATATTTTAATTTAAATATTTGTCTATATAATGGAATATAGAATTAGATACTGGCACATATAATATAAAGTATTTCTAAGTATATTATTTCTCCTGAATTTCCTTGCTTATGTACTGTACACATGAGGAAAACTTGAGCCAAAAAAGCTTGGTAAATACTTTAAAATTGCATCTTCATTAAGAATTGCACATTTTATGCTCTTGTTTTTTATTTTTCTTATTTGGTCCAATGCAATTTATATGAACAATGCCCTATAAAAACATGTTCTTTCTATCTCAGACACATAAGGCATCTACCACTGTGGAACATAAGTGCTAAATTGTATTCTATGTTTGTGTTATTTTTAAATGGGAAAGTGTCTGATTCCTTGCATTGAGAGGAGCTAAGATGAATCTTCTGGAGGAGGCCACTATTTTAGACATTAGGCTGCACAAGGGTTTCTAGATACATAATGTTAAGGATACATCAATTGTGGGTGTGAAGGGGGCTGGGGAACGACACAAAATTGATTTTGTCTAGGTATTTTTATTTGATCAATATACCTAATGCATATGTGAGTTCCAGATTAAACTCAGCTATATTAGGAGTAGGAAACCCAAAATAACATTTTTTAAAGAAACGTCTCTGCCGCTAAATGACTGTTTAACCATGGTATGGTACAACCTTTAAAATGATTTCAATTTAACAGAGGAATATATGACAGCTCTTATCTGCATAGCACTGAGATCCAAAACTATCTGGAGTATAGAGTGAGTACATAAAAGTTACATTAATGCAGCATTGTGATTAAAAGTTTTAGTAAGCAAAAGTCAGATAAAAAGTGGAGTCCATTGCAGCTTTAATTTGTCTATATTGCTGTGTGTGTTTATATATGTTAAAATTTTAAAATTAGTGTACCTGTAGGCTTATTTGAATGTACAACCAGATATCACATATTTAAATAAACACATTTGAATGATTGCACATTCAGGCATATACACCTGTGTGTTAATGTGAAATGTATTATCATTAGATAACAAATTCAAATCCAGATGCAGAGTGCAGTGTATCTTACACAGATGTAGAAATATGAAATAGATAGCCAGCTATTTTAAATGTAGTATGTTTTATAAGAGTATAGCAAACTCTGTTGCTTGTCTACATATAGTTTTTATACCACTTTATGTAAGTTTGAAATTAATATGGTTGAAGCAGTGCAACCCTCTAGTATGGATGCAGTTTTACTGGTATAAAGGTGTTTTATAATGTGATGTATAGTTTAGGGTATGTCTACACTACAAATGCTATAATGGCACAACTGCAGAAGTAGTGTAGACACTACAGCAACGGAAGGGTTTTTTCTGTCACTGTAGTAAATCCCCCTCTCCGAGAAGCAGCAATTAGGTTAATAGAAGAATTCTTCCATCAACCTATTGGTACCTACATGGGGCTTAGTTCAGCTTAAGTATGTTATACAAGGCATGAAATTTTTCACAGCCCTGAGCAAGGTAGCTGGGTCCGTCCAAGTTTTAGGTATAGACCAGGCCTTAGTCTCGTAAATGTAAGGACTAAGCTATACTGGTATAAGGCACCTACATACTGGCATAGCTGGGCACACACTAGGGGTTGTACTCATTTAACTATAATGGTATAAAAATACCAACCCTGCCTGAAATAGTTACATGGTACAAAAACTATGTGTAGACTAGGTTTAAGCTGCAAACCTCCTGAGCACATTGATTTTGAACTGAATACATACCAGGCTGAAGGCATATCTCTGTTTATATTTTAATTACTATAGTTCACCTACAGCAACACTGAACTGTCCGGTTCCTGGAACTCACAGGATTAAACCAAAAGTTGTCACTGAGGTAAGCTGTCAGTAGTAACTATAAGAAAATTCATGGCAGTATTTGTCACAGAGTCCACTTTAGTGGATCACAAACTAAATATGAGTCAACAGTGCAATACTGTTGCAAAAAAAGTGAATGATCCTGGGATATATTAGCAGGAGAGTTGTAAGCAAAACACAAGAAGTAATTCTTCCACTCTACTCAGCACTGGTAAGGCCTCAGCTGTAGTACTGTGTCCAGTTCTGGGCACTACTTGTGTTTTTATACCTTCGGTGAAGTGGAGACGGCTGTTTATGTTCCTTTGACGCCACTATCAGGTCTGATTCATTTTTCATTGGTTGGTGCAGAGAAAAAAGAGCTGTAAGAGAAAATAAAAGGCGAATAAATGATCGGTAACTGTGTCATGATTGAACTGTTCCTAGTTCCTCCTTTCACATAAATATTGCATTAAATTGTACTAAACATTATATTAATGAATATAACAAACGTAATATGGAAGTCTTTACAGGTTAATTATCTGGACACTCAAAATACTTGGAGTGAAATCCTGGCTCAATTGAAGTCAATGGCAACACTGCCATTGACTTCAGTTGGGTCAGGATTTCACCTTTGGCCTCTAGGCCTCCTACTCCTGCGAACACCACACACGTGAATAGTTTCATTGAATTCAATAGGATTACTTGTGTGCATAAAGTTACATATATAAATGTTAACATGCTCAGTACCTAAGGGTGGTATCATGTAGATATATACAAACGTGAAGCATGTTCTTTTCCTGTTTTAGACATCCGAGGATACAGAACGCCATTTGCCTATCTCTGAAGATTTGAATTGCTTTTTGTGGTATGTGTTGAAAAATTCTCCAGAGCACAGGTAGGTGTGAGATCTTCTCTCTGTGTGAATATATTTGGAGATGTATAATTTTATTGTATTCATCTATCTTTTGTGATTTATCTATAGTGATTTGACACCAAAGTGTCAAATAATAATTTGTTGTGCTGCTCAGTTAAGTGAAAAAGTATGGGCTAGATATAAAGATTTTATTGTTTTTAAAAGTGGTAGTTAATTCAGGCTTGCAGCTGCTTTGCATTACTGAAGTAGTGCAAGCAGGATGGAGTGTTCCAGTGAATCTGGTCCAAAGTGTGTGCAAGCAGGCTGTCAGGTAATGTCTTTCCAGCCTGTCTCAGATTTCAGGACAGTACAAGGCAAAAGTGAACAAGAGTCCTCGTATATAATTTGCAAAAAAGTGTCAATTTTTAAAACATCCATTACTTAAAAATGGTTTGACTAACTGCCTTGAAACTTTAAAAGGATATCTATTTTAATTTACCCTGAAAGTAACTTGGGGAAAAAATATTTTTCCTGTGCAAAGTTAGGGAAATTACTATAGCTTTACATGAAAAATTCTAATTACAACTTAAATTATGGCCAGGTCTACATGCGGAAATTAAGTCGATATAACTGTAGCTCAGGGATGTGAAAAATTCACACCTCTGAGTGACGCAGTTAAAACAACCTAATTTCCACGTCAATGAGAATTCTCCCATTGACCTAGCCACCATCTCTTGAGGAGGTGGAGTATCTATGCCAACAGGAGAACACCTCCTATCATCATCTTCACTGAAGTGCTATAGCAGCACAGCTGCAGTGGTGCTGCTGTAGCAGTATGTGTGTAGACAGGTCCTCTGGAACTGGAAATACTGAGTGGCTCAGTATTTAGGGACATTTTTAATTACACAAACACAATTTGACTAGTTTTCTTCCTACTTTGCAGAAAAAAAGTTGAATGCAACAAATCTGTTGTTATAAATGATTAATTAGTGGCTAAACCACACAAATGTGCACAGCTGGGACTAGAACTACTTAATTTATCTCCATGAATATAGAGGTGAAATCTTGGCCCCACTGAAGTCAATGGCAAAATGCCCATGTTCTTCAGGGGGCTAGGATTTCTCCCCTGGTCTCTACCTCCTACGCTTAGACAGAATCTTTTGTTCTTTCTAAACGAAAACCCACTGCCAGAGGACAAGCTGCTCATAAACACGTGACCATTAAAATGAGTATTCATAGGGGGAATTCTGCATCAAAAAAAGGAAAAATTCTTGACACAATATTTTAAAATTCTGCATATTTTATTTGTCAAAATAACATAATATAATCATGCAAGTTTCAATTATTTCGGTAATTTATTTCAAAATACCTGTGAGCAAGTATGTCTGTAGCAATACAGACAATAAAAAAGATTCAGGAAATGTTTTTTGACTAATAGATTCCTTGCTAGGCATATTAATACAGAACTTTGAGTAATAATTCATTTAAACTACAATACAGAAACGTATTTCCTGCACCCCACAGAAGGAGTGCAAAGGTTTGGGAGAGTCAGGGGTAACGGAGCTGAGAGAGAGGGAAGTAATTGCTGGGAAGGAGGCTGGGAGTAAACCTGGAGGGTTGTTGGGTGTAGGTGGGAAAAGTATGGAACAGGTTTTATTGGGGGAGGAGGGATTGTGAGGGAGCTGGGGAGCCTCCCTCATGCAGACTCTGGCTGACTCCTAAGTTCTCCCATTCAGCCACCCTTCCCCCTGCCCCATGTGTCCCTACACTCTCTGCCCTCATGTGTCCCAGCACCCCACTCAACTCCACTTCCCCATCCCATGTGTCCCTGCACTCCTTCCCACTGTCCCCCTGTGTCCCTGCACCCACAATCAGCCACTACTCATCCTATTCCCATGTGTTTCTGCACCCCCGCTCCCATCTAGCCCACCCCAGTCTGTCCCCACCTACTAGCCGTTCTAAACCCCAGTCTGAACCCCATCAGTGAGCTGGCTGCCCTCTGTTCTGGTGCCACAGCAGCTTTTGTTGGTCGAATGGCATAATTGCAGCGCCTCTCCAGCAGAATGTATTTTCTGCAGAGACAAAAAACTGGGGGGGACATGAATTCTGCACTTGTGTAGTGATGCAGAATTCTGCCAGGGGTAAAATTAGATATGTTAATTAATAACTTTACTTATTTACTTAGAACCTTACGAAGTATTTTGTTCGTATACAGAGTTTCTTCTTACTATGTGGAAAATTTGTAAGGGTAGTAATAAGCCATTTTTGTGCTAGTGGAACATAAAGAAAGGCCAGACATAAGTTAGTGTTTCTTATGTGGGTGATATTTAAATGACTTGCAACTCAAAACCAAACAATAAAAAAGCTCAACCAATTTTCTTCAAATTTTGCTGAAAAATTCTTCTTAGCCTTCCGAATAAAAGTGGTAAGGTCCAGGCCAAGACAGTAGCCTATGTTGCCTCTCTTTTGGGCTGAGGAGTTAGCCAATCTTTGAGGACTTGCCAAGTTGTTTCCATACTTCTTAAGTGGCATCTCTGTTGTTAGAAGTTTGCAACCATGTTAGTCTATTCTGAATGGTCCTCCACTAATCTCTTTGTGATAGTCCTTTTGATCCGTCCAGGATACAACATTATCTATCTAAGCTCTTCTTTTTCTGTCTGGCATTCTTCTAACATCAACTTTCCTTTCCAGTGCCCGTAAACATGCATCACCTGCTGAACCTCTTAAAATGTGTCCTGCAAATCAAATCTTTTTTCATAAAATTTCTAACTAATGCTTGCTGAGTTGTTTTTGTTAGGAGGAGGAACTGGTTATATTAGTCATATATTTCTTTGGTGCAGACCTGTTTGTTTATAAAGAATGCACACAACGTCCTGTTTCCTTAAACACAGTGGAAACAAATAGCAGGCAGTTTCTGACTCACATTTTCCAAGACTGTCTTTCTTATGAGTACTGAACTCCAAGGAACACTGTCTCTCTGCTTCCACTCAGGACCATGCCCAAATTGCTTCTCTGGCTTTCTGCCTCTCACATACCCAAGCACATCCAGCTCCAACCAATCAATCCCCTAACCCTTGCTTTTCAAATCAGTTCCAGAGAAATCAATCAGCCTACATGTCGTCTGAGCTTCTGATTGACCTTGCCATACGGCCTTGCGTGATGTCTTCCTATTGTTTCCAGTTGTCAGTCCATAAAGGTTGTTTGAAGTGTTGTTGTAGTCATGTTGGTCCCAGGATATTAGAGAGATAAGATGGGTAAGGAAATATCTTTTGTGTGTTTACTACTTATGCTAAACAATCTGTTTTACCTTTTATTTAGCTGTGGCACTCTGGGTATGTCTACACTGTGATAAAAGACCTGTGGCACAGCTGCAGCTGGCCCAAGTCAGCTGGCTCAGACTCGTGGGTCTCGGGCTACAGGGCTATTAAATTGCAGTATAGATGTTTGGGCTTGGGCTGAAGCCTCGACTCTAAGACCCCATGAGGGGAGAGAGTCTCAAAGTCTTGGGCTCTCTCTCTCAAAGCCTGAGCCCAAACATCTACACTGTAATTTCTAGTCCCACAGCCCAAACCTTGCAAGCCCCTGTCAGGTGACTTGGGCTCTGAGATTCAGTGCCACGGGTTTTTTATCACAGTATAGATCATAGAATCATAGAAGATTAGGGTCATCTAATCCAAATCCCTGCTTAAAGCAGGACTAACCCCAACTAAATCATCCCAGCCACGGCTTTGTCAAACTGCACTTTAAAAACCACGAAGGATGACGATTCCACCACCTCCCCAGGTCACCAGTTCCAGTGCTTCACCCTCCTCCTAGTGAAAATGTTTTTCCTAATATCCAACCTAGACCTCTCTCACTGCAACTTGAGTTTCCTAATATCCAACCTAGACCTCTCTCACTGC
>ML675604.1:3046440-3159520 GCA_007922155.1 Mesoclemmys tuberculata | reverse complement strand
ACTGCAACTTGAGTTTCCTAATATCCAACCTAGACCTCTCTCACTGCCCCTAGTTCTGTCATCTACTACCACCAAGAACAGCCTAGCTCTATCCTGCCTGAAACCCCCTTTCAGGTAGTTAAAGGCTGCTATCAAATCCCCCCTCACTCTTCTCTTTTGCAGACAAACAAGCCTACTTCCCTCAGCCTCTCATAAGTCATGTCCTCTAGCATCCTAATCATTTTTGTTGCCCTCCACTGGACTTTCTCCAATTTGTTCACATCCTTTCTGTAGAGGGGGGCCCAAAACTGGACACAATACTCCAAATGTGGCCTCACCAATGCCGAACAGAGGGAAATAATCACTTCCCTCGATCTGCTGGCAATGCTCCTACTAATGCAACCCAATATGACGTTAGTCATCTTGGCAATAAGGACACACTGTTGATTCATATCCAGATTTTTGTCCAGTGTAACCCCTAGTTCCTTTTCTGCAGAACTGCTGCCTAGCCAGTCGGTCTCCAATCTGTAGCAGTGCATGGGATTCTTCCATTCTAAATGCAGGACTCTGCACTTGTCCTTGGTAAACCTCATCAGATTTTTTTTGGCCCAAACCTCCAGTTTGTCTAGGTCACTCTATATCCTATCCCTACTCTCCAGGGTACTTATCACTCCCCCCAGCTTAGTGTCATCTGCAAACTTGTGAGGGTGCAAGCTACCCCATCCTCCAGATCATTAATGAAGATGTTGAACAAAACCAGTCCCAAAACCAACCTCTGGGGCACTCTGCCTGTTACCTGTTGCCAATAGACATTTAGTCACACTTTTTTCTGTTATGTAAGAACATGTCTACACTACAAAATGGAAGCCACATCTACACTACAGAGCATCAACTTTAGTTACATGAATGATAATAAGTTGCTTTAATAACATTGGTAGAGCACATACACACAACGTTCCTTGTGTCAGCAAAGCGCATCCACAGTCCATGCTTTTGCATCGAGAGAGTGTTGCTACATGGGTAGTTATCCCACTATGCAACTCGCCACCCTTTATCACCCTCTGCTGCTGGGAGCTCTGGGAGTGGATTGCAGTGATCTCCGTCCTGCTATGCAGTTCTTTCCATCCCATCATTCCATGCACTTTCTACTTCATTTTGTGCCATTTTTGAACAACCCTTGTAAACTGTGCACCCACCATCTCTGCCTGACAGCATGGATCCTGAGTTGCTGAATAGTCTGGTGATGAGCATTATGAACATAGCACAGCTGGTCCTGTAGTATTTCATTAGCTGCAAAAGAGAGAGTGAATCGGTGATGCCTGCCCTGCTGTCTGCCATGCCAACTAATAATTCAAGATTGCTGCTGGCATTCACACAGCAGCTTGCCATAGTGGACCGTCAGAACTGGGCTCTGGAAACAAGCACTGAATGGTGAGATCGCATTGTGATATATGTGTGGGATGACGAGCAGTGGCTGCAGAACTTTTGGATGTGCATATCCACCTTTCAGGAACTGTGTGCGGAGCTCACCCCAGCACTTCAGCGCAAGGACACCAGAGTGAGAGCTGCCCTCACTGGAAAAGCGAATGGCAATCACTGTGTGGAAGCTGGCAACTCCAAACTTCTACTGGTCAGTCATGAATCAGTTTGGAGCTGGAAAGTCCACCATGGTGATTGCAGTGATGCAAGTATGCAGGGCCATTAATCACTGCCTGCTATGAAGAACTGTGACTTTCAGTAATGTGCAGGAAATAATTGAAGGCTTTGAGACAATGGGATTCCCTTACTGCCATGGGGTAATAGATGGAACACATATCTCAATTTTAGCCCCCTACCATCTTATAATGGAGTATATCAACCGAAAGGGCTACTTTTCTGTTGTCTTGCAGGCACTTGCAGTGGATTTCACTGACATCAATACAGGGTGGTCAGGGAAGGTGCATGATACATGCATCTTTAGGAACACTGGACTGTATAAAAAGCTGCACACAGGGACTTTTTCCAAACCAGAAGATTTCAATGAAGGATATGAAAATGCCCATAGTTATCTTTGGGGACCCTGCTTCCGTGGTTCATGAAGCCTTATACCAGGAGCCTAGACAGCAGCAAGGAGCACATCAACAACAGGCTCAGAAGGTGCCAAATGACTGCTGAATATGCCTTTGACCAATTAAAAGGGCGCTGGTGCTGTCTTTTTGGCTGGTTAGACCTCAGTGAGGAAAATATTCTGATGGCCTGCTGTGCCCTGCATAATGTTTGCAAAGCGAGGAGGAAAAGTTTCCCCGGGGTGGAGTGCTGAGGCTGAGTGGCTGGCTATTAATTTAAAGCAGCCAGATACAAATGCAATTAGATGGGCACAGTGGGCGGCTATTTGAATCAGGGAGGCTTTAAAGAAGCATTTTGACAATGATTCCCAGTAATGTGTCTTTATGTGATGCATTCAGCCAGGCAGCATTTACTTGCTGCCTTGAATTACCCCTGTAGTGCTTGCTTCCTGATTATTAATTGCAGTGAGCAAATATTCCTGCCGGTAGCAGTGTGTGTCACTGTTAGCACTGAGCGATGTATGTGTCACATTGACTAGATTGGGGGGAGAGGGGGCATTTATTATATTGTTGGACATCAGTATATCAAAATCATAATGATTCATGTGAGATATGCCATATCAGGTACTGTTAGTAAGGCTACAATGTGCTAAGTAAGATGAGAATGTTTATGTTCATGTGTTTTATGTGTAATGGAAGTTATGGATATGCTTGATATATCATTATTTCAAATTGTGTTGTCTGGGTAACACCTGAGACAGGATGGCCGCAGAACAACAGCCAGCTTAATGGCCCATTAAGACATTCCCAGGTGCAGGGAGCCCAGGGGGGTAGCCAGAGATGTACCTGATGAGTCACCAGGTCTGGCCCATGTGACTCTGGACTCCATTTTGGTTCCTGTAAAATTCCACAAGCAGCATGGCAAGGGCCAGAGGATATATAAGGCAGAGGCCTGGGAATCCATTTTGTCTTCAGTCACCAGTCTTCAGCCGTGTGCACCTTTCAGCCACCTACCTACCTCTGAATCAATCCATCTGTATCTGAACTGAAGCTGTGAAACGAAGGACTGAGACCCAGCCAGGTACTGGATGTATACCAGAGGAACTATAAAAGCTTGCAAACTTCATAATTCATCTAGAAACCTGATGTGTTTGGACTTTCAAATCATTTGTGTGTATCTGCTTGCTTTAATTCCTTAACATTTCTCTTATTGTTTGTTTATTTCTTTTATTAATAAACCTTTAGTTTTATTTACTAAAGGATTGACTGGCAGCGTGGCATTTTGGGTAAGATCCAAACTTATATTGATCTGGTACTGTGGCTGATCCTTTGGGATCAGAGGGAACCTTTGTGGTAAAGAGCATAGAGTTTAAATAACTGGTCTCTTTAGTGGACCTAGTGGCTGATTGGGAGCTGGAAACTGAAATGCAGTAAATGGGGTTGTGTGTATTTGTATACTGGCTTCTTGATAACCAGTTTGGGGAATCAGAAGTGCTGTTTGTGGGTGGTTGGGAAGCCTGACTTCAGTGTCATCCACCAGTGCTGAGAGAGTCTGCTCTCCTTTTACAGCCTTCCCTGACCTTGGCATTATCAGGTGGCTGCCCTAGGCACGGATGGGTCACAGTATGTATGTCACAAATAAAGACTCATTTTATTTCAAAAATTCAAGTTTAATAACAGGACAAAACACACATTTTTGGCCAAACAGGACACGACAATGAGGAACGGTCTCATAGTTAGGGCTCTCACAGCTGAGTGTAACTCCACCTTTCGAGAAATGCTATGTGCTGCATCTGTTGATGAAACATATCCTCCTTATTCCTCCTGGTTTGCCGACTTATCTGACTGAGGCGCTCCGCTGGTATGGAGGAGAGGGTCCTCAAGAGCACGTCTGTAGAAACCAAAGAAACAATGAGCAGAGACAGTATTGTGAGTGTGCTCACAGTCATGAATCATAAAAGTTATACACACCTCTTCCTCACTGTCCCTGCTAGCACATAGGTCAGTAAGAGTCCCAAATATAGTGAGTTTGCAGGAGGGGGGTTGTGGGCAAGGGGGAATGGACAAGAAGGGACAAAAGGTGGTTTGTGAAAAGGGTATTACAAGTGGCTAGGAAGCCTATTCTGAATACCAGTATCCTTTTGCACAGGCTAGAGTAATTGGACCTGATATCTGACTCCTAAGGGTAACCCAGAATGCAAGAGTGCATGCATGTGGGGCTTCAGACCAGTTCCATATGCTGCTCACCTGTGTGCCGTTCTGATCCCTACAGAAGTAATTGCCAGGTGACCTGGCAAAGTTTCCTACAGCAGGGGGAGAAAGAAGGCCGCTCTGCCAAGGAGCCTTCAGCAGAGAATTGCAGCATACTTATAGGAAAGTTTCATAGAGATCTCTACGGAGGGCTCCTGGGGCATCCCCATGTATGTTAACAAACTTTTCCACCATGGCCACACTGCATAGATGGACAGGCTCTGTAATGAATTTCTGACCCTTATACCTCCTCTTCCATGTAAAAACCTACATGAGAGCTCAATCTCCTCTCACATGCAGCATCAGAGCAAAATGAGGACTTACTGGAGCTCCCCTCTCCTACATCCTGCATGCTAGAGTCAGAATGCTGGGATGGGCTAGATCCCTCCGGAGTGGAAAAGAGGTCCAGACTCACCGCACCACCAGATGACCCTGCCATGTGCTCCACATCTTCCTGCAGCTCCTCTTTTTTGTCCATCATTTCATCATCAGGGTTGAGTCCACTGGCTGCTGCCTCCCTGACCCCCAAAGTATCCCCGGGCTCTTGGCAGTGGAGGCGGGTGTCACCGCTACGGATGGCATTTAGCTGCTTATAGAAGTGGCATGTCTTCAGCGCTGCACCAGAGTGACGGTTGGCCTCCCTTGCCTTCTGGTATGTCGGCCTGAACTCCTTGATTCTAGCAATGCACTGCTTCGTGTCCCTCTCATCCCCCTTCTCCTGGATGCCACTAGCAATCAGCCCGTAGGTGTGACCCGTCCATGCCTAGGGTAGCCACCTGAAAATGCCAGCACTGGTGGGTGATACTGAAGTCAGACTTCCCAACCAGCCACAAACAGCGCTTCTGATTCCCCAAACTGGTTATCAAGAAGCCAGTATACAAATACACACAGCCCCCTTTACTGCATGTCAGTCTCCGGCTCCCAATCAGTTGAAATACAGATATAGCAAACATATCCATAACTTCCATTACACATATACCACATGAACATAAACATTATCATCTTACTTAGCACATTATAGCCTTGCTGACAGTACCTGACACTGCATATCCCATATGAATTATTATTATGATTTTGACATTGATGTTAAATAATATCACAAATGGCCCCCCTAATCCAGCCAGCGTCACAGCAGGTATCAAAATTCCTGCGGCTGGAGTGAAGCTGTGACTGCACAGCCTCCTTTCCACATCGACTCAGCAAAACCAACAGCTCCAGGTTGCTCCATGCAGCTGAATGTCTGGTGCATAAAGCCGATATGGTCAGCTAGCTGGGAAGATGCTTTGTGAACTGTGCATGCTGAGCAAACAGGAAGAGGATTTTAAAAAATTCCTGGGTCTTTAAATGGGGGAAGGGCACATACCTTCAGGGCAGCAAAGTTCAAACTGCTGACCAGAGCAGTCGGGATGGGCATTGTGTGATATCTCCTTGAGGCCAGTTAGGGCAACATGATGAAGCGCAGTGTGCTGCGTCACTCTAACTGTCACAAAAAGTTCTGTCCTATTCGTCAAGATGGTTTTCTTTTGTTCGCATAGCAGGGGAGGTACATCAGCGGGAGGAGCTTTTCCGTGTGTACAAATCCACTGTTTTGTCGATGAAAGTGGACTTTTGTCAATAAAACCATGTACTGTAGATAAGGCCTAAGTAACCTTTCTTTTCTTTTACAAAACAGTGGTTTTACTCATACTTAAATGTGATATGTAACTGTTTTGTTTTATTTTTTGTAGCTCAGTTCCATCCTCACAAAATGATACCCAGGTAAATTTTATTTTTCAGTGCTATCTTTTGCCTAACGTTTTAAGTAACTTCAATTCACAAGTTATTTCTCACTTCTCAAAAATAATGAGTTGATGCAAATGTATTCCAGTCAGAAGGAAAGGTCTTCAGCCAATCCATTATTTATCTTTTATTCTTCTATATATTTGTATTTTCTGGAACTTTGTGAAATGTGTGTTTCATGCCCAAACTAGAGTTTTTTAGTGAGTTTGGTTAAAAATTTCAATATACTGTAAAATATTATGGGCTATCATTCAGTCTGTAAAATGCACTGATATAACACAAAATTTGCCAAAGTTAGTATAAACAAATTACATATTTATTCATTTATCACCTCCCTCTTTCTTTTTTCTATGAGAGAGTTTGTGTTTGGCTGGAAAAATACAGAAACTAAAAAAAATTCACCATTATTTATTATGGACCAAATTCAGGGCACTGTCGTATGTGGAGCCTGCCACAGTAGGGGAAACCTACTTACGTCCTTGGAATGAGGGGTATCGTACTGAGCCACTTTTGAAGACGCACCTACACAATTACCCAAACCTGCCCTTTTACTCAAACGCAGATTTCAAGACTGTAAAGATATGTCTTCACTGCAACTAAACACCCACACTGGCCCGTGTCAACTGACTCAGGTTCACAGGACTCAGGTTACTGGGCTGTTTAATTGAGGTGTAGACGTTCAGGCTCGGGCTGGAACCCAGGTTATGGGACCCAATGTGGGGTTGAGTTCCTCCCTGGCTGACTGATATGGGCCACATAGTTGATCAGAAATGGTTATGTCTTTGAGGGGCAAAATCCAAGAACAGTCAGGCTGAAGACCCAGGGCAGTCATGGAGGCAGGAGACAAAGATATATATTTATCAGCAACCTTCCAATATCTTCCTGCTAAGAGACAAATTTGTTGTTTCTTTTTAAATACCCATTTCTGATCCCTCTTTCTCCATACTGCAGCAGGATTGCAGAGTGTAAAATAGCATGGCCCCAGTAGAATAAGAGAGATTGTGATATGTGAAGTACTGCTGAGGGAGGGATGGAAGAACAGAAAGGAAACAACTTCCTTTTCATGAGGAGTGGATGTGGATCCCCTCAGTCTCTGTTGCCTACTAAAGTCAATGACAGTTTTCCTTTTGTCCGTGTAAGAAGATCAGGCTCAAGACTTAATTTTGACATTGTCCAGGTTAATGCTTTTTATATGATATTGTTGCTACATTCTAATATACATCTAGTCACCAAAAGAAATTGGACCACAGTGACAGCATATTAACATGTTTATTAACAAAATATCATTTTCTTTTATTGCTAGGAGTTAATCTTATGGATATACGATCCAGAAAGCGCAGAACCCTCTGAATCGAATCACACTGCAACGTCTCCTTCACCAGTATGTTAAAATAACTCTATATTTTCTTTTAAAAACATGGTATTGAAAGTTCAGGTCTACTCTGAAAAGTTACTAATTAAAAATGGCAGTATCTTATTCATTAGATATGCTGCCTATGTGCATCCATAGTCATTTTGGCTTAAGGTAGTGACAAAAATAAGTTTTTGCTACTTTTTGTTCCAATTAATACTACAGAGGTAACACAGCTATGGGGGAGTGAGGTGGTTTCTCTTACATCTCAGCATTAGAAACAAACTTGTTAGCTAAATTCCAAGGGCAGAGCTAAATTCTGCCATCAGTTACAGGGTGGCAATATTAGGGTCAGAATTTAGCCTTCAAACTTTTTGCTGCTGGTGGTGGTGGGTGAGAAGAAAAGATCCAAGTTTAACATTCAGTTTCTAGAGTGAATCTGTATGGCTGCCACTCAGAAAAAAATCTCTTTACTTTTCGTCCAAGCAATTACAATATGGCAGTAACAAAACTTAATCAATAGTGAATTCATTAAGTCATTTGTATAGAGCTACATTTAACAGGAGAACTGGACTTTAAAATGTAAGAAACTAGAGGATGGCTTTGATCCCACAGCTAATCTGTGCAGATGGATTCTTGCACCCAGTGGGGATCCATGTGAGTAAAAAGTTCTTCCAATATGCATCAGCTTGCAGGATTGGTATATGCAATAAACCTTGTCAGGGTATGCATTCCTGATGCATTTCTGGAGTGGCTGAAGATATCTAGCCATTGGCATCATGCCTTACCTGAGGTGTGCATCTATGACCCAGGGATGCCCTTTAGGAGTTATTACTTTATTATAAATTGCCATACTATATTGCTTTTCTTTGGCATCTTTTTATAGTCATTTATTAAATGTGTTGATTTGCCTCAGAGTTACTAGAATTAAAATTACTTTGTTAATTGAAGTACTGAAGCTTGCAGAAGAACATACAATTTTGACTATTTTCCATAACTTTTTATTATTAGATTTCTAGGTGTTTTTTTTTAAATTTCTTCCTATAAATACTTAAGGAAAGATTGCAAAGAAAGTTAATTTTGGCTCCAAATATAGGATATTCTAGTGTGGGTGAAATGTGTAAATATGTTTAATAATGCACCTTATTGGGAAGTGTACTTGAGAATGTTAATTAAAGGGCATTTTAACCCTGAGATTCCAGAAAGGAGAGTTCTTATATACAGCCTTAGAATATATTGACATCAAAATATATGATAACTAACAGCCTTTACTTTACTTAAACAGAATTCTAGGACACTTAGCAAGCAGTTTTGGAATTTGGGACAGGAACCTGTTGTTCAGACCTATTTTAGAAATACTAAATACTTTGCTACTGCGTTTCCAGAGTTGGGGTACTGTATTTTATTTACATTTTTCTAAACAGAATTCCATTTAAAATTATTTTTCACATCTTCATATGATTGCACAGATTATGGCAATGTAGATATATTATAATATAAGCATTTTACAAAACACTCATCTTAGTTGAATGTATAAAGCCATTTTGGCCTGGTTTTGTTACTGTATACTGTAGGAAAAGATACTGAAGGTTTATTATAATGGCACCAACTAGTACAGAATTACCATATTGGTAATTGGCCATATGGTACACGCCAGCAGAAAAACCCTTGGGGAAAATGACAGAACTTCCAGGGAACCTAATGGAGTAAAGTTCCCTTCTAGTACTCTTCTTAGTGTGGAAAGGGTTGGGAGGTTGCAGAGAAGGCCATAGCCTCCAAGCCTGTTTGGATTCTGGGAATCTGTTGGGAATTCTCCTTTCAATTTCAGATTCTAGGGGGAGAGCCTGCCCCCTGCAATGCATTATATACAGGCCCTCCTCCTCCCTGGCTGCACAGTACTTTGGTAACTTGGTGCCAAAGAACTCAACTGGAAAAAGACTTTCAAATTCCTGTGATCCAAATTTATAGTAATCACTGATGTACCTTGCTTGAGGAAGGAAGCCCACAGATGCCTACACAATATGGCACCTCTTTCAGAGGCTATATAATATGAGATCACAGTGCTTCTGCTCCCTAAAATATGAAAGCTCACTTAATGCTGTTCTGACACATCATTGGATAGAGACTGTTGCCCCACATGGAACTCCTTTACTAGTTTTAGGTAGCTTTTGTATGCGAGTAGTGAATCCCACTTGTATACCCTTTCTTCCTTGAGGGGAGAGCCTGTCATCTCCCAGCATGGTCAGCCAGCCGTTGCTCCCCTCTACCTGAACAGTTAAATCTAAATTATAATTTCATTTAAATAAGAAACTGTTTACTATTTTAGAAAGAGACCAAGGCTTCGATCCTGCACTTTGCAACACAAGTGCACCACTGAACATGTATGGAACACTATTGGGCAGTGTATAGCAGGACTGGGGCCTAAGACTGCACAAAACTTCACTATAATGGGCTGGGAAGCTTAATTATCAAGCTTATAGGTAGTTAGCATTTCAAAGGTCAATTTTCCTTCCCCCAAATCAGGTCAGTTCCTTGGAGTTCACAGCCTGTCTGTGGTACTCTGCTGAGCCCATGAGCTTCTCAAAACATAAGTGTCTCAGCCAAATACTCCTTCCTTTCCTCTTTCCGTCAAGTTATGTTTCTTTCCTTTTTGGCTGGTTTTCAAGTCTAGTTTGAAAATAGCACTTTGGGACATTCCCTCTCACCAGGCAAACTTATGTGCTGAGTAGCTCATCATTTTCTCCCATCCCTCCAGGAAGAATTGTTAGCTCAATACACACTACAGAGCATGTCTGGGTTGTTTCTTCTTCCGAGCAACCCAGTGAGTCTCCCTGTAAAAGTAACATAAAAGTTTCTCCCAAAGACAGGATGACCAGATAGCAAGTGTGAAAAATCAGGACCAGGGGTGGGCAGTAATAGGCATCTATATAAAAAAAAGCCCTGAATATCAGGACTGTCTCTATAAAATCAGGGCATCTGTTCATCCTACCCAAAGATGTTTCTGACATTATAGAAAATTTCTACTGGATGAGAACATTCAGATAATGGTAATTCACGTGTCCAGGCATAGCTGACTGTTAAGAATCCTTTAGGGGCACTGCTTAATTATCCCCTGCCTCTTTCTATTCCCCTCTGTGTAATAGCAGCATGCTTAACCCACAGTGAAGCCCTTCTGCAGTATTTCTTCTGGTATTTAATTTTTTGTAAGTAGGGTATATTAACTGTAATCCTAGGACTCTCCAATTGTCCATTTCTCAACTTTCTTCACTCTTTGCTACATCTTCTGGCAAAATACTAATTTTAATTTCTAATGCTATAGTCCTTATAAAATGATATATAACAAAAGTAATAAGGGCCAATTCAGCAGGGATGTAAATGATAGTGCAATTTATACCTTGGTGTGAGCTGATTAGAAAATAGACATAAGTGGTGAAGGAGAATAACTTGCACTGAGTGAATGTGGAAAGCAAATGTATTTTCCATCAATTTGGTATTCTATTGTAACAACTTTCTGCCCAAATTTTATACAAATGCTCATTGAAGTTAACAGGAATTACTCAGGCTTACCCCAGGGCTAGGTTTGGCCCCAGAAGTATTGAGATTGATTCTATCTTAAATTAAAGTGTAGCTGCATTCCCTAAAACATGCTACCCATCTGTCCCTTTGACATTTAATTTGCAATTGTTTTTACACGTTCTCTGAATGCCATATTAAAGCAAGTTACACTAATTTGCCTCTTACTGCCTTTTTCTAACCAGTAACTTGCACCACTATTTACGTCAATGTTAAATTTGGGTTAGAGACTGCATTTGGCCCAGTGTCTTCTCTGTCAGACATCTTTTTCAATTGGATCTCAACCATTTCAGCACTAGGTGGCAATATAGCCACACGTTATATCAAAGAAATTTATCATCTCATAAAGGCTTTCTCTGATACTATCACTTACTTAACCAAAGGAATAGAAGCATTTTTGGCAAACTGAGTAAAATCCTATTATAAATCATGGCAGTTTTAGTAAATATGGTGAAGTGAGTTGTAATATCTATTTTCTGTCTTATTTTTAAGCTCTTCTTTCTCTATCCTGCAACAGTATGAGGAACCAAGTAAAAGAGAGTGAAGAACAAGATCTCTCATAATTAAGAATACGATTTAGTCACGGCAGTCAGGGATTCTGTGACTTTACTGGACTTCTATGACTTCTTTGGCTTCAGCTGTCAGCAGCTGAAGCCAGGGCCAGAGCCAGGGCTGTGCACCCCTATCTCATGGCTAGGACTGGAAGTGGGGCTGTGCGCCCTTCCCCCACCTGTGGCATCGGCTGGAACTGGGGCTGTGCCTGCCCCATAGCAATGGGGCTCAGGCTGTCCCATGGGGCTCCAGCTGTCATTCCTCCCCTTCTCCCCAGTTATTTTTAGTAAATTAACAGACCGGTCACAGGCTCCCATGAATTTTTGTTTATTGCCCACAACCTGTCCGTTTTACTAAAAATAACTATGACAAAATCTTAACTTTACTCATCATATACAGTTATAATGTTTGTTCTCCAGTAATGCTGATGCAAGCCTACATAGAAAGTTTTATTACTTCATTCTTCTTCTGTGTGGCCCAAATTTTGCCTTTGACGATGTGCATGCAATTTCCATTGAAATCAATAGCAGTTGCATATGTATATCTAAAGACAGAATTTGGCTGATTTTGTTTTTTCTCATATCCAACCACCTCACTCTGTTATTAAATCGCTATTTTTATGGCGTTCTGGAAATTTTGATACCTCTACCAATAACTACACACTGAACCAAGTGAGTTTGTGACCAAATAATTCATATTCTGATATTAATAACTTACCTGTTTCATCCATTAGTGTTATCAGTATCACCTAAAGTTAGGAAAGTCATTTTGGAAAGTAATGCAGCTTTTACTGTTCATGTCAAAAGTGACTATAATAATGGCTGTATCATGACAAATTGCACTATCTGTTGTTGCCGCAGTAACCCATGATGTCATAATCAGTCCATAGGCTCCCAGCTCTGAAGCATGTACATTTCTTGCCCCTTTATGTGAGATCATACAGAGATGTATGATTCCTGGCTTTCACTGACGCACTGAACATTAGAAGGCTGGCTGCTGTTGCTGGTTTGGAAGCAGCAAGTGAAAGTCACACTGGAGGCAGATTTTGATCTCCCCCCCCATTTTATTTTAATTTTATGTTTTGCATTTGGTGGGAAAGGAAGAATGTCAGGAAGCAATTTGGAGGAGTGGTACATCCCTACAAACAGAAATGGTCATGATCAGGAGCACACAGCTTGCCTGTAGTAACAACAGTACCACCACTCTAATAGCTGCTGGCATGTGTACTGAACACTGTGACGGGAGGGTGTACCTGAGAATATTCTGATTTGAAAAATGTAAACGGTATAGAGAAAATTTTTAACAGAAATGGGAACTAAATTGTTTTGGAGTTGCTACAATCTGAAATTTGTCAGGGAATTATTTTTCTTAATGAGTCTGATATAAAGTTTAATTCTTGCCAATTTATCTGACATTTCTTCCATTTTCAGATTCTGGAAAATTAATGTACCTGCAATGTCAGATGACATCATAACCAATATCCATGGAAAGGCAATAGCTTTTCAGGACTGTTTTGTTCTAGATACTCCTTTTATAATTTCCAGGCCTGAAGATCCATTTCCTAACAATGTAAATGATAATTCCCTCTGTTCCCCAGCTGGTAGTGAGCCCTACATTGTGTGGTCTGCATGTTTTCCAACAACTGCACTTTTGTTGTCAGAATTTGGAACTTTCCATACAAATGATGGATTCATAACTTATAAAGAAATCAAAGCTCCATCACATATTTTGGATTCTGACTTAAGTCACACTGTTACTGATATTGTTTTAACTGATGATGGAATTTTATTTTTAATAATGGGCACAATTTACAAAAGAGACGCCAATCGATTTTTTAAACTTGGACCTGAACACAATCTACCAGAAACAGGAATCATTGGAATACAGTCAAGACTTTGGTGTTCATCTGAATATCCAGTACAAGTAAGTCATACACAATTCTTGTTTTACATTTTGAAATATGAAAGTTCTTCACTAGGCCTGGGGATTAATTCATTTTTTTCCCAGATATGAGTTTGGAATTAGAAGTGCACTGAGTTCAACAAATTAATTTTCACATCATTTAAAAGTAAGTCCCTGATGTTATAGTTGACTCTATGTGGGTCCAGAGGAGCGAGTTCCCGGATGAGGACTTAAGTTTATGACTGTGATAACCCAAGTCTTGGGCCCAGGGCTGGGAGTCCCCAGATAGCAACCACCTGCTTGTGTCCTCCTAATATCTGCTGAAATCTGAGGAGCCAAAAAGCTAGTAGGACTGTAGCCTCACCCAAGGCACCACTTTCCTGAGGGATCACCCAGCTCCACCAATTGGTCCAACTATACTATTTTAGCCAGAAGGAGGCACAGGAAGTTTGTCCGAGCAACAAAGGCTACGTCTATACTGACGGCAGCAAATTCGCCGCCATCAAATCAATGTCTCTGGATCGAATGAGCGGTCTGTGTAGACCCACTCAGTCGATGCAGAGATCGACAGGAAAACCACCTCTGTAAGTGGTGCAGCACAGTGTGGATGGCATGCGGAACAGACCCAGTGAAGTTTACGGGAGATATGCAAATTTTTATGTCACTTGCGTATCTCCCGTCGACTTCCACCGAATCAGAAGGTAAATATAGACCAGGCCAAAGTGATTTCCTATTGTGGCTGCATTGGACCCTGCTTGTACCTGCCTCCAACCCAGTTCCTGCTCAGCTACTACCTCACACCTGCCTTTGCTCCTGTTACCATCATGCTCAGTGCTTGAGCCTTGTCTCTCCTCCAGTTCCTGCTCTTGTACCTTGCCTCCAATCATCAGTTACCAGTTTTGGCTCTGACACTAGCCTCTGACTTCAGACCCTGATGCTGACTTTGACTTCTGGCTCTGGTAACTGGCAGTTTACTCTGCTGCTCACCTTTGACTTTGTTCCCCAACCTGTATGCCTGCTCTGCCCACTAGACATGACTTCTGCTCTGACTACTAGGCCAGACCACCTATATCCCAGTCCATAACAGCAACTTGACTTTGGTGGAGCTAGGCAAATTACATCATCTGAAAATCTTTTTTACTTTTTAATGGAGATACTGGTATCGTCTATGCAAAAGCTTAAGAGGGAATAGTTTGTACGATATCTGAAATGTACCATTTATCTAACTGCTTTGTTCCTTTTTTTTTTTTTTAAACAGAGTGGAAGAAAATTAAGTACAGTAGCAATATGGACATCAAGTGAACAATATCTAGGATATGCTGACAATGTGTTTATTAAAATAACAGATACAACAAACCTAAAGAAGGTCCTAGAATTGCCAGTGACTGCTTCTTTATCTATAGGCACTGTATGCTATGACTCACGCCCATCTGAAGTTTCTTTGCTGATGGCCTGCGTTGGGTGCAGCTCCTCCAGGGTGTTTTATCTGTCAGCTTATAATGAAGACCGGGATTTGTGGGTTTTAAGAGACTTTTTCTTACCTGCTCCTCCCCAGGGCTTTATGTTGATGGAATTCATATATTCAGCATCACCATCTGTGCTGTTGTGGGACAAGGAGAAGGTCTATTATAGCTATAAAAACCACACAATTAATGGATTTCTTCAAGTATCTGGATCACATAAAAAGCTATCGGAATTATCTGGAGGGAGCACTATTCATCAACTGGTCATTGGTAAAGTATATTACGTTTTGAATAAATAATAATTTGGGTGTCAGACAGCAATTTCAGAAGTAAGGGGATTCCTGAAGATCTCTCTTCTAGGTTATTATAGCAATTATGTATTTGATTACATTAATGGGTTCATAAGGACTGAAATCTACCATTTTTAGATGGACAGGCATATTTAAAATACAGTTAACAGAATTTTGTCCTTCAGGTATTGCCAGCATGGATCTCTTCATGAGAGATGCATGCCATTAGAAGGGAAGTTTGAAACCTTCTAGCCAACAGTATCTGTCGGGGCAATACATGCATCTCCCGAAGCCCAAGAGTATATAAAGGACTGAAACCACTGCTCAGTTCCTTCTGATTCCATACAAACAAGGACTTAGTGGTATCTTTGACACATTTTTCCATCATTTTCCCCATTTTTCCTACGTTAGTGTTTTTAATATTATTAAAAACAAAAACCTTTTATGTGTCATTATGGGCATCATTGGGCAATGTCTTCCCCGTCACATTCACACTCTGCCAAGGTGGTTTTATTTTGGTCCAGCCCCGCTGAACAGGTTCTTCCGACCGATGGTATGGTTGATTCTGTGGATTCTATTTTCTCAGCTGTCACCAAGAAGACTGGCTGTATTCCTAATGTCTTATGCAATGTCATGATGCCAGACATTGATGTTCATATATGGTGGCTGAAGTGTCTTCTTGTGAGGTACAATCCAGGCAGATGCTGCATTTGTCTTTTTTAATGCCATTCCCCAAAACATTAAAGATAGGGGTGGCTGTCTTAAATTCTTACTGTTGAAGAATTTAAGGCCAAGTTGAGCAAGTTTGTTGCTAAATGTCTGGCTGCATTCACATTGATAGGCAGCTTGACACCATAACTATGTTTTCCAAAAGTAAGCACCTGCACCTAGTAAAATTGTTGTAGAGAAATCCCTTGACTATTTCTGTCAAAAATGAACTATAAAAGATTGGAGCTAAGCCTTCCTCTGCATTGAGCTCTACTAAGAAGACCCAGTGGTTGAACAAAGTGCAGGAGTTGTAACTCTTAACTTGTCTTCCACCCTTCTCACTTGGCATTGGGGAAGGTGAGGAAGCACAAAGCCAAGGCTGGATGTGTATTTAGTCATTCCTAAATGTGGAAGGAGGCTGGTATGGGTGATGTCTCAACTTAGTGCCCATCAGTGCTGAGATCTCTCTATTCAAGACCTTATACTTCTGCTGCTGAGGAGGAATCTGTGGCATTTGGTGCCAAGGAGGCTTACCGTATCTTTTCTCCATTTCCCATTGCAGGGAGCCTTCACCTGTTCAACCTTCCATGTCAGAACATTTACTGGAATAAGTTAGGCTTCACCATTTTCCTCATTGTAATCCCCTGTGGAGCATGAGTTCTGTGATTAGGGCCTCCGAGGGACCAAAGGAGGTTGACTGTCCAACCTCCAGAATTCCATGGGCTCTGGATCTGTTCATCCTTTTTCCTGGGCATGTGCTTATTCCTCTTATGATCTTTTCTTGGATTCTGTTTGGCTCTTGGAACATCTCATATCTTATGTTCTTCTGGAACATCTTTGCCTTAGTGGAAACTGGTCTTCTGGCCTTGTCCATCTGTATGGTTATTTTAGCCTTAGGACAAAAGCTTGATCTCATGAAATTCCAGAAGGGGCTTTCTCAACAGGGAAATCCATTCTACATGGCTGAAAAGATTATCCAAGTGCATTACATTATTCATGCACGTTTGATACGTGGCAGAGGTTACAGTAACTGACAACCTTCTGATATTCTACTAGGTCCAAAGTAGCTTCAACTGTGTGTGTCTGTAATATTTCCATAACTGAGATATATAGCATTGCTGTTAGGAGTCCCACACATGCTTTTAGCCTATAGATTTGATGCCTATTTTGGGAAAGCAATCATAGAAATATTAATTGAATAATAAATCAGGAATGTGAGTTTACTGCTTGCTTATTTCCCAGGAGTACAAATCTGTACAGGCAGTACTTGAAAGAGAAAGAAATGCATTAGCTATAGTTCTTTGAGATAATTGACTATGGACCTATACCCCCAGCTCTTCTTCTCCACTTCTTCAGTCTTTACTGTGGATTCATAGGGTGGTGATTTAGAACAGGTGCTGGTGAACCTCTTTTTCTCCTCACTTCCTGTCTCCCCTATGACTGGAGAGGTGTTAATGAGCCACTTTACTTTTAATGGTCCCTTGAAATATGTATTTACTACTGACGCTAACCATTGTGTTCCTCCTTGTATTTAGCCACAACACTGAGTACATTTCCCAGACCTGAAAAAGAGCTCTGTGTAAGCTTGAAAACTTGTCTGTCGCACCAATAGCAGTTGGCCCAATAAAAGGTATTACCTCACCCACTTTGTCTCTCCAAGACAGATCTCCTTCTCCGGAAGCCTAAGAACTGGGACACAAGAGTCGACATGTGTCTGACAGGTTAAACTCATCTTAAGCTCCACAGGCAAAAGACAGCAAATGGCCTAAGATGAGTCCCTCTGGTCCCTCATTTGTGGCTATGAAAAGATGCCTGTGGAAATAACTAAATCTGATGACTACCTTTCCTATGACACCAATTCATCACTCTTGGTATCCAGCACCTTGGTACCTGCAGTGCTAGGTACCCATCTATGGCCTATTCAGCACCAAGTGACCTGTCCATGGGTCTGGTAATGGAGTCCTCCTTGCTGGCTCGTACAATGTCAGGAGTGCTAACTAAGCTTTCAATCTTCAAAATCATGGTACCACATAGACCAGTTGAGACATCGGTACCATTTATTTCACCTGTTCAGCCACATTGGGAATCAGGGAGGGAGTTCAGAGACTGCTCTTTGAGCAGGAGAAGGCATGGGTCTTACAGGGAGCCGCCCTCCTGGTATTGTCTGCTGTGTCCATTAGTCCAGTATCCATATACTTACCAGTCATGGCCCTATGGGGTGCTTTGAGATATACAGCTATGTGCCTGCAAGCCAACATTCTCAACTCTCTTTCTAGGGTTTGTTCCCTTTTCCCTAAGAGTGAGAACAATTAACAGACAGATGTGCAGGAACAATTGTTCCCAGCTGGAATTGTCATCCTTCCCTGATGAGGCAGCCAATCTCCCTACAGCTTGTCCTGCAGACAACTTAAAGTCTTCCAAGATGTGCTGATGAAACACAGGGCTGAGACCGTTGACATCCTACTAGAAGTAGTGCAAGAGAAATCACACAAATTGCTAGACATTCTGTGCCTTTCCATGCTTTGTAGACTTGCCCTATCTATTCATTAGGGATTGTTAGGACCTGCAAAGGACTTGTGGCAGAGTCCAGCATCAATACCTGCCATTTCAAGATGGTGGATAGATAGTACCAAGTTCCTCCTAAGGGTTTTGAGTACTTTATTCATCTCAAGTGCTAGGCTTATGTATTGTAGTGACTGTTCAGAAAAGATCCAAGCAAACATCAATGAAAAAGAGACTGGATTTGTACAGCAAAAAAGTCAACTACTTTGCCATTCTTCAAATATGCAGTACTGACCATGCACTTCAGGCAAAATATGACCATCTGCACTGGTACAAATTGTTTCAATTTTATGGAAAGACTTTGGCAGGAGCACAGGGAAGAATTAAAATCTATCATGTTAAGGGGCAACTCATGTCTAGAATATCCCTGCAGGCTGCTTTGGATGCATCTGAAACATCTTTATGTACCATGACTAGATAGATGGAAATACAGTGATCCTACTTTGCTTTCTCTGGACTTGCACATTCCAACCCCAAGGAGGAAGCAAGCTGGACCTCAAATCTCCTTCAGACAGCATCCCTCCATACTATTATAAACCTGTAATAGGATGGTTTGCCCTTTTAAGGGTTAGTGGGCATGGGGCCAGCCAGCCCTCTTCAATTATCAGACCTAGCTGGGAATGGGTCAAGTGTTCCCTATAAATGGCTGAGAGGGCTCAGCTTAGAGGGAATGGGGGCTGCAGGAGCAAGGTTGTCTCATTGATTAGCTTTAGAACAGAGAGAGGGAAGAAGAGTAAAGGCTTTTGAGTCCCAGCATACAGCTTTGATTGTGAGTTGTGTTACTTCGTGAGTTTTGTTATATTAATAAAGTAGTGCTCTGGAAGAAGGGACTGAAAGACTTTGGGCATGGAAGTGAGTCCTTCATGGGCTAGGGAGACAGCCCAGCAACTCACAATCCCAGGGGGGGCATTGGAGCTACCAAGGGAGAAACAGATATTTCAGCACAGATTTTTCAGCTTTTTCTCAGCTATGGGTGCACTTGATGTCTTTTTGACAGCAGGTTTCACACCACAGTCAAGAGCCTAGCAGAACTTCTGGAGGATCTCCACTGTTTCCTCTCCCCCCCTCCCGTTTTGGCAACAGCTACTATTTTTTCAGGAAGCCTGGACTGATTTCATTATGTAGGAGTGGGTCCAAGAGATTTTATGCAATGCACTTTGATGACAAATTGCAGTCCTCTCCTATCCACCGTCCATCATCCCTATCCTTCATCTGTCCCTGTCACAAAATATTGTTGAAGCAAGAGGTGGAGTCTCTTGGTTCATTCATTTTAGAACAGTGGAAGAGAGGCCCTTAAAGGTCAGGGGCAGGGAGTTTTATTCCCATTATTTTCTCATTCTAAAGGAGAAAAGTGGCTGGTGGCCTATCTTGGACCTTTTGACATCACAGTGGCATACACCAGACTCATAAGAAATACCTCTGATTCCTAGCAGGAACATCCTCACTACTTGTACAGCATCCTGCCCTTTGATCTTTCCACAGCGCCAAGGGTATTCACCAAATACTTAGTAGTCATAGCAGTTCACTTAAGAATATAAGAATCTAGGTCTACCCATATCCTAGACAGTTGATCCCAGGACAAGCACCACACCAGGTAATCAGCTCAGATCAAGTAACCTAGTGTGGCTCTTTTCACACTAAGCTTCAAAGCCAGGGAACAATCCACACTTTATTTAATGCAAAGCATAGACTTCATAGGAGTTGTGTTAGATTCCAGGTAAGCAAGAGCTTATCTTCCACAAGAAAGATTCCAAGCTATGATCGACCTCATCATGCAACGTCAGGCTTACCCAAAGGCATTGATAAGAGCATGCCACAGGCATCCGTGACATATGGCCTCATGAATCTGTGACCCAGTTTGCCAGACTTTGCCTATGCTTCATGACAGCTGGCATTAGATGGACATGATGGTCACAGTCCCACAAGGAATGCTCTCCTTTTTAAACTTGTGGAAAAACCTACTTCAGATGTGTAAGAGAGTTCCCTTCTTTGCACTTCTGCCTACCAAGATGTTGATGATAGATGCCACCAGGGTTAAGGAGCTCATCTAGATCACTTTCAGACTCAGAGCCTATGGTCCATTCAGGAAGCTTGTATGCACATAAATGTCCTGGAACTCAGAGCTATCTGCCTAGCATGAAAAGCATTCCTGCCTCAACTCCAGAGATTCACAATCCAAGTGCAGACAGATAACACGACAGTTAGACACATGTTAACAGACAAGGAGGAGCCAGGCTATCTCTGCTTTGTCAGAAAGCTATTTGGCTCTGGACTTAGTATATTCAACACCAGATCATGTCATTGGCCCTGCATCTTCCAGGTGTTCAGAACTCACTACTAGATTACCTCAGTAGACAGTTCTCAGACAACTATGATGATCAATCAAGGACCCAGTATTGCAGAGCTTCTACTGGGGATACCTGTCAAAAGACCTAATTGCCACAGACCAGAACAAGAAATGCCAAGTGTTCTGCTCCAGAAGTGGCTCCAGTCCAAGCTCCCTATCAGATGCCTTTCTCATCCTCTGGACATCAGGACTGATATATGCATTTCTGCTGATCCCTAGAATTCCAAGGGTCCTGAGGAAACTGAGGCAAGATGCTGGATCAATAATCCTGATGAGCCCAGCAGTTCTGACACTTGCACACTGAACCTCTCAGCACAGCCACCAATCACTTAGTCTGATCTGCCTAACATAGTCTTGCAGAAATATGGTGAGATCCTGCACCCAGATCCACATTGTTATATCTGACAGCCTGGATCCTGGCTGGCTAACGTGCACCAGAAAAGTTCAGAACATTCTAGTCCAAAGGAGGAAACCCTCAACTAGACTGATTTATAAAACTGAGTGGAAGAGGTTTTCTATTTAAGCATCTCAGTATGAGTTTTCTCCCCTGACAACACCTATTTCAGCAGTATTGGATTATTTACTTGCCCTGAAATAATCTGGACTGTCTGTTATTTCCATGAGGGTCCATCTAGTAGCAATATCTGCAAATCACCCTCCTATCCACAGCCACTCTGTATTTCCTCAATCTACAGTTGGCCAGCATCTTAAGGCAATTCCTTGAGAACGTTATTCTTATTTACCCCAGTTCAGGAGCCCCTCACTCTTGGGACCTCAATGTAGTATTAACAAAGTTGATGGGTCTCCTTTTTGAACCCTTAACAGCTTGTTTCTTATAGCACTTATCAATGAAGGCTGATTTTTAGTAGCCATTACATCAGCTGAAGAGTAAGGTATTTTCAGACCCTCATAGCAGGTCCCCCCTTATACAGTGTTTCATAAGAACAGGGTTACTCTCAGCACTCATCCCAAATTTCTGAACAAAATTGTTTCAGAGTCCTATGTGAAACACTTTATTCATTACCCAGTTTTCTTTCCCAAACCTCACTCAGCCCCAGGAGAAGCTACATTTCACACGCTGGATGTTGTAAGGGTATTGTTCTTGTATTGTTATGACAAGACAAAATCATTCAGGAACATGCCTAGACTTCTTTTATTGATAGGATTAAGGGTCAGGTACTAGCCTCACAGAGATTATCAAAATTGGTCTCCATTTGTGTAAGTACATGTTTCGAGCTAGCCAAGTGAGAGCCACCTACCGACATTAGAGCTCATTCCATTAGTGCCCAGACAGACTCCACTGTCTGTTTAAAGAATATCCTTTTTTTCTGAAATTTGTAGGGGTGTGTAGGCTGGTGACTTGGTCCAGCCGGTGGTGTCGCGACCTTTCCTCGGGTCCAGGTTCCGAGGAAGTCCACAGCGCCTTTGTCGAGGGGAATAAGCTCCCTGTTTATGAGTCTGTAGCTCCAGCCCCCAGGCAGGTGGTCTTCCCTGGCAGTCTGTAGTCCCCTGGCCCTCCCGTAGGGCAGGGCTGGTAAGGGGTCTACGGCTCCCCAGCCTTCCAACAGGTGAGGTGGGCCAGCAGTCTATTGCCCCCAGCCCTCCGACAGGTCAGGGTCGGCAACAGAGTCTTTTGCTCCCGGCTTGCAAGCGGGACTGGAAAGTACCAAGGTCCTATGGCCCCCACTCTCAAACAAGGCAGGGATGGTGGGTAGTCTGGTGCCCCCAGGAGGGGCGGGGGAGATGAACAATCTGTTGTCCTGGGCCCTCAAGTAGGCGGGGCAGGTATAGTCTACAGCCCTCAAGCCAGGCAGGGCTGGCAAATGAGTAAAGAGGCCCTGGCCCTCCAGCGGGTGGGACATGTAAGCAGGTTGCAGCCTCGGTCCTCAAGCTAAGCAGGACTGGTGTAATAATCAGAAACCCCCAGCCCTCAAGTGGGCAGGACAGGTGTAGTGGTCTGGTACGCAGGCCCACAAGACTCCACTGCATCCCAGCCCAGGGTCCTATCATTTTGCCACTGAAACAGTGGGGATCCAGCTGCAACATGCTGACTGACTCAGTCGCACTCAGCCACTCTTCCTGGGCTACTTCCTCCCACCCAATCCGCAGGTACCTGCATCCACATAGCTCCCTCCGGGTCTCTGGGGGAGGCGATGAGTGGGTGTCCTGCAAGTCCCTCACCGTCACTGGTGGCAGTTCCAGAAACTCCTCCAGGTTGTCCACAGAGGGTAGCTCCTCCAGGTCACAGGGCTCCAGGGGTTTCTCCGGTCCACGGGGTTCGGTCCACTCCGGTGGGTCCTCCACATCAGACAGCTCCTCCAGGTCAGTGCTGGCCTCAGGGGGTTTCTTCAACCCAGGCTCAGCAGCCCTAGCCAGTCACCAGGGTCAAGCGGCCCCCTCCAGTCACTCGGGCCCGGCAGCCCTAGCCAGTCACTCAGGCCTGGCAATTTGGGCAGGCTTTGGAGGCTCTGGTCAGCAGGGCAGTTGCGCCAAATAGCTGCAGGGCTTGGGTCAAGCTTAGACTGCAGCCTCTGGGAAAACACATCTGTCTCCAGCAACAGCTTCCCCCTGACTGCGCTGGTGGGCCTGCCTTTTATACTTCCTTCCCTGGCCCTGGCTCCGCCCCTCTGCTTCCAGGTGGCTTGGCCTGCAGGGCTTGGTTCTGTTCAGCGGGGGGTGTCACGACCCTTCCTCGGGCCCAGGCTCCAAGGAAGGCCACAGCGCCTTGTTACAAGGAGCTATGTGGAGTTTGGTCCTCACATTCAAAAGTCATTACTTTTTGGTAGAGGCTTTCAGATTGGTCCATTTTGGTAGGGCTGTCCTTTAATCCAGCAGTTCTCAAACTGTGGGTTGTGACCCCAAAGTGGGTTGCAACTCTGTTTTGATGGGGTTGCCAGGGCAGAAAGCACAGCACCAAGCTGAAGCCGTATGGGTGGCAGGGGGCAGAAAGTCCAGCACTGGGCTGAAGCCCCATGGATAGTAGGGGGCAGAAAGCCCAGTGCCAGGCTGAAACCTCACCGGGCAGAAAGCCCAGAGCTGGGCTGAAGCCCAGAGCCCTTAGCTCTGAGTGGGGCTGAAGCCTGGAGCCCCCAGCCTCATGCCCAGCATGGCTGAAGGTAGGGGTGTCACAATTTTTTCTAGTAGGGGGTCACAATTCTCTTTAAATCCAACTGGAGTCATCAGCACAAAAAGTTTGAGAAACACTGTAAAATCATTGCTAAAGTAGAACTCCTTGTACACACCTTCAAGCAAAAGGACAACTGCTTGTGAATCACCAAGAGCAGAATCCATGTGGACAATCATTTGAAAAAGAGAACTTATTCATTCTGCAGTAACTATGGTTCTTCAAAATGTGTCATCCATATGGATTCCACAACCCTACCCTCCTCTTCTGTCAACACAGAGTCCTTCTGCTCTGAGATAGTGTATTGGCAAAGGAACTTGGGTCTACTCTGCCCTCAGGGTTGGGGAGCATGAGGACATCTAGGGCACTGGCATGGCCTGAACAGATGCAGCTGGCCAAGAGAATTCAATTTCACACACACAGTGTGTATGCACATCAAGAGTGAAGTCCATGTGAACAATGTATTTTGGGGAGAGACTGTTACTGTAAGGTAAGTAACCACTCTGTGATGGAGAAAAATGTTCATCACCAAACATACTTGATGACAAATGGATGCACAGAATCTAAGATTTCATTAATAAAAAAATATAAGAAGTTGTATTTTCATGCGAGTGAAGAAAACCTTGAAAATGCGAATCAAGTGTTGCTCATCTCTGTATTGTCATGGATACCCTAAACCTGACTGTTCACTCCTACTCTTTCTCCCGTCTCCACATAGACTCACTAATTCCCTGCTGCCATGCAGCACTTTTCATCCTGAAAGATCCTACCTAAAGCACTTCATTATTTATATACTTACAGCAACATTAGTGTGGTGGAGGACAGCACCCAAAAGGCACAAGATCACACTGCATGACAATATAAAGAGCAGGAGAATTTTTGGCTATGTCTGGGGAAAGTACAATAGAAATAGAAAAACAAATCTATATTTTTTTTTTAAAGAATTAGTATTTTCATCATCATTCTGGAAATTTAAACAACACAGGAAAAGTTGACTTTTCTTTTTCCTTCCTGCAGACTATTTCGGGAACACTGTGATAAAGATGAAAAACAATATCATGTTTTTTTTAAAAGTTGAAATGAAAGATGCTGTGAAGCTCTCTGCATGGGAAAAGGAAATCAAAAACATAGTCCTTTACTTGAATCCATCTGGTAACCTATATACACTGTTTATCAATGGTTCTAGTATACACCGTGAGAACTATCCCTTGAAAACTGAAATATTTAGTTGCATATATAATTTTCCAGATATTTGCCCATATATAGTATTTAAGCACAGCATGAATTTAAATATCTATTATCTGGACATGGGAGATGAAGTAACATTTTGGGCTCAAATAGTCTATATGGAAAATTTGGGCTTATCTACAGATGTGGAAATCTACAGGCCAGAATTGCTGATGCAGACAACAAATGTTGATTATGAAATAGCTCGTGGAATCTGTACTAAAAACCAGGTATGTTCTATTAAAATGGTTCCTGTATGCAATACAATTTGTTTTCTAAGTACAGGATATTTAGAATATTTTGCAATATAAATCTGCATAAAGATTTCCAATCTTTGCTTTCTTTGGGCAATAGTTTGAGTCGTTCCTGTGTGGGTGTTCAAGAGTTGGAGAGGGGCTACTTTCCATTCCCACAGATTCCTTCCCTGGAAGACTTGCTGCTGTTGAGGCCCTGCAACAGAGCTTCTGCCATAATAAATCCAAGATGAATCAGCCCTTAGTTTTTTGCTAGAATTATTAAATAAAAATAATCCTTGCAGTTTAAAATATATTTACTAGCTTTCTAGGTTAGTAAGAAAAGGAACTAGTTTGGGAAGCAGAATTATGGGATTCACCACGAGTTAGCGGAAGCCAAATTGCAGCATTGCAGAAGTATATTTACAAAGTAGGGGACAGAGCTTGAAAGAAGCTTGTTCCCTGAGCAAAGAAAGGGACTGATTTAATAAAGGGTCTTATTTGAATAAGGGCTTGTCTACACAGTTTGTGATTTCTAAAATGTACTAATGTGTTCTGCGTTAATTTGTCCACGTAGTAGCCCTTGCTGGTACACACTGAAGGTTCCTCATACACTTTAATGAAGAATTGTGTTAAAATCCTCTGGAACCTTTAATGTGCACCAGGGGGTTCTACATGGACCTGTTAATGTGCAACACATTAGTGCAATGCTTTAGAAATCACACCCCTGTAGTGCACAGACAATCCCTAAGAGAAAATTAAGACTGTTTGTTAATTTTTTAACATTGTAAAACAAACTGTTGTTTGTTTCACAAACATAAAATGAAAAGATTGTTGTTTAATATTTGTTATACATTTATTCAGTAAGAAAACAATAACTGTTCAATTGCATTTAATCAGATGCCTATCTGCATAGTGTGACTGGCTGGAAAATAAGCTGAAAACAAGCTGATATTCTTTTTATCATTCTGAAGAGACAACAAACTAGTGAGCTCATAACATTTCACCAGGAACACACAAAGAGCACACTGAAATTGTATCTTTAGCACTAGATATTATGCCATAGATACTGTTGTGATAGGTGTTTTACAAGACAGAGCTCACTGATGCTGTTCTTCATCCCTGCTCATCTTTTTTAAGGTGGGCTGTTGATTATGAAAATGTTCTTGATCTAAGCAAGGATTTTTTAAAGACTTTTTCCCAATTATCATTCCTCTTCATTGTGTCTCTTTTAGACAATGAAATTCTACCATAACATGGACTATAGCGTTCTACCTAATTACACAGAAGCACTGTAAGTACTATGTAATTTTTAAAGATACTTAAGATGATGTAGATGGTAATTTATACATATATTGAATATCACAGTCCATTGGTTTTGATGAGTATAAATTAAAAGTGTTTTAAACCCATAGAGAGCTCAGGACAAGTTTTAAATTATTTTATCCACTTTGATTTTTAAATGTGAAGTTGTATATTTCAATTTTATTTTAATAAGGTGGGGCTGATTTTAATCTAATATACACAATGTAATTTCAGTTATTTCAATGGAATTGTACTTGATTTATGGTACAATTAAGTAACTAAGGCCCTAGTTCTAAAATTTCAGCCTGTCTCTCTGACATCTCATGAATGTCCAGCTGTCAGTTTAAGATCAGCATGGACAAAACAGAGCTCTTAATCTTTCCCTGCAGTCCCTCCTCACTACTTCGTTTCTCAGTCACCACGGACAACATCACCATGTTCCTATCACTTAGGCCTATATGTCATCTTCTACTTGGCCCTATCTCTAGATCTTCACATCCAGGCTTGTCTAAATCTTGCTGCTTCTTCTTGCATAATACGTCTAAGCTGCTGCCTTCCTCTATCACACAGATAAAATACTTAGCAAGGTCTTCATCATCTCACCTCTCAACTATTGCTACCTTCTCCCTTCTGTCTGTGACAAATGCAATATATTTATTCCAAACACTGCTACAAAGGTCATATTCCAAGCTTTTGTCCATGTCACCCTTCTCTTTGCATCCCTCCAATGGCTCCCTTTTTTCTATCACCTCAAACATAAGCTACTTTCCTTTGCTTTGAAGACCTTTTATGGCTTATCTGCACCCTACCTATCTTCTCTGATGTGCTATCAAGAAGTCACCTTCCACCTCTCCTCTGCTAATAGTGCCAGCCTTCATTTTCAGCTTCTTAAATTTTCAAACAAGCACCTTTGTGCTTTCTCCCTTGCTGCCCTTCACACATGGGAGGAGTTCCCCATAAACCTCTGCCACATCATTGCTCTCCTTTGAAATTCTTCCTTAAAACTCTCCTTTGCTGCCTACAAAAAACTTGATAACAATTAGTCATCTGGTATGCTGAAAACACTGCTTATCATGCCTACAAGTATTGTCTTATTATTTCCTTGTGCTCCCCTAACTGTCTGTCTGTCTGTCTGTCTGTCTGTATCCTCACATTGTCTTTTATGCTTAGGTTTTGAGTTCTCTGGGGCAGGCACCATCAGTTTGGATATGTTTATACTTTAGTTGGAAGTTGTAAATTCCAGCTCATGAAGGCATACCCATGCTAGCTTTGATCGAGCCAGCATGCTAAAAATAGAAGTGTAGCCACAATGGGGTAAGAAGCAAGAGAGGCTAGCTGCCCTGAGTATGTTCTTGGATGGGATCACACTCAGGGCAGTTAGTGTCTCCCACTGTTCACACAACAGGTACACTTCTATTTTAGCACACTAGCTTGATCAGAGCTAGTGTAGGGTATGCCTCCTCTCCTGGAATTTACACCTTTCAGCTCCCGAGTAGATATATTTGTTATTATGTCCTTGTACAACATTTTAAAAAGGTTAATCTGTGAACTTAAATTTATAACTCTGCTAGACACTAAAAAACATCATCTCAACGGAGACACTGGTTTATGGCACATTACAACAATTTGTAACACACTCCACCTGCCTGCTAACCCTTAACTGCCCACTTCATTTTAAGTGCTCTCTTATAGCAGGCGTGAGCCCCTTATGTTTAATAATCTAACTCTCAATTTCCAACTTTATTTTAAGTGGTCTCATACAGCATGTGTGAATCCTGTATTCTTAACAATCTGTTTCAACTTGTATTAGGCTGAGACACTTGGTTACCTTCCCCAGACTTGAAGAAGAGCTCTGCGAAGTTAAAAAACTTGTCCCTTTCATCAGCAGAAGTTGGTGCAGTAAAAGATATTACCTAACCTTGTGTTGTCTCTCTCATATCCTGGGACCAACATGGTTACAATAACATTGTGAACAAAGCATCCTTAAAACATAGATGGCTTAAATACCTTACTGCCTACAAACATAAATACCTTGCTGTAGTTGTAGTTGTGTAGTTAGTGTATGTCTACACTGCATTAAAACACCTGCGGCTGGCCCATGTCAGCTAACACAGGCTCGCAGGGCTCTGACTGCAGAGCTATACATTTGCAGTGTAGACATCTGGGCTCACACTTGAACCCAGGCTCTGGGACCCTGCTGGTGAGAGGGTCCCAGAGCCCGGGCTCCAGCCTGACCCTGAACACCTATACTGCAGTTTTATAGCTCTCAGCTGACATGGGCCAGCCATTGGTGTTTGAATACAATGTAGATATTCTCTTAGTTAGTTAAGCGCTGTAACTGAGTTATTTTTAAACTTTTATAAATCATAATATTAATTCTTGTTGTGGGGGGGGTGTCCCATGTAGAATTGCATCCAGAGGTGTTATGACAGTTGAACTACAACCTAGTAAATCTGGAAAAATGTGTGCATCGAACAACAAGGTAAGATTTCTAGCTTAAGAAGCTTATTTGTATAAAACATGGTGGTATTACAGTTAGATTCTTGTGGTGAAATGCTGACTCCATTGATATTGAAGAGAGTTTTACATCTGAGGTCAGTGGGGCCAGGATTTCATCCTTATGCTATAAACTCCAATTAATGTAACTCAATTAACTAAAGTAAGGTTATATCTTCCAAGGTTTTCTGTATGCTGCCTAAGTAGAGCTGCAGAGGAAGGAGGGTTCACAGAAGGGTGCTGGTGAGAAAGTGGTCAGTGTGGAAGAGGGATGATGTGTCCTGGACAAGGAAGAAGCCATAGAAAGAGGCAGAGTTGTGCAGAGCTGCCTTTATTTCTAGATGAAGCTGCTGGCCTCCATTAGCATCAATGCCTCTGTGACCCTTTCGTGCCCAGGGTAGCCACCTGAAAATGCCAAGGTCAGGGCAGGCTGTAAAAGGAAAGCAGATTCTCCCAGCACTGCTGGGTGACACTGAAGTCAGACTTCCCAACCAGCCACAAACAAGGCTTCTGTTTGCCCACACTGGTTATCAAGAAGTCAAAATAAAAATATACACAGCCCCCTTTACTGCATTTCAGTCTCTGGCTCCCAATCAGCCACTAAGTCCAGTAAAGAGATCAGTTATTTAAAACTCTATACTCTTTACTAAAATGTTTCTCCTGACCCCAAAGGGTCAGCCACAGTACCAGATCAATATAAGTTTAGATCTTACCCAAAATACCTCGCTGCCAACCAATCCTTTAGTAAATAAAACTAAAGGTTTATTATAAAAAGAAAGAAACAAACAATATGAGAAATGTTAATGGATTAAAGCAATCAGATATATACAAATGATTTGAAAGTCCATATATATCAGGTTTCTAGTAGAATTATGGAGTTTACAGGCTTGTATAATCCCTCTCGTGTACATCCAGTACCTGTATGGGTCTCAGTCCTTTGTTTCACAGCTTCAGTTCAGTTCAGCTGTGGATGAGTTGATCCAGAGGCAGGCTGGAGACTAAAGACAAAATGGATGTCATGCAGCTGCCTTTTATGTCCTTTTGCTTTTGCCATGCTGCTTGTGGAGTTTTACAGGAGTAAAATGGAGTCTGGAGTCACATGAGTAAGTCCTGGTGACTCATCCGGTATATCCCTGGCTTCTCCCCCTGGGCCCCTTGTACCTGTGAATTTCTTAATGGGCCATTAAGCAGGCTAGTGCTGTAGCCATCCTGTCTGGGGTATTGCCCAGACACAGCACAATTTGAAATACAGATATATCAAACATCCATAACTTCCATTACACACATAACACATTATAGCCTTTCCAATAGTACCTGACATGGCATATCTCACATGAATTACTATGAATTTGACGTATTGATATTAAACAACATAATAAATGCCACCACCCACCTCCCTCAATCCAGCCAGCGTGACAGCCTCCATTCATACACCTCAAGTCCTGAGGACAAAGGTCCATTTCTGGAAAAGCTTAAAAGTTCCTGAGGACTTAAGAAGCTATGTTCCTGTGGAATTTTTAAGCTTTTGGAGTGGAGCTCCTCATAACTCAAATGACTTATTAAGCAAATAATTCAAATGTCCCCTTAGACAGTTGGAATCTACTCATATAATTGAACTATTTTTTAATAATAAAAGGATATTTAAAATATTAGGCTTAAGACTCCTCTTTTAATAATAAAAAAAACATAAACACATTCAAATTGTGTTGCAACAGATTTGCATACATTGCAAATTGTGTTGCAACAGATACATGTTTTGACTCATATATCAAATTGATTTACCCTAAGTTTATGCATATTCATATGTGTATTTCTGTGCTAAAATCCATCACAGCTCAGCCTGACCTTTTATATTGGTTAACTTTATGTAAATGAATTACATATATAGTAGATGTACATTAATTATGTATAGTAGTATACATAAAAATCTAGATCTGTATAATATAATGTTTTTCTTTTCAGCTAACTCATTTATTTGTTGGCTGCCCTCCATCAAGGCATATTGTCATTAGTAGGCAAGTTTTAATTATCTTTTTATTACTTCTGGTTTATTTCATTTTACAACAGAAATTAAAATAAATACTAAAAAGGTAGTATTGTTAGCCTAATATGCCTCAGTTATCCCATTTGTAAAATGTTTCTTACTTTATATTGTTTTTATAAATAATTAAAAGGAAAAAAAAGCACTCCCATGCTGTAGACACCTTTTAAAAAATGTACATGACAAAATACATAGATTCAGCAGCTTATCTCTGCTTAGCAAACTCTCCCCACCCAAAAAAAAATCCAGCTTTAAAATACCCATTAGCCCTTAATATACCAACTCTCAGTCACCTCCTCCTTCTACAGAGGAATTAAAAATAGATGATCTTCTGGATATACTATAAGATTCAACAAATGTTAAATTCCATAGTCACAGGCTCTCATGAAAAAACTGCCCTACCTGTAGCTCTTTATATTTTTAATTGAGGTATGCCAGTTTATGGATCTCTGTTAATCACAACTACAGTAATGTGGTTCTAGAAAAGAACCTCTCTCTCAAGCAAGCAGGTTCCAGGCTATTTATAGGTCAAAATTAAGACTTTAAACTCCACCGAGAAAGCAATAGAAAACCAATTCTGATTCTGAAGTACTGCCATAAGGTGCTTCCAGAGGATTACTCGATTTAACATGCACCAACCTCATTTTACAAATAGATTTAAGGTGTAACCCCATGTAGAGCACAATGCAGTGATCTAGCTCATATATACACTGGAAGCGTTTTGTTGTTGTAGATATACCACAGGTATACTGTACTGGCAAAGCACTCATAGTGTGGACACAGCTTTTTCTGGTATAGCTTATTCTTCAAGTAGTGTCCCTATGGGTGCTCCACTGTAGGTGTGCTTATGCCCTGCACTGCTGATTGGAGAACTTCAGTAGCAGTGTCCATTAGGCCCACACATGCTCTGTCTCTCCTCGTGCCCTACCACGAGGCTAGTCAGTGCATGTGGGCTAACTTCTCTCAGTTCCTTCTCAACCATCCCTGGATAAAGCTGGAGCTATTGGCAGTCTGTTAGCAATTATTATCTTGTCCTTACTTTTGTGGTCTAGAGCCTAGTTTTTAGTCGTAGTTATTGTAGTTTCTTTTATTTTTTCTTATCTCCCCCACCCCCCACCCCCCAAAAAAATTTAAATTCTTTTTTCTTTCTTCCTGCCCTTCTCGTTGGGGGCCTTCCTCTAGTGGGGTATGCCTGATTCTTCAGGCTTCAAGAAGTGCCTCTTGTGCAGCGAGGCTATCCCCATTTCAGACATGCACTCATGGTGCATTTGTTGCCTCAGGGAAGGACATATCCCTCAAAAGTGACAGATCAAACCCGGTACTCACAGTTCAAGAATGACTACAGAAGCAAGTACTGTTGACATGCCTACAGACTCAATAGGCATGGGCACCGAATTAACAGCTCCAAGGGAGATGGACAGGAGCAAGCTCTCGAAGGCAGGCTACTGGTACTCAATGCTCCACAGGTACCAACGCCTCATCCAGCACCTAAACAGCCAGTGCAGACAAGATCTCCATCCCATCAGCACTGCCAGTGGCACTGAGCTGATCGGCACCACCAGAATTCTGGCAATGGAGGGACCTCCATGTAATGGATGTACTGGACTCGTCTCTCCGCAATACTGAGACCTCCACACAAAGTCTTTGTCTGGCACAGGAGTCTTCCCTGCTGCCCTGCACCACTCTCTAGTGTGGAGGGAAACTAATATGGAGTCTCTCTGCCTTTCTGGAGGAAAAGATGGATTTTCTTTCCTTTCTGATTTCTAGTCTGTGAGGATAGCTGTCAAGGCCTAAGATGAAATGTTCTTTGCCAGCAGATGTTTAGACTTAGAATCTATTACCATAACAAGATAGTTATGAGAGCTGGGTGCCAGTAGGTACGGAATGGGGAGGAAGACCTTGCTGTTCAGATAGAGGGGGGTGAGAAGTGCTGGGCCCAAATATTCTTAGATAACGAGCGCTTTGCTTTATTCTTTGTCTTAGCCTCTGCGTTTGCCATGGAAACTGATGTATAAGACTTGTTTGTGTAAGGTTATATAAGCTTTAAGAAATGTATGCTTAGGGTCGCCCCGACCACCAGGCCACCTCCTTACGTAAGGATAATAAACTTTGACTTTGACTTTGCTAACCTGTTGTCTGGCTAATTTGGACCATCCGCTGGGCAACGGACGTGTAAGTAAGGACCCCTGAGTTTGGGTTCCTCGACAGTTTGGCGACCCAGATGGGACCTGCCTAGCGTGCATCCTCTTCGTCCCCTTCAGGCTATCATCAGCCCAGAGAGTTTTTTTCCAAAGTTCTATCCGTAGTGACTGCCCACTTAACTCCCAAGGGATCATTATTTACCCTTATCTGGACGGTTGCCTCCTCAGAGTCTGATCTCTCCAAGAGGCTCACCAAGTTACCAAAGCGGCAATGCACTTGTTTACACAACTGGGCCTGACAGATCAATGCACGGAAATCAACCCTCACTTCACTGCAGTGCCTGGAGTTTATAGACACTGATCTTGACTCTCTACAGGCCAGAGCTCTCTACCTCAGCACAGATTTCTCTCTCTGGCTATAGTCACAGAGACCATTCAAAATAGCCCACAAATATCAACTGCTTGCAACTCTTGGGGCACAGGACAGCGGACACAGCGGCAATACCACAACACACCAGACTTCACATGTGGTGCCTTCAGATGTGGTTCAGCTCGATTTACAGACCAAACAGGGACAGGCTAGACAAACCCCTGTCACTACCCACTAGGGTCAGTGTCTCCCTAAACTGGTGGAAAGACTCAACCAACAGTTGGAAAGGGATCTCCTTCAAGCAAAACCCTCCGTTGTTGCTTCTCACCTCCAACGCATCACTCATAGGCTGGGGTGCATATCTAAACAGCCTTATGACATAAGGCAAATGGTCACCCACAGAGATCCCTTCACATCAATCTCCTCAAACTAAGGGCAGTTAGGAATGCCTGTGCCCACTTCCTCCCGCTGATCAAAGTCCAAATAGACAAAGTTGCCTGCATGTTCTACATAAACTGACAATTGGGAGAGCCCAATCACCCTCCCTCTGCACAGAAGCTATGAAACTATAAAATTGGTGTATCCCCCAACATCACACTGTCAGCAGCCTAGCTCCCAGGTATACAGAACTTGATAGCGGACAGTCTCAGTCGCAGATTCCCACATGACCACAAGTGGGAGCCAGACCCAGCAGTACTTCGTGATCTATTCAGATGGTGGGGGATGCCGACCACAGATTTGTTTGCCACTTACCTGAACAAGAAATGTCCACACTACTGTTCCAAAGCAGGGATAGGACAATACACTTGAGGTGATGCTCTCCTACTGTCCTGAGATGGGGACTTCCTTTATGCCTTTCCTCCTTTTCCCCTGCTATCAAAGGTCCTACTGAAAATAAAAAGAAAGAACACAAGTCATTCTAATCGCTTCTACATGGCCAAGACAGACCTGATACTCTTACCTATCGCAGCTCATGACGCGCCACCCGATCTGTCTCACAGTCACTCTGCATCTCTCACAGAACAGAGGACATACCCTACATCCCAACCTGGTAATTCTCTGCCTCAAGGCATGGCTCCTTCTTGGTTCAAACAACTAAAAGCTCTGGTTCAACATAGGTGCAAGAAGTTTATTACACAGCAGAAAGTCCTCCACACAATGTACTTGACTTCAAAAATGGTCCATATTTCAGATTTGGTGTACTTCCCAACAGATCTACCCAACATCCATGACTCTTCCATAAATCTTAGACTATGCTCTGGCCCTAAAAAGATCGGGGCTGTTTATCAGCTCTCTTAGAGTCCACCAAATGACTATAAGAGACTTTCACCATCCAGTGGAGGGGTACTTATTGCTGTCAGACCCGACCATCAAAAGATTCCTCCAGGGTATTCTAAACTTCTTCCCACAATCTCTGATTCCTACTTCCACATGTGACTTAAATCTGGTACTAAAAGGACTAACTAGACCTCCCTTCGAATCCATGGCCATCTTTTTGCTTACATACATCTCAGTGAAAACAGCTTTCCTGGTGATTACTTCAGACAGGAGAATAGGAGAAATAGCGGCTCTGATGGCACATCCCCCCTACATGGTATTCTTTCGGGACTAGGTTACGCTCAGGCCGCCTCCAAAATTCATCCCTAAGAAAACCACGCCATTTCACATGAACCAATTGATTCATCTTCCAACCTTGTATCCCAAGCCTCACTGAGACAACAAGGAGGCTATGTTAAATACGCTAGACGTCAGGAAAACCCTAGCCTTCTACCTGGACAGGACAAAGGCCCCCAGGAAGTCTCCTAGGCTTTTCCTATCTACTGTGGAAAGATCCAAGGGCTCAGCAATATCAGCCCAAAGACTTTCCAAGTGGGTCTCAAACTGTATCAGGCAGTGTTTCCAAGTTTGCAGTATGACCCCTCCAGATACTATTTGTGCACACTCCACAAGATCGATCTCATCTGTCACCTTCTTCACGAATGTCCCATCTCAGAGATCTGTAGACGGTGACATGGGCGTCAGGCCACGCTTTCGCAGAACATTATGAGATCACTGGGGACTCCATCTCCAGTGCCATCTTCAGGTCCACAGTACTGTCATCTGTAACTGACCTCACTCTGAAGTCCTAGCCCTCCAAAAGGGATACTGCTTAGGAGTCACTTACAGTGGAGCACCATATGGTCACTAATCAAAAGAAGAAATTACTCACCCTGTATAGTAACTGAGGTTCTTCGAGATATGTGTCCCTATGGGTGTTCTGCCACCTGCCCTCCTCCTCTCTGCTTCCGAGTCAAAAACATACATTCTGCAGCAGAGAAGGAACTGGAGGCGGTTGGACCACACAGCGCTATATATATTTCCTGCTCACCATGGGCAGCAGATGACACTTCCCCTAGGGGAGGCTAGCTCCCTATCCCACCTCTTCCGCCCGTGGCCCTACCCACACTCCACCCGCACTCTTCCCCAGGCCCTGCTCTACCCCTCCCCTGCTCACCATATGCATCCTTCCTCCTCTTCCCCCCTCTCCCCGCTTGGCCTTCCCTTTTCTCCTTTGCACCACCTTCCCCCAAGGTCCCCGCCACTTGCGCTCTCTGCCCCTCCTCTGAGGCAAGCTTATTTATTATGCACCATGCAGGTTCCTGGGCAGCTGAGGAGGCAGTAACTGCTATTCAGCTTCCGAGGTTCATCAGTAATCATCAGGACTCTAAGCGACCCGGGAAGCTGAGTAGCAGATATTGCTTCCTCAGCCACCAAGGAGCCTACATAGTGCATAATAAATCAGCAAGAACTTCCAGCAGAAGCCCATTCCCAGCAGGGAGGGAAAGAGGTGGGGCCACCCTGACTGAGGTGTCTGGTGGCAGGTTGGTGGTGGCTGCCAAAGGGGATGCTTAGCCTCCCCTGGCCTATTATACCTGCTGCCCATTCCACTCACAGCACGTGATGGGGAAGTGTGCATGTGTGGTTCAAAGGGCACTGCTGATGAAGATCTCCAATCTCAGTCACAGAGGGCACTGCCACACCTACAAGTGGAGCACCCATAGGAGGACACATGTTGAAGAACCTCAGTTACCACACAGGATGAGTAACCTTTTCCTATCACCAAATTAGATGCTTACTGCAGATGAGAAGTTGGGCCACCAGGGATCCATGGAGCTCTGTCCTGCATAGCTTTAGCTCCAGCTCCAGAGTAGATTATAGCAGCATTGGTGTTGTTCTAACATATACCAGCTGGCAAAGGATCCCAAGGGCAGGCCACAGTGGCACTCCAGCCTCATCTCTTTCCCCCCATGGGCATGCTCCCTATGCCATGACTGGGAGAGAAAGTGGAATAAGAACCAGCTATGCTATACTGGCTTTATGTCCATTGAGAGCTTCTCACTGCTGAGGGAATTCAAAGCTGGCCAGATATGGTCAGAATATGGCTCTTTTGCACTGCCTGAGTGTGAAAAGGGACCAGACTGAGAGAGAGAATCTGGCCCATACTTAATGTATCAAAACTATTGAGAAAGTTTTGGTGACTAGAGCTCAAAATATCAAAATAGAGAACAAATATTGCACAACTAATAATAATTCTCAAACAACGGTAGCATGATGAATTCAGTCATTTTACATTTTCATGCACTATTTTAGTAACAGATAAAAACCCTTACATTATACTGATCATCTGTTTTATTTCCACAGACCTTCAGATATAATCTGTATCAAACATAATTTTACTACATACAAAATACCTGGGTAAGAAACGTGATTTATTAAATGACAGTATAAAGAAATATAGGGCCTTTTAGATATAATTTCTGTATGAAAGTGCAAGAAGATATTTAATAAAAAATGTATATTTAATGGGAAAATTAGAAGTTTTCCATATTTATATATGTAACCTCAATTTTATTTTCTTTCCCAGCATAGCAATACAATACCAATTACTTTAAACAAATTAGTATTCCAAATATTTTAAAGGGACATTTTCAACTTGAAACCTAGTCAACCAAAAAAAAAAAAAGTCTAGTTAAAAGTAGTTGTACTACACCTGTCCATGATGGGTTTTGCATTTGATCCAATCACATCATCCTATTTTTAAAAAATGTTTTTCTCTGCAGTGTTGCTATCTGTAATAGCCACACAAACAACAAGGAAAAAAACTAAGGGCCTAATTCTTCACCCACAGAAGTTAATGGGAGTTCTGTCTTTGGATTTCAATGGTAACAGAATTAAGCCTCAAATGACTATACACTGAAAGTGACTGTACACAAAGAGTGAAACCCTGATCTACTGAAATAAAAAGCAAAAGTCCCATTGAATTCAGTGAGGCCAGGATGACACGCAAATGTTCTAAGGGAAGAAACTTTGGGATAGAGAAGCAAAAAGAGCAATTTTAGTTATTTTAGTTCCTAGTTTTGAGTAATGCTTATTACAATGGTTGTTTACAGATTGTCGGATGCAAGTGTTATTTTTAAGTTATCTCTCTGAGTTTGCTAATGTTGTAGGAGAGTGTACAACTTTATAGCAGGAGGATTTGGAAAAATTTGCTTTGCATGTTTTCAAGCCATGAAAAAAAAATTGCATGTTCAGTTTTAAATTTTCCTATTTAAACAATCTAATGCATAGATACCAGAAAAGAGGAGAATAGGTTTTAAAAAGGCATAAAACCAACAATAAGTTTTTCCTTTCACTAGGGAATGTCTGTGGGATCCAACAACTGAAGACCTGGTAAGAGAGTTACAGGGTTTTATTTTAGCTGACGTATGTGTGTTTGCAAAGAAGAAATATAGAGAAATATACAGTATATTACCTTGACTTTTCTTTTTTAGGTGGTAAATTATGATTGGGAAAAGTATGGTTGCCTAATGGATCTTCATTATGCAATACCTTTTCACCCTGATATTGCCTTGTAAGTATAAAGCTGAAATACCATGTGGGAAGAGGAGGACTCCTTTCTGCATTGCTGCATAGTACTCTGAAGTTGTAATGGCTACTTCTGCCCAATGGCAAGAGTAACAGTAGCAAGCCCAGTGCTGGAAGGAGGAATAACCACATACAGTAGATCCTTTGGTCCCACCCATGATGCTGCACCCTATTTGCCCACAGTGCACTGTTGTGTACAGAGTCCTCAGAGCAAAGCCTCTGGGCTGTATGTTCCGTTTGTCCTTTACTCCTTTTGTACAGCAGCACTTCACTGTCCATGATTCCCTCCAGGGCCCTTGAGTAAGAAACATTTCCCATTTATATGCTGTTCTACTGAAGCTTTATATTATACTTACATTGTTTATAGATATGATGGCAGCACATTTGTTAAAATAGTTGAGGCAAATTTCATATTATGGGAGGTTCAAAACAGAAGTGACTATAACTACAACACATCTATGAAGCAGGTAAAGCTTCATGTTATTTAGATTATATTTGTTGATATATATTGTGTGCAGTTGGGTAAATCCAATGTTTGTTTATATTCATGTTCAATCTTCTTCAGTCTGAATCATCCTCTTTGAATGGACATATGTGTAGTAGTTTCAGCTTTCATTACTTATAATTTTCAACATTTAATGTATTGATTATAACAACATACACTGTTCAAAACTGAACACATGAAACATCAAAATCACAAGATAATCAAAGAAAATAAAAAAGAAATATGTGCATGGTAGTATGATTCAGAAAGTGAAACTTCAAAACCATCTTGAAGTTTTAGTCTGCCTTCTGTGTGTGGGGAGATGGGAATATATGACTATCCATACAGAATCATAGAAATGTAGGGCTGAAAAGGCTTCCAGAGATCCTCTAGTCCATCCTGCTGCACTGAAGCAGGATTAAATATACCTAGACCATTCCTGACAGGTGTTTGGTTATCTAGCCTGTTCTTAAAAAGAAGTTCTTGCAATCTCCAAATTCTGCCCTCAGTAACACCTGTGCAATCCTATTTAAGGCAATTTCTATATAACTGAAAGCAGAATATACCCTTTCATTTTTAAGCAGAGTGACAAACTCCCCGGGACACTCAGAGCAAGATCATGCTGTCAAAGCAACATGTAGAAGGCTGGGAAATGGAATTACTATTAGACTTGGCCAGAATTTGCAAAAATAGAATAAGCATTATCAGATTTGAGGCTCCCCAGTTTGGAAGATGGAAATGGCTGGCAGTGGAAAAGCCAGGGCTTATGTGGCATCGTGGCTCAATACAGCATCATTTCCCCCACCCCCTTTAAAACTGCAGGAAGATACTAAAACAAGATAATACTAACATTGGGTTTGATAAAAAGCCCATCAAAATCAATCATTGACTTCAATGGCTTTGGTTCTGGCCCCTTATCTGAATTATCTTTGGTAAAATCTTCATCCATAGTATGAGATTGTGGGAGCTCAGAGGAGGGCAGACTGGATTCCTCTGACAACAGTGCGTGAAAGAGCCATAATGTTATGGGGACTGGAGTTGGGGATGTAGTCCTTCTTATATAAGTGAAGTCAGACTATAGTCCCAGTGCTGCAATGGTCAGTACCTGAATGACCATGACTGTTAAAGGAGCACCTGTTGACGGTCACCATCTAGCTCCATACTTGTGTTGCATTCCAATTTGTTTTGATGTCTCATTGTTTCTTGGACACCATAAACTGTGCCTACTGGTATATTTGCACGCAATTAAAAACATTTAGCTGGCCTCTCTGAACTGACTTGGGCTCACAGGGCTCGGCCTCAGAGGCTGTTTAATTGTGATGTAGACATACAGGTGTGGAGTCTGCTGTATGACCCTGCCAGGTGGGAGTGTCCCAGACTTCAGATTGCAGCCCAAGCCTGAACGTCTACACCCTACGCCACAATTAAACAGCCCCTTAACCCAAGCCCTGCGAGCCTGGGTGGGCCAGCTGTGGGTGTCTAATTGCAGTGTAGACATATCCTAAGTGCTTCACTTTGTCAGTCTCCTTCCTTTTTTTTAAACTACTGCCTTTCTGGTACCAACTCCTGACAGAATGCACTGCTCAGTCATTATAGATGCTTAGATGCTGTAAGGGCTACAAGTCCACTTGATCCTTTTCTTTCTCAGAATGTATTTCTGCTATGGCTACAGTTTACAATAGTGCTATTTACATATCATAGTCAATTCAAGCCCACTTAATTTGGATCCCTTCATGAAGCATTTATTCCAACAATGATCTCACTGGTGCTGCCTACTTCGGGCAGTACAGGTAGCTATTGAAACATGAAATCTCACTTGATGCTGACATTATTATTATTGCTAGCATTATCACTACAATATTTTATTTCACTGTACCTCCTAAAGGCAGAATCTTTCCCTTAGTATGTTTTGTTGCCTTAGATTTGTACCATAGTACTTTCATTATAGGAGCTACATAAGATAAATACATAAAATATACCGAACCACAATGTTCAATATCCATGTAAATACTGTACTACTTTCCCAGAATAACGAAGTGATAGAGAACGAATAGCTTTCTTTTTTTATTTTACTTTGTGCATTTGTATTCTTTTGAGTAGGTGGGTTGTTTGCATGAAGCACAGACTTGGTTTTTAATGCTTGAGGAACATGAAAACCATACATCAAATGAAATATGGGGACCACAGGTAAGAAATTATATATTTACAAATAGTTTATGAAAAATATGAATGAACTCTGCAGCTGTCTTGGCATTCTCACACTACTAGTATCTCAGGGAAGGGGGAGCCAAATTAAAACATGACAGTGCAAATGGAGTACAAGTCAGATGACAATACAGTAATGATCTGACAACGCTATGAAAGGATATTGTTATTCCGAAAGATACTAAAAACCAGTTGTCATGTGTCAGGTTAAAGAAAATCACAAACATCATTAAAATAAATGGGTATACTAAATCATTGTGTTGCTTTAGGAGCAACTGAAATTTTTTTGCTAAAGAAACAACAGCTGGACACAAAGGGAGGGACTAACCACTGAGAAATATGGCAAGCCATGTGGCCAGAAGGAGTGTGTGGAACTAATGGAGTCTCTCCAGGCACAAATTCAGGGGCTGGGCTGTAAGAAGGCTGTGTGTTTAAGCAGTAGCAATTGTGTGTGACCCTGTTTTAGCAGTTTCTTGGCCACGGGGCTGGAGTGTCTGGCTTGGGATTTCTACAAAGGCCTGTGCGCTGTATGTTCAGAGAAACAGAACTTTGGGTGACATCCTGGCCCCATTAAAGTCAATAAGAGTTTCACTATTGACTTCAGTTGGACTAGGACTTCATCAGTATAGGTTTATGTATAAAAGAATTACACCTAGGATTACTTCAACTTTGTCACTGATTTCTCATCCAAACAAAATCACCTCACAAAACCACAAACTGGCTTTCTGCTTGACCAAAGGGGCATCCATATGATTCCAGTTCACTAAACTATTGTCATCAGCACCTAAGTGTGAACAGCCAAGTCCTGGAGGGTCAGTGGCCTAGAGAGGCAAGAAGATGAAGGAGTCCAGGACTGATGGGAGGAACTTGGGGTGGGTGCTATCTTGGCAGCAGTGTGTGGTTGGAAGAGCAAGGACAGTGGAGAGGGCTCATGGAAGAAGAAAGGACTGTGTTGACCTGAGTGGGAGTGTTCATAAGCCTGGGGAAAGGCCTGTGATGGACACCACTTGACTGGGACAAGTGGTGAACACTGAGCACTATCATGTATCCTGAGGGAAGGTGAATGCTGAGTAGCCAAGGAGCAATGTATTCCACCAGGCCAGAAGTCTAGACTGAGCAGCCACCTAGCAGCCATCTCACCAGGTTGTGCATCTCAGTTTAATGTGCACCACCAGTGGGATTAGAGGCCTCAAGTTGAAGATAAAGGTTTTAGGCATCTCCAAGGCAGGGGAACAGTTTGTTTTATGGGTTGTTTTTTTTTAACTGTTTCAGTGTTTGTGATGAATGCCCTAAGTCCCCATCCCCTTTCAGTCCATTGGGCTGTCTGTCTACCTGTTGCCTTATGTCATGTTCTGGGGTGCAACCCAGATCAGAGAGGGGTTGTTTTAGCACCTACCCTGTAACTCTCTGTGCCTTCAATACTTTGCTGCTGTGGCTTGCAGCCTGAACATTAGGTATCTGCTTGGTAAGTAGCTTTGGCTCAGCACTCTGATTCCAGCAGCCTGCTCGTTACACTCCAGCCACACTTTGGTCTCTACCACCTTTGGTTACTAGTAACCAAGTGGCTCCAACACCCCCCCACCAGTCCTGAATTTTCCCAAAACCATCTACCCTGACATATCCAGTCCTTTCCTGGAGCATTCATAGGATTGTTAAGGTTTGTTTGCTCCTTTAAAGAGTAAATATCCAGCAGCTTGCCACATTAACTGGAGTTAATTCACGTTGGGTAGGATCAGATTAAAATAAAACAAGTTTATTTTAGGGTGCAGACTGTTGAAACAAAGCAAGGAATATGTGGGAACCCGGCTTCTCGCCTCTTTGCAAGCCAACATAGTTCGCTGAGTATAGAGCTTGGGAGCGTGCTGTACAATCTCCAAGGAGTTGTTGTTTTGGCATATATACCCACAAATTCTTTCTGTGGGCTCCAGCCACAGTATGGTCTCTCCCTTCCAGTTTTAGGACAGTCTTTCTCTATGTATGTACTGGCAATTACAAGTCCAAAAACCTAGGCAAGTAAGTCTAATTGTTTTTCAAAGCTAGTTTAAAAGAGCTCCCTTTTTGTTTCTACTCAGAATTACAGATCCTGCTTTGAATCTGAACGTGGACCTCTAGGAGACCTGAATCAGCAGTATCAGATTTTGAACCACTCTAGTTACAATTCTCTCATTTGGCCCACTGAGTACAGTGGCATTTATGTGTTCAGAGTGAAGATAGTGGACCCAAACTTCAGGTTAAATGTTTATTTTTTAACATGTAAAAAATATTTTTAATGTTTAAGAGTAAGATTGATAAATTTCTGTTTTCATTTTAAAAAAATTATTTTGCTTGGCCATAGATGTTGCAAGTATCTTCCGCTAACTGTTCTAATTGATGGATGGTTCAAATATGATTCAAGGGTCTTCACCCTTTCATTGTGTAGCTATTATTTTTTCCTCTTAGACTTCTTGCCATCTCCCTTCTAGGCTGCTATAAACATAACGTTCATCCTACCTCTCTGGAAAGGAAGGCAAAAGGCTTTCAACATGTGGATTTGACAACAGGACCCACAGGGCCAGATTGTAATCTCAATTACATTTGTATAAATCTGGGATCTGACAGTCAAACCAGATTTTTTCTCAAGTGACAGTAAAAATGTCATCTTCTTACTTAACAGATTTTCTCTTTGTGTATATTCAGAGTAATCTCTGCTAATTTAGGCTAAGTGACTAAAAGAAAGTTTATTCCTGTTAGCACTACAGCACCAACCCAGGTAACAGTTGGTGAACTAGACCCACGAATGACAATTCAATTGCATAAATGCCATTGAGTGTTTTATCTGAAGACAGTGGGGTTGCACAGAGGGTCTAATTTGACCTGCAGGTGACGATACTTGAGCAAGGAAAGCCCCAGCTTGGTTCTCAGAGCTCTGGTTGAGTTTGTAGAGCTGTCATTTGTAGAAAAAAATCTTACGTGTACACTGAATACATTCAATGTAGAAATCATTGAAAGACAACAAATATTGAACTGCACAATGACATTTTTGCAATCACTTATCAAAGTTTAGCCACACTTTAAGGATATTTGCCTTCCCTTTTATAAACCATTTCAAGGTTTCTCATTTTATCCACCCCAAAATTTAGAGGAAATTTTTAATAAACTGCATAGTTTTAATAAACTGTATTCCATTTAGGAACATGTAGTAACACACATCTTACATATTTTCTGAAACATAGTGAGAAAGGCCCATAAATACCGAACAGTCACAAAGGTATTTCATTGATAAAACATCAAAGGAAGGAATTCATCCCTGCCTTCTGACTCTTTGTGCAAGCTGCACCCTCCCTGATGGAGGCCCTAACACAGGGGATGCATCCCCCAGGATGCTGGCACAGGGTGTGTCCCCCCCATTGCAGGGGAAGAGTGAGGGCAGGATGGGGACAAGCCAGCATGTTCCTATGCCCCAGCTATTCCCTGGTTGCACAAGGCCCATAGCATCTTGAGCACAAATTAGGCCCTATTCCAGCCCTAGTGCCATTGCCAGGATGATGTCCAATGTGTTTTTTCTCAAAGGTGTCAAAACTCACCCCAGGATGCTTCTGGAAATCAACACCATTAGAGAAAAGTCAGTGTAATGCCCAATATGTTAAAAAAAATATTACATTAATCATAGTGCCAACCCCAAAAATCATGAATGAGACACCCACAAATGATGAGATTTTAAAAAATGATTGTATCATGAGATTTTAAAAAAAAAAGTCTATCTTTTGAGTTCTGAACTCCCCCTGGCCTCTCTGGTGTGTTACAATTATTATCACCTGTTCTCCCAAATTTATTGAGTAAGGTGACTTTGGCCGTACTGCAGGTGCATTCTCCTCCACCCCTGCCCATCCTCTGTTCGGCAATTAATTCTGCCCCCAACTTCCAAATCTATCCTGCTCCCCCAGTCACCTCCCAGTCCAGTCCCTACATCAGTTCTGCACCCAAATCAGTTCTGTCTGTCCCCTCAGCCCCACATCTACCCATCCCCTCCTCTTTTTTGCTGTCTCAGCCCTCATCAATTCATCCTCCTGACCCCCCATCAGTTCTGCACCCAGACCCCACATCAGTTCTACTGACTAGTCACCACATAACCCCCAATAATTTTGACCTCCCCATCCTCACCTCTGCTCCTCCTGGGGTTCTTCACCCCCTCTACAAGCCCAAAGGATGGGGGTGTTGCAACAGAGTCCCATTCTCCCCCTTCCAGACTAGTTGGGGAGCTCCAAGGGTTCTTCAGCTCCCCAAATTGTTTCAGTCTGGGTGTTACAAAGATGTAGCAGGAGGGGCAGTGGAACTGTCCCGTTGCTCACAGGGGAGGACTGGGGAGGAGGAAATAGAAGTGTTCAGAGCGGCTGGGCTCCTAGTACTCCCCATTATGCCCTCCCTTCCTGTGAGAATGGCTTCAGGTTGCTGGAAGTAGAGAGTGCTGCTTGTTTCTGCGGCAACTCTGATTGGCTGTTCTTCCCCAGGAGGCAGGTGAGTAGGGAAAAGAGCCAGTCACTGGGTTTTCCCCAGGCAGGGCTGAAATTCACTAGAGAGCTAGAGCAACTCACATCATTGCAAGATTGGTTCCAGCCCAAGGTGAAATCCCATCACTCAGAAAAAAATCATGAGAATTGACAACACAATTAAATTATGAAAGTTACATAAAAGTACAGTTTTTAAAAAAATAATCAATGTGTTTATTGACGTTTGAATAAAAGGTTTTATTTAGTACAGGAGGTGGGGTGAATGTGTGCACCAGATGGTTTCACTGTTATTCTGTATTTTCATTCTGAATACTTTCATAGTTGAGAAAATATTTCTTTTTTTATATTCCAGTTTCTGTGACTTAAATACAATCTTTGCAGTCCGTACATATGGCATAGTAGAAAGGTAATTGCTAGTAGCCACAATTAACCTTAATTTATTATTATTTAATATTTATATAGTGATAAAAATATTGTTATCCCTTGGCAACTCTCCCAACCTTACATATAGGTAATGAGATCTTAGAGATAATATCCAGATCCAAGCCTATGACCTGGAGGTAGGATACAATTTAATTCCCCATTTAAATATAGGAAATATCTCTGGAACCAGAAATGTTTCTAAACCAAAATGAACTTTTGTAGTGTGCCCATTGTACTCACTCACCTCTTTATAAAAATAATAGTGTTGGATCCAGGTCCCAGTAAAATCATAGTCTCGCCATTGTCTTGTATAGAAAATCATTTGGATTTTTCTCTTGACTTCTACATCATCATGATCATAAGAGCAAAAGAGAAATTTAATCATTAATCAGCCATATTTTCATGAAGATGTATATAATTTTAAGAGTTTCCAGCAGACATGATTCCAAATAGTTATGTCTTGTCTGTTAATATAGAGTCAGAGAGATTCTTGACTAAATAAGGGGAGAATTTGAACATTTACCACATCTATTCCTAATTGAATTTCATTTGTATTTCAGTCCAAACATTGGTAAGGTTGCTGGCTTTTCAATCGTCATACTGTCCATTTTTGGGGGCATCCTTGTTATAAGCTACTTCAGGTATGTGAAGATTTATCAAGCTCTGAGTTATGTTGATCCACTGCTATCATATGACCAGCAAGGTCAAACAAGAAAGCCAGCACATGAGTTGAAGAAGAACCAATAATTTATCTACTGTAGTGATGGCAGTCTGTGTAAAGAAACTGTAAGAGTACATTGGTTTTTTAATCATTTCAAAATTCAAAACAGAATTTCAGTGGTGTTGGATGGATTAAGGGTTGTTTTCACAAACAGCTTTTCACCTTTCATATACGACTAATGTGACTCATGTGTTTAGTTTCCAGTTCCGGTTTAGTTTTCATCTCTACCATTGAGCTTAACTCCTGTTGATTTCCTTTGTGTGTATAGATGGAGGGCAGTTTATGGCCCTTAAGAGCCACCTCTCAAATTAAATTAAAAAGCAGTTATGATCTTTAGGCTTAATTCAGCCCCAATTTATGCTGGCTTTCACCAGCATAATTAGCATACATGTATTTGGCAATTTTAAATCTGGGGGATAGCTGTGTCAGTAGAAAGCACACAAAACTTCCATTCTACCAAGGGCCTACATGTGGCCACTGCAGTCCCCAAAGTGAGCAGCGCTGTCCAGGGGGGAGAATGCCTGGCAACAGGGGGACATGCTGATTCAACATATTCTTTTGGACTGTGTATAGTGACTGGCTCCTGTGACACCCCAGTTGCACTTTAAAACTGCCTTTCCCCATGTGTCGGTAGTAGTGTCTCCCCTTCACAAGCATAAGTCAATGACTCCTGTTGTCCATAAGACAGTCAGGACCAGACTGTCAGCTGGCGAATGTTGGAGCAACTCCATTGACTTCAATGTAGCTACACTAATTTATACTAGATAACACTACTTCTAAAATATTCTAACAGCTATAATTCTCAATGTCTGTTACACATTTTATGGCAAATAGCAGTTATTCAGATTTGAAGACTTCTGTGACCACACCTTCAATTCAAATATATTATTGGTTGTAATTTATTGAATATTAATCTCGGTAGCTACAACTGTATGCAAAATGTATTAGATTTCTGTTTGCAAATTTGAAACACATTTTGCAACCTTTTAGTGAGTTCAGATGTTCAACAGACCCCATCACAGCTCCTTTAAGTAAGTAGTATATTTTGTCAAGCTGCAAAGGAGACTCAAATTATATCAGTTACTGTAACTTAATAAATTCAGACACAGCAAATTGAATGTTTCGATTACTATTCTAACAGGTATTGTTACATTGTTTAAAGTTGTAACTGATTTTATATTCCTGAAGGAATTTTACTGGTATGATTTTAATTGGTGCTTAATAAAAATGTTAATTTATACTATAAAAATGTAGAGCTGGCCAAGTTTATCGTAAGAGTTCATCATCTATTTTAATAGGTAATCTCATAAAAGAGTGGAAAGACATGATGTGTCAATTAAAAACTACAAAACACATTTTAATCAGTTTGCATAGATCCATTCGAGGACATATTTCCATTGCTAGCCAAAATTTTCTAATATCAATGTTAATTATTTTTGAAAAGCTTATATTTTAATGCATTGGTTGTTTTAGTTGGTGTAAGGATGATTGGTGCAATTACAAATCCACACTTAAATAAATAAATAAAGATAGCTCATTGGTTGAGCCTACAGACAGGCTTTTTCATAAAAGATAGCAGAGCCACACTCTGCTGTGCATGAAAATCATAAAGGCTAATAAAGCTGAGCCAAAATTGGCTCAAAGAATTCATGAGCATTTGGAATGATTCACACCCCTAACATTTCAGTAGATCAGAAGTTTTGCATTGGGGCATACAAAAAAATCAGAAAGCCAGTTTTGCTTGAAAATTTGCAGCTGTGAATTTTTGACCTAAAATGAAAGTACAGTCCTACTGAAAAAAATAAACGTGATTATGTATGTCCTGAAGACAGTATGGGGTAGTTGCATTGAATGCAGAGCGGTAGCCAAGAACTCCCAGGTTCTCTTTCTACCTCTGCCATTGACTAGCTTTAATAATACTTTGCACTTACGTAGCATTTTATGTAGGGTATTTAAGCAGGCCTAACAACACCCCAATGTGGAAGATAAATATCACTAATTCCATTTGAGAGATGGGAAAACTGATGCTTAGAGACCTGCTTAAAGCCCCACAACAAATTAGTACCAGAGCCAGCTTTAGAACGAAGGTCTTCTGAATCCCAGACGTGTGCTAACTCAGAAGCTCACAGTGCTCCTCTCTTCTCTTGCCATCAAGTCACTTAACTTTTCTGTGTCTGTTTACTGACCACTAAAGTAGAAGTAATAACACTTAATATGAGAGGATTGAAGGGAGTGATTTTTCAGCATTCTGCAGTTTGCTATTTACATCTCATTGGGCATAGTTTGCACCTAGACAACACATGCTTCCAACAGTGCCACTCCATTCCATCTGTAGACTTCATATCTTTAACAGATTAAACTGCAGATCTAGTTATGTTTGCAGACCGGGCTGATTTGGTCTTCATAGCCCTGGGAGGTATTTCTGATAGAAAGTATTTCTTACCACATGCCTCTAATTTCTTAGGATCACGGTTAGGGCCCTACCAAATTCATGGTCCATTTTGGTGAATTTCATGGTCGCAGCATTTTAAAAATCTTGAATTTCACGATTAGATATTTAAATCTTCAATTTCACGGTGTTGTCACAAATCATGAATATGTCTTTAAAAATATATACCTGCACTGCCCTGAGGTCAGCGTTTCTCAAACTGGGGATCCTGACCCAAAAGGGGGTCACATAAGGCTATTGTGGAGGGGTCACAGTCTTACCACCCTTTCTTCTGCACTGCCTTCACAGCTGGGTAGCCAGAGATTGGCAGCTGCTGGCTGGTAGCCCAGCTCTAATGGCAGTGCTGCTGTCAGCCACAGCATAGAAGTGAGGATGGTATGGCATGTTATTGCCACCCTCACTTCTGTTCTGCTTCTGATGGTGGTGCTGACTTCAGAGCTGGGCAGTGCAGAAGTACGGGTGGTAATACTATGACCCTACTACAATAGTCAGATTTCGTGGAGGAGACCAGATTTCACAGTCTGTGACGTGTTTTTCATGGCCATGAATTTGGCAGGGCCCTAATTTACAAACAGCGAAGAAAATTCCTTTCTCAAATTGCTTCTTGGAGGTGTGGTGATCTATTTTCCAACATCTTCAATATTCCTTGAGGGAACAAGACGCACAACCCGTGAGTTCTTTGATTATTCTGCAGTTTTACTGAATCCAATCCAATCCCTCTCATGATTAAAACATGAGAATGAGCTGATGTAAGCAGAATTCATCATTCCTGCAGTCCAGAAAATGCATAGGTTTCTTCATAACATGACTGCCTTTTGGATAATTCATTTTAATTTCCTCTGCAGATAACTGATTCTTCCCCCCACCCTTTCTTTTTGACCTACCTAGCATATTTCTTTGATCACCATATTTGGTGGCTAGCCTGATTTGCCTTGGTTGTAACTAAAATACCAAATCAAGCCTACTTCCTGGTTCAGAAGAAATCTGACAGTTGGCGTCCCATCCTAGACCTGCACAACCTAAACAAGTTTGTCAAACTGCAACGATTCAAGATGTTCAGTCTCCCCGCTATCATATCAGCACTAGAACAGGGGGAGTAGTTCTCAGCCCTCGACCTGCAAGATGCTTACTTCCACATCATCATTCATCCTACTCACAGACGCTTCCTACAATTCACCATGGGCAATGACCATCTTCAGTACAAAGTACTCCCTGTTGGCCTATAGACAGTGCCACCAGTTTTCTCCAGGGTATTCACGGTTGTCGCTGCTCACTTATGGAAGAAAGGAATCATGATCTTCCTCTACTTATGTGATCACCTCCTCAAGGCTTCAACCGAACATGACATGCATCAAGCGATCTACACAAGCACAAACATTCAGCAACCTAGGTCTCCTTATCAACCTGGAAAAATCCACCTTGAGACTGGTGCAAACATTGGAATTCATTGGTGTTCAACTACACACCATACAAGCAAAAGCATTCCTGCCACCTCACAGGTTCACAACCATAACAGATCTCATTTCAAATGCAAGGATGTGCCCCCCAAATCTCAGCACACGCATGCCTTCAACTCTTGGGGCATATGGCAGCAGCCACTTTTGTCATCAGACATGCAAGGGTACACACTGTGTAGCTGCCACATAACCACAGCATACACAAACTCCTGTTCTTGCCCAAAGAGGTCAAGAACTCTCTTCTCTGGTGGACACACCCCAACAACATTTGCACCAGGATTCCCTTCATCCAACCTTTACCAACCATGATCCTAACCTAGAATGCCTCCCTTATTGGCTGGGGAGCACATTTGCTGGAACACAAGATACAGGGCAGATGGACACCCACCAAATCCACTCTCCACATCAATCTTTTAGAACTAAGAGCAGTTTGCAACGCACCAGCACTTCTTACCACCCCTCAAACACCAAATGGGTAGTGTGATCACGAACAACCTTGCCTGCATGTATTATATCAACAGACAGGGAAGAACAAGATCCCATTATCTATGCTTGTGTAAGCAAGGTCTGAGTGGCCCTCCCCTTGCTCAACCAACTGAAAGGGGGGGGCACTTTATTTTCAAGGGCTCTGTATCTAAAGGGGGGGCACTTTATTTGCATGGGCTCGGTATCTGCATAAGCACATCTTGGTGCTGAGCAGCATGATGGGAAATGGTCAGTTTGGTTGGTATTGGGTTACAAATCACTGGAGTGTTAACTGCAGGGGTAATAAAAAGTTGTATCCTAGTGTATAAACAAATGGCAGTAGAACTGTGCTTAGTCTGTTTTGATTAAAGATTCACTCTCATCTGAACAGAACTCAACAAAGGAGGTGTTTGGATGCCAGAGAATGTAAAATTCAAGCAGAGGGGGTGGGATCACCAACCTGTTGAGGCTGCACTAGCCCTGACAAACGGCTACCCTCAGGCATGGCTTGACTATCTCCTCCCACTATTAAAAGGAAAAATTAATTATTCCTTTTAGAGTCTTTCGTTTTGTTAGAAAAGCAGTGACATTGCTTCTAAGTCAGAAAGTTTTCCCGTGAATGAAAGCTGACAGCTGAAACTCACTAAGAGCTGAAATCACTAAAGGAACTGGAAAACCGTGAGAGATTGACCACCAGTAGAAAGGACTCAACGAGGCCCAGAAGCGGCAGGAGTCTGCAGTGGTCAGAGCCAGCAGTGGAGGGAACCTACAAGTGGTGGGAGCCTGCAGCGATTGGAGCCTGTAGGCAGCAGGTGCAGCGGAAGGAACCAGTCAAGCCCACATCTGACCGGCGGGGACCAGCAGAGGGGACTGCCGGAGCCCCACAACCGAGGGGTGGACAGTGCAACTACAACGGTCAGGACAGGGGAAAGCGAAAAGGGAGAGGCAAAGGATACACTCCATGTACTCTGGGGTGGGGTGGGTTCAGCTTATTGTGTTCATGAATTCTGTTTGCACTATTTTCCCAAAACAGTGCTGTGTTCCTTCCTTCCTTTTATTAAAAGATTTACTTTCTACACTCAGACTCTGTGCTTGCAAGAGGGGAAGTATGGCCTTTTGGGGGTGCCCAGGGGATAGTGTGTGATTTCCCAGGTGACTGGGTGGGGGCTAGAGCTGGTTTGGTGTTGTATAATTGGCAGGAACCCCTAGATATAGAACCTGGCCCTTTGCTGCTGCTGGGTCTGCCTGACAGAAAGGTTACACTCAGAAGCAATCAAACTATGGAACTTCTGCATCCAAAATAACATCTCCTTTTCAGCAGCACATCTCCCAGGACACTAAAACATCATAGTGGACACATTAAGCAGATCCTTTCCATTGCCCCCAGTTTTGCTCCAGAGCAGGACTGGGACAGGGATCAAAGGGGTATCTGGAGTGGAATACTCTTTTATGCATTAACCACTTTCCCCTCCTCTTCTGAATCTTGTGCAAGATTCAAGAGGATCAATCCTACATCATACTTACAGCATCAACTTGGCCTCAACAAATATGGTACACCTACTTGCTTCAAATGTTGCTATGCCCATCAGCCTTCCTTCAACACTCTGGCTTCTCTCACAGGACAATGGCAGTGTTTATCATGCCAGTCTGAAAACACTTCACCTGAAAACATGGCTCTTCCTTGGTTCAGAGATCCGGAAATAGACTGCTCTGAACAAGTAAAACATACCTTACTACACAGCAGATGCAACACCAGCAGATGCACGTACACTCACAAATGGAATAGATTCCAACACTGGTGCATCCCAAAGCATATAGAGGCAGCTCATGCTCCATTACCATGCATTCTGGACTACCTCCTCCTACTCAGACAGAATTGTCTAGCTAATAGCTTGATTAGAGAACACTTGGCCACTTTTACCACTTTTCACCTTCTTATTGCTGGGTACTCAATATTCAAACATCCCCTTGTCAAACATTTCATGAAGGGCATTCAGAATCTGTACCCACAGATATGAGAACCACCCCCCTTCCTGGCACCCAAATCTAGTCCTATGATCCTTGATGAGATCCTCTTTTGAATCAATGGCTACCTGCTCGCTCTTACATCACTTCAGCCTGACATGTAGGAGAAATCTCAGCCCTCATGGCTCATCCACAATATACAGTGTTTTATAAGGACGAAGTCATGCTCCACCCACATCCCAAATATCCTTCCAAAGTCATAACATCTTTCCATTTAAACCATTCACCTGCCCACCTTTTTTCCCAAACCTCATAGCAACCAACAAGATGCAGCTCTCCACATGCTTGGCTTGATGTATGATGTGCACTAGCCTTCTACCTCAATAGAATGAGACAATTCAGGAAATCTCTGCGTCTATTCATGTCCACCACCGAGAAGAGGAAGGGTGATGCCATATCGAAACAACGCCTTTCTAAATGGATCTCACGATACATATACCACTCTTTTAAATTTCATAATGAACAAATTCCTAACTTGATAAGGACACATTCCATACGTTCACTGTCTACCTCCATTGCATTCTTGAACAACGTCCCAATTACCGACATACGTAAGGCAGCCACATGTGTGTCCTCAGACACATTTGCCCAGCATTATGCAGGATTCCTCTGCAAACACTATTCTCGAACACACTGTCCTATCCTTGGTTTTACAGACTGCTCGGAAGCCCCACCTTCCCACTAGGGACACTGCTTTGTAATCACCTACAGTGGAGCACCCATGGGGACATCACTCAAAGAAGAAGAGGGTTTGCTCACCTTGTGCTGTATCTCAGGTTCTTGGAGATGTGTGCCCCCATGGGAGCTCCACTACCTCTCCTCCTCTTCTCTGTTTTGGAGCATAACATATCAGCTCTGCGGCAGAAAAGAAACTAAAGGCAGTCAGACCGCGCAGCATCATACATATTTCCTATGTACCGCAGAAGGTAGAGGAGGTGTGCATGTGCGATCCAGCAGGCACTGCTACTGAAGATCTCCAACCCCAGACACAAAGGTGCTGCAGCACCTACAGTGGAGCACTCATGGGGGGACACATCTCGAAAAACCCTCAGTTACTACACAGGATGAGTAACCCTCTCTAGCAGACTGGGCCTCTGCATATGATTTAGGTGCCTGAACACCTATCTTGCCCAGTCTGTGAATCACTCTGGAGCTTGAGTAGGAGGCAGACATCCAGACACCTATTGTGAGGCAGCAGTGCTCATCCTCAAGTAGGTAATAGATACCTGGGAGCCTAGAGTGAGGTGGCAGCACATGCCCAGAAGCAAAATCTGAGGTGCTGATTAAGGTTAGAAAGCAGCTGAGCTGGAGTGTTTTTTAATCGCAGTGGTGCCTGAAAAAGGACTTATGAGCGTATGTACCTTTCTGGGTTGCACCCAGAGTACAGTCAGCAGGGGTGAAACGTACAATTTACTACAGTTGAGAATAGCATTCCTCAAAACTTCTTAGTTGAGGTGTTACTGCTAAGTCCCAGCAGGTGGCATAGATCCAATATGATGTTAGATGGGTGGGCTTATTTCTCTGTTACAGTGGTTTTACACTAGGAAAATTCCATTGAAGTCAGTGAAGTCACACTTGAATAAATCCAATGTACTGAAGTGGTAAATCAGCCCTGATATCTTTAGAGAAGAATTATTACAAGAAAGTACTTTTTTCATCTTTTCTCGTAAACATGTTACCTTTCGCTCTTTCATTTTTCCAGGCAGCAGTATACATTAATCTGTAAAATAACTCTTGTTCTATAGTAGAAAAATAATAGAAATATGTTTTAAAAAAAATATGGTAGAGCAATATGAGTCCAGAGCAAGAAAGAAGTCATTTTCACATTTTTAACATGTTTTCTTTTCATTATGTATAATTAATTGTTTTACATATTGAGGCTAGAATTACAGTTTTGTGTGCAATAATGTAATAAATACATGGTGAGTGTTACGGGATATTAGCAGTGCTCAGAACATTGTGTAACTCACCCTACAGCACTCTACAGCATTCATGCCTAACATTGTCTTTGATATTCAGCATAACACTCGTTCTGTCTTGTTGCTCACATGAAGGATTTTTCTTGTATTCTTTTTTGTAACAGATGCCTGAATTCTATAATGTGCATAGTTGATCAAGGTGTGGTCTTAAAAGTCTCAGTGCCGTAATAATACCCGCTATGCATTACTGGAAATTCAATTTTTAAATAACATGTCACTTTTTTGCTTTAATTTTCAGCTTTATTTATGTACTCCCAAGTCTTTCTTGCAACTACAGGCTAGAAGCTATGTTTTTATCTCAGTTCCCTTTTCCTCCTGCCAGTGGCTCTGATGAACACAGCATCACCAGCAAGGAATAAGTGAATCATGTTATAGCACTTGCTATTTCTCCCCTTCAGGTAGTGTGTACTGTTAATGAGAGGGCAGGGTGGAGATGGGATACAGGGTTCCCTGAGTTTTTAGCCTTTGGCTTTGGCCATTGTCGTTTATTATCAAGGCCCACTCGCATGGTCTTCTACATCCTCCCAATTTAGAATCACTTTCCTTCCCCCAAACTGTGAAGTGTTTGTTGGTTGCCAGTTCATTCACTGCAGCAAGAACCCAACCTGTGAGCCAAAGAAGTTATGCGGTGTCCAACTGCCTTGATTCTGAGCATGCAGTCCATAAGATTACAATTCCTCATGAAATATAATAGCCAACAGTCCTAATCTGGCTCACATTGTCCTGGGTTTTACAAACCTGTCCCAAGTGTTCAAAGTCCCAGTTAGTGTTCTGGGGACTGACAGCTGAAGCCTGAGGGTTTTCTGTGGCAATGTGGGCCTCCTTTGACCAAAGCCCATTGTACAAAGTTGTTAGCATAGTAAATTCTCAGCTGTTCCTCTAGTCTGTGCTTCTACTGGTATCTGCATGCAGAGTGCTGAGGACTCAGAGACAGGCAGGAATGCAGTGCTCAGCAGTTGCTATGTGCATGAGAGATTTGAGCCTGGAAGGGAGCACTGAGCAGCCTGTGTATTGAGCAAGACAGAAAACATGGAAGAGAAATGATCAACTGTGGAGAGACAAAGAAGATGCCCTTTAAATTTCCAGTTAGAATGGAAGAAAATGGGACCTGGTTTCTCTCGAGGAAAGGTGCCAGAGGAAATGTGAGTTCTTTTCCATTCTCCCCCTAAACACACCAGAAATGGTAGTGGGTCAAGGAATGACACTCGTGAGAAGCAGAGCCCCGTGACACTCGTGAGAAGCAGAGCCCCAGGTAGCTTGGTATCATCACACCAGAATACTGTCCCTGGTGTCTGTTGTGGATTGCATCTTTCATAGCCTATGGAAGAAGTAGATGTCTGATTACATTTGAATCCACACCACAGATTAGTTGCAGGAAATGGGCCTTTGTCTTTTCTCATCTGCAGAGTCTTCTGCCTATATTTATATAATCTCTCCTCATAGCTACCTCTGAAGGGAAGATCTCCATTACTCTAACTGTCCTGCAACCTATCTGCTGTTAGTGTATGTGTGTGGTATGGGGAAGAAGTTTTTGCTACTCTACCCAGGCCCCTGTTTTATAGAGCTGCCTCCCTTGTAAGTAATTCCAGTACCTGCTTCTGCTTTTTGTTCCTTGCTTCCCCAAGCAGCAATAACATAGTCAAGAATCATGTGAGTTTTCCAGGTGAAATAACAGTACAATTAACCATTTTTGTTGACTGCATTCTGCTACTGCTTGGCAAAGCTATGAGCTGCAACAGAGGTGCTGAAGCTGTTTGCACCCTTAGAAAGATAATGCTGCAGCCATTTATACTCATTTCAGAATACTAGAGATTAAAATTTAAATTTCATTTTTATGATGAATGTTAAGAAAATTGTGCAGAAAGTAACCTCTTCCCCTCCATTCTCTAAGGAAATGAAGTGGATTTTTCCTGCCTCATATGTGGAGAAGTGCCCCATGAGTATATTCCAGAGATGAGTTGAAGGCAGATCTCTCTACGTTTTAATATTGAAAAGCTTGATTTTTTGTGTCCATTTTTACCCCTCCCAAAATACTCTTAGCTGCAAAACACTGGACAATTTTTGCAGCAGTGGTGTTAAAAGAACAAATATTGACCAAAACATTTCACCCTGTTTGGGTCTATAGGTGATGGGGATGGGCACAAAAGGCACCAGTACGGCAAACCATTCCTCATGGATGGAGTCCTCGGGGGTCTGCCTGTACAAAGCGGCTTTAAAGATTGGAGCGTCAGTGCTTAGTTGCCAGGTTATAATGCTATGCTAACACCGTCGCTCAGTGCCGAGACACCAGCCCGTGTGTTCGCTAGCAAGTTGTGCAGTTTAGGTGCGCGGGCAGGCGCGGACCTGTGCATTACGATGCGAGAACGCCCAGAAAACTTTACTCTGAACACGTGTTAGCGGGAGAGTGACGCGCGTGTAGATTCGTATTTGGCACCGCCCGGCGGAAGTTAAACTAAAGCCGGGCGGCGGCGCGCGCAAACAGCCCCTGCTCCCTACGGCTCAGGTGCCGGAAATCCTGGCGTGCCTGGGCCTTGCTCCGAGCCCTCAGCTTTCACCCCCGGCCCGTCGGCGTCCGCGCAGCGACCAGCTCGCGGCAGAATCAGGCAGGCCCCACGCGCCGAGGGGAGGACATTCGAATGTCAGGGCCCGCCCGCGTGTCCTTCGGCTGCATTGCATGCCGGGAGCTGTAGTCCCCCCGCCGCGCTGCATGCCGGGAGCTGGACTCGGCGGAGGATGAGGGCGGGCTCGAGCGGCTCCATTTTGTAACCATTGGAGGGACGCCCAGGCCGTGCGCGGGCGGCTCCGGCGCTGCCTCCTGCAGCCTGCCTGAGAAGCCGGGGTGGGGCCGAGCGGGAGGCGGAGCCGAGCCCCGCCCCGAGTCCCGGGCCGGCTTCTCTCTCCCGCCCGGCGCCCGTCCCCGTCCCCTCTGCCTGTCGCGCGGCGGGCGTGTCCCGGGGGCGCGGCCCCGTCCCCCCGCGGCAGCGGCTCCATGGTGCCGGCAGCAACAGGCAGGACGCGGAGGAGGCGCCCCCCGGGGGTCCCGCCCGCCCAAGCTCCGAGCGCCCCGCGGCCGCCGGCCTGACAGGCCCCGGGGGGCGGCGGGAGGATGGCGAACCAGCTGGTGATCCTCAACGTGTACGACATGGTGAGCGCGGGCCCCGCTCGTCCGCGCCGCGCTCTGCGGCCGGGGGCCCGGCCGGGCGGAGCCGCTTCCCCGCCGCTGAGTGGCTGCGGGCAGCTGGGCGGGAGCGCCGCTGTGTTGGGCGCTTACCTGTGCGAGGGAGGGGCGTCAACAGGTGCGGGAGAGCCTGGCCGCCCGGGCCCGGCTGCGGCGTGAGCTTCCTTGGCTGAGGAGCGCGGGCACCATCTGCCAGCCCGTCCTCACATCGGGCATAAAATTTGGCCCTTCTTGTGACTTACTGAAGCATATGGTGCTAATTAGGCGTTTAGACTCTCCTTGGCTTACCAAAAAATACCAACGAGGGGAAATGACTAAAAGGAGAAGGGGGGAGGGAGACATTGGAGAGTAGGAATGACTTCAGAGCGAAGCAAACAGATCTGTGCTAGTATAATTATGTGGCTTTGAAACCTGATGAAATTAGAAAGTAGCACTCATGGGTCTGGTTCTGGGTAGGATGAGCCAGAACTTTTGACTAAAAACATCAGACTTTCTCCCCATGATGAGGTGGAAGCTTTCTTAGAGTGAAAGCTGAGCTTTTAGTTATCTGAAAGTTTGCATCAGGTTTAAAGTCCTTTTATAAAGAGCTCTAACCAGGAGAAAGTCACAGGTTGTGGCTGCTGACCCTCAGAAAGTGGCTTGATATTCGTGAGTGCTCTTAGTGCACTGGGTTTTTTTGTTTTGTTTGACCCAGGAGGGTAGGCCTGTCTTGCCAGTAAAAACTGGCCTGGTAAAGAGCCAGTTGCCACATCTTCTAAGGCATGTGTTTGGGATCGTTGGATTAAAATAAGGCTCAATATTCTGATTTCTAGGATGACAAAAACCTATGGAGCTGTCTGGCTTTGTTTCCTTCTTTTGCCCTGCATCTCTTCTGATCTTTTATTTAGAGAGAGGATTAATATTCCATGGGGTTTCATTTCTCTTAGAAGGGATGGATGCTGAATTGGTGAGCAGTGTTGGTTCTAGTTCTTGTAGACTCATCAGTTCTGAATTTCCTGGATTATTTTGTTACAGAGTTTAGCATTGTTTTTAAAATATTTTGTATATTTCCTTATTTTTCTTAGACTGTATATGATGATGGAGCTACTTTACTTTACTAAGTTGCTATTCATTAAAAATTTAAGTACTAAGAAAATAAATACACCTGTGGAGCTCTCTTTTCTGACTTAGGGGCAGTCTCTTCTTTACCCTAATGTTTTTGAAAGCTAAATTGAACGTTCCTTTTCAGTCTGACATAACAATACACAGGACATGTTTTGCTATTTCTGAAGGATCAGAAGTGCGTAACACTCTTTCAGTATCATATCTGTTTATTTCTTTAGACCAGGAGTTCTCAAACTGATTCATGGCTTGGCCACAATTTAATAGAGATTGATTTATGGATCACCTTGCAGTCCCCTGGAGCCAACTTTCCCCTTCTTTCTGGAATTCTGTAATTTCCATTTCACAGCTAGAGCAATTGCTATGTTGCTTAATGCTTTACTGGAAGGTACTCATGCTATGGTGACCAGAGTGGTGTAAGAACCTATATAGAACAGGAGACATAGATAAGTAAAATGAGAAAAGAGAGTGCCTTTTATCTGGACGTAAGGTAGTTTCCAGCTAGAAAATGAGACCCAGCACCAGCCAGCTCACCACAGACCACAGCTTGAAAATTGCTGCTTTAGCCTATATATAATTTCTTGTATTGGTGATGGCAGACAGTTAAATAAAACTAGCTGGCAAATATTATGAGTAGGCTTTTTCCTAACACTAACTGCTGTACTGGTTTAAAGTATGCTTGTGGATTGTTTGATATTAAAAGGATGAAGGCTCCTCATTGGGTTTTATTATTTGACTGGTTAATCGTTTTAATAAAATTCTAGTACCACTGGTATAGTAGAAATGCACTAGGTTGCTGTGAGGACACAGGTTCAAATATTAGTATACAGTGGGGAGTCATCTTGTACTTGTAAAGGTAAGGAACAAATTATATAAGAGGACTGATCGCTCTTTGTTGCCAATTTCTTTAGTGCCACTGCTTGTCACAGGAACTGATCTGCTTGGCAACCACAGGATTCATGTTTGATTTCAATCCTAGTTCTCTGTACATCCAGTGGGCGAAGAATAGCAGGCCTTGCTTGAACCTTGCTTTTTTTTTTTTTTAACTTGAGTGTGGGAGACAGGAAAAGACCTCTAGACACCTACATTGTGAATTCTCCTATGAGTCATTGTAGAAACTAATTTGCCTGAAATGCACCCAGGTTCTTCATCTCTCTGGAGGGGTTTTAAGCAGAATTGAAGATGCTTTATTTTCTTCCATGAGTCAGGCACTCTGTTAAAAGTAAAGGTTGGTTGGGGGTGAGTGAATATTTTGTGGCGTGTGCTCACTCCTAACAAAAGAGAACCACACAGACATTTTGTGGTCGGATTCTATGCTGTTGGTTTCGAAGAGGCCATTCTGTCATACACTAGCAAACTTCATAATTGTAATTCACCATTGTGGGGGAGATTACTAGGCTTTACCTCAGCCAGTTTAGCACATGTTAAAGGCAGTGTAGCTTGTCTACACTAGACTTTTGAAACCTGTTGGCTAGAATACGTGAAAATCACACTCTTAAATCCTAGTCTAGACAAAACCATAGGGAGAAGCTCTCTAGCACTGAAAGGTTCCCCCCGGCCCCCCCGTATTAGTCCCCTTTGCTCTGCATAGGTGGTAGGGCCCAATTTTCAAGGATCTTGCAATCTAAAAAAGATGTAACGTACTTAGATACTGTACTGTCTGATCAAAAAATGGAAGTATTGCATGGCTGTGCAGTAACTTGTCTCTTTAAAATATTACTTTAATGAGGAATCTAAGATTTCATATGCTTAGGTCTTCTGTTACAAAGCTGGAAGTCATAACCTTTTTCCATGCAAAACTTTTATGTGCAAAACTGTCCAATTGTTCAGAGTATACCCGGGAGCCCCTCTTTTTAAAAAAGGCTCTGCAGACAGTCTACCAACAGAGTAGACTGTCTTCTAACATTTGAAAGCCTGTATATAGGAGTAAACAGATTAGATCATAAAATAACAGTCTCATATGTAAGAATGTGTTTTGAGATGGCTAGAAAAGTGCTTCCAGTAATCCCTTCATCCTTGTTTATAGTAGCCCTCTGGTGTTTGTTGAACTCTTGCATCATCTGTGTCATTCTCCTTGTTTGGTGCAGGCCTGTGTCCCCTGGGATTGGGTCATTAAATCTCTCCTAATAGTCAGGCAAGGGGAATTTGCTCAGTTACTTTCAGAAGCCAGACTGGATAACTATTACCAGGCATAGGCTATTTTTCTATATTATGAGCTAGGGGTGTGATTCCCCTCCTTGTGTACACGTACTTGCGCTAGCCGAATGAGAGCTAGCACATCAATATAGTATACCAAGTCTGTTTGTGGTAGCGTGATAGCAGCAGCAGAGGTATGGCTAAGCTATATCTGAGCCTCTGGTTTCAGGCTTCTTTTTTATGGTGGCTTTTTTTTTTTTTTTTTGCAGGGTTGACATCAGTTCCATCAAGATCTGCCTTCCTAGCGTCTATCCCCCATTTAGAACTGATGTAACTCTGAACTGAGAATGTTCCTTCGATATTTATAAAGTATTCTAAGTATACTTTCTTAGACCTGGTTTACTAAGGTACAGCTGAATCCTTCTTAAACATATTTGGAAGTTTCAAAGAAGGGCTTAAATTAAAGCCTTATACTATAGTGATTGTGACTGTATCTAGAAATAGTAGCAAGACTAAGGCTAAAGCACATTCCTTTAGGGAAATAAGCGAAGGAAGAGTCTTCCATTGAGCTGTGTAAAATAGCTATTTTGTGGTGCCTCTGGTGATCCACTGAACGCTCCTAATTATTTTCCATTGACACGATATTCAGTGCTATAGTTTACAGACATCCCTGGGAGGCTTGTACAGTCTTATTTGGGAAGATGACTTAAGAAGGAAATTCCAAGAACCAGCCATCCGGCTGATGTAGGAGAGGGATCAACCTAATAGTTACACCAGTGCAGACTAAGGGCCACATTTTCATCCTAGCCTTGATTGTGCCTTCAAAAATGGAGGCCCAGTTATCATGCAAAGAAATAGAGCCCAATATCTGAAAATCTGGTCATAAAAACAGAAAATATCAGATACTTTAAATTCTCCTTTTAAATGTCTGTCATGTGTTACATGATGTTCTGAGCAATTATGAACTCTTCCATTCATACGTGGAGCACAGTTGAACAGCTAAGTATCTTCAAGGTTAACTCAACTAGACTGAAAGAAAATAGCTTATAGTCTGAATATATTGAGATAATTTTTTTGTCCTATCTCAGGATGGTATAACTAACAGAGTTAAGTATTTCCCCGAACATACACTTATTACAGCTGTCTCCTTCAGCAGCATTACTTTTGTCTGAAGTTTACTTTAGGATTTTCCTCAGGGTGAATTCATGGGGTGAATTCTTCAGACTGCAGCTGTTCATCCCTCACAATTCATTTATATAATTTGGCACGGTGGGTTAACTGGTCGGAGAGCTTAGTTTCTCCTGCAGTTCCTGGCACAGCACCCCTTGTTCTTTTGTCACAAGTTGTTATTCTGCTAGCATCTTTTGGGCATGCAGAGACTATATGCCCCCCTCCTCAGTTATTTCTCAAAATGGGATGAAGCACAAGCACATCATCAATTATCCCATTTTCCTAATTCTTTTGTTGCCCTCCCAACTACCACAGAATTTTTTGGCCCAATATTCCTTTCCTTGATAAAGGGGCATTACACAGAAAATTACTTTCCTGCTCTTTTAAGGTAGTCTGATCACAGTTGGGCAATGTTTCACCCCTTTACAAGTGCGTATACATTCACTAAAACATACATGAAATATATAGAATATTCTCAAACCAATGCTAGTCCAGCATGCCCCAGCACCTAAGTATTTCAGTGAGCAATGTTCTCCATTGTGCAGTACAGAATATCAAACAATACTATGTGTCCATTAATGGAATAAGCATCCAATCCTTAGGACTCGTTGACTTTTACGGTAATCTTATATCAGCGTTTCCTGTGCAGGGATGGAAGATTGTACTTGACTAGGATTTGCTGAATTCATTCTTGGGCTAGTACCACAAGACACTGATACATGGGGTGAATTATACAATTTAATTAAGTATTTTTTTTCTTGATTTAGCAGTTTGCAAGATACTATGCCATAATATTTATCTATTTTTGGATTAATTTGCTTTTCATTCTTCCACTTCAATTCCAATGTGATCTTAATAGTTGTATCAAATCACTACAGCTAGAAACTAGCTTTGGAACAGGTTTCCTGAAAGCTTGGAATTCCAGTTTTCAAATGGAATTAATCTCTAATTCCAGTGCTGCTAAATTCCATGTCAGTGAAGTGGAGGAAAAAGCAAGATAGTAATTGGAATGATGGGTAATTTTTAGGTCTGAATGTCAAACTTGCTAAGCCTAGAAACTCTTTATAGGACACGTACAAATGCTTTTCCATGTACTGGCCCTGACCCAGTGATCAAGGGGAGAATTTTTATCCTTGCCTAGATAAAACCAAAAGCATTGTAACTCGTGTACACAAGTGGCAGTTGATTTTGAAACATTAGTAATTTAGGTGGAGATTTTCAGAGAGAGAAACAGGAAGTAGCTATTGACCTCAGATGTGCCTTTGCAAAACTCCATCTTCTTCCTTGAATAGTGTCCTATGGGTGCTCCACATTGTATCTTTTTGGTAACCGTGCCTATGTGGTGCACACATGCACCCTGTGTATCCTCATTCCCCTTATCAAGGCTACATAGGGTGGGGTGGGCAAATCACCCTCAGTTCCTACTCAGCTGCCTTCAGCCAGAGATGGAGTTGTGTGCCTGTTTGCTCTCTGCGTTTTAGTAGTTCTTTATTAGTAGCAGGTTTCGTACTTTATAGGTATTGGAATGGTTGTCCCTGTTTGTCTTGTCTTTTTCCCAAAAAGAGAGAGTGAAAAATACACACACACACACAATTTTCTTTCTGGATGTTGGGCTCCCTGGAGTTTAAAAGATGCCTCTCCTGTAGAGGTGCTATCTGTCAGTGATAGGCATTCCTAGTGCATAAGCTGTTTGGGAGACTCTCTTATCCCCAGCAAGTGCAAGATCTGCACTTCTTTTAAAGGAAGCTCCTAAAATGATGGTGAAATAAAGTATAGACTCTTAATGATGGAGCACGCCTTAAGGCCAGATTTGGCCCTGGGTACAGAGAGCCCATATGCACAGGGACCTTCCTCTTCTGACAGTGCCCTGTCGACATCCATGTTTACTGAGACCTTCTACAGTGAATAAAGCATCAAACCTCCAGTCTTTGATGCTCTCAATTAGAGAGGCATCAATAACCATGCCTGTGGCACTAAGAGCTTCCCATTCAATGACTAAGGATGGGGTAAGAGGAGCGGAATGGAGAGTTCCTCCTCAAAAACAATTCAGTCACTGGAGGCTGCAGGCCATGAGCAGCATGATAGTGAGGATCCAACTAATTTGGGTACCAGGAAGCATTCTAAGGCTCCATCGTTAAGAGCCTATTCTTAACCTCAGCAGTAAAGGGCTTGGTACCAAAGACTACTGTTACAAATGAGCAGCTTCAATGGAATCTATGATCCCCCCCCCCTCCCCTCCAGTAACTTCTGCCAGCACCTTGGACAAAGGTATCAAGAACATCATCGATTTCTGTACTAGGTTCTGTTGTGCTCCTGGCACCACAAGAGTTCTGGTATCTGAAAGACCTTATGGTACTGAATGAGCTTAAGTCTCCCCTCCTTGCAATCTCTGGATGGCTCTTATACCAAGGTCTGCTAGGTTAACAGTTGCTCATGTTTTTGCAACCTCTTCCCCAATTTCTATTAGCAATGAGGAGGAGTTGTCACCTCCTGTACAATATGTGGAGGAGCATTCCAATTCCAACTCATAACTTTCCATTCAAGGCTCTCTAGTTTAATCCAGGTGATACTAGATCTCAGACAATTGAACATGTCAGACATCTGAACCTCAGAATGGTGTTCCTAGCAGCTGTATTGATTTTACCTACGTTTTTTTCCCGAGTTTCATATTAACCAAACTGTATGCTTTTCAGTTTTCTTTCCTAAGTTGCATCATTCTGCACATGAGTCTGTCTTTCATACACTGGATGTTGAGGGCATTAGCCTTTTACTTGGACAGAACTAGGCCTTTCAGAAAGACCCTTAGACTTTTTGTCTGTTGCAGATAGTTCTAGGGAGCCTTTATCTCCACTCAGAGAGTTTCTAACTGGATCTCTAGGTGTATTATTGCTTGTTATGGTTCTGCTGAGGTGCCACCTTCCCTACAAGTGACTGTGCATTCCACTAGGTCACAATCTATGTCTGTAGCCCTACTCAAGAACATTCCAGTTGCTGAAATCTGCAAGGCTGCAGTATAGTGCTCAGTGCATATGTTTTCCACACATTATTCTTTGGTTCATGCTGCAACATCAGATGCCGCAGTGGGCACTGGGATTCATTGTTCTGTGATGGACTCTGTTCTGATGCTCCCACCTCCTTAAGGGGTTATTACTAGGGAGTTCACTCAAAATGGAACACCAACAGGAATGCTACCTGAAAGAGAGGTTACTCACCTGATGCAGTAACAAGAGTTCTTCAGGATGTGTGTCCATGTGGGCGCTCCCCTTCCCCCCCCCCCCGGCTTCTGAGTTTCCTCTGCAAAGTTTTGTGGTAGAGAAGGAACCAAGGGCAGTCAGCCCTCTATAACTTTGGTATGGGGCATGAGGATATGTAAGGCATGTGTGCAGGCCGAACAGGTTCTGCTACCGAAAATCTTTGATCAAAGGCGGAAGGCAGGTATGCTCATGAAGTTGAGCACCTGCAGGGACACGAACTTGAAGAACTCCAGTTACTGTATAAGATGAGTAGCCTCTCCATTTTTAAAGAAGGTCATCTAAAGGCCTCGTCCATAAGTACATAAGGCTAAATGTTCTAGGCGTGTACGTTTTCATTACAGTTGCAGAAAAGGTTAACTTTTTTGAGTGTTTTGCTTATTCTTTGTGTCCCAAGTAACACTATTTTTCTGTCAAACAAGTATTCATATTGATGGAAGCTATAAAGAAAGTGCTACAGAAATGTAACTACTGCTTTTGTGATGCTATGTCTATAACTTTTCCTTTATCCCAGTGGAACCTCCAACTAATGTGCACCTAGAAGAGTTCTTTAATAGACCTGTTGGAACAAAATTATTTAATTTTAACCCCTGCTAAGCTGATGTAAATCAGCATAGATGTTTTAGAATACAATATTCCTTTTTTACAACAATTAAATTTTTACTGTGACAAAATACATTTCACTGACACTGGAAATGAATCAGGTTTGTATAATGAAGGTAAGGAATTATATTTATTGGATTGATTTGGGATTCTAAAGCTTAAAAGGACATTCTGTACAATGGACATTTTTCACCCCATATTTTAGGCACTTTGAAAGGCATGTACACAAGTTGTTATATAACATAGATTGCCAACAGCTTTACTGTCTTTGCAATCCTGCCATACAGTGTGTAGTTCCCCCACGTCTCACTTATTTTTTTTCATGGGAGTTAAAAGGAATCTTGTTCAGGCACAAAATGTGACCAACCTTTCAATGGCAGGTACAGATCAGTAGGTAATTATGCATAATTACTATTTCTGGGGATAACTAATTCTATCTTACTGGAAGTATTTAATGGAGATAGGAATTTCAGTAAGATGAGGTAGGTTAATCGAATTACCAACTTGCTTTGTACATTTTTTGTAAAACTGTTCAGTTGTGCAATTAATCACTATTGCTCAATAATTGTTGTTCAGAGCACTCCATATATTTATAAAGGCACTATAACTGTGCTAAGTATGGACTGCACAATTTAATAGGATACTTTAAGATACTGTCAAACATCTAGGATGCAGGCATAACAAGGTCATGCTGTCTACCTGTTTTGCAGGGGGTGGTGTTGAAGCCTAGCAATCTGATTCTATTTTCATCTTCCTCTATCTTGTACTAGAATATGTATGAGGACTTGTTCTGTGTGATGGTTTTCATTATGCTTGCAATTTAAACCACAGTTTAAGGTTGCATCTCAAAAAATGATTGTGTAAAACGTCAGCCTCCTGCACACTAGATCTACATGTTCATTTGATCATATCTGTTTCTTTTGGCATTCATTTATTTTGCGATAGCTTTTCATTAGTTTTTACTCCTGTTAGGTATATAGGTATATGAGATAATGAGCTGAATTCTGTTTTGGCCTGGACGCTATCAGAAATGTTAACTGAACTGTGTTTGCAAAATCTTTTGTTGGTCATGCTTAGACCTGTAGGTACCCCAGTGTGACTCAGATCTCATAACAAGTTTACAGGGTTGACAATTACCAAAAAAAAAAAAAAAATTGTACACAAATGTGATCACTTACTGCTGTGGTTTTTGCTCTGTGCAGTGAATGAGTACAACATGCTTATATTGAGGAGATCACCTTTTTGTATGTCTCTGAAGTACAAGGGACATTGTAAAATTTGATACTTTCTGAAAAATTGAGCTTTTGATCTGAAACTTGCCGTGAGTGATTTCAGCCCAAAAGGACATAAATACCTTTCCACATCTTTAGCCTCACTCAACTGCTTTGACTGTTGCCCCAAAGTGGGCCTTCCAGTTTTATTTCATTTAGTTTTAATGTGATTGTGATGGATATGCAGCTGCTTCATAACTTACGAATACTCTACGTTGTCCTGGTTATTGTGATGCCTGTATGAATGTATATTGATTTTAGTTTAATAGCAGGCAGTAAGGAAAAACAAACAGGAAAAGAATAGCACAAGATAAGACATTCCTCAGCAAACACTTGAGGGTGGTGATGGGAAAATGGCAGAACCTTTGGCTCGGAGGATTCTGGCTGAATCTTCTGTTGAGTGTGCCAGACTAGTTTTGCCCAGAAAGCCAAAGCCTGGAAACTGACAAGAATTAGATTAAAAGGGACTCCTCTGTCAATGAAGAAGTTGTTGGAGAGCTGTTCTGGGTTTGAGAAGGAGGTTGCCACTGGATTGACCCACAGGACTTGCTGAGGTGTGTGAAGAAACTAGCGGACAACAAGCTGTTAGGTAAAATAGATGTGCTTGTAGACTTCATTGGTTTGAAATCCTGTTTTTTCTTGTGCTTCGTTCCTACAGTTAAAGTAAACAATGCTTTGGTTTTTAGAATCTGTGTGGTTACATCACTGATGATAGATTCCCAAGGGGAAGAACAGCAGATGCCAAACCCATTTGGATCTGCTGGATAAGCATCGTTGACGTATGTGGTCAAGGGCATGGTGTAAGAGGGAGAATTTTGGGAATTTTACCTCAGACATAAAGGCATGTGGAGGATGCATTCAGAGAGCAGAAAGGGATAGAGGTGCAGCTAGCCCTGTAAGTGTGACACACAAACACAATTAAAAATTTCCAGTCTCTGGAGATCTGCCCCTAAAACATACTCTTCTTAGAAAATGAGGTAGCTGTGAGGAAAAGCAGGTGGGATAGCCAGTTGGCTTCTTGGTTAAGGGCCTGCAGGCACCCGTACAGATATTGTAGGTACTCCTTTTAGGGAAGTGCCCACTGTTTTTTTCCTCCCTCCACATCTCTCTCTTGAAGAAAGGCCTAAAAATTAAATCCCCCCCCCCCCAATAAAGCTCCAAATTCAAAACTAAATATTGGAAAATGCAGAACTTTTCTCTACCTATCTGCATATAACATGACTCATAAAAACTTTATTCCTTTTCCAAAAAGTCATTATTACTGCCTTCATCATTCCAATGGAAAGCTGAAGCAAAGTGCATATGACATCTTTTTTGTTTTTAAATGAGGTGGAACAGTGCAGTCAGCTCCAGAATTTCCAAGCAAAATCAGTTTCTAAAGCACAGATACTAAAAAAGTAGTTTATTGACCAGAAAGGGGCTCATTATATTAAGTTTCTGTATCAGACAAACTAATGAGAATTTAGGCCCAAGTTAAACACCTTGATTTTCTGAATACTTTACAAGAAGTTTGGTTTTTTTTAATACCACTGCTGGGTACTTGGTTATTTTAAGTATTTTAGTATTATGTGCAAGCCTAAGGGCAAGTGTACAGTACAAAATTAAGTCAATTTATGTCGACATACAGCCACTGCAGTAACATCATTGATTATTTTTTCCTGGCCACGCTATGCTCCTTCTGTTGGTGGTGTGTCCCCTCACCAAGAGCACATCCACCATTTTAACAGTCTCTGAGATACTGATGTCCCGGAGCCCCAATGGCCACGACTGACAGACCCAGGGCAGCATGGCTTGGGTTGTCAGCCCTGGGTGACAATAGACAATGTAGGCAATGTAGTGTCTACACAGACACTGTGTCAACATAACTACATTAATTTAAGCTCTACACCTCTTCTGGAGGTGGAGTTAAGTTAGTGTAGTGGGCAACTTACATTGGCAAGAGGAACAGTTTAGTGTAGACACTTAGGGTTAGGTTGACATAAGCTGCATTACATTGACCTACTCTGTAGTGAAGACCATGCCTAAAAGCCTGTAAAATCAGTCTAGGAAGAGGGGTGGAGGCAGTATTTAATTTGATTTCGTAATGAGTTTATGGACTTTAAAGATGTATGTCCAGTTTAATGTGGGACTTTTTGCTTATAAATCTCTACTGGACTGCTGCAAAGTTTGGGTCAGAAACAACGGCATGGGAATGTCTGACACTTAGCAATAAACTTTTTTTTCTTTTTTATGAGAATGTTAGGTTGTGTTCATTTTTTTAAAAAAGCCTATATTTTGGTCCAAAATTGTCCTTTTCAATAAAGCTTTGAAAAATTCCACATTTGGTCAGGAGAACCTTTTATTTTGGCCAACTTTTTAATGGTATGCTAGCTCTATTTTTGCTGCTTCTAAAAAAGATATGAACAAATCCTTGCACCTGCAGAGAGCAGGTAGAATTATGATTGATTTTTCTCTAGATCATTAAAAAATGAGATCATGAACATTAACTAGTGTGGGACTGACACAGATAGCACCATGCCTGCTATGTTGTGAACAGAATGTACTTTCTATTGTAATAGCTGGCAGGAAAAATACAATATGCAAGTTATTCATTGAATCTGCTTTTTAGGGTTCTAGGCAATGACAATGGACCTCTTCAGGTCTCTCAGACCCAGCAATTCATTTTACTTAGCTATTTCTCTTCCTTTCTTTTTAAGTTTAGAAGATCACTTTTACCTTTATAAAAATAATTTTTCTTTTCGGAAAAACACATTCAAGAAACTTGAATGAATTATGTGGTTTGACATAATAAAATGTTTAAAATCCTCCATGGCACTAACTAACAAAGCATAACACTTGGTAACTTTTTCCATTCTTATCGGTTTCTGTCTTCTTTTAATACCAGTTTCACTTCAGAAAGCACTTACTATGTCAACAACTTGTTTAAATACAATATTTATTTATAGTATGCTAAACCAAAGATAGTTTGCCAGGGGACTCTGCCTAAATCCATATTCTAATTGGCCAGCTGGCCCTCGTATGTCGTCAGCCTTGTATCACCTTCCAGTAGTGCACAGCTGGGATTTCTCATTACCAGAAATAAATGAAAATTCACACTATATTTACATGGATTTTGGTATGCTAGGGTGGGGGAGATAGTTATTGAGAGACAAAATATTTTTCTCCTCTCAATTTTTAAGAGGTTTTCATTAACGGCCACACTCCATAACCCCATTTAAGATGTCTTTCTCTCAAGAAGTTCTGAACTTTTTGAGGTTTTAATCCTATTTAAAAGTCTGAAATGGGGGCCCTAAACCAGGATTCAGTTGCTAGTTTGTGTTTGGAACTGACAATTTGAAGGTGGGTGTGGCATATTACTTTTCTTCTGCTGCTACTATGAGCTATTATAGTGGAAGGAAGCACTGCATAAACCTCATAATTGTTCTTCAGAAGGATTTAAAAACAAAACCCTAAGCTTAAACTAAGAAGCTATACTTTGGCAAACTTGGTGACTAAAGGGCTATGTGTTGTGTGTATGAGATGTGTACCAATACCCTACTGCTTAGTGTCCTGATGGTTTGTATTGTGACTACAGATTTGGGGGCAGAGGAGCCAGAAAAACAAATTGTAATATAACTTAATGTCATCTTATTTGTGGCCAAAAGTGGCATGTTAATTTTATTCTGTCCTAAGGTGGTAAAAAGTGTAGATATTGCTATAAGTTAGGGCTGTCAAACAATTAAACTAATCACAATTAATCATGATTTAAAAAATTGCAATTAATCACCCCATTAAACAATAGAATACCCTTTATTTAAATATTTTTGGATGTTATCTACATTTTTAAATACATTGATGTGAATTACAACACAGAATACAAAGTGACAGTGCTCACTTTATTTTTATAACATATTTGTACTGTAAAAAACAAAATAACTATTTTTCAATTCACCTCATACAAGTACTGTAGTGCAATCTATCATGAAAGTTCACTTTACAAATGTAAAATTTTTTTTGCATAACTGCACTCAAACAAAACCATGCTTTAGAGCCTACAAGTCCACTCAGTCCTACGTCTTGTTCAGCCAGTTGCTAAGACAAACATATTTGTAGTCAAATCCATGGCTGTGAATTTTAATAGTGTGCTCTGTAGTGTACTTTCCAAAGAACGATTATGTAATTTCACAAAACATTCAGCTGTTGTGCTTTGGTATGCAGGATGGATAATGCAGACCAATTTTGTACGCAAGTGTAATTTATTTGTACTGGAAACTCATTTGAACTTTTTCTTTTTTCAGTATTGGATGAATGAATACACCTCCTCCCTTGGAATTGGAGTATTCCATTCAGGAATAGAGGTATATGGCAGAGGTATGTACATTTTGGAAACTTTAAATCTACTCTTCATTCTAGACAGACATTTTATTATACCAAAAACCATCTTTCATGTATGCTACCAATGGGTTAGAAGTATTGTCTGGTTCCCATATCTTTATCATATTTTTGTTCTCTCCCCTGCAACAAACCTTGAACACCAGTCATCTGGCTATCCATTACACCCTTTCATGTAGCTGTGCAACTGTTAGAAAAGAGCATGCCTGAGCAAATTAACTATAGTGGTATTAATTTGGGTTTAAAATTCTTAATTGTGATTAATGTTAGTCCAGTAATCCATGTAGTTCCTTCCTGAATAAAATGATGATTCTCCAGTGGAATAGACTAGGAAGATAGATATATTTTTTTGGGGGGAGGGGTGGGTGTGAGTGAGAGAATTAACCTGTTAATTTTTAAACAGGAGTCTTATCTACTGTAGACAAAGCACTTCTTATTTTAACATGTTACCTAATCATGGTTAACCTTAAAATAAGGGTGTGTTGTGAGTTTGGGGGGCAGAAAAGGAGAGCATGAGGTCACAATTTAGTCTCTCTCAGAGCATAACAAAGTTTTATGTATTGTGAATAGCATTTTCTTTATCCCACAGAGGCAGAAGGAAGTTCCTTGTGAAGATATGGAGTTTCAGTTAGTGTGCTATCTTATATATTTTCCTTTAACTCTGTTTAGGCCAGCAGATATGATGTACGGATTTTAGATCTATGTATTTTACCTTGTTTTTCCTCTAGTTAAAGAAAAAGAAATTAAATATAACACTAAGGGCTGGACTGCACCACAGAATTTTGTCGACAAAAGTCAGCTTTTGTTGACAAGAGTGGAGATGTACACGCTGAAATGCTTCTCCCACCGACATAACTCCCGTTCTATGCCAACATAATAAAACCATCTCAGTGAGTGGTATAGGGCTTATGTCAGTGTAGTTAGCACAATGCAGTGTCAGTGTAGACACTGCATTCCTTACATTGCCTGTTGTCTGTCACTTTTGTCAATTTCATGGTACCATTGACAAGAAAGCCAGGAAGCTAGAGCCCAGCTTCCTCCCCCACCTCCTCTGGAGAGCTGAGTGGCTGGACCTTGCTCCCTGGCTGGGAGCAGAGCGAAAAGCTTATGCAACTTCCCCCAGCTCCCGGCAGGGAACGGGAAGTGGTGGGGAGGAGCCCGGCAGCCTGTGGGGCAGACGACCTGCTGGCAGGGAGCTGCCAGCAGAGCTGAGAGCCCAGTCTCACAGCTCTTCATGCCTCTTAGGTGGGTGGAAGTGCTCCTGGTGAGGACACACATCACCAACCCATGGAAGGCAGTGCAGACATCTGCCACTGCAGTAATTAATGTGGTGGCTATAAATTGACAAACATAGGTCGACTTCTCTTTGTAGTGCAGATAAGGCCTAAGGTAAAGGCCTAAGGTTGAGGCATAAGTCATTTGAGGTGCCGGTTCTTCAAATATTTATGCATGTGCTTAAAACTAAATGTATACAAGTGTTGGTGGGATTAGGATGTAAATTATTACACATGCCAGTGTCATAATGTACATTGTCCAAATTTAATGTGAACCCATTTGATTGAATTTTGATTCTTTTTCCTGGTTAAACTATTCATTGATGGATTTCTGCACTTATTTCTCTTGCAAGAAGATGGTTGATTTTTCATTTTAAAATCTTTATGAAGAAATTTACAAATAAATGAAGCTCGATCATTCTTTAATCTGGGTTCCACAGCTGATTTTGATGCAGGCTATATTAAATCCTGAGTTTTCTCTTTCAGAATTTGCTTATGGTGGTCATCCTTATCCTTTTTCTGGAATATTTGAAATTTCTCCAGGAAATGCTGCTGAACTAGGAGAAACATTTAAATTTAAGTAAGGAAGGTATTTTGTTTTAGTCATGAGTGTGAAGAATAAAACTTTTTCTTATTGCATTAATTCCTGATCTTTTGTAACTTGGCTAATCTGATCATCCAAGACACAGTATTTCTCATCTGATGAGTGATGATTCTTACAGGGGTCATGAAAGGAATTTGTGGGGAGTTGCAAGGTATTGAACATGTTGTTACAATCTTAAGTAAAGAAATTCCTTCTTTCCCCACACACCCCTATCATTTAAGATTAAGTATTCTTTCATCCTCTCAAAATACACATTCAATAAATTTATCATTGATAAATTTTGTACTGTTACAATAAATATTAAGGGATCATGAAATCCTTTTCCTTTGAATAAGGAGTGGCCAGCTGTTGTAGTGGATTCTTCATCACTTGCTTTTAAATCAAAAGAATGCTTTTCTAGAAGATAAGATCTAAGAATTATTTTGTTGAAGTTCTATGGGCTGTATTTTACAGGAGGTTAGGCTAGATTATCACAGTGGCCCTTTCTGCCCTTGGAATCTGAAATGTTTGAGCAGCTTCTTTACTCTCTTCTTTATTCCCACTGTACTTTTAATGTTTCCCTGGCATTACCTCTAGCAGCTGGTTCTTGTCTACTGCTGACTAGCTATATGCTAGCTGCGTCTTATGCTTTCTGCTTCCCAGATCTTTTATCCACTCCAAAAAAGAGCTGACTCTCAAAGATTATAATTCTGCCTGTCTTAATGAGAAGATTGATATTGGAGAAGGGGAGACCTTTTTTTATTACTGACCTTGGCACAAAAAATGGGAATGTGCTAATAAAGTTTGCCGATGACACAGTTGGGAGGTATTGCCAATACAGAGAAGGATTGGGATATCATACAAGAAAATCTGGATGACCTTGTAAACTGGAGTAATAGAAATAGGATGAAATGTAATAGTGGAAAGTGCAAGGTCATGCATATAGGGACTAATAAGAATTTCTGCTATAAGCTGGGGATGCATCAGTTGGAAGTGACAGAGGAGGAAGAGGAGGACCTGGGCATATTGGTTGATCACAATGACTATGAGCCACCAATGTGGTGTGGCTGTGAAAAAAGCTAATGCGGTCTTTGGATGCATCAGACGAGGTATTTCAGTAGCGATAGGGAGGCGTTAGTAACGTTATATATAGCTCTGGTGAGACCTCATCTGGAATACTGTGTGCAGTTCTGATCCCCTGTGTTTAAGAAAGATGAACTCAAACTGGAACAGGTACAGCGACGGGCTTCTAGGATGATCCACAGAATGGAAAACCTGCCTTATGAGAGGAGAGTCAAAGAGCTTGGCTTGTTTAGCCTAAACCAAAAGAAGGTTATGAGGAGATATGATTGCTCTCTATAAATATATCAGAGAAATAAATACCAGGGATGGGGAGGAATTATTTAAGTTCAGCACCAATGTGCACACAAGAACTAATGGATATAAACTGGCCATCAGGAAGTTTAAACTTGAAATTAGATGCAGGTTTCTAACCATCAAGGAGTGAAGTTCTGGAATAGCTTTCCAAGGACAGCAATGGGGGCAAAAAACCTAGCTGGCTTCAAAACTGAGCTTGATAAATGTATGGAGGGGATAGTATGATGGAACAGCCTAATTTGGCAATTGACTCATCTTTGACTACTGGTGGTAGATATGCCAGTGGCCTGTGAAGGGATGTTAGATGGGGTGGGTTCTGAGTTGTGTTAGAGAATGCTTTCTTGGGTGTCTGGCTGGTGAGTCTTGCCCACATGCTCAAGGTTTAGCTGATTGTCATATTTGGGGTCAGAAAGGAATTTTCCCCCAGGGCTGATTGGCAAAGACGCTGGGGGGTTTTCGCCTTCCTCTGTAGTATGGGGCATGGCTCACTTGCTGGTAGATTCTCTGTACCTTAAAATCTTTAAACCATGATCTGGGAACTTTAATAACTCAGTCACAGGTCAGAGGTCTATTACCAGAGTGGATGAGTGAGTTTCTGTGGCCTGCGTTGTGCAGGAGGTCAGACTAGATGATCATATTGGTCCCTTTGGACCTTTGAGATTGAGACCTTCTGTATGGAGGATGTTAAAAGTGGGACCTGCCTTGGCACAAAGGGTTTAAAAAAATACCCAGATCTTCAGGAAAGAAGCAAGTAAAGGGCAGTAGAAGGATAATCATGCTAACCTGCAGGTGATGTAGGATGTATTAGTGCACACAAGCAATGGGAGAACAGTAGTTTGTCCCGTGTCTTCAGTTTAGAAGCATTGTCCTCCTGTTATCTCTTTTTGTTTTTAGAGAAGCTGTGGTTCTGGGCAGTACTGACTTCATGGAAGATGACATAGAAAAAATTGTAGAAGAGCTTGGAAAAGAATTTAAAGGAAATGCCTATCACTTAATGCACAAAAACTGTAATCATTTTTCTTCAGCTTTATCAGAGGTAAACCAAACATGGGCTATGTACTCTTTCTGCAAAATTGCTTTCTGAATTGTTGGACAGCATCACTGTTTTCTTCCTGTAATGCACATCATGTTTACCTTTATTTGCCATTTCATATTTTTCTAATATTTCAGCTAAATATCGCCCTTGTTTCAGGTTTAATGATTTTGCTTATGGCCAAAATCCAAGATTTTGATGCCAACAGAGTTCTGCAAATTAACTTTATTTGAATGCTACCAATGTGCTCATCTCATTATGAAAATAAGACCCAGTCATTACCCAAAAGAGACTACATTCCCAATTCTGATACATAGGACAATTGGTGTTGGTGTAAGTTTGAAATGGTTTAGGAGGCTTGAGGTCATTGTTGAAAATAGAACAGATTTCTTTTTTAAATTATGTGAATTACAACAGCAAATCCTCAAACATTCAACTGTTAAATTTGAAAATACATTATTAGAGATGTGTTATGGAATAACAAAAGATTTGAAGTTCTACAACGTCATCTTAATCTAATGCTGTACCCTCAACCACTTATAGGTCAGAAATTCCATTTTTATCCTCTATGGACCAGATTCACCCCTCACCCTAAACAGGTGTTACATGCATATACATCCATTTACTTCTATGGAGATACTCCTGATTTTCACTGGACAGAGTCACTGTTTATGGAGTCTTGCCTCAAAATTGTTTCCATCACTGAGTTTTCTGTACTACATTCAAATGAGGTTTGCATTCAATGCTTAATTATTTCATTGCTGATCAAAGCACTCCAAAAAGAAGAATTTCCAATATAAACACTCATAGAACTTCTTATTTTTTTTAAAAAGGCAACTAATAAAATCTACAGCAGAAGAGTGTTTCGAAAGTTACAAAATGCAAATGGAACGTCAAATGTCAGTTATGGGTGTACATAGAATCTTAACTATGCCTCTTTGTGCACGTATGGAGTGAAATCCTGGCCTCATTGAAGTCAATAGATGTTGTCCCTTTGACTTCAGTGGGACAAGGATTCCATCCGTAGTCTTCAATTACATGTACTGCTCCCCTGCCCCATGCAGTGCACGGCTTGGACAGTGTACAGTGAATAAGACAGAGATACATAATGAAAAGCAGCACTTAACTAAGACTAATGCTGTTCAGTGATAGTGCAAATCAAGGCAAAACTCATGATAGCAATTAACTTATTCCAAATTTACACTGGACTAAATGAAACTAGAATTGGACCATGTGCTGTGACTGAGACAGAGCTTTTCCCATTATGTAGTGAGGATAACATTTAATACAGTTAACTTTACATTAAAAATGCTTATTTTTGCTTTATAAGGAACCTTTATAAGGAAAATAATTCCTTGTTTTGACAGTGATTGTGTGTTGTGCAGCTCTCGTCTTCTCTTTGATAAACTTAAACATTGCACATACGCCTCATTTGCGGGGCAGCATTTAGCCTGCTCACTAAATGAGACAATGGTCCTCTGCATGATCATGTCACTTGAAAGCCATCATAATAAATATACACAGCTGGGCAGAGTGAAGGTTAAGCATACAAATATAGCATCAGTGTTTTCTGTCTCTTGAGAATTTCCTTTAGTGACCTGAATTGGTAGCTTTCATTTCTTTTATGTTTTATAGAAAATCTATATGAATATTTTTTTCATCTTCTCTACCTCTGAGGAATTCTCTCTAGATATAAAACTGCACTAGAATGATGTCAGAGTTTAGTGTTTTATGTGAGGTTTCTGAAAAAAATGGGGTATTTTTGCCAGGTTAGGTAGATTCAGCTTTTAAATGAGAAGCATTACTCTTTCCAAATGACATGAGTCTACAGTATTCACAGGAATGTTCTTATTAATGTTCCTACTAAGACAACTTCCTTGCTTTAGTGTGTGTGACTCATTGACATTGACATTTTTGGTACAAGCCTGTAGGATGCTGTAGTTGGGATATTAAGGAGTTCATTTTTCCATACAACCATCTGTCTGCTTTAGCCTGTTAGTGATTTAACTATAAGGCAACACTAATCCTCTCTTTCTTTCTAGATTCTATGTGGAAAAGAGATTCCACGTTGGGTGAATCGCCTTGCCTATTTCAGCTCTTGTATACCATTTCTCCAAAGCTGCCTGCCAAAGGAATGGCTTACTCCTGCAGCCCTTCAATCTAGTGTCAGCCAGGAACTACAGGATGAGCTGGAGGAAGCAGAGGATGCTGCAGCAGCTTCCCTGTCAAACTCAGCATCTGGGTCTAGAACTGGGCGTCACACCAAACTATAACAGATATTTCTAAACACTTCAGTTTAAAATCTCCAGAATGGACTTCATTACTCAACATTAGAGAGCTGACTTTGGAACATTCCTTTAGTATGAAAAATGGCTCTCTCCATCCCCAGGCCCCTGTTATTTCAGCTCAGGATTATATATATGAAGTGAAAAGAATCACTGGGAGAAAGGGGAAGACATCTGTGTGAAGCCACTCTTTACTTTTTCTCCTGTTCTGTGGACTTGGATTTATGTAACAGATCTTATGGAAAACAGAATTGAAGTTATTTGTTTACAGTATTGTGTACTGCTGTTTACAAGTCCTGTATGGACTCCTGCCACCATGAAAGAAGAGAAACTGAGTTCAGTTCATTTCTGGTGTAACTCAAATCAAAGGCAGTGGAGTCGCACCAGCAATAAATTTTGCACAGTGTCTTCATGAATTAGGCAGGTCAACTTTCTCCACTTCTGACAGTTGCCAGACATATAGCAGAAGTTGCTGAGTACTGTATATGTGAACAGGGTACTGTACACGTAGAGTGGGTGATATAAAAGGGTAGATTCTAGGATGTGGGGAGATTGGTTTAGTTTATAACAAACTGTTACTAGAAGTATGACCTCCACATTAAGTAAATTGTGGAGTTTTGCACATATGAGGGAGGAGTTCATATTTAATTACAATCTTCGTGTTTACACATCTTTTCCATAGCATCATATTGCTATCATATAGTCATTGCATTTCTTATTTTTAAAAGGTGCCCCATCTACCTCCTCATTTTAAATCCTGTTTGAAGCATAGATGTATCATTTTGAATATCACCAATTCAAACAGCCACACATCAGATCACATGGTCTGTTTTATTTAATTTAAAATCTGGAACAGTCGGATTAAGGAAATTAGTACGTTGAATTGGTTTGTATACTCCCTGACTTTGCTTCATGTGACATTGGACAATGTAAGACCCAACTCTCAGATGGGTTGGGAATGGCCATACTACCCCTACTCATGATTGTGCTTCATTTGAGTTCTGTAACCATTTTTAACTCATGAAAACAAAATATGAATTATTCCCCACTGGATTCTCATACATCCATGCACAAATGATAGGGGGAAATTGATTATTCAGTATCTTCATCTGTGGCATTAACTTTTCTTGTCATATGTGAAGAAAAGAAATTTGAAGATTACATATACCTGAGTACACACAGCAGAATCCCACTAATCTGCATGTTATTACACACGTCTCAATTTGGCAGATGTAAGATTCTATTATTTTAGAAAACGATAGACCCTTGCTGGTAGATCATGGATTATAATTAAAGCTAAACTGTAAATTGATGATAGGAATACATTATCGAAGGCCTTATTCTTTTTATGGTTCACTTACTGCATTTTGAAGTTAGAAACTTGCAGTGGTTCCCCCAGTCATTAATATAAATCAGTGAGGTTCTACAGTGTATATAGAAATACAGTAACAAAAGATGGGAGGGAGACCCTGTTTTTATTAGATTTGCTGCCTTAAGGAACTTCCAGTGAACTATTTTTAAAAAAAGCCCACCATTTATAAACTGAGCAGTTCACACAGAGATCTGCAGTACTAAACAACTTTTATCAGTTTTATTTTCAGGCTTTCACTAAGTTTGCTAAATGCAGCTGTTGCATTAGAGTGAGGATTTGTTTCAATAAGCTAAATGAAAATGCTGGCGTATTTTTGGTGCTGGTGGTGGTAAAAGCAGAATCTGCAGGGGATGGGACAACCAGGTTTTAGGTTACAAATAAGTCTTAGGCAAATAGTGCCCCTTAACCTTTCAAAAGTGCAGATTAGGCTTCATCCTTCTATTTGTAACTTCCAGGAGGGCCCAGTCCAGTTCTTGCTGAAGGCAGTTGAATTGCCACCACTGGCTTTAGCAGGAATTAGATTGGGCCCTAAGGAAAAACAATTTGCAAACTTTAATTTTTGTTGGGTTCCTGTTTGAGGTAATCATGTGTTAATACCAGCAAAAGAAAAGCCAGATAAAATAGCTTGTCAAAATTCTGTTCAGCTCAGATAAAAGTTTGATTTTTTTTCCCCCAGAACTGAACACAATTTTTACAATGTACAAAAATCATACAGGCTATTTCTAGAGAGAACATAAGATACCATAATCATTTAAAAGTAGGTTTTTTGTTACATCTTTTACTAAATCTCAGTTAACAAGTGGTTATTTAAGGCAGCTGACAAATTTACAGTGACAGCAACTTCCTTTCATGACTAGTCAGAGTATAGGTATTTAGATTCCAGAAGACATACAAGTTGACTTTCCACCTTGATTTGTTTTCATGTATAATTCTGAATTGAGTTCAGTCTTATTTTCTCTAGGGAAAGTGAATAGGATGGTCTCCAGTCAATTAAGGATAATTGAAGTAAATAAAGCACTACATCCTGCTAAGACAGTAGGGCATGGTTTCTGCCTCAGATTTAGAGCTGAGGTGGTAATGTGGCAATCTCTTGGCCAAGGTAGGTTTTGTTTTCAGCTTGGGGTTGAGCCCCTTGTGTGTTTTTTTTTTTTGTTTGTTTTTTTAAGTTCTAGCATGTACTATAGCTTTTCCTAGGTTTTGGAAGAAACATTTAAAAACTGGTTTTCATTTCTACTTAATTTTTATGTACCACAATCAGATTTTTAGGCTCCTAATACATCCAGAGCGCTGTCACAAACCTCTACTATTCCATAAATAGTCACAACTGCAGCATATACAATGCAAGAAACAAAGTATAGATACACAGCACAGTTTTTATTAAAGTAAAACTAAGATTATTTTTTATAAAGCAGACTGGTTGGAAAGTTTGTTACAAAAATATGCTCATGTTATTGGTACTTGTACAGGTGAAGATAGTGTCATGTGTTCCACTGTTTATTTCAAGCCATCCATTCGTTAAATCCTGTGGGGGAAAAAACTGACATCTGAACCCTGAAGTCTATTCCGTATTTCATTCTGAAGTGATGGTACTGTATCTTTGATGTGCTCTAAACTCAGTCTCCACTTGATGCCTAAAATACACTGCCACCAGTTGCTCTCATTTGTTAGCAATAGTGCAAGTTACCTTTCACCAGCATTACTGCCAAGCAGGGAATTACACTTTTAGTCTACTAATGACCACACTGTGTAGTAGGAATAGAACACTCCAAAAGGATGTGAGAATGCTGGACACCTGTGGAGTCTTTCCATCATAAAACGGGTAGAAAAATAATTTATCACATCAGGGTTCTAATCTGTTTGCTTTCTGGTTTCTGTTTTGTTTTCTATAAGATAGTACTTTTGATACATTCTGTATCTTTAATTACAAAACCATTTTTATTTACGATGCCATTTTTGTTCAGTGAGCCAAAAATATCCAATGTACTGTCTGTGCACAACAATAACTTCAGAATGATTTGATAAAAGTGCAGTTGGCTTCCTTTTAAAAGTTGCAGTGCAATTCTAATCATAGTTGATGATACATGAGAAATTTCACTTGTGGAAGGTAGTTACAAGTTGTTGAATCTTCACTGACACATTTTGTAAACTTGAATTCAAGTTTACTGTAATTCATAGTATTTGTATAATCAGAGATTTTTGACTTTTGTTACCTTGACATGTCAAGAAGCTGTCTATCATGTTAAACTTAGTCATCAGTTTATTAAAAATACTTTTATAAAAATTACTGTTTCTAGTATTGCCACTTTTCAAATAGTTTTGGTTGGGATTTAGTTTGATCAATAATGCAATATTAGCTCATCACCTTCTGACACTTGCAGGAGAAGCATATTTACTCAATGAGTAAAAAACACATCTATTTAGTTATACTGGTCCTGATATTCTAGACTACTCATGATTAGTACAGTAGGTGCATCTAAAGTTCAATCCCGTTTGAACGATAACCAGTTTGGGCAGTATTCCACTGGATAGAAAATAACTTCTGAAGCGGTGATATATCAAACTGAAATGAACTTTAAATAGGCCCACTGTATCAACATTTTTAAAAATAAGTTGCTATAGTATTAGTGTATCTGCAGGATATCCTTTTACATGTAGAAAATACCACAAATTTCACAGTAAAGCCAATACAAAGAGTCAATATTTTTAATGGATCTGTGTCAGAATTTTCTGTAATATTTTTGAGTCCTGTGTGTGCCTGTTTCCACTGTATACTGCAGTGTTACCCATGGGGGGATAAGTCAGGGCCCCCACCTGCCGTCTTACCAAGGCGGTCAGACCAAGAGAAGACAGCTTGAACAATGGGGTTCACTACAGCTTAGCTAATTGTCCAATTGACTAATAAATTTAACTAACTAACCAACTGCTTGTTTATCACTACAACTGCTTTGTGAGGTGCATTAATCCCTGAAGGGTGTACAAGTTTCTATCAGGAATCTATCTCAGCTGGACTCTGAACAGAGCTTATGAGGTGAATTAGGCATGCTGAAAGCCTAGAGGTCCAGTTTTAGGAGGCAGTGAAGATGCATGGCTTTCATAGGAGGAAAAGGTGAGACCCCGAAGGGGTCCAGCACACTGAAGGGTTTCCAAAGCTGGGGCTGTAATACCAATCCTGTGGATCCATGACAGATTCCCATCTTTCCTTCAGTACTAAGTCATAAAAGTGAAGTGAAAATGTCCCACAAGTTATAATCGAGGGAAATTTAGAGGTTGCGGTGATGGTCAAAATCTTTCCTGGAGTGTGTACATCTGAGGTGAATGCAGTTAAATTTTTGAGGCACAGAAGTCTGTGGCTCCACGTACCAAAGATTCATTTACTAGTATTGGAATGTGGTACTGTCTTGGTATGTGAAGCTTTGTGAAGATCTCTACACAAATGTAAGACTGGCCATACTTGCTCAGACAAATGGTCCATCTATCCCAGTATGCTGTCTTCTGATAGTGGCCAGTGCCAGATGCTTCAGAAGAAATGAACAGAATGGGTCAATTATTTGGGTGATCCATCCTTTGTTGTTCATTCACACCTTCAGGCAGTCAGATTTGGGGCCACCCAAAGCATGGAATTGTGTCCCTGAGCATCTTGATTAATAGCCATTGATGCACCTATCCTCCTTGAACTTGCCTAATTATTTTTTAACACAGTTATTCTTTTAACTTTCACAACACCCCTTGGTAATGAGTTCCACAGGTTGACTGCATTGTGTAAAGAAGTACTTCCTTATGTTTGTTTTAAACCTCCTGTTTATTAATTTCATTGAGTGACCCCTGGTTCTTATGTTGTGAAGGGATAAATAGCATTTTCTCCACACTACTCATGATTTATTAGACCTTTATCACATCCTCTCCCCTACCCCCTAGTCTCTTTTCTAATCTGAATAATGTCACTTTTTTGATCTCTCCTCATATGGAAGCTCTTCCATTTCCCCATATCATGTTTGTTGCCCTTCTCTGTACCTTTTCCAATTCTAGTAGCTTTTTTGAGATGGGGCTACCAGAATTGCATGAAGTATTCAAGGTGTGGGCACACCACGGATTTATATAGTGGTATTATGTCGTCTTTAAATAATGTTCTGGTGGGTGCTCCACTTTAGGCATGCCAGCTTCCCTACACCTGGGATCGGAGCTCTTCAGTACCAATGCCCATTTGGGCTGCACATGAGCTCCTCCTTGACTCATGCCATGAGTGGTGTCTATATAGCATTGTGTGGTCCAACTGCCCTCAATTCCTTCTCACCCACCCTTGGTCTGGGATGGAATATCCAGCAGAGCCTTTCAGCAGCATCGTTAGTGCCTTTAGTGATAAGTTTCCATTCAAACTAGATGTTAAGTAGTCGTTTCCTTCTTATTGTCTTCTTTAAAAAAAATTCTTTCCTCTTATCTCTTAGCTTAGTGTTAGGTCTTACATCCTTTCCCATAGGGAAATTTTCACTGCTCATGATTACGTCTGGCTGCACTGGGTTTAAGAGATGCTCTTCTGCCGTGAGGCCATCCCCATGAGTGATGGACACTCTCAATGCATTTGTTGTCTGGGCAAGAGGTGCATACTACAGAAGTGCACCCACTGCCTCAAATTGAAAACATGAGCCCAAAAGGCCCATAAACTAAAACTAAAATTGATTATTGGAGCCATGGGTCTGAATCAGGCCTCAACAAGCTTTCCAAGTGCCTCAGCACTGGTGAAGTTCTCGCCGCCACCTATTGGCTTCTTGACAGACTGCACTCTGAACTTAGCTCTGACATCTGCATTGATGTCTAGGCCTTCTACAGCACTGATGCACTCACATCATGTGATAACGATGATGATCATGCCAGTACCACACGAGTTCAGCTTCCTAAGAGACCAGTTTGTTTCTGAAACTCCTCCATACCAAACTACCAGCTATTCACATCTCTTCCCTGGAGATGCAAATAATATTACACTCGCCCTCACCATCTGGAACTGTCCCCCTTTCACTAGTGAGGAGGACTAATCAGTAACACTGTGTACCCCCATCATATCAAGGGACAGTGAAATGCGACCCCTTCATACAGCCTTGATACCAGGACACTAGAACCAAACCAAGTCCTTGGTACTGGCACCCATAGAGTCCATGTCGTATGCCTATTACCCGGCATTGGCCTTATTGGGGCATATGGGCAGTGTTTAGGCAACACTTTCATGAATCACCCGCTAATCAGAGGAACCAACATAAACATTCTCCATCCTTATATGTCTCTAGGCCTCCTGAACCAGAGGTAGAGCCTTTCAAGAGACACTAGGAAGAACTGGAGGAAGAAATCACACTTCCGGCCAACATCTCCTCATCCTCCCCAGATGAGACAATCATGCCACCTTGTCCCATGGCTGCAGATGATTTTAGTACTTTCACAGAGTAACGGACTCTATACAGCTCTCACTAGAGGGGGTTAAAGAGCAGCAACATAAGTTACCTGATATCTTTCAGACCCCCTCATAGGCAAAAATCACACTCTTAATCAGTGAAGAACCTTATTGGACCCAGACAAGGTGATCTAGCAGATCAAGCGAGCGGACAAGAACTACCATGTCCCTGTGAAGAACATGAAATTCTTTTTCTCCCACCCTACACCAAATTCCCTCACACTCAATGCAGTGAATGAGAAGGGGCGACTACATCATTCCTGTACGACTGCATATGACAAACAATGGAAGAGGCTAGACTTCTTCACCTGCAAGGCTTGCTTTACCCACCATCCTTCAGTTTAGGCTCACTAACTATAAGGCTTTCCTAGCAAAATATAACCATATAAACTATTCCAAACACAGTTACCTTATTCAGCATATCCCAGAGGAGAAAAGGTACAATTTCAGGCACTAGTACTTGAAGGTCAACTACTGGCATATACTGGATGCTGCCAACACAGTATTCTGATCCATATTGACATCCGTGGTCATGAGACGGGCTTCAGGATTCCCCAGAGAAGTACCCTCCTCCCCCTCCCTATTCCTCTTCAGGGACCCTCTCATGAGCACCTTCTAAGAGAAGTAAGCTACCTGCTCCAACTGGGTGTTGTAGAACCAGTCCTGTTCCAACAGAGAAAGAAAGGCTTTTACTCCAAATACTTCATAAGCCAAAAGAAAAGTGGCGGATGGAGACCTATCCTTGATTTGAGGAACTGCAACAAGTTTGTCAAACTACAATGGCTCTGGATGGTCACGTTATCAACAATAATCCCAGCACTAGACCGGGGCAGTGGCTCTCAGCCCTCAACCGCCAAGATGCATATTTCCACATCCCCGTACACCCGTCACACAGGAGATTCCTCAGATTTTTCCTGGGGGTCAAACCATTAACAATTCAAGGTACTATCCTTTGGCCTTTCCACAGCACCCAGAGATTTTTCCTAGGTCCTAGTAATGGTGGCAGCACATCTTCACAAACAAGGGTTTATATTCCCCTATCTAGACGACTGCCTCATAAAGGCCCCTATCCCGAGGCGATGCACTTGAAGCCATATGAAGGACAATGACCTATTTCTTGAGACTGGGCCTAGAACTAACATACAATAATCAAAGTATGTGATGTGGAGTTCAGGTTAGCAGAATCATCTGTTAAAACTGTAAATATGCATTGTGCATTATGTGACTCTGTACAACCAGTTTATTTGGGTGTCAATATGTCTTTGCTTAAGCAAATGATGTACCACCCTGATTTGAAAAGCCATCTAGATCAGCTAAAAAGAGATGGTTTAGAGGTGATGTTAACCATGCACCACTCTACTAAACAAATCGAAAATATCTTGAAGCAGGTGTCTAGAGTCTGCCTTCAATCATCAGTAAAAAGGTTTGCCTGGTCATCAGACCAAAGTAAAATCTGGAATATTTTTATACACTCAGTTGTAGTGGTGCTTGTCATCCAGTTTGTATTAATTGTATGTATTAATGTGTTAGTACTTTGGGTAAAGAGGCAAATTAGAAAGATAAAAGCCAATTATAGGTTCAAGTCCAATACTTCACTAACATCTTGTGTTTAGTCATGCTGTGGCACTTGGTGACCTAGATGGCACACGGCCACCAAGGAGGGGAGCTGTGACCTAGTTTTGTCATTTTGTTTAAGCTGCAGGCTGTGTATCCTTCTATCCATATTGGACTTCCTCCTTTATGCCCTGGTTGGTGCCACTTTGAATGCCAGTGTTTAATTGGTTCGTAGATTTCAAAAGATGTTCAGTGACCATTATAATCTGCCTGGTAACCCAAGAGGTGAAAAACATCATGTGATCCAAATGTGTAATCTGCCTAGTATCAAAAAATGTATCTAAGGATTGCGCCATGGTGCTCTCTGCTGTCTGTTATAGTGGCAGCCAATGCCCATCACCATCTCAGCCTGTCAGATTAAGACAAAAAGAAACACTTACCTGCTCCAGAAGATCTCCAGTTGGCCCGGCAGTGGCTCCTGATCAGTGGTTCCTGTCAATGTTCCTGTGTTCCCAGCTCCAATTCCAAAAGAAGAGTGCCAGTTCTGGTTCCTGGTTTGGCTGCTGTTTCTGCTATCCTGCACAGACCTAAGATGGAAGAAATCCTTATTATCGTTAAGGTGCAGTGGTCCTTGGGGTTATATTTTGGGTTTAGGCTTCAAGCCTTGTGAAGTTAATCTGAGCATACGTAACCCTTCTGCCAGGTGAAGCTGGCACCAGTCAGGGCCAGGTTCAATACCTAGGGATTCCTTTCCAGCCATACAACAGAACTGGCTCGAGCCCCCACCCAATCACCTGGAAATTACACATCACCCCCTGGGCACTTCCAAAAGGCAATACTTCCCCTCTTGCAAGCACAGACTCTGTGTGTAGACAGAAGACCTTTCAATAAAAGGAAGGAAGTAACACAGCCTTCGTTTGGGAAAACAGTTCACGCAGGATTCATAAACACAAAAAAACATGAGCATAACCCCCACCCCAGTTGTTGTCCTTGGTCAGTGATGACCTAGAGCTTGGAGGTGCACCTGAGTGAGTTCACCTTCGACTGTTCTGAGGGGGAAGAAGCCCCTTGCTTGACCCGCCAACTGTCACTGCTGACCGCACTGCCTGCTGCTCTGTCAACCACCCTGCTCACTGCTCGTGCTCTGTGGGCCATTTTGCCAGCTGCGTTGCCAACCACTCCGCTAGCCACCCTGCCATCCATTCTACTAGCCGCCCTGCTGCACACCGTCACCCACTGCTACCACATGCTTCTTCTACGGCCTCTGCGGGTGAGTCTCTCCAGGTTCCACTCAGTTCTCAGTGATTTCAGTTAGTAGTGGAGAAACCTTGGTGCTGAAGCAGGCAGGAGTGCTGTCTCACAACATTTCAGTACCCCTGCAATTAACACTAAAGTGATTTGTAACCCAACACCAGCCAAAATGATCATTTGGCAAAGCAGTCCCCTCATGCTGGGCACCTAGGCTGGGTGGGTGTGCTCATGCGCATTGTCTGGGCCTGAAGCCTTTTGCTCTCCCCACCCAGTTAGCGCAGCAGGGACCCTGCTTACACATATGGTGTGCTATAAGAGTATTGCTATTGTGGTGGTGTTAATAAATATTTCCTTGTTTATACTCTACTGCTGTGATAGTATTATTGCATATAGCAAAGCATTCCATGGCTCTTCTAACAGGGTAGCGGGGGGGTGGGTGAGATATTTCGCCCTCGTGGGTCTTGTGCTTTCCCGGCCTGGCCGGTGGTGCAGCTGGGGAAGAGTTGAGGGAGGGGCCAGGGCCCACTCTGCCCCTGAGTATCGCTACTTTCCCTTTGGGGTAGTCCGGGGTCTGCTTCCTGCTTCCCCAGCCAGGTGTCCCACCCTCCAGCATTATGGTAGTAGCAGTGAAAGCTATAAGCCTCTGTAGGCTGCAGGCGGCAGCCTGCCAGCTCCAAGCCGCAAACTCCAACTGCAGGCTTTCGAGCTGCAAACCTCCAAGGCTATAGACTGTGACTCCACACCTCCTCTCTCCCAACTCCACAACCCACACTGCCTACCTGCCCCTGCAGGCTTTTAAGTGTTTGGGGCGGGGCTCCTTAATTGGCCCCAGGTGTCCTAATTGCCTAAACTGCCCCAGGTGGCCTAATTGCCTAATCAGCCCCAGCTGAATTACCCAGGGAATAGGGCTTTGCTGAGCCTGGGGCTAACATACATGCCTCAGGCCCCCTTGCTTAGCCCCCCCTGGGCTGGCCCTAGCCCCCCTTCTTTTTCTTTAGCAGCTGCTTTTCTTCTTTTGGGGGACCCTGCTGCTTGCTGCCCCTGCTTCAGGGCTTTGCTGGGGAGCCTCCCTCCCAGCAGGGAGGGAGGGGTGAGTGTGTGTGGCTTTTCCATCTTTCCCACCCCCCCCCCAGCTACTTTCTCCACCCTCCCCCTGCTCCTGCTTCTAGGGCCAGAACCAGCTGGGCCCCTTCCCTTTTACTTTGGCTGGCTGCCTTTGCCCCCTTTCCCCCTAGTTTTGCTGACCCCCCCCTTCACACACTGCACCCCCCTCCCGAGTTCATTTCACCCCAGCCCCCCCTAGTGCAGCCGGAGGAGCCAACGATCTTCCACCTGGGCTGGTGAGTGCTTTTCCACCTGCGCCCCTGCCTGGCTTGGCTCCCCTGTCTTTTCCCCTCTGCTGGTGCCCTCCTCCCCTGCTTCCAGCCTAGCGGGGAGGAGCGGTCACCCCCCTTCCCCCTCCTTCCCCTTCTTACCCCATCCCTTCCCCTCCCCTTTCCACTTCCTTCCCCCCATATTCTCCCTCCCTTTCCTTTACCCCCCTCCCCCAACGAACCGTTCCCACCCCTTCCCAAGATGGCGGGTGTGCCTGGGGCCGGGACCCCCCCCATAGACACTCCTACCCCTCCCTCCCACCCTGAAGCCCCGTCCCTGCCCTCAACAACCGGTCCTCCTGCCCCCGCTGAGCCGCCGGGAGTCACGCCCCAGGTACGGGCGGAGGACGATTCTGGCAGGGACACCAGGGACTCTGCTGCCACCACGGCTCCTGCCCCCCCTAATCTGGGGGGAGGGCGCTCCCTCGGTCGGGAGGAAAAATCAGGGGGGCAAAAAGAAGGGCAAAGGCCCCACCAAAAAGATAACATCTCCTGTGGCTGGGGCCTCTCCTCCTCTCCCTCCATCCTCTCCCGCTATCCCTTCCACCAGCTCTGGGGGTGGCGGCGCCCCCAGGGTGTACACCCAGGTGGCCGCGGGCCCCCCACCTGCCGCTGCCAAGACACCTGCCCCGACCACCGCCTCCAGCACCATCCCAGGTGGCCGGGGCCCCTTCCCCACCCTTACCAGGAGGCATGGGGTCCGGTGCCTCCTGGTGCCTGCCTCGCCCCACGTGGAGACCTACGTGCGGGCGATGGCACGGGTGGTGGGGTCCACGGCCGTGGTGGCGGCCTCCCGTATGTATGGCAAGGTGGTCTTCTTCCTTGCCTCGGAGGCCGCCGCCCAGGAGGCGGTGGAGACGGGCCTGGCGGTGGGGGGCGTCCACGTCCCCGTGGAGCCCCTGGAGGACCTGGGCGTACGGGTGGTTTTGTCCTCCATTCCGCCCTTCCTCCCCAATGCCGCCCTTCTGCCTATCCTTGCCTCCCTGGGGAAGCCCCTCTCCACCATCAGCCCGCTTCCCCTCGGCTGCAAGGACCCCGCCCTCTGCCACGTCCTCTCGTTCCGCCGGCAAGTACAGCTCCAGCTGCTGCCGGCGGTGGCGCGTGGCGGAGAGGCGCTCGAGGGGTCATTTCTGGTGCCCCATCAAGGGGCCCAGTACCGGGTCCACTACACCACGGGGGAGGCCCGGTGCTACCTCTGCCGGGCGGTGGGGCACGTTCGGAGGGACTGCCCCCTGGCCCGGCAAGGAGGGAGGCCCGGGACCCCCAGGACCCAGGAGGGCGCCAGCCAGACCATCGGCGGCGCCCCCAGCAGCCGGCCGGTCCCTGTGGCCGCCCCCCCTCTGCCGGCAGTTGTCACCTGCGCCCGGGCCCCGGGGGCGCCCCCCCGGCTCGCCCGGGCGAGCTGACGGGCCCCGCTGACGCCCGGAGCAGTCCAGCGGGGCCTGTGGAGGGGTGGGAGCCAGGGCCGGCAGGATCGGGCACCGGAGGGGGCATGCCCCGGGGGGAGGCGTCTCCTTCCCTTGCTGTCCCACCTCCACTTCCCCACACCCTGACTCCTGGCCTCTTGCCCCCCGCCTCTGCCCCCGCTGCCCAACCCTCCACCTTGGAGGGTTGGGTGCTCGTACAGGGTCGGCGCCGGAAGCACAAGGCCGGAGCCCAGCCCCCCCTCCCGCCAATGGCCGAGGGGAGCGAGAGCCCCCGCAAGGCCAAGCGGAGGGGGGCTCCTGAGGCCAGGCCTGCCGCCGCGCCCCCTGCCGGAGCCCAGCGAGGGGCGCCGACCGAGGAAGTCGTGGTGGCAGACGAGGGCAATACCATCGCCCCCCTGGAGCCCTCGCCGGAAGAGTCCTCGCCCGGAGCCCCCCCAGCCGCAACGCCACCTAAACCCCCCGCTGGTGCCGGAGAGGCCCTCGGGGTGGCAGGGGGGGCCTTCTACTCCTCCCTAATGGAGGAGATAGACTCCCTGGGGTTGACCCCAGCCTGCCCGGGGGAGGAGGACCCCGCCCCCTGTATGGGGGGCCTAGGGCAGGACGTCCCCGAATTGCTCCTTCCCTCCCTCTCCTTCCCATCCTCAGTTGCCTCCCCTGCCCCCACCACCGAGGCCCCCCTCTGTCCCTCTACCCTCCATGCTGGGGAGGTGGGGCCCATCGCCGCAGCCCCCGAGGAGCTAGCAGGGCCCGAAAGGCTGAGCCCCGGGCCACCGGACGCCCCGCCCCTTGTTTTGGGCCAGCTGGCCTCCCTCCTCCCTGAAGCCTGCCCAGCTGCCCCCTTACTGGACCCTGATACCGGGGGTGCCGTGACCCTAGAGTCTGGCCCCCCGGAGGACATCCGACCCACACCCACCCCCTCAGCTCCCGGCCCCAGCCAAGAGGCTGCGCACACCGCCGACCCGGCCGTCCTGGCTGAGGACTCCACCCCCAAGCCTGACCCTGACCCCCTTCCTGCTCCTCCCCCCGACCCCTCCCTTACCCCAACTCCTGATCCCCTCCCCGCTCTCAACCTCTCCCCTGCCCTCACCCCTCCCGTCCCCGCACCTGCTCTCCCCCACCCCCCTGCCTATACATCTGCCGCCCCTGGGGTTGTCTCTTTCCCCCTAAAGAGCTCCCAGGAGGCGGCTTTTGATTTCAGCACTCCCAGCCCACTCGGGGCTGCTGTCTTCCCTCTGCCGCTGCCATCCCCCCCAGCCCCCGCCCCAATGGACCAGGGGGCCGCTGCGGGGGCCGAGCCGGAGGACGACCCCTCCGTGGCGCTGCTTGAGGAGCTGCGCACCTTTCTCCGGGACACGCGTGGTGCCCGGAACCGGGTGCAGCTCGCTCTGCAGCGCTGGGGGGACTTCCACCGCGTCCTCCGGGCCGTGAGGGCCATTATGAAGGAGGGGAAAGGGACCGGGCGGCAGGGCGCGGCGGCCTACCAGCGGGCCCGCAGCTTTCGTGATGCCCTTAAAATCCATGGCACCGGCCACGGGCTGCTGCGGAGCCCGACGAGGACCGCTAGCGCTCCTGCCCACCAGGATCCACCCCAGCCCTCCTCGTAATGCCTTTCACCATCTGTACATTAAACATGAGGGGCTGCAGGACGGGTCTCCGCAGGAACCAGGTGCTCTCCTTCCTTCGGGAGGGGGGGTACTCTGTAGCGTTCCTGCAGGAGACCCACACGGACCCGGCCGCCGAGGCCAGCTGGCGGCTGGAGTGGGGAGACGGGGTGCACCTTAGTCATCTCTCCGCCCGCGCGGGCGGAGTGGCCACCCTGTTCTCCCCTGACCTGCAGCCCGAGGTGCTGGGGATTGCCGAGGTCGTGCCGGGCCGCCTGCTGCACCTCCGGGTCCGCGTGGAGGGGCTGGCGTTGAATCTCGTCAACGTCTATGCCCCGACCGCGGGCCCGGAGCGGGTGCGGTTCTTCCAGCAGGCGGCTGCCTTCCTCGGCACACTGGATCCGCAAGAATGCCTGGTCCTGGGCGGGGATTTTAACACCACCCTCGAAGAGCGGGACCGCACGGGGACCGAGCCGTGCCCGGCCGCCAGGGACGTCCTCAGGGAGATCATTGACCATCACTCCCTGGTAGATGTCTGGCGCGACCACCACCCGGACGACAACGTCACCTTTACTTTTGTCCGGGTGGAGGGAGACCGGTCGCGCCACTCCCGGTTGGACCGTATTTACATCTCCAGACACCACCTTGCACGGGCCCACTCCTCCAGCGTCCGGCCGGCCCCGTTCTCGAATCACCACATGGTGACCGTGACGGCCTCTCTCACTGCGGAGAGGCCGGGGCCGGCCTATTGGCATTTTAACAACAGCCTGCTGGAGGACGTGGGCTTCGTGGCGTCCTTCCGGGAGTTCTGGCTGGCCTGGCGGGGGCAGAGGGGCGCCTTTCCCTCGGCGCGGCGATGGTGGGACGTGGGGAAGGTGCGCGCCCGGCTCTTCTGCCGTGACTACACTCGGGGGGGCCAGCCGGCGGCGGGATGTGGGGATAGAGCAGTTGGAGCGGGAGGTCTTGGAGCTGGAGAGGCGACTGGCCACCAGCCCCGATGATCCGTCCCTCTGCGGAGCGTGCCGGGAGAAGCGGGAGGAGCTTAGAGCCCTCGAGGACCTTCGAGCCCGAGGTGCCTTTGTCCGGTCCCGCATCCGTCTCCTTCGGGAGATGGATCGCGGCTCCCGCTTCTTCTACGCCCTGGAGAAAAAGAGGGGGGCCCGGAAGCATGTCATCTGCCTCCTGGCTGCTGACGGCACCCCCCTCACGGACCCGGAGGAGATGCGTGGAAGAGCCAGGGCCTTCTACGCAGACCTTTTCTCCCCGGAGCCGACCGATGTCGCCGCCTGCAGGGTGCTCTGGAACGAACTTCCCGCGGTCAGCACGGGCGACTGGGACCGGCTGGAGAAACCTCTCACTCTGGCCGAGTTCTCGGAAGCCCTCCGCCTCATGCCCACCAATAAATCCCCGGGCATGGACGGGCTGACTACGGAGTTCTACCGCGTGTTTTGGGACGTCCTCGGCCCGGACCTCGTCACCGTCTGGGCCGAGTCCGAGGTTAGCGGAGTGCTCCCCCTGTCGTGCAAGCGGGCAGTGCTCACCCTCCTGCCGAAGAAGGGGGACCTCCGCGACCTCCGGAACTGGCGTCCCCTCTCGCTCCTCGGCACGGACTACAAAATAGTGGCTAGGGCCGTCTCGCTGCGGCTGAAGTCCGTGCTGCAGGACGTGGTCCACCCCGACCAGACCTACACTGTCCCGGGCCGCACCATCTTTAACAATCTGTATCTGGTCCGGGACCTTTTAGAACTTGCGTGTAGGGATGGTCTGTCGTTCGCCCTCCTGTCCCTGGACCAGGAGAAGGCGTTCGACCGGATGGACCACGGGTATCTCCTGGGCACCCTGCAGGCGTTCGGCTTCGGACCCCGTTTTGTGGGATTTCTCCGGGTGCTGTACGCCTCCGCAGAGTGCTTGGTCAAGCTCAACTGGACCCTGACCGAACCGGTCAGCTTCGGGCGCGGAGTACGCCAAGGCTGTCCGCTGTCCGGCCAGCTGTACGCTCTGGCCATTGAGCCCTTTCTCCGTCTCCTCCGCCGGAGGTTGACAGGCTTGGTGCTCCGTGAGCCAGAGCTAAGGCTAGTGCTGTCGGCGTACGCCGATGACGTGCTCCTCGTGGTCCAGGACCCGGGTGACCTGGTGCAGCTGGAGGACTGCCTGGCTGTCTACTCGGCAGCCTCCTCCGCCTGGGTCAACTGGGCTAAGAGCTCTGCCCTGATGGTAGGGGCCGGGTGGCCGGCGAGCTCCCTCCCACCCGCGCTTCAAGCCATCCGGTGGAGCGCGGGTCCGCTGCTCTATCTGGGCGTTTACTTCTCCGCCACCCATCCCTCCTCTGAGAAGAACTGGCAGGATTTGGAGGGCAGGGTGTTTGGGCGGCTGCGGAGATGGACAGGACTGCTCCGGTGCCTCTCCCTCCGGGGGAGGGCACTGGTGATCAACCAGCTCGTCCTGTCCATGCTCTGGCACCGGCTCAACACCCTGGTCCCGACCCCGAGTTTCCTGGCCTACCTCTGGAAGACAGTTCTGGAGTTCTTTTGGCCAGGACTGCACTGGGTCTCTGCAGGGATTCTGAGTCTTCCCCTGGAGGAGGGCGGGCAGGGCCTGTGTTGCATCCGCAGCCAGGTCCACACCTTCCGCCTCCAGGCCCTGCAGAGACTCCTCTATGGTGTAGGTAGTCCGTCATGGAGCCACTTGGTGCACGTCTTCCTCCGCCGCTTCCGAGGGCTCCGATACGACCAGCAGCTCTTTTTTCTCCACCCGAGAGGTCTTCCGCGAGACCTCTCCTAGCTGCCGGTCTTCTACCAGGACCTCTTCCGGACCTGGAGGCTCATCTCGGCCTCCAGGCCCCTTGTGGTCACCGAGGGGGAGGATCTCCTCACGGATCCCCTGCTATACAATCCCCAGCTGCGTGTGCAGGTGGCGGAGGCCCCCTTGGTGCAACGGCGGTTGGTCCTGGCAGGAGTCACCAGGGTCGGAGAACTCGGAGAACTCCTGCGACTGTGGGGCCTATTTCCGTTCCCTGGTCAACTCACGTCTCCGGGCAGAGTTCCTCTGGGCGGCGTCCGCTGGCTCCCTGGACACCTTTGAGGAGCAGTGGGCGCTGTCCGGGGTTCTCTGCTCAGTGTCCCCTTCTGGCTCTCTTCTTCTTAACCTGTGACCCCCACGCCCTTTCCTGTTTTTTCATCTGTTGTCCCCTGTAATCAGTTGGACCCGGGTCCAGTGGCTCTGCCCCTAGGCTGGATTCCTAGGCTACCCTGGATTCCAAATAGTAGTACTTTTTCATAGCCGTCCGGCCTGACCCCGTCACACTCTGTTAATGGTAAAGGGTAATTGGGTAATTTACCTGTAGATGACAGATGCTGAATTAAGTGTACAAATTAAGGAGCAAAGATATCTGATTTCTTCCTCACCTGTTAGTCTGGTAACAACAACTGCAGTCAACCACCCATACTACCTGATTTTAGAATTCAGTGGTCAGAACTTATTGGTAGTAAAGAGACACTTCCATTTATTTTTCTTAAAGGAAGTGCCTATCAGATGGGTCCCCATTTAAATCGCAGCTGTAGGAGGAACCCTCTTCCCCCACCCCTTAGAACTTTTAGAACAGTAATGTTTTTCTGTCCACTCACTGCTTCAATGCATTGGTTGCCAGGACCTGGTCACTGCAAAAGTGATGACTGCCGAACACTGCAAGCTGCCCTCCCTGATTTCAGAGGACTGCCTGCACAGTAAACTTGTATATCAACTTGACAGCCCCCGCCAACCCCTATGTAGTTGGAGTGTAAAATGACTTCAAGATCAGAGGATAATCTACCCAGACGCAATAGGACTGTAATTGCCAATTAAGTTTGTGGAAAGTCAAATATGTGACTTGAATAGCAGATGGTCAACAAGCCTTTGAAGTCCTTAGGACAGTCATGAGCGTTTTTCTATGAGGCAGGCATGCTGGTTTTAGCCTTTGCACTGTCCCCATTTGAATTAAAAATGTACCTGGTGCCATTGCAGAGGATGGCAAATCTATTCAGTTTCCACAATAAAGCATGAGCCAAACCTTAGCTGAAACTCAATCTCAATGTTTTTTTCAGAAATGTTCAGTTACCTCTTGTTTCGTGTTTGTATAATTTGTAGTTTCAGCAGGAACTAGAAATGATGTGTATCTATGGAAATATTGCACCAGCAGCTATTCTTGCAGTATTTCTTGTCTGGCTGGTTTTTAGAAGTGTCAGAAATCTTGCAAGAAAGACTGATTTTTGTAACATTTCTAGCTCACCTTCCTGGCCCAAATAGGTCCAATTAAATGCAGCTGATCTTCCGATAAGCAACTGAATTCTAAAATTTTACCAGAGCCAAACCACTTGACGTTCATTGTGCAGTCTAGCTGGACAATAAGGGTGCAGAGCACCAACCATCAGATTAACAACTATTGCCTGTTACATACTGGGATGGAGATTCACTGGTGCTAGAATACAAATGGGGCATTTCCCTGAATGGCTCAGTGTAGACAAACTTGCAAAAAAATATTTACCCATTTATGGAAGCACATATTCTTATTTAGGTTAGATTTTACCCATTAGTCTGAAAGGCTTTAGCACTTGAAATGTTAAGAAATAAAAACTTGCTTGACAGCAAGCCTCAAACTATTTTCTTTCTAGAACAATTAAGTAAAATAATGCCCTTATGATACCAAAGTTTAAAAAGTAAATGTTACTCTGCACTAAATTTGTTTACATTTTCTTTTATTAGGAAATAAATTAATAGCCTTTATTCATGCAGCAGGAAAATTAGAGAAAATATGCATAGGAATATGTTCAGTATCAAATAATGCACATTTCCAGTTCTACTCTGCATCACAGCATATGCTTAATAAATTCAATGCAATCAGCTCCTTAGCTTCATCTTTTTCTCCCTTACATTGTTTTCTCCAAGTGCTCAACCATCTAAACAGTCCTAGAAAAGAGAGATATTTTCCACTGTTTCTCTTTTCCTTGATCTGTTCACTTGCTAGTCTGTATTTCACCGTCTTCTGACGCCTGGTCTGTTGGGTTTTCTTCCTGAAAAGTTTCTTGAAGTACCAGCAACTGTCAGAACTAGTGTCTCTCTTAGTCTCCACCTTTGTTGTGCTTTGCATTTTAGGTCTGATATTTAGGAAAATCTTGATTCTGTCATTCAATTTCATGTATTTTCTCTTAACTAAGGTAGTTTTTCTGACAGCTCTTTCATACTCAGATGAAGACAACTATTAATATATTCTACCGTCCTTCCAGGGGGTCTTGATCATCAAAGAACCACTTATTGTTCTTCAAGTTGTGTCTGTGGGGAAACAAATAGTAAGATTAGTTAACTTGTCAGCTTCATAAACCTTAACAATTTACTTTATAGTAAAAGACTATAAATGTGCTCTTACTGACCTTGTCACCCTATCTTTTGCTTCTAAACTTTGAGAAATGAAATAGGCCAGGACACACATGCATCTGTAAAGATCAAAATGCTTGGCCAACAACTGTTCTGTTTTGTTACTATGGAAGCATGTGCTGATTACACCATTATTGCCATGATGACTTCACAATAATAAATAAAACCTTATACCTCCCTTTCAATCAAGTAACTAAAGGCCTGAAAAAGACCATCGGTGCTCTTAGCCTAACAGTAACTTACTTCCTAGGGCTATTACTGTGAAGATTAAATATCTGAAATTGTAAATTGTTGACATTTGTCTAAAAACGCCATATATTTGCTGTAGAGAGAGACTGTGTGCTCATCTACAAATATACTAGTGCAAATGCCTGTGAAAAATAGGACAGACATTTTGTGACCCAAAAGGGGTCCTCACAGCCCTGAAACAACCCCACCTGTGCCAGTCGTCTTAACAAAGGAAGGGGACATTAGCTAAACATCCTTACTCACGTTAAGTAATGCTTTATTCCATAGTCACATTGATTTCAATAGGGCTATCTGTAGTGTAAAGTACTATCAGCATGCATTAGCATATCACAATCTAGGCCAAAGAAATTAAAGACAATGTATTCTTGATCATTAAAAAACAGAATTGAAAGAAAATTACGGCTTTTAATTTGCTTAAAAGGGGGCATGTCTCAGTGGCCTAGGGAGTTTTCAGAAATGAAATCAAAAGGCTAAAAGCAGCACATCAGTCAGAAGTATTTCCTTTCACCAGCCAACCCAGATGAAAATCTCCAGTCATGTAAATTGATTCACATTTTAATGCATTATTTAAGAAACAAAACACATTTTGTGATATTGGTAGGCAGCATACATGGAGGGAAGGTTTGAAAAACTTGAGGTTACTCTCCTCTAATCAGAGGTCCTTTGCCTGAATGAAGTGGCTGCTGCATTGTCTGATAAGTCATTCTGTGAAATGCAGAAGTTGGGAAATGGAATCCTAATTAAACAGTGACCAAAGTACTGCTACCAAACTGCACACTAGCCCTGGATGCAAATGTTTAGTGAATGTGTATAAAAAGCTCCAAGCTGCAGCACTGTGGATTCAACTATTGGAACAAGTTTAAGGCATGCCAAAGAGGCTACCTTAGGGTTAGTGAAGTGTGCCTTAATTCTTGCAGGGAAAGGGATAGATGCTAGTCTGTTGCTTGTTTCAATACATAGTCTAATGACCCATCTGGACAATCGCTGAGAACTAGTCTGACCCTTACTAGTCTCTTTAATGGATATGAAAAGATTAGAAGACTTTGTAAAGTATTTGGTACTATTTAGATAAAAAGCTAGCACTCTTTTAGTCTCTTTCTGTGGCATCTCAATTTGCCTGAGTGCATGTGAGACCTGGGAAAGTCTCCAGGTAAAGTACATGACTGGCTGAGCTGGAAGTCAGTCACTGTCTGGGGCAGGATTTAGGATGTGACTGGTGACTGATTCTGTGGATGTGGGGAAAGCAGTGGATGTTTTATATCTTGATTTTAGCAAAGCTTTTGATACGGTCTCCCACAGTATTCTTATCAGCAAGTTAAAAAAGTATGGGTTGAATGAATGGACTATAAAATGGATAGAGAACTGGCTAGAGCAAAGGGCTCAACGAGTAGTGATCAATGGCTCCATGTCTAGCTGGCAGCTGGTCACAAGTGGAGTGCCCCAGGGGTTGGTCCCAGGGCTGGTTTTGTTCAACATCTTCATTCATGATCTGGAGGATGGGGTAGATTGCACCCTCAGCAAGTTTGCGGATAACACTAAGCTAGGGTGAGTGGAGGGATAGAATATACTGGAAGGGAGGGATAAGATACAGCAGGACCTAAACAAATTGGAGGATTGGGCCAAATGAAATCTGATGGGGTTCAACAAGGACAAGTCCAGAGTCCTGCACTTAGGACGGAAGAATCCCATGCACAGCTACAGACTGGGGACCGATGAGCTAGGCAGCAGTTCTGCAGAAAAGGATCTGGAGGTTACAGTGGATAAGAAGCTGGATATGAGTCAGCAGTGTGCCCTGGTTGCCAAGAAGGCTAATGGCATATTGGGCTGCATTAGTAAGAGCATTGCCAGCAGATCACAGGAAGTGATTATTCCCCTCTAGTCGGCATTGGTGAGGCCGCATTTGGAGTATTGTGTCCAGTTTTGGGCCCCCCACTACAAAAAGGATGTGGACAAGTTGGAGAGTCCAGCGGAGGGCAACAAAAATGATAAGGGGGCTGGAGCACAAGACTTATGAGGAGCGGCTGAAAGAACTAGGCCTGTTTAGTCTGCAGAAGAGAAGAATGAGGGGGGATTTGATAGCAGCCTTTAACTGCCTGAAAGGGGGTTCCAGGGAGGATGGAGCTAGGCTGTTTTCAGTGGTGGCAGATGACAGAACAAGGAGGAATGGTCTCAAGTTGCAGTGGGAGAGGTCTAGGTTGGACATTAGGAAAAGGCTTTTCATTAGGAGGGTGGTGAAGCACTGGAATGGGTTACCTAGGGAAGTGGTGGCATCTCCATCTTTAGAGGTTTTTAAGCTGCAGCTTGACAAAACCCTCGCTGAGATAATTTAGCTGAGGATAGTCCTGCTTTGAGCAGGGGGGTGGACTAGATGACCTCATGAGGTCCCTTCCAACTCTAATATTCTATGATTCTATGTGGATGGAGGACCACTTTGCCATTGTAGAAAATTGTGAAGCATGGATCCATCACCATGACTTGTTACAGAACAGTGTTGTTACCAATCACAAAACATACAACTATGGAAGCCATCCAGGTAATGTCACCACTCCAAATTTCTCTTTCACTCCCCAGGTGCTCACTGTCATTGCCTAAGCAGTTGTTCCATAATAAGAAACAAAAGTGAAAGTGTTAGATAGAAAAGAAACATATTATTTATAGTTTGCACAACATTGCTCTATTAGTCCACCTCCCCTGCAGCATTTGACCAACTGGCAGCTGTCCGTTCATTAGCTTACCTTGAAGACAACATCTAGAAGGACTGCTCAAACTGACTGCAGTCTACCATCACAGCACACTGTTATGGAGGGCTCCACACAACGCTTTTTTTCCCCGTAAAGGGGACTAAGTTGGTTATAAATGTACGATTGATAGGGAGGGTATACTGAGACATAGGTGGAGTTAATCAGTGTAGAGAACCCATGTTCAAACAACTAAGTGTGGCATAGCAAGGGCAGAGGGCACTGGGAAAGTTCTAGAAGGGCGCTATGTAAGTGCTAGAATGATCCGGGCTTTATTCCCTATAGACTAGCTAGAGTCAGTACAGGGTAATTAGAGTCAACTGACACCAATTAAGGCCCCACCCAGGTGCCTGATAAAAACCCTCTACTCCTGAGAGGCAGGGTGGGAGTTGAAGGAGTAGGTGTGTGGTGAGCAGAGGAGTGTGTGGAGATTGTGAAGAACAGAATGGAGTACGGTGGTGTGTGGAGTTGTGGAGAAGAACAGAACGGAGTACAGCGGTGTGTGGGAGAGAGGTGAAGTCCTGAGAAAGGTACTCGGCTCAGGAAGCCAGAAAGACAGAGGGGGGAAAGTAGCCCAGGGGAAAAGCCTGCAGCTGCCAGTAAGGTGCCAGCAGCACATAGCTGCTACTCAGAGGGCCCCTGGGCTGGGACCCGGAGGAGCGGGTGGGCCAAGGTCCCTACCCCTCCCCCCCCCGGAAGGCGGGGTAACTGGGGCATATAGCAGCCCAGTGCCCCAACAGGGAGGAGCCCATGCAGTACAGCCTAGGGGATTATGGGGGCTGCTGTGGTCTTCTCGGTTTGGTAGGGGTTGTAACAGCCCCCCATGGATATACAAGGCCAGTAAAAATGAACGGCATCGATACCATGGCCCTAGTAGATACGGGGAGTACAGTGATGCTAGTCTCTGGGAAATTGGTAAGGCGAGACCAGCTGACTCAGGCCAAGCGCACAGGGGTGACCTTTGTACACGGGACTGTAAATCTCTACCCCTCAATCCCAGTACAAATCGAGATCCAGGGGAATACCACCCAGGTGATGGCAGGGGTGGTCCCAAGGATCCCTTACCCGGTTTTGATTGGTAGAGATTTTCCAGGGTTCGAGAACCTACTCTCACCCATGGAGCTTGGGTTGGGCAGCAAACCCCAGGCGAGGACCGAGGCACAGGCAACCAGCCCTTCCCCTGTTTTTGCCGAATTCGCCCAAGAACTATTCTTACCCTACGGAAGACCCCGGAAATCCCAGTGGGAAAGGAGGGCAGATAAAAGGTTAGGCACTCGGATACTGGCTGGGAACCAGAAAGCTGCCCTGGTTGATAGGCGAACCCGTTTGGGAGGCCAAGACACTACTTAAACTAGTGAAGACCCAGGGGTGGTACCGAGCACTAGTAGGGGCAACCCCGGAGATGAAAATGAGGTTGGGCCCATAGAAGGAGGCCAGCTAGGTCCCCTACGGAGAAATTTTGGGCAAGACCAGGCCATGGACCCGTTATACACAAATGTGAGGGAGGAGGTAGCAGAGATAGATGGCATGCCCATGGAGGGCAAAACCAAGGGCCCAGGCCCATACTATATCCTGAGACCTGCTGTACCGGGTGGCACTAATACAGGGGGAAGAGGTGGAGCAACTCTTGGTGCCACGAAAACACACCAAGGCAGTATTGGAGCTGGCTCATAGTCATTTGTTTGGGGGACACTTAGAAGCAGATAAGACCCTGGACCGAATTCTGAGAAGGTTCTACTGGCCAGGAATACGGGCGGAGGTCCAGCAATACTGCCTCTCCTGCCTGGAGTGCCAATTGCACAGCCCCCAGTCTCACTTACGAGCCCCGTTAGTGCCCCTGCCCATCACTGAAGTTCCCTTTGAAAGGATCGCCATGGATCTGGTGGGGCCACTAGAACAATTGGCACGTGGCCATCGAAGTGTGCTCGTCATCGTGGACTATGCCACCCGGTATCCTGAAGCCATTCCACTAAGAAACCCAACATCCAAGGCAATCGCAAAGGAACTCTTCCAGGTCTTTGCCAGGGTGGGCATCCCCAAGGAGATCTTGACAGATCAAGGGACACCCTTTATGTCGAAGTTAATGAAAGATCTTTGTACCCTGCTGCGCATCCAGGCCCTGTGGACCTCAGTATATCATCCACAAACAGACGGCCTGGTTGAGAGGTTTAATCGCACCCTCAAGAGCATGATCCGGAAGGTAGTGGCACAGGATGGGAAAGATTGGGATTACCCTACCTCGTGTTTGCAATACGGGAGGTTCCTCAGGCATCCACAGGTTTCTCCCCCTTCAAGCTATTATATGGTCGCCATCCACGGGGTATATTGGATATAGCCAAATATATGGGAGGAATAGCTCAATACAGGGAAGAATGTCATTGAGCATGTGGCACAGATGCAGGAACGAATAGCCCGGATGACTCCCATAGTGCGGGAACACCTGGAGAAAACACAGGAGGCCCAGCAAACCTACTATAACCGACGGGCTAAGGTACAGAGGTTTCAGCCAGGAAAGCGAGTGATGGTGCTGGTGCCAACATCAGAGAGCAAGCTCCTGGCCAGTTGGCAAGGACCACACAAAGTCGTAGAAGCAGTTGGAGATGTAAACTATAAGGTGAGGCAACCAGACCACTGGAAGCTGGTACAACTATACCATATTAACCCCTTGAAGCCTGGCGGGACTGGGAGACATACTTGGTCACCTGAGAAGCAACCCCCCAGACGGGCAGCCCACAGGGGGAGGTGAGAATATCCCAGGAACTAACTCCAGAACAGCGGACAGAAGTTATTGAGGTGATCCAATGAAACCAGGATGTGTTTTCCAAGCAGCCTGGTTGTACAACGGTGGTCCACCATCACATCATCACCAACTCTGGGGCACGAGTAACGATAAAACCATACCGGATTCCAGAGGCCAAGAGGGAGGAAATTAGGATGGAAGTACAAAGGATGTTGGAACTTGGAGTTATTGAAGAGTCCCACAGTCAGTGGTCCAGCTCCAGCGTCCTAGTCCCAAAGCCTGACGGTACCCTGTGGTTCTGTAACGACTTCAGGAAGTTGAATGAGGTATCTAAATTTGATACCTACCCAATACCGCATATCAATGAGCTAGTGGACCGGTTAGGAAAGGCTCGATACCTGACCACCCTGGACCTGACCAAAGGCTACTGGCAAATCCCCCTAGCTGAAGATGCCAAGGAGAAGACCGCCGTCTCCATCCCCGATGGCCTGTTTCAGTATACTGTCCTTCCCTTCGGACTCTATGGGGCCCCTGCAATGTTCCAAAGGCTGATGGACTACCAACTGAGACCCCACACCAGGTACGCAGTTGCCTACCTTGATGATGTGGTCATCCATAACCCCGACTGGGAAACGCACCTTGGATATGTGGTAAGGAGAAGTCTAGTAAAGCCCCAGTGGGACAAGGTAGAGGCCATCCAGGCCTGGCCCCGACCGGTCCGCAAGAAACAGGTCAGGGGATTCTTAGGGATTGTGCGGTATTATAGGAGATTCATCCCCAACTTTGCCACTAGAGCAGGACCCTTGACCGACCTGATAAAAGCTCGAGGCCCGGATATGGTGAAGTGGACTGAGGCAGCCAAGAAAGCATTTGTGAATTTAAGGACAGCTCTTTGTAGCCACCCAGTACTTATAGCCCCGGATTTTGAGAAAGAGTTCATCCTCCAAACAGATGCCTCAGAGATGTGGCTAGGTGCTGTCCTGGCACAGATAATAGATGGCGAGGAGCACCCCATCCTGTATCTCAGCAGGAAACTCCTTCCTAGAGAGAAGAGGTATGCGGTGGTTGAAAAAGAATGCCTGGCAGTTAAATGGGCCATGGAAACCCTCAGATACTACCTACTCGGGAGGAAATTCACCCTGGTGACAGACCACGCCCCACTATGATGGATGCACACTAACAAGGAGAAGAATGCCAGAGTGACCCGATGGTTCCTCTCTCTACAGCCTTTTCACTTCCGGGTGCAGCATAGGACTGGAAGCCAACATGGCAGCGCTGATGCACTTTCACACCAGCACTGCCTCACGTCCCAAGTAGCCCAACCCCGTGGTGTTGAGCGGGGGGGGGATGTGTGGCATAGCAAGGGCAGAAAGCACTGGGAAAGTTCTAGAAGGGCGCTATGTAAGAGCTAGAATGAAAAGCCTGCAGCTGCGAGTAAGGTGCCAGCAGCACAGTGCTGCTACTCAGAGGGCCCCTGGACTGGGACCCGGAGGAGCGGGTGGGCCTGGATCCATGCCCCCCCCAGGAAGGTGGGGTAACCGGCGACACCCTGGCCCACTACGAGAGGCAAAAGTGCGAGACCCACTAGGGAGAAGCTGGCCGTTTGCCACATAAGTTAATACTTGGTAGGGAGCCCCTCCACATTGTGCACCTGTTGTCAGATACAGACACTTCCTCACATCTCCTGGTAGGAGGGAGCTCCACCTTTGGGTAGTCATTAGGCTATAAGCCACACTTTAAAGTCCCCCGTCATGCATCAGATATCTCCTTCTTTACTGATAAAATATCTCTTTCTCATTGGCCCTATACACAGTCAGGTCACACTGACCTCTTTCCCAGGCCAAATCTATCTGGGGCAACTTGGCTGCAAACGCTTTGATTTGGAATTCTAAGTAGTCTGCAGTTCTGCAGAATTTGTCATAGAAATCATTCAGTGTTGCAAAGATGTGCTCCAGAATGTTGGCTTTCATTTGAATAAAACATTATATTCCTAGCCCTCATGGCTGTGGAAATAACCTTGAAAAAATGTGAACTGAGTATAACTGATGAAATTGTGTTTTCCTGGGGCTGTAGAAAGCCTGAAAAATAGCTCCGAGCTGTGTGAACTACACCATGCATTTCTCATGCAGGGCCCCATGGACTCTGTGATTCTGCAAGCATGGAATAGGGTGATTTTGCCAAGACACCCTGGGACTCAGTATTTTTGCTATAGAATTTGTGATTTTGCTGAAGCCAAGCACCTAATATTTTATTTTGTCTCCCTGCCCTACCAGAACCTGCCAGCCGCTTCCTCGCGCCCCAGCTTTGCCCACAAAGAGGAGTTAATTTAAGTAGTGTATGTTCTCCATGCTGCTCTATGAAGCTAGGCGGGAAGGGGTTCAGGTAGCTGGCACTGGAGTCCAGCTTGCAGCCAGGGAGATGGGGAGGGCACCAACGTATGGGCTGGTGACCTAGCTACCTGGAGAACACCACAGCCCCTGAAGCCCAGGGCGATAAGCCACTGAAACCAGCTATGAGCCCCCAACACACACGTGGGACAAAAAAGACTGAGAAGGATGGTTTGACCAACACTGAAAAAAGTCATCAATGAAAATAATCGCTCATTTTTTACCAAATGCGCATTTTCAACTTCAAACTATAGTTCTGTGTGTTTCTGTAGAGATGGTGGAATGGGAATGGAGAATATTTTATCAGGATAGACTAAATTAACTCTGCCACGGAATTTAAGGATCCTTTTGCAACACATTTTGGTCCCACTGTGCAGGAGTACACAGGATCATATTTATATCCAGTTACTGCCCCTTTTAGGCCTTTGAAGGGCTGCTGGCTCGTTGTGCCTAAAAGCTCCTTTTGACCCTCTGTATTTAGAGCTCTGGAGGCATGGTCCAGTGTTTCAGTTTGTGCCTCTTCCCCACAAACTCTGTTCAGCCCTGTATTCTGCTACTGCAAATTATGTCAGCAGCAGCCTGCTGCTGGATTCCGTCTTCATACCCAGACTCTCAGTTCTCACGCTATATCTCAACTTTTTCTCTACAGCCTGTAAGATGGCTACTTCCATGCGTGCTGCTCAAGCTCACACTTGCTCTCGCAGCCTGATCCCCTCTGCCGTCGGGATGGCACTTCCTTTTCCTGTTCGCTAGCATTCAGCATGCCCTGCTGGCTATGCGCTGGAACTGTAGCCCAGTCCTCACTGATCATATCACTCTGGGATTGATGGAGGTGAGTAACCAGCAATTAAACAGCAGACTCCAGACAATTTCATCAATTTTGCTTAACTGCCAACATCATGGGAGCTTTCCCAGCTCCTGTGGAAACTGGTTGCTATAGAGATGATGTTGTGCCAGTGGTGAGATGCAGTAGTTTGGTGCTGGCTGGGAAGAGTTTTAGGCAGAGCTGTCTAAAACTCTCCCTGCATTTAGTGCCGATCTGCTCTGTTAGCATTAAATGGTCTCAAAGCAGGCACAGAGCCCCTCCCTCCTGAATTCTTCCTGGCCAGGACTAGCACAGAGCCAACAATACATGCATGAAAGCCCTCCTTATCTCTGGCACATGAGGCGATGTGAGAATGGACCAGAGGAGGGAAGGAAAGATGGGCAGAAATATGACCGGAGCAGTCCTGGGTCCCAATTCCTGACTGCATAGCTCCCATAGGGGCTATGGCAGTACAGTGGGAAGTGCATCTTAGGTTGCCCCAAACTGCCCTGAGGGCTGAAGTGGCCCACACAACCCCTAAATAGAGGAGGAAGAAGCCATTTCCTTCAGTCCCTGTCCCAGCCCTACAGTCAGCACAGGGATAAATCTGGAGCAGAAGCAATGGTGCTGGAGCAATTTTTATAGGGAGAGGATGCTGAGAGGCATTGACCCAAACTATAAACCCTGTATCTGATAGAAAGCACTTCAAGCCAGGTGTGCAGCAGTACCCCCAGCAACCCTTATTCCAGCATCTATAGGCAAGGGTGCAAATTGTGACTAATTTAAGAGAATGCTCTATCACCAAGTGCTCCATACACTGTGTTTTGTCCTCCACTTTTTCTGTCTTTGTTTCTTCTCCTGATAGTCAACCTACTTTTTCCGTGGATTTTGTTTTCTCTCCTGCTTTGCCCCTTTCCCTCTCTTTCTCTCTGTTTTTCATTCTTACCCTCTTGGCCTCTTTTCTCACTGATACTCCTGAGCCCAGTGTTTGAGTTGAATTTTCAAAAATACCAGGGCTTGGAAATGGGTCAACAAGAGTTTCTGAGGATCTAGAACTTTGATATGACTATCCAGAATGGATCCAATTCCCCTGAACTTTGAAGGAGTCCAAGTCCAATCTGGCCTTTGTAATAGAATAAAGCTAACTCCCTCCTCCCTCTGAACACATACAAATCAGAATTCTGAGGAAGCTGGAGTCTGGAGCTAGCCTCAGATCTTAGTTTATCATCCTGGACTCTTCTTTCTTGTTCTTTGGAGCCACAAAGTCCCTTTCATTGCTGGTTCATCCCAGACCCTCACACACTTCTGGATGATGCTTTAATACAGGATTTATTCCCTGCTTTTTCTTGCTGCAGTTTTACAATTGGGAAAAAAGGCAGAGCAGCTGTTACCCCAAAATCAAACCCAAGGCACCCCTACAATTACCTAATTATATTAGTAGACCAATCACCATCAGTGGGTAACAGGAAGTGGCCCACTCTAGGGGAATTGCAAGGGTTTTACCAGGGGTTTCCCTTTCATCATTGGAAAACTCCCCAGAACCAATTAACTCAGTTTACCGTCAAGAGCATATAGATACAGCCTTCTGATTGAAGGACTGAATTACTAGCAGTAATTTCTTTGAACACAAAGTACTCTTTATTTTATTACCAATCTTTAATACAAATCAACATGCAACACAATGTAGCACATAATGTTGGTCCTATAATGCAAGGTAACATAAGTCATATAAACACAATATAGTGCAACATAAGTCTATGAATTCAGTGTAACACCTATTACATAACATTACATAGTATAATACAAGTCTCTTTAATGAACAGTAACAAAATAACTAACATTGTAACAGTACTATACAACAAAGGTAGCAGTCTTGAGGGGAGACCTTCTATATGTGGTGATCAGTCACATGTAGAATGTAGGCAGCGAGTTCTTATTTACACTCTAAAGTTATTCTCATGCATACACAATCATCCAGTTTTATTATCTCAATCACACTCATTTATTCCTTATAGCTGAGATTATCATGCTTACTTCTTTATAATCTTCCTTCCCTCTGACTCAGTGATTTCAGCTCTGTTGTGATGTTTGTTTCTTCTGATGATTTCAGCTCCTTCTATCTTGATTTTTTCCTGCTTCACCACCTTCCTTCCAGTCCCTGCACTCACTCACCCAGAATCTGCCAGCTCTCTGCCTTTTATACAGATTTTGACTTTTTCTGATTAGCTGCTCATTCAATCCTAGCCATTAGCATACCCATTCTACCAATCAGTTTTGAGCTTCTCTGATTGGTTGTTTTTACGGACCAATCACAGCTGTTAAACTCATCTGTCAATCAAGCTGGACCTGTTTGAGAATCCGTGCTTATGCCTGACTGACCCCTCTCTTTGATACAAAAAAATTTCAAAGCTGCTCTAGTTCACATAAGATTCTCAGCACCAGAGACAGCATTTAGCCAAACAGATGAAAAACAGGCAGAGAGGGGTAAAAATAGAGAAGATTTTATCTGCTTTAATCAGAAGAACAAAAATGGTGACAATAGCATAATGATTGTCATGAACAGTAATATAATTAGTTTTAAGTTTAAGGCTTCTGATAAGTAAATAATAGTTTAGAGTAATTTTAGTTATAAATTCAAAATGGTGGTCAATAATATCATCAGTTAGAGAGGGGAAAAAAACAAAATGGAGGTATTAAGAAACTGACCAACAGCAGGAAGGTAGAATGGGGTGAAATAAAGTTCCCTCCTAAGACCTAAAGGGAAGGGTCTGTAAGTGAGAAGGTGGAGCAAAGGAGGAGCCAAGTCTGGAGTAAACAAGCTAATTAGCATTTCAGATAGCTGACTGGTTAAAAATTATATCATCTTGGAGGAGGATCAAGAGGAGGTCTGGGTTTGAGGTAAACAAAGTAAAACTAATCAGCAGTTCATTGGTCCAAAATGATCTCACCCATGTATGGGAAGAAATTGTTGACTGGCATTAAGAAATCGACCAATCAGAAAGAATCTGTAAAGGTCAGAAAAATTGTATATAAGGCAGAGAGCTGACAGGCTGGAGTGTGAGTGATTGTGACTGCTGGAAAAGAGATGGAGAACCGGGGAAGACATCTCAATAAGCACCACCAGCAGGAAAAGACATCTTTGTTATACGTTATACGTAATGGTCTACCTTAGATAGTTTATAGCATTTTGCATTGTCTTAAGCGGCTTATTTCTATATGTTTTACTGTATGACTTTCAATTTAAAAAAATTATATTAGAATCAGTAGTTAATAGAGACATTTGTTTTCAAAGAATTTACTAAGTGTCAATCCTTTGAGCGGAGGGCTGTATCTGTGTCCTCTCAAGGATAAACCGAGGCAGGCAGGTCTATTAAAAATTTAAAAAAACCCTGGTAAATTCCTTGTAAATCCCCTAGTGTGGACTACTGTAATTATCCATTTATAGAAGTAAGGCTGAGGAGCGGTATTGTTAGTAGACCCAAGCCAGCACAGGCCTTGTGGGTCCCGAGTTTTAGGGTGACACCTTCAGGTATTTGGGGTGACCTTTCTTTCACCCCAGTCTATCTGCTCACTATTGGTCAAATAATTCTAAGACCTCCATTTTGATTTTCTCAGGTAAAAATTCCTGGCAGCCACCATCTTGGATTTCTAGCCATAACCATCTAAAACTATTGTTAGTTATTACTTATTAAAACCCTTAAAATTATAACTAATTATATTTTTATGTACACCTTAACATTATGGTTCACTGCCATCACTCTAATTATGCTAATTAGAACAAGTTAAATTCACAATCTTTTCCACTGCTCCAGCTGTGTGCAGGGTGTTGTCCGTGGTGCTGCATCCTTTATACAGCAGCTGAAAACAATCTCTTGTATCAGTCCCCTCCTTGCTGGATGGTATATGTATTTATCAACCAACCAAACACTTATGACTTGTTGGTGAATACAAGCCAATGCCATGGATATATTACTTTGTAAGACCTCTACTGTGCGTAATATGGTTAAGTGATCTGCTTATTGTAATTTTTCCCATCCAGAGAGTAGACTATTAGATGATGAGTAGTACTTATCTTATTTAGAGATGTTTTTAATGGCTTCACCAAAGCTCCCAAGTGTTGTCCTATTACATTTGATTTGTTAGCTAGCACTTCTACATCTATGCTATTTAATATACCAAGGCCTGTTCCTCCTTCTCCTAGAACTGTATCTACCAAACTTCTTTTTACTTTATTAGTAGAGGCTTTTGTTAAGAGTTGGGTTTCAATAGCAGTTCAATATATCTGGCACCTTGTGGTTGTATGGATTAAATGTTCATGGAAGAAGCTAGGTCTACCACGACTTTCTTTAGAGAATATGTGGGATCTATTATTAACTGTCTTTTAACATCCCCTTTTACTATATAAGGACTGATGTTAATTTTATCAGGTTTGGATACCCATGAGATGGTAAAGATATTATTGGAATTATTAGGGCCAACAATCCTCCATCCCCCACTTCTATTTTTCCTTGTTATATTTAAATTACTTTTACACCAATAGGAAAACAAAACATGGCTTGAATCACCCTTCTTACACACATGGTATTGCTCCACTAATTGTTTATACCAAGGTTCCTGCAAATTTAACTCATTTCTTGACACAACCTTTTGCTAAGGCACACAATAAATCATTATCCTAGTATACATTCCTCATGGATCAATGATATTGAATAAAGCGTTACTTATTTTAGCAGTGTTATGAGCCCATTTTAACAGCATGGTCTCCCTTTCTTCCTTTATTCATTTAGGGGCATACCATGCTACAAAAGCACGAGTTTTCCTTTAAAAGCTGCATACAATTATCTAATCTTTTACAATTCCATCTACAAACCCCTCCTCCTTTATACCATAACATAGGTTTATCCTTTTCTGGGCCATTATTTACAATTGTCATGTTTTGTTGTGTTGATATAACAACTACATGTACCCATGTTTTTCCCTTGCTTGTCCAGATCCATTGAGATTTTTGTCCACTTAAAATTACAGAGATCTGGATGTTTTCTTCTCCATCCCATGGATTGGGTGACGATACCCAAGGAGTATGGCCTCCTTTTGTGTTTACTACTCTAATCTGGTGGACTAGGTTTCATTTATTTTTATCTACAGACTATTTGCATATCATTGTAATATTATTTCTTCCTTCTTTTGCCTAGATGCTATTTGTTGGTGTATTATTCATAACAGGAATAATAGTTATTCAGTCCGGGGCTACTAAAAGGCTATTGGAGCATGCAAATACCCTATAGTCATCTATCAAGGTACACTGCCATTGTCCAGTTTTCACTGCCTTTCCCATATTAGGCCCTTTCCTTCTTTAGCTATCCACTCACAAACTGTTGGTCCTGGTGAGGGGAGATTATGGGAGTTCCCCAACTATTAGAAGGGGTAAGTGCAATGAAACACCTGTGATGAGCATTTTCTGAAGTAAATGATTTGCATAATTTGGCATGTATCAGAAAGCTTGTATCTCTTACAGTTCCCACCGTGACTTCAACTGTTTTACCCTTTTCATTCCCATTATCTAATCTTGGATATGTAAAAAGACACCAGACATTACTGTTATCAATGGCAGTTTGGTTGGGTTTTATCCACTAGATCTTTGCCATCAGCCTCGCAGCATCCAAATTTGCACCACCACAGCAGAATCCAGTAGCCACTAATACCCAGAAAAGCCAAGATGAATAGAAAACATAGTTACTTACCAGTAACTGTTGTTCTTCGAGATGTGTT
>ML675604.1:2812771-3041440 GCA_007922155.1 Mesoclemmys tuberculata | reverse complement strand
CGCGTATAAGTATTCGTGCCCCTCGGCCGGCACATAATACTTCTTCTCGGCGCCCTTAGACGTGGGGGCGACCGAGGCAGGGGTCTGCCATACTGCTTTGGCTAGGCGTAGGACCCTTTCGTGAATGGGGAGGGCAACTCTAGAAGGGCTTTGGGTCCCCACCCGTCCGAAGAGGGGGTCCACCTCTTCCTCTAGAATCTTGACCTGTAAGTCCAGGTTCGAGGCCACCCGTTTCAGGAGTTCTTGGTGGGCCTTAAAGTCAATGAGTGGGGCCCCTTGGTCCCTTATGGCCGCCTCGTCTGGGGACGATGAGTAGGAGGGGTGGCGGGGTCCTGTGGAGGGGCCCTCCCCGGGGTCCTCCTCCTGGGAGGAAAAGGATTGGTCACCCTCCTGCACCGAGGGTGCCTGTTGAGAATGGGTGACCGAGGCAGGGGCCGGCATAGTTCCCTGCCCCATCTGAGCCGCCCATTGGGCCCACATTGGCCACTGCCAGGGCTCTTGGGTCCAACTCAGAGGCAGCGCCAGTGCCGAGGGCAACGCTGGCGCTGCTGCAGGCGGTGTCGGTGCCAGCACCGCGGGAAGAGGTACCTGCAGCACCGGGGTCTGCGGTACCGGGGGTAGCGGTGCCAGCTGCGTCGGTGCCGGTTGCGGTACCAGCGAGGGCTCTTGCTCCTGGTGGCAGGTCCGGGATCCCGAGCCAGGGGTGCGGGGAAGGCGACAGCAGTGCCGGGAGGAGACACTCCGTGGCTCACTCGAGGAAGAGTCGGAGGAGCGACGTCGTCTGCCTCGTCTGCGGGACGATCCCGAGGACGAAGACGATCTGCGCCGGGGCGGGGAGGCCTTTCGCGGCCTCTTCCTCGGTGCCGGGGAACGGTGCCGAGCGCGCTGGCTCGGTGCCGGGCTGGAGCTGGAACCGGAGCTGAAGCGGCGGCGGGAGCGACGTCGGGAGTCCTCCGACGACGAAGGGGGAGAGGAGCCTCCGGGCTCGGATCCTCGGCGTCGGGCGATGGCGATGGTGGGTGACTGGACGTCCGGTGCCGATGCTGCCCACCCTTCAGGGACACCCAGCACGGGTTTGCCCCGGGAAACAGGCTCTGGGCCCCTCATGCGAGGGGGTGCCGGAGGCGTGGGCAAGGTCATCAAGACTCGTGCCGCCTCGAACGCCTCCGGTGTGGAGGGAGTCTGTACGGTAGGTCCCTCGCTCACGCGAGTCGGGGAGACCTGCTTGGATGGTGTCGGACCCGGTGCCGGGGTCGGGGGCCTGTCCAGGGAACGCACCTCTGTGCTCGACCCCGGCCGCTCCTTCGGTGCGAGGGAGCTCTCCACCAGCGGGCGGCGCTTCTTCTTCTTCCTCGGCACCGTGCTCCCCGGTGCCGGAGGTGTGCTCCGCACCGAGGACACACTCGGTGCCGTGGTGGACTGCGTGGGCTCGGACGCCGGGCTGAGCGCGGTCTCCATTAGGAATGCCTTCAGCCTCACTTCTCGGTCCTTTTGAGTCCGAGGCTTGAAGGACTTGCAAATTTTACATCGGTCTCGCCGATGTTGCTCCCCCAGACACCGTAGGCAACGGTCGTGGGGGTCGCTAGCTGGGAAAGCCTTCCCGCAGCTAGCGCGTGGCTTGAAGCCGGACGCGCCGGGCATGGCCGCGGGCGTCTGAGCCCGAAGGCTCCCTAACTAAACTAAAAAAACCTCTCTAACTGAAAACTAACTTAGTTCGAGGCGAACTACTAACCAAATACTCACTTTTAAGGCGAAACAAAAACCTGAGAAGAGCAGGGTTAGTTCTCGACCGACCGTCATGGGCGGAAAGAAGGAACTGAAGAGGGGAAGGGCCGGCAGCAACGGTTGTTCCGCCGCATGGCGGCGACACTACGGGGTCGCTGGACCGGCCCCTGCAGGGACTGCTAGTAAAAGTTCTCCGATTGGCCGTGCACGAGGGCGTGCACACACCTAAGTGGAATGCATATGAGCAACCACTCGAAGGAGAACTGCATCTTCCACCAACTGGCCTTCTACTTTTGTATGATAAAATAACAAGAGACCCTTTTTCTCCCTGAGAAATATTTTATAAATAATATTTTCTTTATTAAATTAATATATTAAACTGTTATTAATATTATTTAAATATTTTATTAAATATGATACATTAATTTATTTTTCTTACAAAAATAATTGTTATTATAACAATATACTGATCAACAATTTTATGAAAGTTTATAAAAGACAAAAATATATACAATATATTAAATACATATATACAATATATTAAAGAACTAGAAATCCAAGTATCAACCCTGCATTGCATTAAAGAAAACAAAGTCTTGCTCGATTGAAGACATGATTTGTTACTGCAGGAACAGCAAGAGGAAGAATCAGAGAAGACAGTGCAGGGGAGACTGAAGAACGGGGAAGAAAATTGGCAGCATGTGACCTCCCAAAGAAAGAGAACCCATATGCCCACCATGCAGATAGAGGTAAGAAATTGTTTTCAGGCTCTCTGCACAGGTTCTACAGTGGAGAATGATTTGGAAGACTCATCTAAGGGAATGGATCAGAAGGAGAACCTGTTGATCAGAAGGCATGGGATGCACTGTCCTTGGGATGAGGATTCCACGACCACCACTTCCAAGAGGAAGAGAAGGGTGGTGGTGGTCAGGGACTCCCTCCTAAGAGGGACAGAGTCATCCATCTGCCATCCAGACCGGGAAAAATAGAGAAGTGTGCTGCTTGCCTGGAGCTAGGATTCAGGATGTGATGGAGAGACTGCCGAGACTCATCAAGCCCTCAGACTGCTACCCCTTCCTACTTCTCCATGTGGGCACTAATGACACTGTCAAGAATAACTTTGAGCGGATCACTGCAGACTATGTGGCTCTGGGAAGAAGGATAAAGGAGTTTAAGGTGCAAGTGGTGTTCTTGTCCATCCTCCCTGTTGAAGGAAAGGCCCAGGTAGGAACCATCGCATTGCGGAAGTAAATGCATGGTTATGCAGTTGGTGTCAGAGAGAGGGCTTTGGATTCTTCGACCATGAAGAACCTTGTTCCAGGAAGAAGGATTACTAGGAAGAGATGGGATTCACCTAACAAAGGGAGGAAAGAGTATCTTCACAGACAGGCTGGCTAACCTAGTGAAGAGGGCTGTAAACTAGGGTTGATAGGGGACGGGGATCTAAGCCCAGAGGTAAGTGGAGAAGTGGGACACCGAGAGGAAGCAGGAGGAGGGTGCAACAGGGGAGGCCTCTTGAATTGCACTGAGAAAGTAGAGCGATTGGCCAGTTATCTCAAGTGCCTATACACAAACGAAAGAAGCCTGGGAAACAAGCAGGAGGAATTGGAAGTCCTGGCACAATCAAGGAACTATGATATGATTGGAAAAACCAAGACTTGGTGGGGTAACTCACACAACTGGAGCACTATCATGGATGGGTATAAATTGTTCAGGAAGGACAGGCAGAGGCAGAAGGGTGGAGGAGTTTCGCTATATGTAAGAGAGCACTATGATTGCTCTGAGCTCCAGTATGAAACTGGACATAAGCCAGTTGAGAATCTCTGGGTTAAGCTTAGAAGCAAGAATAATAAGGGTGATGTCATGGTGGGTGTCTGTTATAGACCACCAGAGCAGGAAGACGAGGTAGATGAGGCTTTCTTCAGTCAACTAGGGAACGTTTCCAGTTCACAGGACCTGGTTCTCATGGAGGACTTCAAACACCCTGACATCTGCTGGAAGAGCAATACAGTAGAGCAGACAATCCAGGATGTTTTTGGAGAGTGTTGCAGACAAATTCCTGGTGCGAGTGCTGGAGCAACCAACTAGGGGTCGTGCTCCTCTTGACCTGCTGCTCACAAACAGGGAAGATTTGGTAGGGGAAGTAGAAGTGGGTTGGCAACTTAGACAGCAGTGACCCTGAGATGGTTGAGTTCAGGATCCTGACAAAAGGAAGAAAAGAGAACAGCAGGATACGAACCATGGACTTCAGAAAAACAGACTTTGACTCCCTTAGGGAGCTGATGGGCAGGATCCTCTAAGACAGGGGTCCCCAACCACCGGTCCGCGGACCAGGACCAGGCCGTTGGGGGTTTTTTGCCGGTCCGCGGCGCCGCCACAGACCAGCACTAAACACTGACAGTGTGCTCTGCTCTGTGGCGGCTCAGAGCACACTGTGTGGGGCAGGGCAGCGGGCTGGCCTCAGTAGACGCGGCTCCCGGCAGAGAACATTATGCGGGGCGTGCCGGGGCGGGGCAGCGGGCTGGCCTCAGTGACGCGGCTCCCGGCACAGCACATTATGTGGGGCGTGGTGGAGCGGGTCGGCGATCTGGCCACAGTGTCGTGGCTCCTGGCATAGCTCCTGGCGGGGAACTGGTCTACAGCGCTGTACACCGAGGTCCCGCCAGCACCCCCCGGTCTACAGCGCTGTTTGGTGTATAGCGCTGCTAAGTAGCAGTGCTGTACACTGAGGCTCAATGTACAGTGCTGCTACTCTACTTGCAGAATTTGCTCAGACAGGAGCAGGGACAAGAACGTCATATGTGTCCAGCCCTCTTTCCCCTCCTGCTAGCTGTATGTTCTGCGAGTTGGAGGGGAAGAAGCTCTGGATGCTAGTGGGCAGCTAGATATGACGTCAGTTGTCCCACCCGTGTGACAACTGTAGCTGTGTTGTGGTGTGGTGCGGCCCAGCAGCAGATTTGCTGGTTAAAAAAGTGAAAAAAAAGCAAATAACAGTTAAAAATCATAGCAGCCATCCTTAATAGCAGCAGTGGCCGTGTCCAGTAGCAGCAGTAGCAATCATCATCAGCAGCAGTGACCATCTCCAGTAGCAGTCATCATCATCAGCAGTGCCTGTCGTCAGTAGCAGTAGCCATCTTTCAGCGTTAGGGGCCCACTACGCCTCTGCCTCAAACCCTTGTAAAATGAGTAAAAAACAAACATTGCTGGAGAGCTTCTTTGAAAAGGGAGAAAGACCCAATGATGAGACAGATGAAGACTCCATGACTGCTAAAAAAAAAGAAAGCTGCATTTAAAAGAAAATACGATGAGTCCTACTTAAATTATGGGTTCATCGCAACAGGCGATTCACAGGCCCCAAGCCCACTCTGTCTGATATGTGGCGACCGGCTATCCAACGAGGCCATGAAGCCTTCAAAACTGGTTTGCCACTTACAGACCAAGCACCCTGCATCAAAAGACAAGCCTTTGGAGTTTTTTGAAAGAAAAAAACTTGAACACGAAGGACTGAAGCAATTATTGAAGGCCACCACATCAACAAATGTGTCTGCACTGAGAGCATCATTCTTAGTAGCTAACCGCATTGCCAAGGCTAAGAAGCCCTTCACTATTCGTGAAGAGTTGATCCTGCCTGCCGCTAAGGACATTTGCCATGAACTTTTAGGAGAGGCTGCAGTTAAAACGGTGGCACAGGTTCCTCTTTCAGCAAGCACTGTCACTAGACGAATTAATGAAATAGCAGAAGACATCGAGGTACAATTGTTAGAGAGGATTAATGCGTCACCATGGTACGCAATCCAGGTTGACGAGTCTACTGACGTTGACAACAAGGCAATGATGCTTGTTTATGTGCGATATATTTTTCAGGAGGATGTGCATGAGGATATGTTATGTGTATTATTGTTGCCAGCCAACACCACAGGTGCAGAACTATTCAAGTCTTTGGATGATTACATATCAGGAAAATTAAACTGGTCATTTTGTGTCGGTATATGCACGGACGGAGCAGCTGCCATGACTGGACGGCTTTCTGGTTTAACTACTCGGGTCAAAGAGGTTGCGTCTGAATGTGAGTCTACGCACTGTGTCATCCATAGAGAAATGCTGGCAAGCCGAAAAATGTCACCTGAACTTAACAGCATTTTGCAAGATGTGATTAAAGTTATTAATCACATCAAAGCACACCCCTTAACTCACGTCTGTTCGAGCAGCTCTGTGAGGAGATGGACCCGGAGCACAAACGTCTTCTCTTACACACAGAAGTCAGATGGCTTTCTAAAGGTAGAGCACTGGCCAGAGTTTTTGAGTTACGAGAACCGCTTCATAGATTTCTTTTAGAAAAAGAATTGCCACTTGCAGCACATTTCAGTAGTAAGGAATGGGTCACAAAACTTGCTTACTTGTGTGACATATTCAACTTGTTGAACGAACTTAATCTGTCACTTCAGGGGAGAATGACAACTGCCTTCAAGTTGGCAGATAAAGTTGCTGCATTCAAAGCCAAACTGGAAGTGTGGGGACGGCAAGTGAGAACAGGGATATTTGACATGTTTCAAACATTAGCAGGGATTTTGGAAGAGACCGAGCCCTTGAGCCTTCATTCTCCCAGCAGGTGCATGATCACCTATCTCAGCTTTCAGTAGAGTTTGAGCGTTACTTTCCAACCACAAAAGATCCACGAACTAGGAAGGAATGGATTCGCAACCCATTTGTGAACAAGCCAGGTGAATCGACCATGTCCGTGCTTGAAGAAGACCAACTGCTTGAGATTGCAAATGATGGTAGCCTTAAAAGTATGTTTGAGACTTCAAATCTCCCAACGTTCTGGATTAAAGTCAAGGCAGAATATCCTGAGATCGCCACAAAAGCACTGAAAACTCTGCTTCCATTTCCAACATCCTATCTTTGTGAAACTGGGTTTTCTGCAATGACAACAGTAAAAACGAGATTACGGAGTAGACTGGACATAAGGAACACACTTTGGGTGTCACTGTTTCCCATCACCCCTAGATGGGACCGTCTTGTTGCAGGAAAACAAGCCCAGTGCTCCCACTGATCCAGGGAAACAAGCCCGGTGCTCCCACTCATTCTGAACCTATGGTGAGTTGAGTCACATTCACATTATAAATGTCATAATTAAATGATAAGTATGCACTAAACTCCAACCCCCTCCATAACCCCGCCCCCATATGACCAAAGCCCCGCCCCTGCCCCACCCCCACCCCGCCCTGCCGGGCCATGGAAAAATAGTCTTGCTTGAAGCCGGTCCCTGGTGCAAAAAAGGTTGGGGACCACTGCTCTAAGAGGCTCATGTGAGGGGGAAAGGAGTCCATGAGAGCTGGCTGTATTTTCAAGAAAGCTTATTGAGGGCGCAGGAACAAACCATCCCGATGTGCAGAAAGAATAGCAAATATGGTACGTGCCCAGTTTGGCTTAACAAAGAAGTCTTTGGTGAGCTTAAACACAAAAAAGAAGCTTCCAAGAAGTGGAAGCTTGGTCAGATGACTAAGGAGGATTATAAAAATACTGCTTGAACATGCAGAATGAAATCAGGAAGGCCAAAGCGCAATTGGAGTTGCAGCTAGCAAAGGACTTGAAGGGGAACAAAAAGAGTTTCTACAGGTATGTTATCAACAAGAGGAAAATTAGGGAAAGTGTGGGCCCCTTCAGAATGGGGGAGGCAACCTAGTGACAGAGGATGTGGAAAAAGCTGAGGTACTCAATGACTTTTGCCTCTGTCTTCACAGACAAGGTCACCTCCCAGACTACTGCACTGGGCAGCACAGAATGGGGAGGAGGTGAACATCCCTCAGTACTGAAGGAACAGGTTCAGGACTATTAGGAAGATTGGACATACACAAGTCCATGGGGCCAGATTTAATGCATCTGAGGGTGCTGAGGGAGTTGTCTGATGTGATTTCAGAGCCATTGGCTGTTACCTTTGAAAGCTCATGGCAATTGGGGGAGGTCCCTGATTATTGGAAAAAGGCAAACATAGTGCCCATCTTCAAGAAAGAGGATCCAGGGAATTACAGATTAGTCAGCTTCACCTCAATCCCTGGAAAAATCATGGAGCAGGTCCTCAAGGAATCCATTTTAAGGCACTTGCAAAAGAGGAAGGTGAGCAGGAACAGTCAGCATGGATTTACCAAGGGCACATCATGCCTGACCAACCTGATTGCCTTCTATGAAGAAGTGACTGGCTCTGTGGATGTGGGGAAAGTGGTGGACATGATATACCTTGACTTTAGCAAAGCTTTTGATACAGTCTCCCACAGCATCTTATCAGCAAATTAAAGAAGTACAGTTGGATGAATGGACTATAAATTGGATAGAGAGCTGACTAGATCATTGGGCTCAACAGGTAGTGATCAATGGCTTGATGTCTAGCTGGCAGCTAGTAACAAGCAGAGTTGCTCCTGATCCTGGGGCCGGTTTTGTTCAACATCTTCGTTAATGATCTGGAGGATGGGGTAGATTGCACCCTCAGCAAGTGTGCAGATGACACTAAGCTAGGGGGAGTGGTAGATACACTGGAATGTAGGGCTTGGATACAGAGTGACCTAGACAAATTGGGGGATTGGGCCAAAAGAAATCAGATGAGGTTCAACAAGGACAAGTGCAGAGCCCTGCACTTAGGATGGAAGAATCCCAGGCACAGCTACAGACTGGGGACTGATGAGTTAGGCAGCAGTTCTGCAGAAAAGAACCTGAGGGTTACAGTTAATGTGAAGCTGGATATGAGTCAGCAGTGTGCCCTGGTTGCCAAAAAGGCAGGCTGCATTAGTAGGAGCAATGCCAGCAGATCGAGGGAAGTGATTATTCCCCTCTATTCGGTATTGGTGAGGCCGCATTTGGAGTACTGTGTCCAGTTTTGGGCCCCCCACTACAAAAAGGATGTGGACAAATTGGAGAGAGTCCAGTGCAGGGCAACAAAAATGATTCGGGGGCTGGAGCACAAGACTTATGAGGAGAGGCTGAGGGAATTAGGTTTGTTTAGTCTACAAAAGAGAAGAATGAGGGGTAATTTGATAGCAGCCTTTAACTGCCTGAAAGGGGGTTCCAGGGAGGATGGAGCTAGGCTATTCTCAATGGTAGTAGATGACAGAACAAGGAGCACTAGTCTCAAGTTGCAGTGGGTGAGGTCTAGGTTGGATATTAGGAAAACATTTTTCACTAGGAGGTGAAGCACCGGAAGAGGTTACCTAGGGAGGTGGTGGAATCTCCATCCTTAGAGGTTTTTAAGCTGTGACTTGACAAAGCACTGGCTGGGATGATTAGCTGAGGTTAGTCCTGCTTTGAGCAGGGGGTTGGACTAGATGACCTCCTGAGGTCCCTTCCAACTCTAATCTTCTATGATTCTGTGATTATTTATTAAATACTATCCATATTAATATATTAAATAACAAATTTATCTTAACATATAGTATTATTTCAACTCTCAAGATTTCATCCTTGTCCCTCTTGAATTGATTTTTCAGAAACTGGTAACTAGTGCCTTTTAGTGATAGACATTCCATGAATTCTGAGCATGCCCTCTCGACAATGAATAGAGCAAGGAGACTACACTTCAAGTCCAGCAAAAAGCCTCAGCCCTCAATGTGTGAAAATTTTAATCAGTAATATTTCTTCTAGAAGGTTTCTTTAAATTGATAAAAAATATGGCAATTGTCTCCTTGAAACAATACGGTCTTTCGTTGTCAAGAGGGAGAGAATTCTGGGGTTTTTTTAAATGTCCTAAAATGAATCTCCATATGATTGTTGTGTCCTAAAACGAACCCTCCCAATAATTCTCTTTTTAGAAGAGAATCTCTATTTTTCTTATAGCAAAATAGCTTTAATTTTTCCATTCTGTCCCAATGAAAAGCTGTTTTATGTCACTCAACAGGGTTAAAAAGTTTATCACTATTTATCTCCCCAAATTATTTCATATATGCATAACATAATAAAAGTTAAGGATGGAAAAAATGAATTACAGTCTGAACCATCTCATGACTGTTTCCTTTTATACATTTGCTTGTGTTTTTTATTCAGAAATCTCCCAACCTGTAGTACTTCAGCACTCTTCTTGAAAAACAATTCAAGTAACAATTATTCTAGAAAATCTCAGTGTCAGGAAGTTTTTCTCCATTCTCAGCATAAATTTTCTCATCGTACCTCATTATTACGAGTGGTTTCCCAATTGTAACCCTAAATAATCCCTCTCCTTTCTTAGTGTTCATGGCATTCAGATATTTATATACTGTTATGCATCACATTCCCTCCTCCTCTGCTTAGTCATTGCTCAACCAGCATGTTTACTCTTTCGGTTTTTAGTGCCTCTTAACACTCTTTCCCCTTTTAGTAATTCAGCTGACATCGCTGTCAACAGGAGTGGGCTCTGGCTGTTAAATTGGGGCAAAGCCCATCCTCACTGTATGTATTGTACAGCACCAAGCATGTGATAAGATGGTAATTTTATAACCTGCAAATTAGGCGACGGCAGGAATTGGTGACGGGACACCCCAGCACATTAGGCTGTCATGGAGAGATGTGGAAAGGGGCTGTGTCAACTGTCTCCTGCCGCCCCCGACCAGGGCAAGCCCCAGCTAAGCTGGGGCACAGACAGAAGGGCGGGGGCCTGTGTCTGCTGGGCAAGGGGGGAGCTTGTGTCATGCACAGACCCCGCCCACGCGTCCAGAAGCGCTGCCTCCTGCGCACCCATGTTTGCTAACACCCAGCGACCACTTAGTGGCCCCGAAGTTTGTGCCCGGCCGCCTGAGGCACGGGCCGATGATCCCCCCCCGAGCGCGCCCCTCTCAGCTCCCTCAGGGAAGTCTCTGTCTCGGGGACACCCCACCCCGCGCGCACTCCGTGCTCGCGCGCGCTGTGTGTGGCGTAGGTACGCCGGCGGAGAGACTCAGCGAGAACGCGCGCGCCGGGCACGAGAAAGCCGCGCCAGCGCGCGCCCGCGCCGCTCCGTGACCCATTTCAGTGAACAAAGGATTTTGCTGGAATCTCGCTGCACCTAAAATGGCGCCCAGCGCGCTCAACCCCCCCTCCCCCCGGGCACCATAGAGACGAGGCGGGGCGCGGCGGCTAGAGCGGCTCCGCTGGCGCTTTTCTCTCCTGCTTTCCATGGCCCGACTCGACCTCGCTGGTGCCGTGGGGCGGCGAGGCGAGGCGAGGCGAGGCGAGGCGAGCGCGCTGGGGGTGGCGCCATGGCCGAGGAGGATGAGCGCGAGCCTGGCTCGGGGAAGGTAACGGGCGGCGCCTTCTCCTGCTGGGCCCGGGCGGCTGAGACTGGTCCGCGCGGAGCCGGTGGCGTGTCCCCGGGACAGGCTAACTTTGGCTCCGCTGCCCTTGTCGCCGCGGTCCCCTCAAGGTTACCCAGGCAGGGACGTGCCCGGCCCGGCCCCGCCTGCGGCGATCGCGCGGTGGCGCTTGGGGCCGGGCCGGGTGAGGCGCCCGGTGTCTTCCAGCACGTGCTTCACAGCCGCGTGTCTGCGAGGGGCAGAGGCGGGGGGTGGCGCGGGCGGGTAACGGTTGCCCAGCCCTGCCGCGGGCGAAGGGCCGGGGCTGTTCAAACCCCAGCCGTGCGGGCCGCCGGTCAGACTCTGCCGCCAGCGTCCCGACATCCAGCCGCGGCCTTGGCTCCCCGCCTGTCTGCAAAGGGCCGTCTCTGTCCCGCTGCGCCTGCAGCCCCGGGTGGCCCCGTTAGTCTGGGAACAGCAACGACCGCCCGCCTCCTGGAGCGCGTTAAAGACTCACTCCCATCTCTGCCCGCTTTCGGGGCTGCACCGCTTGGCCAGGTGCAAGGCATGGAAGTCAGATGGGGTGTCTCTGTGTATACAGCCGAGGGGAAGGAACACGCTGGGGAGGGCCGGTGTTAGCAAAATCCCTTGGGTTGGAGTAGATGAGGCCGTTTGTTTGCCCCTGGAGCGGAAGGTGGTGTCTGTCTGTATCTGTTAGTCTTTGAAGTGCTACAGGACTCTCGTTTTTGTGTGTACAGCGAAATCAAGGTTTACTGATAACACACCAATAACGAGTTAATCTTCCAAGTGTGCCTATAACCCGTACAGCTCAGCTGTGACTATTTTAAAATAACCCTTAATGCTAAAAAGCTACAGAAGGCACATGATGGTAAATGTACATGCCCTGTGCTCTCTTGGACCTGACCATCTGCTCCCCTAGATCTGGCCATGGCTCTTTGGGTGACTGGGTCCTAATAGACTAAGTGGAAGGAAGGGTAGAGTGGGCCAGCCAGGAGGATGAGTGATTGAATGAGACTCCCTGCAAATAATTCCCCCCTCTGGTGCCGTAGAGATTTCATAGGGCATATTATATGTGGTAGTCTCCACTTTATTAATTGTCTTTCTGATAAATATGCCCTGGGGACATTTCTTGTAAGGTAAGAGTTTTTGGTATCAAGGCTCCAGTGGAGCTGCCCTACCTGGAAGATGTTGATGTGGTGGCATAGGGCGTTCCAAAAAGCCCCTGGAATCTGCTAGATTTGAGGCAATCCCATCTTGTCCTTTAATGGGGGGTGGTAACCTATCCAAAGGACAGTTGGGGTGGGGGTAAGGGGGTGATATACTAATTAAGATGTCTAGATCCCCTTCCCTACCAGTTATCTCCGTTTCAGTTGATGGCACCATCTTGTGCACATATGCAGCACATCATTTACCAAAAATTTTTGTAATAAAATACATTACATTTTAAACCTCTAACATGCTCTTAAATTTTTATTTCTAGTTAATTGTAACTGAATTTAAGTACTTTAGGAAAGAGTTCTCAAATCTGTGGTCTGCTGAAGTACTTCCTGGCCCTGCTGATCTACAGAGGGTTGTTAGGTCATATGGTGCTGGCTGTCGTCCTTATTTCCAGCTGGTGAAGATACTAAAGATAGCTAAAAATACAGTAGATGCATTCCTAATATCTCTTTTCCACATAGCAAGTGATTTAGTTGTCACAGGAATGTTATGCAATTACAGTCGGGAAGAGACTGGGAGAGGCAGTCAGTACAATTGAGTATGAGGGGAGATGGTCCATGAAATGTAATGTGTGGGCTATAACTATGAAAAAACTTGAGAATCCCTGTTCTCTGCTTTAGGACTAGTTTCAGACAGTGGTTACTTTACCCTGAGCTGCAGACATCTTTTAAGAGGACAATTTATAGATACAGTGGATTCTGAAAATTGGTGTTTTCAGCCAAGCTGCTCTGAAGTCAGTGGGACTCTGTAGTCACAGGCAGCAACTTGTGCAGAGCCGCTTGCAAAATTAGAGCCTAAGTGAGCATTCATTAAAAGGTGTCTACACTTAAGAATAATTGGTATCAGGACCTTTTAAGGATAAGTCTTTTGAAAGTTTGTTTTTGGTTTCTTTTTTTCCCCCCTGCACTGTGGTAACTTCAAAAAGTTTGCTACCCAAGTCAGTTATTCACATATATCCAGATATACATATTTAACAAGATAAAAACACCTTCTTCTCTTTCTTAATTAATTCTTTTAATTTTGTTTTAACCAAATAAATGGTAATTTTACCTTTCTCTCAGAATTTGAAGACCAGTATTTTTCATGTTGCTATTTTGAGAATTCCATGGGTTTTCAATTCTGTAAGGCTTTACGAGGTATGTCTATATTGATGGCAGCACAGTTGGCGCCGTTGGATCGAGTGAGTGGCAGTTAATCCAGATCCAATTGATCTGGAAGTCGATGCCATTAATCCCCCCAGCAAAAAAGAGTAATGCTGCATTGATGGGAGGGCATTTCCTGTCGATGCAGTGTAGTGGGGATGCTGCAGTAGGTAGAAGTTAGGAAGTTGATGGGAGATACACAAGCTACTATACATAGCTTGCGTGTCTCCTGTCGACTGCTGCTGAATTTCACCAGCATTGCAGACCAGGTCACAGTCATGTACAATGACAGGAAAAGTAACATGATAAAAATATGATTTTTCTTCCTTTACTCTTTTTCTCCCTTTTCATCTGTCTAGTACTGCTAGACAGTCTATTTCAGACTGTTAAAAAAACCTGTACACTAGAAAGTTAATCTATTAAATTAACATGCTTTCTGTTTACCAACAGAAACATCTGCTAAAACAAATAAAGCCTCTTAGACTAATTCTTTACTTCTCTTGCATACAGACCTACGTAAAGCAATAACTTTTATATAAGAAGTTTGTGTATTTGAAAGGTATTTACTTTGTTTCTGTAGCATGTCCCCATGACTGAAAATCTTAATGGAAATTGAATGTCTTGATCCTGTGACGTGTGAAGTGCTGACCACCTCCAGCTCCCTTTGACATTAGTGGAAATTCAGGGTGCTCAGTACCTTACAGAATGAAGCCCTGTAGAGACAATTCTGCTGCCGTTACCGATACTATTTTAGTAGGCCTACTGATTTGGAACTGCTTATGGAATAAGGTTCTAAACATAATTAAGGATGACAAGAATAATCACATGTTCTATGGGAAATCTTAAACATTATGTATGGTCTTGTCTCTTCTGATATCTTTTTGGACAAATGGATCAGCTTTCATAACATCCATACTTTCTAGTGTTATGGTTAGAGTTGTAAGCAAATTATTTCAGTATAATAGCAGTTGAAATGCATCATGCAGTATATACAAAGCGTGGACAACAGCAACTCAAATGATTTTTTTCCACATATGAACTGTTGAAATTATTTTATAATGAGAATACAGGACTATGGACCAAATCCTTTTTATCAAAGTTGTGTGAGTAGATTTGGTCCTAAATCAACTGATACTTATGTATTTAAATTTTCTGCAAAAGGTTTTGATAGGGCTTCTATACTTGTGTACATCTGAGATTAGAATTTGTACACAGGCTCTGTAATACTACAGTCATAAGCATTGCATAAGAACCTAAATTAAATCTCTCAAAAGTAATACATAAGGACACAGACATTTCAGAATGTGAAATTTTAAATCTTAATCTAAAAAAAAAACTTCTTAAATCTGAACACATTTTAGTTATCATGGAACAACACCGAAAATCTGAAAAATGCCGTGTGTGTTTGTGTACACACATGCATGCACACACTATAGAGAGACCAAGTCAGATGTGTAATCAATCAATTAGTCCCAATCTGGTTTTAGAAAGTATGGGTGCTTGTAATGAATGAGTATTGCTAGTAAAATGGTCAGTTTTACTACTTCACTGAATTACACAGTGGGCCAAATTCATCCCAGACACAATTCAGTAGCAGTCAGTGCAATAAAGGGGATAGATTTGAGATTAATTTGGCCCAGTGTCTACTTTCACAATCTTATGTTTTGAATGGTAGTGCATTGTTTGCACAAAAACAAATATAGCTGAAAATAATGAGTCTTAGAGTATTAAAATAAAACCAACAAATTGGTTTGTGCTAATGACTGAATCTGTGTTATTTCTGTTTGAAAATCAGAAAGCAGGATAGAGAGTGCAACTCTAATGTATTGACAATTAAAAAAAAAAAGTCAATCTGAATTGAAATATTGTCATCATTAAACTACTTTTTTTTATGCTAGTCATTTAAGCTACCAGGAATCACTGATATCCAAAATATCCCCTGTGCACGAGAGTCAATACTATATGGATCACTGGGTTCTCTAGCTGTGGGCCTTGGACATTTTTTAGCAACCAGTGAGTATTTTTTTGTTTTTTTTTTCCTGTATTTTTTTTTTAGCAAGAGAGAATAATTTTTTCTGCTTGATTTTATTCTGCTAGTTGAGAGAAATAAAAGCACAATTACATTTGTTACCTGTTTTTTGTGTTTTTTTTCTTTCAGGTAGAATTAAAAGATCTTTTGACTTTGGAATAGGAGGATTTGTTTTGACAACATTAGGATATTGGTAAATAAGATGTTTCTTGAATTTTGAAAGATCAGTGCTGCAAGTTTGTTCATATATTCCTCTGCCATCTTCTGTGACCTTTCATACTGTTCTTTGAAGTCTCCTCATTATTGCATTAACAATGCCTCCTTCCTTTCCTTTAAATCCATTCCCAAAACTTATTTCTGCAGGGATGTTCATAAACCTTAATCTCAGACTTAATATTTATTAACTACAATTACATTTTAAAAAGCTTTTTACTACATGTGGCTTAGTTTCCCTAGAGACCATGGAATCCTCTTGTCCTCTTCTTCCTTCATGTCTCCTTTTCCTCCCTCTGTTGTCAAGTCTTCCAGTTAAAATTTTAACTTAAGCTATGATTTTGTAAACACTTGAAGATGTGCTTATCTTTACATACATAAATAGTCACATTGAAATCAATGAGGACTACTTACATGTTTAAAATTATGCATGTGTGTAAGTATTTGCAGGATCAGGACCAAAATCAGATCTTTTAAAAGTAAAAAACAAGGCTTATATGTTTAGGGACTAATTCTGTAGCTATTGCACATGGGAATTCCTTGTTCAAAGTGGCTGTAAAGCCATGCCTTAGAAAATTAGCAGCTGTGCTACTATTTACATAAATGCTTGTAAAATGTCCAGTTTTGATGTGTATCAACTGTAAATTATACATTTTAACTAGCTGAACAACTGTAACTTGATATCATCAAATGTGCTTTGTTTTTTTCCTCAAGGATGTACTGCAGATACAATAATGCAAAACTAAGGATCCAGCAAAGAATTATTCAAGAAAGCATAAGAAACAAGATTTTATTTGAAGGCAGTGATCTTGATCCAGAAAAAAAAAAACAATCCAGCAATCAAGGAATTAGCAATTCCTAGTTTATCCAATGGTCAAATGCAGCCTGTGGGATCTTAAAATTTAAGTCCACAGACACACTCTCCCTGTAATTATAGGATGAGAACAAAATTCGTAACCCACACATTATTTTTCCTACTAAACTCAAACTACTTGGTCTGTTTAAAGAAGGCCCTAACAAATGTTATAGTTGTGTATGGATTTAAAAATTATGCTGATTTATATACAATCAGGGTGGCCTTCCAGTTTCTGGCCCATTGTCTTTGAAAAATGATTCATTTTGTTGCTGAGGATTAACAAATGTTTCAGAATTGTTTAAAACAGTAGTGTTTAGCTCTGCTGACATGATCAGAGGTTTTGGCATTGTTATTTTACAAGAAAAGAAAAATGTGTCTTTCCCATATCTAAACAAGACCTCTGAGAATTACTTAAATAGTGTATATCTGTGTTTCATGTTCTTTAATGTGAAAAATTATTCCTAGTAATTTTAATAAAAGGACTATTAATCTAGTTCACTGAAACAAAATGAGTAATGTAAAGATCTCTGAAACAGGATACACAGCCTCGGAGTGCATATGCAGAATAATAGGCAATTTCTACTAGTGCTGTTGGCTAGTTAAGACAGTAGACACTCTGAAATTGAGGATAAAGGTGGGATGTTTATTACTATTTGAAACTAAAAATGAAATTTACTAAGTTTTCAAGAGGGCTCTTCGCTGCTCTTTTGGACCTTATGTTGGGATACTTTCTCATAAATCCTGGTCTTCTAATTAGAGCACTTCTTTGCACTAGCCTGTACTAATTACATTTAATAATTGGTAGGGTGGTACCTGCTTCCCTTGTGTAGTCACCATAATAAGATACATAAACCACTGCTGGGTCAGTATTTTATTTTGAAATGTGCACAATGTATTGTAAAAAGTGTTTTGAAACTATATCCTGAATTTATCATTTCAATGTTTGCCATAAAAAAAACTCAATAAAGTTACTTTTTTAAAAAAACTCACTATGAATTGTTGTGTTGCTTAGCAGTAGTATATTGTTGAAACCCTGGATCATAGCATAGTTTCCCTTTGTCTGGTCTGCTGCTTGTCTGTATTGGGACACTGATGTCAGTGATGAACATACTTTGTACCTCACAGAATCAAGTCCTTTGTTGTTCTTTTTAAAGTGCATTACCCAATAGACTGCTTTTGGTCCAAAGTAGTTAATCCTGTCTAGAGTAAAAATTTTTTATTACCCTGAAGACAAAGGATTTTGGATTCACTTGCAGTTCAGGGCTATAACTACTTACATATATGTATATATGGCTTGATCCTGAGGGAGGTTTATGCACAAACTTCTGAATGTCAACCACTGCACCACTTTTTTTAAACACATTTTAATTTAGAAAACACTTGTCTGTGCCAAAGAACTTTTTTCTTTACAAAAATATTTAGTAAGAGGCAATAAGCTTGTCAGTGCTCTCAGGTAATAATTTTAAGTACACGTGAATGTTTCCCGATAGACCAAACAATCCTATTTTTCCTCTCCAGCCTTCTTTTTTCCCCCTTTCTGTGTGGTTGAGTCCTCCTGTTCTGATCTTGTATGGGAAATGTAATAGTAAAATGGACTTTATTCAAAAAGAGAGCTTTTGAGTTTAATGGCTTTTTGTATAAAGTACAAAATTAATCTTTGCAGGACTCAATCTTAGTAAGTAGTTGCCTTCTTTACTTAAATGTTCCATTGACCAAAGCATCTGTACAAACTTGTAGGTCAGCAGCCACATAAAACTAATCCCAGTTCAGAAGGCAAAGTATTTCCTCTCTGGTTTTATGGTTTTCTCCTAGGTTTCTGTCCAACCTAATTACCATATAAAGCAATAGGGAGTGACACTGGGGAACTGACAGCAGTGAACAATGCTTAGCAAACTCCTATTTTAATACATGGCTGAGTTCTTCCCCATGGGCCATAGGAATTGTGATGGAATTATAGCTTAATTAAGGCTTTGAACATTCCTTCTTGCTGAGACGTCATAAATGAGAGAAAGGAAGACCATCATCCAACTTACAATTTACTCCTTTGCAAAGAAAGGTGGAATACCACCCAGGACTAGTAGGGGAAGGAGTTTGCCATTATGTATGTGCATGCTATCAGGCGCAAAGAGGTTGTCCAACAAAATAGCATCTCGAAGATGACTAGCAAAAACTTAACTGTAAGCAAGTAAAGATTAAACTCCAAGTTTAAATTGATGTTCTGTCTTACGCTATGGTGGTTTAGGGATGTTAGACCCCATGTTTCACTATAGGGGAAAAGAGAATTTACACAAGACTGGAGCTTCAGTTTATTTGCCTGTGAAGTGTAAAATGGTATTTTCTAATCAATGGTATCTTTTTGGACAGGTGTATATTAGGTAATTGGTTCATATGTGAGTGAGTGCCTTTCACCTGAGAAGTATAGAAATAGCCTACAAACATTCATACTAAGGTGATACATAATTGTTAGTATTTAGTTCCTTTTTATACTGGTTTTAAATCAAAATGACTTGTGGGGCGGGTTTTGCAAATTACTCTTCCACTAAACTGAAAATACATTCTAGTACAGTGAGTCTCTACCCCAGGAGTACATGTATGCAGAGGTCATCCAGCGATACATCACCTCATCTAGCTATTTGCCTAGTTTTATAACAGGCTACATGAAAAGCACTAGCAAAATCAGTACAAACTAAAATTTCATGCAATGATATGTTTATACTGCTCTGTATACTAAGTATATTTATATTCCAATTGATTTATTTTATAATATGATAAAAATGAGAAAGTAAACCATTTTCAGTAATAGTGTTGAGACACTTTTTTGTATTTTGTCTGATTTTGTAAACAGATAGTTTAAGAAACTTGGTATGCAAGACAAATCAGACTCCTGAAAGGGGTACAGCAGTCTGGAAAGGTTGAGAACTACTGTTTTAGTAAATTAACAGAAAAATAGTAGGGAAAAGATTGAAAACAGCAATAGTTTTGGGTTTTTTCCACTTTTGAGTATATGTATTATTCAGATTTTGCAAGGAAGGCAGGTGCTGCCCTTTCAGAAGTAGGAGTTTTACACTACTGCTGCTTCTCCCCCGCTATCAAACAGCTTTTGAGCAACTGTCTATACTCCTTCAGCCAGTGTTTTATTACTAGCTGTTGTAAAAACAAAATTGCAAACTGTTCAATGATCTAAATAGTCATACTTGAGTCTAACTCGAACTCGGGGGCACCTCAGATGCATAAATCTTTGCAGGATTGACACTTTACTTTTTAATTTATTTGTATTACAGTAGTACTTTGGAGCCCTGTTGTGTTAATTATCTTGAATAGTTTACAACCTTGATGAGACAAAAAATGATGGGGGCAGAGGGGCTGGATATACCATACAGGCATAATGTTGATCTGAGTGCCATTATTTAAAAAATACAAATGAGGGGTTTTGCTGGTGGGTCTTAGCTAAATGGAATCATGAAAGGGAGTGGGGACACAGTAAAGAAGGAATTAAGTGATAAAGGAAGAAAGGTGAGGGAGGGAAGGAAAGAAAGGAGCACAGAAGCATCAAGAATTAAGCTGAACTGAAAAGGGGGGTGGTTTGGAAGTCAGAGGAAAGAATATTCAGAGTTAAAAAAACTAAAAAGCCATCTGTCTCAAACTGCCTGCTTTGCAGCTGTTTGTGTCAACAACAAAGTAAACTGAAAGTGAACGGTCACACTATATTGCTGCTGAAAGGGCTCCTGGGCTGAGACAGGAAGAGAGACTAGAATCTTATAATTATGCAGTCAAAATACATAGTAAGAGTTTTTGGTAAGTTCCTTATTATATCCTATTAGGAACTTTTTCATAGTGGTAATTAACATTTTTCAAAAATATTTTAAATGTAAGTCCTAGTCTTAATAGCTAGTACTAGTAAGTGATTTCAGAACGCACAGGATATGTGCATCAGCCACTTTACCCAACCCTGACCCTATTGTGCTTATCTATTTAAGACACATGGAACTAGGGGGCATCTGCAATATGTCTGTGCAAGCTGGGGCCTCTGAGCTATAAATGTAACCTTAGTGTTGTACTGTAGATCCTCAAAGTTAAACTTCTTGGGAATGGAGGTTGTAACTCTGAAATGTTCGTAACTCTGAACAAACTGTAGGATGGTGGCTTCAAAATTTGCAACTGAACATTGACTTAATACAGCTTTGAAACTTCACTTATCAAAAGAAAAATACTGTTTTCCCTTTATTTTTTAGTAGTTTAACAGTACTATGTTTGCTTTATTGATTTATTTTTAAGTGTCTGCTGCTGCCTGATTGCCTACTACTGGCTCCAAATCAGGTGTGCCTGGTTGACAGGTCAGTTAGTAACTGAGGCTCTGTTGTATTTGAGATGTGTTTGAAATGTTAATTGTGGCAGCGCTAAAGCTATGACAATTGTCATGATTATCATTATAGAAAATCATGTTTGTGACATTTTTGTATCAAGTCTTGAGATTTTAGCCTAAGTGACTTTTACATCAAACATGAGAGCTTACTCAGTCCTGTCAACTACAGCTTTGAATGAAGTGTGCAACTAGTTTGTGTATATGGGTGAACCATGGCTAAAAAAAGCCACTCTAATTAGTATTTGGTTAATAATTGATAACTAACCATCTGTTTAATTGCCAAAGACCTAAACTGCTCTGACTATCTTCCTGTAACCAGCATGTAACACTTCTGCTGTGTGAATGGGTGCCTCTAGTTATAACTCTGCAGCTCATTTGGTCAGTTCTCCTTCCTTACTGCTCTCTGGAACATCCGACTCTACAGGGAGCATTGCCCCATATGACTGTGCATGGCCTTTGGGAATTCTAATCCCCACTGAGGCCATACAGGATAGCTGCCTGGATTTTTCCAGAACACAAAGATACAAACACAGGCAGCATGATAGGCATGGATGCACAAGTTCAGAGCAGACATGACTGTGAAAAAGCTGTTATGTGAACCTCAACTCAGTTTGTTGTAACAATGTCAGATGAGTGACAAAAACTGGCTACAAAAATACACTTGGGTGCATGATCTTAAGCCTTTCCTGGTAATTTCTATGGAGAACTTGCTTCACCCTGTTCTTCCATGCATTCCATAGTTGTGATCTTCAATTTCACCATGAAATTGACATTGTATCCTGTATGACCCTAAAGTGCTTGAGTTTAAGACTAAACCCTTCACAGCAGGAAGCCTGTTTGACATAGCTCTTCTACCATACAGTGCAGCATACTATTCTCCATTGCTTACATCTGTGGTGGTCATAAATCTATCAGGGCTATTACAGTTCAGCTTTGATATCCAGAAAAAGGGGATAATGTAGCCCAAATAGCATGTTTTTCACACAGTTCCCTCTAATTGTGATGGTTACCCTAAATAAACCTCTCTCTAAGCAAGTTTTACTTCGGTGCATAACATTCCCCATATTTAACTCTACTCCTCCTCTCACTTTCCAATAAAGTTCTCGACCCTTCAATAAAATAACATATCTGGGTAACTTTGAAAACATTTGTTTTCCTGCTCTCCAATAAACTGATTTAAAAAAAATTAATGGGAGTTAAATGTGACACCTCACTTTAAAATCTAAGACAAAAAACTTACCAGGTAGGGTGCCTCTCCTTACCCTTCCTCGACAATAACGGATATTTTTATAATCCATGAATTCCTAACACAAAAACCTCCCCGACATTTAAAGCAAACACACACCAAGATGAACATGAACTGGCATATGTTACCACCAAATCCTGCTACAGCAGGAATCTTCAGCAGATGTCATTAATAGCTGTTACCTCTCTCCCCCTCACCACCTCTCACTAGCAGGATTATTTTAGAGGGCCACTCACAGGTCAATCCATCTTTAATTAGAGTATATTTATAGCTCCCTAGAGCAGTAGGGATATGTAGGTGATCATCCCTCTGTAGGATCAATACAGAAAGGATGGTCTTACTGTTAAAGCGTTTGACTAAGATGCCAGAGATGTGAGTTTAACTCCTGGTTCTATGCCAGACTTGTCTGATTATAGGTTTGCTTATCTGTAAAATGGAAATAATACTTCCCTACCAGGTTTCATGCATCAGTAATTGTGAGATAAATGAATGCTATTGTGGTGCAGGGCAAGAATCCCATACCACATGCTCTACCATCAGCAACCCCAGTTGAGACAATGGATGCCATCCTACCATCCAAGAGTGAGGTACAGCAGAGGACCCTAGCCTTTCTCCATGGCAATGCACACCACACCTACAACACGAGTGAATTTGTTAGAACTGTTTGGAGCCATATTAGATCCAGTCCAGAAAGCATGACTTTTGGAAGCTGCTTTGTGCCATTCCAACAGATTGGTCTGATGTAACATCAGACAAATGGAGGCTAGAACTTATCACTCATGACTACCCTATCCAATTTCACTCTTCCCACTAAACACCTCCCGTTCCCCATCCCTGATCAGGGATTCTTCTCACAAGAGCCTTCTACAGACAGAAGTGGCCTTGTTGCTTCATTCCATCAGAGGAAGAGGTTTCTACTCCCAGTATTTCCTTCTTTCAAAGAAGAAAGGGGTCTTCATCCTATCCTAGACCTGAATAGATTCAACAAATACATATCTAAGGTTCAGAATGATAACATGTCTGTTATTCCATCTCTCCAAGCTCAAGACTGATCCATGGCTCTCAGCTTACCAGATGTGTATTTCCATATATCTATCCATCTGAAACCACAGGAAGTACCCAAGATTCACAGAGGATCCCAATTTTTATCAGCATAGGGTTCTGCCCTTCGGTCTCTCCACAGCACTGAGAGTATTCACAGAATGCCTGGCAGTGCATTTAAGGAGACAGGGAATTCACGTCTACATGTAATTGGACAACTGGCTTATCAGAGGCAGGTCCCAACAGGAGTCTGCAGCAGCCTTGGAATAAGTCCTTTCCCTGTTCTCTCAATTTGGAATCCTTGTGATCTACAAGAAATTGTCCCACACACACAAAGAGTGCATAGGAGCTGTGACCAACTCCTACTTGACAAGAGCTTACTTCCCTTCCCAGAAGACAGATGGTGGTCACTCTAGTTGATGGCAAACAACCAAAAATCAAATCCAACAACTGTGCATGCATATCTAGGACTCTTAGGCCACGTCACTGTATGTGTACACCACATCACTTGACAGACTTCACCTACAGGCTTTACAACTCTGGCTGAGGTCTATGGACTCCACTTCCAGACATTGCATGATCAAGACAGTCAGACCCATCTCAAGTCCTGCAAGAGCTCACTTTGTGGCTAGACCCAGTGAACATACAAAAAGGGATACCATTCTCTATCACCTCTCTGACAATAGCACTTATCACAGACTTCAGGAACAGCCTGGAATGGCCACCTGAATCATGGAACAGGGTCTCAGGACAGCCTAACACTATATATGAACATCCTGTAGTGAAGAGCCATCCAGTGACCTGCATAGAATTCATGCCTGTACTTTAGAACACCACTCTGCAAGGCCCAGCATCCACAGTGTACTGGCAAGGAGGTTGCTTGATCTTCACCTCTCTGTCAAGAAGCCATCAAGCTCTGGATGTGATGCCATCAACACAGAATAACCCCATTGGATCTACACCTCTTAGGAGTCAACAATGACTCAGCAAGCTTTTTTGAGCAGAATGGATGGTTGTTGTGGACGTCCATCATTATTCCATCAATGAAGGACTCTTGTATTAGACTTGTTTACCAGAAGACAACACCAAATGCCCAATTTTTGCCCCAGAAGGGGTGTGAACCTGGCCTTATTACCAGATGCCTTTCTCCTTTGGTGATCTCAAAGACTAACTTTCTTCCAATTTCCTTCATCTCCAGGATAATATCCATGATCAGATGGAACAAAGCTAGACCCCCCTCTACCCCCCTTCTCTTACTGGCCAAGGCAGTTCTCACTATCAGACCTACTGCTAATGTCCAGGAAGACTCCACTCACCTCCCAAGCTGCTTAGACAGAATCTCTCTGAATTAATCCAGACATATAGTCATAACACTTGACAGCTTGAATAGCTGATTGAATGCTATTGACACAGACTGGTCCCTACAGATTCAGGGAGTTTTCATACAAAGCAGGAAACCTTCCACGGGGAAGACTTATTCCTTGAAAGAGATTGTCCACATGGGCACCTCAAAACAATCAAGTCCAAGCAGCAGTATCCACACTGAAGATACTCAACTAACATTTAACTCTCTCAAAATTCACTTTGCAGCAATATCAGTGTGTCATTTTCTGGTACAATCATTAAATCTTTGATCCAAATTTCTAAAAGGCCTAAAATTTCTTAAAGGCCTTCTTCATACTTACCCTCAGGCTAGAGAGCCAACTCCTACCTGGGACCTCAATATCATCTTCCTAAATTTCATAGAGTTGCTCTTTGAACCATTATTCGACTGCTCAAGACACCACTTGACCATCAAGATGATTTTTCTGGTGGCCATTGTCGTAGTTCTTGAGGTGACTTCACCTTTGACTCCTTCATGGCCTCCTTAAGTGTACCCTAAACAGGTTTCATGCCTCTAGTCATCCCCTTCCTCAGGGTGAGAATTCACATTCCTCTCCTCCAGATCAGGGATTTAGGTTGCAATTCCTCCCGCCCTCCGATGTAATCACCTTAGCAAATCTGAGTTTAGATCAGCACTTGCTGTCATGCTCTCTCTCAGGGGAAATGACATGGTTAACCAGTGACTGGCCAACCTTCATAAAACACAGCAAAAGCATTAGAGAACACATCTTGAAAACGAAGAACAGCTTACACACATGCCGGTCTTACCAGGTGCCACTCATCTTCTACATGAAAACTCTGGTTGGTTTCCAACACTTTTGAACCCTTTCTGCAAAGTCTGTCCTTTTTAGTCACAGTATCACATCAGTTCTTGGATTATGTGAGTGTCTTCACTAGATCAGGTTGCCCATTTCATATTGTTCTGAGTTCTTTATTTGCTAGGCCTCTTGAACCTGATAAAAAACAGTATATGCAATTTCCCCCCAGCACATGGTACTTGTACAGAGTTGTTTAACAGTCTTAGGATTTGCATTAAGTATCCCCCAATGATTTTAGTTCCTGCTAGTTCATTCATACTAGGTGACTTCTGTGCAGTCACATTGCTTTTCCTGACGTGACAAGCAATTAATTAATTAAATTACATACCTTGGACACTTCCAGAGCTTTGCTCTAGCCTCCCCATCTCTTTGTAGCTCTATCTGGCCTAGCAAAAGGCCAAAGCATCTCATCCGAGAATCTCTACGTGGTCCTCACAGTGCATTTTCACCTGCTATCAGATGGCTAGCTAGGCTCTCCCTCTGAACGTAAAGGCACCCTCCACCGGGACACAGGCAGCATCTTCTGCCTGCTTCAGGAACATTCCAATCTCTGAGAGCTGCAGGGCTTGAGAAATGGAGAAATCTGCTGCCACTTGTTAAACATTATGCACTTGACATGGCAGCCAGGTCAAATGTCAAGTTTGGGAGAGCAATACTTTAATCACTGTATGACTGGTACAGCTGAAATTCCGCACCATCCCAGGAGGGTACTGCTTGCCAGTCACCTACTGTGGGATCTACACTAGCCTCTACCCACAAAAAAAAGTTACTGAAGTTCTTTTTCCTGTTCTTTTTCCTGATCCAAGTTTTTAAATTAGTTGCAGTACTGTAATTCTTGCTGTATTATAGGAGAAGCTGGTAGTGATCCCTGTATTTTATTTATTTATTTATTGGGACTTTTTTCTGAGGCCTTGACGACATCTAAAACTTAGGTCCACCTAGCTATGTTGCTTAGGGCTTGAAAAATTTCACACCTTAAGAACCATAGTTAAGTTGACCTAACTCTAGTGTGGCGGTGGGTGGTTAGGTCAATAGGATTCTTCCATTGATGTAGCTACTACTAAGAGAGGTGAATTAACCATGATGGAAAAAACCCTTCCACTGAGGCAGGAAACGTCTATGCTCTAACGCTACAGCAGCACAGCTGCAACACTAGTGTAGACACCGTGAGAAGCTCCTACATGTCCATTGTTTGCAGCAGGCCTTTAAAATTCACACAGGCAAAATCCTCCAGAGCTAGAGAAGTAGATTTTCTGTATCCCCAACATTTTGCTGAGATGTAAAGTGCTGAAAATTGCCATTTTCTTTTTCTCACTTTACATAGCTCAGCTGTTAGCAAACTGCCAAAATAATAAATGAAACATTAACATTACAAAGCTGGGCTTATGACACTACTAAAGCAGCAGAAGACACTGGACTGCACTGAGAATGCCTGGGGGCTGCCAGAACAGCAGGGGGGTGGGCAAGGGGGTGATGAGGAGGGGAGGGGATAATCATGGTGGCTCTCCTGCAGATGCAGCAGGTGGCCCCAACTGCCTTTCATCCATCTTGGAAGCACCACCTGGAGCAAGATCTTCCTCAATTCTGATATTGGAGAAGCAAATCAGACTGTCAGACTCAAGCCAAATACCCACTGGCCGCAACAACTGATTTCCCCCACTTTACTCGTAGGATAACAGTCTTCTGATGCTGCCTGTTAATGTTATGAGTCCTGCAGTTCAATCTGTGGTGTAATGCTGACTATTTAAGATTTAGACCCTGATGAAGATGCACAATTTATTTTTTTCCTTAAAAAAAAAAAAAAAGACATTGGAAAACCCATACAAGAAACTACATTACCCCTTTAAAATATTCTTTTAAAGTCAAGCCCTTAAAAGTTAGGAGATGCCAGTATTACAGCGTCCTTGGGTATTATAATAGTCATTAGAGAATCACATACAATTTTTCCTGTAGGCCCCTTGCCTCATTCATTGCAAAGGATAAAGCTGCAAGTGGCAGAATTAAAGTTATACAGGCAACCATAAATCTGGCACTTCCTACCTTTCAAGTACTTGACTTTGCAACCTAAATACTTCTAAAATAGGGAGGCTTTTTTTGTACATACAAACACACGAGGCCTGACACTGCAGATTTGCACATGTGAAGCCAATGAGACTATTCACACAGGAATGGAATTATGCTTAATATTTTACAGGATCAGATCCATATTCTGGAAATAAGTTTGCCAGTTTAAGGGAGCTTCTAATTTTGCCTTAGAGAAATACTAAAAACAAATTCAGTAGTGCCTATATCCCGGAGTTTTTCCTGAGCTAAATTTATGAACACTAAAAAGCTACTGCTGCTGGTTTCCTGCCTCTTGTCATAAAAGTAAAGTCTTTAAGGATAGGGCCTCATGTATTTTACCAACTTATCCAAGGAACAACCCTGTGAAATTAAAGATGAACAGCAAAACTTTTTGTCTAAAAATAAAATGGTCTACAATCTCAAATCTTGAACAAAGTATGTACAGACTTCTTATAAAGTCCATTTGAAAATAATTTCTTTTTTGGGTCCTGATCTTGTGAAGACTTACACAGATGCTTAACTTTAAGCATGAGAGTAATCACAGTGAATCTCTCTAGGGTATTCTGGCCACTGTTACTTTAAATTATTCTCTCAGATACCCATGTCCATTTCAGAAATATTTAGAACAGGCCCCCTCACCTCAGCTTTGGTCTCTTACCTATCCCTGCACAGGTTTCCATAGGAACCTATGAAAGGGCCCATGAAGAATTAATGTAGTTTAACGCTACATAAACTCTAATGCCACTTTACACTACAAAAAAAAAAAAAAGAAGGTATTTTTACACCAAGGTAGCTAACACACAAAAATCCTGCTGTAGATAAAACTATGCTTTAGCCTTTCTTAATGTAATTGGGTGAGGTAACCCTAAACTCCCCATTATGGTTCACTTTGATCAGCAACATCAAGGGAAAAACTATAAATAGCTTCATCAACACTAGGATTTTACAACATATTAGGTCTTATTATAAACCTCACCTGTTTTTCCTAGGCAGGGCTTCATTTGGTGACACTCACCATGTGGAGACCCCCAGCATGCACATGGAAGTAGTTCTAGGAGACCTGTGGTAAGGGGCATTGTGCCACTAAACGTGATAACCATAGTCTCAATCCCCATTTACTGTCCAGACTATAAAGGCCCAGAGTAATTCTTTTCATCTGCAATTGTTCATCTTAAAAAGTTATCACAAAATGTTTTAATCGTTATTCTTTTTAAGAGAAAGTTGACTGAGCTCTCTTATCTCACACAATTTTAATACTAACATTTTTCAAATTGGCTCAACTGTTTTTCCCTCTCCAAAAAAAACAATTTTGATCCTAGTGCTGTTTGCTTAACCAGAAACAATTACAACATGCTTTGTAAAATACTAATATTGTGACAAGGAGTGATAAATAGTTTACTGGTGCACACCTGTTGAAATGAAAAAGGTTTTTGTTCTGTATGTTTCACTTTCAAAAGGGAAACTAAAAAGATGAAGAATTGTGTTCAACCTGCTGCTTGGTGTTTATTCTAATGGCTTCCTGCCACTCCCAGTATTTGTGAAATGGAAGACTAAAGGCAGGAGCCAAATGAAGATTCATTACTGTCCACATCACTATTCCAGTTGGCTGATTTTATATAATTGTTACAGCCCCCAAAAGACCAGAAGTGCCACTGAATGGACAGCTGGTATCTCAATCTGAGTGAAGAGGGAAAAGATATATAAAAACTGGGAAGCACCATGGCTTAACCTAGCTTGCAATAAAAAGCCACCCCCCCTCCTCCCAACCAACCACATGCAGGCACTTGTCTAGGATTAAGTGAACTTTGCATCACAAATGGGGAGTGAAGAGCAAGCATGCTTCTTTTAACTGCACCATGGGTAGTTTGATAATACTTATTACATTGCAAAGCAGCACTCTTGAATTTCCACTTTCTTTCAACAAGCTTTTTCTGGCATCTTCCTATTACACCTCTCCCGTAAAATACCATTAATGGTCTACATTACCTTCTGTCATTCTTAAAATGTACTCCATTGTCACTAACCCGCATTAGGCTAGGAATGCAATTCTTAGGTGGTAGTGGGCACTCCAACTTCAGGCTGCTACACACACTGCAGTACTCTCAAACTAATGTGTCTCTTATGACTTAATTTGATTTCCCCTGACCTGGTTTGGAGTTGCACCATTAGAAAACATTAACCAAGAGATTCTTAAAGAGCTGTGATTTTTTAGAAGTATGAAAGAAGACTCATCCTTTTGGGAGAGAGAGATTGTTACAGTAAGTGCAGATTTAAGAGCAGAAGTGGACATGCACACCCCCACTACCCCTTGAAGCAAGTGGGAAACAGACTTACTGCTTTTGAGCAAGCAGCATGTTTTATGTATCAAAAACTGTTTTATATCAGAATAAAAACTGAGTACTACATGAATGCCCACAGCAATTAGCTTGAGAGAAAAGAGAAAAAGGTATTTGCTGCCATTAGTTATGATAGCAAGCTTAGCCCTCATCTAAACAAGAAAACAGAACTGTAACTGAACACTTAACCTGTAAGCATAGGCCAGGACAAAAACTCTGTTCAGTAAACCATTTGTGTTCAGCTCCAAGTCACCTCATTTGTTTGCTGACAACTCTGTATCAGTAATGGACAAATGGTTCTATTTTATAGTGTATACAAGGCCACAATATGATAGATGAGAGAAACCAGTCTAGTCTGTGTTGGGAGCAACAGACTAGTCCCAAAATCTATTTTCTATTTACCAGGCTTTTCAGAGCTGTTAAAAAGGGAAAAATAAAAAACCAAAAGCTGCCCCCCCCAGCCAGGATTTCAAACAAAATTCCAAAAAGGCTTCTTTCACACTAACTTTTAACAGACTTGCTATAAAATACTTAATAGTACCTAGCATCTTCCCAGCACATTCGAAAGATTGTAGTCTTAGAGCCACCTATTTTGAAATCCTCAGGGCACGGGCTGCCAAAAGTATTTTGGGAAGTCTCCTGCAGTTGCTTTCCCCCTATGGCTGCATTAGATGATGCTGATGGCTATCCAAATCTGGTCTATATTAGAAATCCCAGTTTTTACCACCAATGGAACTCTACTGCTGATACGGAATACAAGACCTCAGGGCACACTGAAACCAGAAAAAAATGAATGCCCATATTACAGCAGAAGTTTAGTGCAGAGAGGACTCAAACAAATATTACCAGACCAGTCAATAAAGCCTGAGTACTCTGTATAGTACCAGCACTGCTATTTGGTGTACAAGGAAGCCTTATCTATACTACACCATTAAGAAATCTACCAGTTATATCATCACTGCAGCACCAGTACTTTTCATGACATGGGAGGTAAAACAGGACCCCATTTTATTATGAGCACTCACAGCCGTGCAACTGCTATAATACGAGCAGTGTTTTCTAGTGTATAACATGCCAGTGGTTACTTAATATGCCAGATGACCAAGACATGTTTGGTGACAGCATGCAGCTGTGGTTTATACTCTACCAAAGCAGCAACTATGAGTTTTTTCTGTCAACTCAACTCCATGCTAATTTTCTATTGCTTTTCTTTAGCATTGGGCAGGCTGCAACTGGAGATTTTTGGCAAAGGTCATTTTGGAAGTAAAAATAATCACATTTTTGTAACCCAAATGACCAATAATGGGGGGGGGGGGCGGAAGGCATGTAATTACTACATTTCTAAATAATTTTATCCCTTTAGTTTATTTTCTCATACTAAAAATTTAAGCACAGAAATAAGTGTGTTAATGGTCATATTCTCTATGACTGGTTAGGTTTAAACCCAAATTTAGTTTACATTCGCCCTCCCTTTGCACTTAGCATTCAAGCTTCATACACTATGTTAACCAGCCAAATAAATTTACAAACTCATTTTTTTAAACTTGTTAGCAAGATGCACTGAAATTATAGGAGGGGACCCCAAACCCAAATCTATTTAAGATTGGAACTTTGTACTCAAAGAAAATAAATAACTTTTCTTAAGTTTTAACTAAAACTTTTGATGGAGAATTCCTAAAATCTAGGTTTTCAACAGTGCAAATGGCACAGCTGTAAGAATCAAAGTAGATTTCAAGAGTCAATTCCTTACACCTGTGCACAGGTCTTTCTTACAATAGTGATGTTTGTTTCTACAGCTGTTTCACAAGGGAATTTTTAGAGAAAGCAATTTTGCTGCATTTGTAAAGACTTCAATACTACTGAAATTGCAGTGTGCTCAGTCATACCTTACATAAAGACTTCAGTTTTCAAAATAAAAACCATCCATCCATCCACTGTTAAAATAAATACATGCTATGTTTGGTATTTAAAGACTAATGGAAGGAAAATGATATATAGCAAAACATGGAGACAGAACAAAAAGCTAAACAGTATTAGAGAAAAACAGTGGTTTCTCACACCACTGAGTATTCAGAATACTTGATTCTCATTCACAGAGGCACTATGGTTAGAGTTCCCACTTGGTTTCAGTGACTAGTGTCTTGGGGGGAGGGGGTGAAGACTGGTTAATGATTCATGTCACCCACAGCACTCATGAATTTGTTTTCCCTCAAAACAATTTTTATATTACTACCTAACACCTCCTCATAGAAGGGTATGGAGAGTTTAATATTAGCACCCATTACCAGCTGCTGCTATAACTAGAAGTTCTTAACAGTAAGACAACTGAAGTATTTTTAAACACTACACAGGACTCCTTTTACTAGCCAAATGACATTTTAAAGAAAGTGTTTTAAGTGCACCAACTGCCTATACATCAGAACCGAGGATGTCAGTTTCTCCTAATCTATAACTGTTTTTAGTTTTAAAACCTAGAACCTGGTGATCCAAGTCCCTATCTCGTTGTACTAGCAGTAGAGTGTATTTACACTTATCAGTTCTAGCTTTAGGTCAATAATATCCATCTTGCCTATGTATGTGACCTATGCAGCCTAAGAATTAGCTAGCAATAACATTACAACACTCATGTATGTGCTTATAGTTGAACAGTTTCTACAGACAAACTGGTGCTTTAAAATGTTATAGGGTTGTCCTTTGTTCCCTGATTATTTTCTATTTCATAGCAAGAACTGGATTTTTGTAAAACCGATTTACACCGTTCAGTACAATTCACATAAAAGGCTGAATCTTTACATGGGAGGAAGTAGTGTAGTAGACTGTGGGATTACATATTCTCCGTATTAGGTCTCCTCAGCCCACAGAAGGTTCAAATATTTGATAAAAGACTCTAAGACGTAATTAAAAAAAAAAAAAAAAAGACTCTTCCTTTAAGATATGTGGAGGGTTTAAGGATCATATGCAGTGAGAAGGTTAGCTTGGAACAAATTTACTGTCATTCGGAAGTTTAATGAAAGACCTCTCTCTCTCAGCTAGGTTAACATTTGTCTTATGAGACTGATAAATGTTGTTCCTTTGCAAGCAAGTTTTCCACAGCAACAAAATCCCACTTTGATATTTCTACTACAACAGCCACCAGTTTTCACTTATTGTTTTAAAGCATACAGAGTAAAGAGTTTTAGCTGTCCAACAGAATATTGTTACATTCTCCTCTTCTTCTGAAGAGTTTTAAAAGGGATTTTAGACCTTGATGGCGAGAATCCCAAAACAAGAGTAAAATGAATTTATTTTATTGCAAACAAACGTCTAAAGTTAAATTTCTCCACCTACTTTTTTAAAGAGAAAAAGGAATCAGCAGGCTAAGGAGATACACCCATTTGAGAATTGACATGATTAAAAATTAGATATAAAATGGGTGACTCACAGTTTCATTAGCTTACAAAATGGTGGAGTAACTACTACAAGCACACTAGGTATACAGTATTTTAGGGGGAAAAGGGTTATACAGACACACAGCTAACTTCATATAGATCCCATTAGACAACTGGATTTACAACAAGTTTTGTTTAATAAGAAATGGGCAAAGCCAGCTTCTTTTCAGAATCAAAATGCAGAACAAATGGAAAAGAATTCATGGTGTACCTTCACAAGTTTGAGCCTTCACAATTAATGCAACCAAGTTTTACACTTTAAGAGCTCTTCGACATGCACTCCACCTTCACTATTTAGCTCCCGGTTTCCTCTTTGCCCCCAGTTTTGCTTAACTCCAATGTTACAGATCCTTTCTAGTTATTGCCAGAAACTCGTTCTCCCACTCCCCCGACCCAGAAACTGCATAGAGAAGATGGAGTGTAATATGAGCGTTACATAGTCTCATAATATTCATGAGGGCAACTATGAGCCTCTACATGAATGGTTGCTAACATTTCTATTAAATTGTGACAATGACTCACGACTGTTTCCTAGAAATTGGGGGAAGAGGGAAAAAGGAGAAATTCTTTAATAAAAAGACACCAGGTACAAAGCAACGTTTTACTTTTTTTGTGGTAAAAAAAAAAAAGGAAAAAAAAATCACATTTTACAGATAAAATGTAGAATCCTGAAATACTGACACATTCTCTTATCGTGCACAATGCTGAGGTTCTCTTACGAATCACTTTAAAACTGCAATTAAAAATGTACAAAAAAAAAGAGAAAAGAAAAAAAAATCAACCCACAAAGCTTCTAAAAAAGGAACCCGCAGGCACTTCCTCTTGTGGAATGTTTAAAAAGTTAGCCTACTAAAGAAAAACAGTCGACTTCTTGTGAAGGTTTTGGAGAAATATGTATCAGTTCGTTTATTTGGGTATTCAATAATATCCTTGGTGATAATGCTGACTCCATGGCTTCTGACCCCAGAATTGCTGCAATAGATGGATAAATAATTAATTTTGAACTGTAACCAGACATTACTCACAGCTCACTTTCCTACATTAAATATATTTACATGGAAATTAGTTGACAGCTAACTAACCAGAGATGGTTTAAAACAAATATTCAGCTGGCAGCAATATATGAAATGTAGGAGAAACAAGGGGCTTCCTATTCTCTCAAGTGAACTTGCCAGTATTGGGACTCAACTTTGGACAGCTTATTCACACGGACTTAAAATAAAAGTTTCCGAGATTACTTACACCCTGCTGCCACTGGTTGTAGCCCTGAGATTGGTTTTTGTAGCCACGATTATTTCCCCTTCCTCTGAAATTCTGTAACAAGAAGGTATTTTAGAACACTACTGTATCTGTTGTAGGCCACATTATAGAAGGGTATGCATTAGAATCCAAGACTTACCAGTGCACCCGTCGTGCTTCGAATCATGCAGACACACTGAAAAGCTCTTAAATGCTTACGTTTTTCTCCATTGTTTCAGAGACTTATGTTTAGTGAGGCTTTTGGACTCACTTGATAGGTTTCATAAGCCAGTAGCTCTTCAGACCACCAGCAAAAACATTTTGACTGACTAATCCAGTTTTGACTCATTTCCAGCTGGCTAATTCCTCTAAGACAACTATAAATACAAACACATTCCTATTCTTTCATGTAAGCAACTGTTGCAGTCACCACAAGGATATTATATGATCCGACAAATATATGGTTAATTTAACTATGAATAAGAGAAAAGGTGATGCCCAAAGTTTGGGATGCAAGCCACACTGCAGAAGTGTACTTGAGAATCTTCACTACATTGGAAGAAATGCAGCATTCCGGCTTAAAATCAGTGTTTGAGAAGTTTGTCAACTATGTCTACTAGCTTGGGCTCCATCTGCTGGCTCTTCAGTAGTCCAAGATAATCAAACATAACTTCGGTATGCTTCCACTGAAGCCTGGCCATCAGGAACAGTAATAATTAAGTCCCTGGTGTTGTTCAGACCACAAAACAACTATTACGAGATCCTCACAACTTTATGGAACGTGACTATTTCTAGAAAAGGAAGTCATCTTAAACAGCTGCTCTTTTGCTTTCAAGTTAGCACTTCATTAATACACTACAAGAACATCTGGACCACTTATTACAGGTCACACAATGATATTGCTATTTGATATTTGGAATGGCAAGGAGAATGCTCATTATTTATCCTCATCTTGCCTAAAATGAACGGACTGTGCTTAACTGGTGTATCATGCATTAAATCAGTCCTCAAATTGTGATGCCCATGTTCTCACACAAGCGACATGGCCAGTCAAAGGAGCTTCTGTGGCTGCTCTTTAACCATAAGCAATGCACATTTTGGATTGCAGTGCCTGAAGCAGTTAAAGTTTATATTTCCTTTTTGCACCCATTTGTTACTAAGCTTATTCCTTCAGTTACATTTTACCTTATTTGCAATGGAGAACCTTGTGCATCTGTATATCTTGAGAGGCAAGGTCTGTGTTCCATGTACACAGTCCCTAATGTTATTTTTCAAGTCTTGGGGATCTGGATAGGGTAGCTCCCAGACTTTTGAGCCTACATATTTCACAGAACATATTTCATTTACTGGGTTACTGCTATTAAAATTTGTGAAAATGCTTTCTTAGCTATGCATTTTTCAGACGCATTCTTCCCAGGTTCTGTCCTTGTCACTCACCAACAAATCTATGTCAACATATTTATTAAATCAGTTAACTGTTAAAGAGAAGCTTGTGCTTCCTAGATTCCTCCTCAGATGTGGCAGGGGCAACAATGAACTACCTTAACTGCTCTTGGGCACCAAAGAGTTAGTGGTGGAGGGTCTGATGGTGAGGTGCTTAGATCAGTGCTTGCAGCTTTCACAACACCACACGAAAAATCTCTTGTGGGAATATACTGAGAAATTCTACTATAGTGTACTGAGACAGCAAAACGAGAGCTCTAAATTTCTTCTGATTTAACAGGAGCAAGCAAAAGCATAAAACCGTGACAATTATACAAGATTCACCAGCTCTAAGTAAGTCTAATAACGGTTTGCTACCATTTCTGTAAGCAAGCATTCCAAATACTTGCACTAGTATTAAAAAGCCAGAATTATCTAAAGTAGACAGGCCTTTTAACACAAACTCACCATACCTACTACTTAGTATCACAGAATTGTTTTATAAACTATGAATCAACAACATGCTTCAACCTGCAAATTTGTAACTCATTACTACTGCAGTCTTTCATATAAGAAATTGACTTAAATACCTGATAGTGCACCTTTAGCACATCTACAGAATGCATTACCTGGTTGTAGTTCCCCCTGTTGGGCATTCCACCTCTGTTATAGTTTCCTCTGTTTGAGTAACCACCTCTGCTTGGAAAGACAGGACCACGAGGGTATGGATAGCCAATTGCGCCACCGCCGCCGCCACCACCTCCTCTCTGAGGCATATTGCCACCTCTCCTGTTGTATCCACCACGGTTCCCAGGGACTGTGGGAGGGGAGGGAGAGAGGGGAAGGCATTTGTTTATATATGAAAATATATGAAAACTATTGTTTAATTTGAGATGTGGCAGCTATGTTTTACACCTACTACGTTTTAGAGGAAGATGCCTTTTGCCTAATGGATTTGGATGCCAAGCCCATTGGCTTCAAATGAAACAGAAAGCGTTTAAGCAACTTCTGATACACATTTTACTGATTAAAATTCCCAGAGACACCCAGAGTAGTACAAAACCAAATATCAAACCCAAATGAAAAAATTCAGCAGGATCTCTAATTCCATCTAAAATTAGTGACTAATTCAAGTTAGCAAACTATTTTGTAAATGCCTTGACTTTCTATTCAAGTTTATTTGGAGTTGAAGTCAAGCTTTCCCTAGCGTAAATATAATGAAACAGCTATAGTCAAAAGCTTAATATCAAAGCCTTCTTACAGAAATGCCTATTAAGTTATAGGTCTGTTTCTAGGCTTACCTCCTCCTCTGAAACCGCCACGCATATTGAATCCTCCACGTCCTCTCTGGCCACCTCTGTTAAACTGATTTTTACCACTTTTTTTGTTACTCTTCTTTGAGCCAGTGTTCTGTTTCTTTTCTGGAGGAAGAGATTTTTTACTTTCTTCTTTATATTGTTCCAAGAGTTTCTGAGCCTCCTCTTTTTGTAATTCTACATAGGTTATTTCATCAAAACATTCTGCTACCTCTGGCAGCGTGAAGTTTCCTATAAAGGAGAAAACACTGGATGTTCAGAATATCCATTCAGATACAATTAAACCCATAAATCACTCCTCCTACAAGAGCAGGGACAAAATTCCATAAACTGAATCACTCAATATGAAGAAAGACTTAGGAGTGGTAAGTGAAGCAAACAGTTCACCAAGAAGTTGCTAATACTATTCAAAACTAGAATATTGTCTACTAATTTTTGAAACCTGCACTCAGAGCAAATATCAGTGTCTGCCAAGCACCTTTTTTTTTTTTTTTTTTTTTAAATAGGGCACTTTATGCCAAGACAGCTTTGTGCATCTGCATGAAGCATATCAGCATGACTGAGTAGTGTTAAGGACTGCAGCAGAGGGAACACACAATGTAGTGTTGTCTTACAAAGCTATGATAGTCTTCCAGTTTCTAGGTTTTAGTGTAACTGTTTTAAGGTAAGCAAATTTGAAGTCTAAAAATTTACATTATCCCTTTAAACAGATACTCAACATCCTAAAACACAGTATAGGATTATATTCCATGCCTTTCATTTTGAGAACTGCATGCTCTGGAAGATCTTTTCCCTCCACCTCTGCCTTCTTTTGTGTTCTTTGCTTGTAGTCTTCATCTTTTGGGCAAACAACAACTGCTTTGCGCTGGAAGCCTGCAAACAGGCACATTTTTCTCCTCTGCGCAGCTGCAGACACATTTGTCTGAAAAAAATGCAGTTACTTACTACACGTAGCTGTCATTGTCAGAACTTAAGGAAGTTAAACTTATGGTGTATAAATTTCACCTCTACAAGAACTTGCAATGAAGTTTACATGTAAGTGGAAGGAAAGATGTAGCATGGTGCAACTTTACAAAATCTTAAACTCTCTGAATGTACACACTATTTCCCTCAACACCCCACAATTTTAAGTATATAACTTAAACATGACATGTGAAGCAATTAAAAATGCTTTTAGTACAGTCCAACTTTTTGCCTCCTCAATGAGGTAAGCAGGAAAAGTTGCAAAGTGCAAAGAAGAACAGCTGCTAAATTCTAAACCTGAATCTCATTAAGTTATTTCATTTTAATTTAAAATCAATTTCATAGTAATTTCATACTGTATCTTATACCTGATCCAAAATGAAGTTCCGCTTCTTACGAGCGGCAATCTCAATGAACTTGCCAAGACACTGTGGAGCTCTCTGCAACAGTGTGTTAAGTTTTCCAGTGTCAGCCATCTGCCGCTTAAAACCTGCAACCTACAGAAATATATTTTCCAAAGTTATAGTAGCATCAATCCTGTTACTGAACTATTCTATTCCTTTGTTAGATGCTTTTATCTGGCACTGAAGGCTTACATTTTTTTAAGCAAACTCATCAGAATTGATGTTCTTAACAATGCTTCACAAAAGGAAAAGTAATTCTTTAAAATGTCTGCTATGGCAAGGGAGCAATCGCGCTTTATAACCACGACAGACACCATACAAAAGCAATCACTATGACATTATAATCTCACCTCATTCTCAAACAGCAATATAGGACTAAAATACTTAGACATCTAAGAACTAACAGGTCTACCAAAGACAAATTTGATTTCTACTAAGAACATATACTACGTAAGATTCAGTAGCCTGCTGTAATTCATGCTATATTTATTTTGTTTAGCCAAAATTCCTCAAGTCACCCAACACGCAAGGAACTATTCAAAACTCTGATCTTAAGGGTGTTGTGTTTTTTTTTTTTTTTTTTTTAGTATGGGGGGAAAACAACACAACACCCAAGTAAACTTTCAGGAGATTTAAGTACCTTTATAAATCTACTGACAGACCTCAGTCCTGTCACTACTTACCATCATTTTGTCCATAATAGTGTTTGTTCCAAGTATGTTGTATTTTCCAGGGTTTTCTGCTGCATGTTTGGTAACCCATGTAGTCTTCCCAGCTCCAGGCAAGCCAATCATCATTACCACCTATTATGACACAGTTTAGATGCTATAGTTTAAGCAGAATGCCAAATATAGAAGCCATGCTAATTGGCAGCTTCTCAAAATTTGTTGCCATAATTATGCCAATTATTGCTTTAACTGGTTCATTTAGTTAAAAAAAGGACAATGGAGAAAAACCCGAGAACAGGTACAAACATAAGCTGGTAAACTTTATAGAATGGCCAATGTCAAAAATTTAACCACTTTTAACATCATAAGATACCTGTTTCAAGAACTAGCATCCACACAAGATGCCAAAATAAATTGTGTAGGGAGGTTTTCAATAGAATTACTGCAGTTAGATTAATATGCTTTAAAAAAACCTCAAAACATTAGTTCTTCAAAAAAAAAAATCCCACTTACTTCACAGTCTTTCTTTTGATCAGGTCCCGTTGGTCCTCTAACCCGATCTTCTAACGGAACCTTCTGGATGAAGCTATACTCTTCAGGTATGGCAAAGTAGGGTTCATCCTTCTGACCAAAGTTGAATTCAATTGCACAGTTATGGCAAAGAACATGTGGGAAGAGTGGTCGCCCATCAAGAACTTCCTTACTGATTTTGAATGCAACACCAAGATCCTGGCCGTTCTTGGAATATGAGAGTTCCACTTCATCGCCTTCAAAATTCTGTTAATACATGAAATTAAGTTTACCTTGCACTAGTATAAAGATCAAATTAGAAGGAATCCAATTATTCTGTATATAATCACTTCAAGTTTCCTTTTATAAGGACTTCACGATGGACTTAAGTTTCCATTTTTTTGTTTGCAATACAAGTAATCCAGCATAACCTTATTTAAAGTTTTGCTAGAAATAAGGAAAACGCAGGCCTTTAGATAAACATAGATGAAATTTATAAAATTTTGTATAATTTAAATTTCTTCCAAACGTAGAAAATGGCTTAAACTCAGTTAAACAGCATTAAGTAATGTACCAACATTAAGAAAATTAACCAGAATATTTAAGATAAGGATCTTGCTGCAGTTTTTTGGAATCAGGTTAGCCCTTCCCATGAAAGACAGAAAATTCAAGTTTCAAAAATATAAAAATAGTGGAAAACTTACAGCAAAACACCCAATCACATCATTTTCATCAAATTTCTCACCGAAGTCTTCAGTCTCACAATTGCATGTCTTTATTCCTTTTAGAGAATATCCATAGGAAAATTCTTCTTCACCTGATGAAAGAAAAGACAATTTAAAGGAAAGCTACAGTGTCTAGCTACAGTCTTGTGTTCTAGATGTATTTTTCAGAATATTGACAAGTACTTTTAAAGATAATTTATATTCATTCAATTGAACTGTGCAATGCCTCATTTTGCAAATGCATCAGCTTAGGCTGCTATCAAGGAGTTTCAAGATACAGAAAATGCAACTCGACATCAAAAAGAAATCGGTTATCCCAATACTCTATGGCAGCCTGTTTTTCAACATTGTTGTTTTAATCATTTCTAGTTTTAAAGAAATTTACACCATAGGTTTTGTTACATCCTTGAACTTCCCTACTCACTCCAGTGATGAGCTACAATTCCTGATTTCTCACTTACAAACTGTCAAAATGATGTTTAAAAAACATCTGACTTTTACTTAAACTGATTAGATGGCAGCTAAGACCTATTTTTAAGGAGCCTATACCGGCAATCAGATGCTGCCCCAGTTTACTATTTGTATAAATAGTAAACTTTTTAACGAGTATAATAGACAGGTATAAGACTGGATCTTAAATTTGAAAGTTGTTTGTGAAGCAGCACACCTCTAAAAATATTTGTCTACAGCTAGTGCAGCAAACAAATGGGAACCTCACATATTATCTTCAAAGATGGCACCTCACCAACAGTGATGGGTGTTTAAGTATTTAGACTGCAGAATATTAGGAAGAATAACTTCCTGTCATCCAGCAGAGTACTCTTCCCTCCTGCCCACTTTCAAAAGCGAAGGAAGTCAGAATTTTGATAGAAACATCACATAGTTCTTTATTTTTCTATTAATAATTCTGAGTAATATCCTTGTTTCTTTCTCTGGACTTATGCCAACATACTTGTTTTCGCAATCTGCTCTTCAAGTCAGTCTTGTGCCAATGGCACACAGGTTATATGCAGAACAGAGATAGTTATACAGAATTATTCTACAAAGTTGATACTTATCAAGAGGGAAGCACTGTTCTTGCAAAGTTAAGTAACCCATACCCCTATAATATTTAAAAACAACTTGTTTTGGCCCAAGAAGTGTACCCTTCTTTCAAATTCTCTGTTTTCACAGAATCCTTTGATACAATTCTTATGTTAGTGTGCCTAAGGGACATCATCAACAGCAATAAAGCCTATACTGATTTAATTACTCCATAAGAAGTGAGGTAATCAAAAACAGGCTGAATGCCTTTTAGGTAATTTTAAGTAATATTAACAGACATTTTGAAATCTTACCAAGCAGCATTCCACTTGTACTCAGTGACCAGCCAACCCGCACTTCATGTATGTCAATGTCTTTTGTATACAGATGTTTAACAGGAATCTTCTCTGTAACCTGTTTTTAAACAAAAAGGTATGTCTGCCTTCAGAGCCTTGTTTATATAGTGGTTGGAGCATCTGAAGTACAAGGAGCCCCTCTAACTTAAAAATTAGTATTATGCTGGACAAAGAATTCACTATTGACTCTTCTGTATCAGGTATGTCAGTATTTGAGTGTATAGGAGAGTGAACGTTATTCTAGTGAATAAAGTACAGATTAAAGTGCAGTATTACATGAAGAAAAGACAACTGCAGTTTTGGCTCTAGTGACACAGGGACAGTTTAAATCTTAATCTCCCTTATACCAAGGGATTGAAAGACTCATAGCAAACACCTCTTTCAGCAAATGTTATCAACTTTTGCAGAACCTATGCTTTGTTTAAAAAAGTGTTATTCGTATGGTTGCAAAGTAAACATGAACACCCTTCTGTCTACATAAGCGTGTAGACAGCTAGCTGTCATGTTTGCTGCTGCTTAGAGCTTTGCCAAGCCGTATCAAGTGAAAACTGACCAGAATCCTTCATGCTCTTCAAAGTCATAAGCAGAATGAAACGGACTCGAAGCCAAGACAATTGGGGCAATGACCTGAGTTATGAGTAGTTATGGTAATAGCAGCAGGCACCAATAATTCATCAAGGGAGCCTGGGAAAAGGAGATACCCACTCACCAACCCTTACCGAAGCCAGGAAGCCTGAGGGCACTGGATGAATGGGGAACAAAAAGCAACTAGGTTTCTGCATGGGGTGCATGAAAAGAAAAGGCTGAAGAATGTAAGATATAAGCTGGAGGCAGATAAAAAAATTAGCCAGGACAAGGACATGCACCTGGTAGTAATTTCAGCACCCACCCCCTTCCCAGCAGATGGGAGAAGGCATTAGCCTCCTACATGGTTGTGGACCATCTACAGCGCTGTTTCTTTCCCTGTCCCACCCTGATCAACGTTGCGCTTCAGCTAAGAGACAGAGTCCTGACTATTAGTTGTCTAACAAAGTTACCAACTCCTATGTAGGCGCAGATGACTGGTTATGGCCAGGAATAAGACTGATGGGTTAAATTACAATTAAATACGAAACCATTTTATTTCTTTAGGTTGTAAGTGACATGAAGGGCAATCCTCATCTTGACTAATTTGTGTCAGCTAGGTTTTTCAAGCCTTGTTTATAGCTACATGATTCAAATGCAAATATTTTCTAAAGTCTTTGTATAAAACAAAGCAATTTTACCAATAAAGTTTTATCACTTTTCATGTTTTAAATAAAGTTGTTTCTCTGGTCCATAGAGAAAATTATTATAAACCCCTATGATTGGATTTATCCCATTTAATCTAACTTCAATTGAACGTAATTATATTTTTGTAAAATTCTAGGTATACCTAGATAAGCAGTATTAAAAGAGGTCTTTACACATGCTGGAGATTATTACCCACCACAACAGCAATAATCTGATTTACCTTCATCTCAAAGCAGACTTTGCCTTTAGAAACTCCATAGGAGGCTCTCCCTCCAGCCCAAAGAAAGGCAAAACTTTCCATGGTCAGAGACGAAGCACTAAAACGATCTCTTGAGATTTTAAAATGTAAGTCGCAGTTATCTGTTAATATAATAAAAATCATGCTGTTTACTGCTTTTCATATTGTTTGAAATTTAAAAACAGACCAGCTTAAAACAAATATTATTAGTATGGGTATCCAATTTTGGGCACTTAAATAGGTGGTTTGACTTTTAAAAGTGCCAAGCACCAAGAGGAGCTGTTGAAGTCAACCTGTATTGCACGTGGGCTCAGCACTCATGAAAGCAAGCCAATTATTCAGATGCCCAAATATGGCTTTAGATGTAACCTTAGGCACTCACACTTAAAAGCCCAGAGGATGCCTGATGAGTGTATTCCCAATCAGTTCTACACATTTTTGAAGCTTCCCCAGTTTCCTATAAAACCTGTAGCTAATGAATCTTAAACAGTGACATGTAAAATTAATTTCTACTTACCATGTGGTATAAAAAAAAGGTAAAACTGTTTACAGGCAGACATTAAAAATAGCACATATCAGTGTTTAAGATTAAGAGTTTATACAACAGTTTCTAAAGAACATTGTTAACAAGATACATATACATAGTTTTGATACTTGTTTGTGATAGTCTACATTGCTTAACAAGTAACCAAATGAAATTCAAGCCAATTAAAATAAAAGATATTGCAAATCAGATGTAGGTAGCTTATGCTTGAAGAGCATAGCAGGAGACTATCCTTCAAATGAGAAAAGTGCCACATGCTAGAAACTATCCCACCCCCCCAAAAAAGCAGCACTGGAGCAGGGTTGGAACCTTAGTCCTGAAGAGCATGTCAAAACTGAAGCCAGTAACACCATGGAAGCCTCTAGAGAACAAAAACAGCAGATCTAAAGCTGTAACGAGCCAATGTAACACAGGGAACATGAGGTGGGGGATGCAAGTCCCAAAGAACATACTACAAGCCACAGCCAGGCTGAAATTTGGCAAACAATATATATCCTGCCCTAGTATTAGATTCGTTTCCCATTTGCATTTTGTATTTAGAACAGCATATAAGCTTTAAAAAGTTAACAGCAACCAATCGATACACAAGGGAACTATACTGTTTTATATGCTGCATCTCTTGATAATTCTTAAAAAACCCTGAAAGTCATAACAGGTCACATACTGTAAATCTAGCATTTAGGGAACCTAGTATTTCCACATGAACAAAATGAGAATTCTGGTATCATCCCCTTCTACTACCACAATGTTTGCATTTACAAATTTATTTCCCACTAATAGAAAACACTTTTAATCCATAGCTCTCGGAGCATTTTTGGTACCCTCCACATTGTTGTATACAAACCAGTAAGTGAAACTGATTAAAGATAAACACCACAAGTGTTTTGCTTACCTGTTTTATAAAAACATTTTAAATTTTAAAAGTAACACTTCTTTGTAGGGAAGTGTCAGGAGTATATAATCTGGATCAATGTTGCCCAGAAACTGACCTGAGTAGAAATATAATATAATCTAAAAACTTTGGATTCAAACACATGGAGTGTTTTCTCAAGCCACTTCTCATACTAAGTTGGTATGTGTCTAGGAGTGACAGCACTTCACTTAACTACTACTTCCTGTTAAAATAAACAAAAAACACACTAGATTGCTAGTAGTGGTACAATAAAGCCACAGCTATTATCCAGGCACTGTGAAAGATCCATTATTAAAAGACAGCTGCTGTCAACTAACAGTTTTCAATTAAGAATGAAATCTAGTTGGACAAGAAACACTATCAAACTGAATTAATGGCTGGTCACTTTCCAAAAAAATTGTCAGTTTCAGACACTACAGCTAACCTCACATTGTCCATTGATTTGACTGTGAATTCACATTTTCCCTGTTTTAAAGTTTCTCCACAAACAGTGGAAACAGATGCCAAAATGGTATCAAAACGTGTAAAGTAAACTATCTGGAATATGAAATATTTCTATTTTTTCTGCTCTAGTTATCTTAGCATTACTTGCAACACTACTAATATGCACGTGACTTTTAAACAAGTGTGATCTAAACTCTTGTCCATTTATTGAACATGAAGAATATAATTTGCAGCTGTCTAACAGACTGGATAAGGTTTCTTTTTAAATTGACAAGGTAACTGTCCATTTGTGTCAAGGCATTGCTTTATATGGAGCCCTTCAACACTAGTGACGTCACAGCTCCCAAAGAACTAGTTCTCCCGCCACTCTGGATTTATCCTTAATGGCAGCTCCAAGAGCTCACAAGTTGGTCAGTCTCTTCCCTTTACAAATTTACTATTCTGCAGAAGTTAATCACATAATACATGGTTAGAATTGGTTCAGCACTCATATGTCAAGTTCAAAGACTAATGTACAGTTGACATTACAAGTGAATGATATCTGAGATTTTACAGCTGTAAAAGGGTTGTACACAAGTGGTTGGAATTCTCCATGCATACCAATACATCACTGCTTCGCATTAATGACTGACAACAAATTAGATGTGAACTAATCACTTTTTCTAACTTATTAATACCAATGGAAAGATTGCTTGTTGCAAAATAGGGCCTAAGTGAACTAAAAAGCAGGGTTACTTCATTACAATAGGTATTTTATCTTATTATACTGTTTAATCTTTAAAATTGAGGCAAGCTGCCCCTTCCCTCCCAAGTTAGAAAGGATATACTGTATAATAGAACCTGTACATACCATTTCATAATTAAGTTTTCAATCTAAGCCAGCTAGTTGAGTCTCTTCCCACTGTGGTTTATGGCCTTACTGTACATCCTCCTCCCCACTTTGAATCTCATTTGTTAACAACTGTTTAACATTTTGGAAAGGTCTTTGTTATAGATCTGACATACCCCTTTCCGACCCTGTTCTCCAGAAAAAACAGGGTTGATATTTTTAAATTTTAAAAAGCAACATACAGTGAATAAAACAAGGTAAAGCCTCTCAAGACTTTCTTCATGCATCATAAAAAGCAGAAAAAGGCACAAGCCCATTCTGAAGACACTTTTAATGGTGAAAGTCAGCCAGCATGTTCCTACTACAGTGCAACAAGCTAGTTTTAAAAAACCAGAAATATACCACTCATCACCAGAACTTAAAAAAAGCTGATTTACTTACAAGTATCAAGACAAACCATTGTGTCATCGAACTGTTCATCTTCCTCTTCAACAGGTGGTTGAGGAGATTTGGCCCTGAAAAGCAAAAGAATAAAATGCGTAAAAACTGTTAAAGCAAATGTATCAAAATATAATTAATACCTAGTTTTTAGAGCTTTTCATGAGTAGTCTGCTAATAATATTTAGTGTTTTAAAGTTTTCCTACCTGCTGTACTTGTTTTCTTCAATGTACTCAAAATAACCACGGCCATGGTCTTCACGTGGTCTCTTTACACCTCTCTTTTTATCACCAGCTTTTTGTTCTGTTTTAGCATCTCCTACAAAAGTAACAAATGAAAAAGTGTTTAAGGTAGGTCATATTGAGAAATGTGTTTTAATTTGTGAGTTAATATTTCCCTAAATATTAGGTTTCATATTAAAATGGAAGGAACACACCACCTAACAGCCAAAAAATTATAACAGCTACTCTGCACAGAGAGCTCTTAAAAATTAGAGGAAAAACTATAAAAATGCAGTGTTGCCCAATCTGCAGTGCTAAAAGTCGGAGATTGACTTAGTCTGAAAATTATTGGAACTTGCTTCATAAATTGTCAGATCTGTGAGAAATGTGGCAAGAATATGAGCTCGTTTATACTGTCCTGCAAGCAGACACCTGCTACGTTCAGGGCACAGGAAGCTTAAGCAGAAAGGACTTCAGTAACTCACCGTATTAAATAGATCATTTACATCCTCCTTCCCCTCCCCCCTGCAGGACACACTGGGGCTGCGCACGAGAGCACCACAGAACTGCAGCGCCTCCCTCTCCGCGTGGCCAGGCGCAGCTCGGCGGCGGGGGCGCTCAGCATGGGGCCTGGCCGCAGGGAAGGGGATTCCGCCTCCATTGTAGCGAGCGTTCCAAACGCGATCCCGAGCAAGGGAGCAGCCAGGCCGGAAACGACGTCACGCCGCGAAGCGCTCGTTTGCACAATACAGCGCGCCCCAGCGGCCCCTCCGGAGCCGCCCCTCCCCCACGGCGCAGCAGCCCCTTCCCCCTCGACCTCCCGTCGGCCGCGCTCGGGGACTAGCGCAACGGTCCCGCCCTCCCTCGTCGGCCTCGCGCGCCAACCCCCACCTGCCCGCGACCCCCCCTCCCCCCACGGCAAGGGGACGTGCGGCGGGGGCAGAGGGCGCGAATCCCGTCCCCCTCCCCCCACATGGCCGGCGGGGGGGATGGGGGGCTCGGAGCTGGATCTCGTGCTCAACTACAAACCCCTCAGCCCGGAAACCGACCCCCGGGACCCCCCAGCCCCGGGGAGGCCGCAGCGCCCAGGCCACGCACTCACCGCCGGCAGCCTGGGCCCCGGGGCGGCCGCCTCCGCCGCCTCCTTCCGCTTTCTTCTTGTCCTGCTGCTGCGGCTGGTGCTTGGCGGGGCCCGCGGCGGCGGCGGCGGCCGTTGCCGGCGATCCGGAGGGGCCGCCACCGCTTTTGCCGGGCGCCTCCTTGGCGGGCCCCCGCTGCTGGGGCGGCAGGAGAGGCGGCGGCTGCGGCTGCTGCTGCGGCGGGGGCTGCTGCTCCCTGTGCCCGTTGGCGTCGCCGGCCGCGGCCTCCTCCTCGTCGGCGAGCTCGTCCTCCCCCTCCTGGAAGCCCTGGTCATCTCCGTTCTCATCCTCCTCTTCCTCCTCCTCCTCTTCCTCCTCCGAGCCGCCCGCCTCCTCCTCCATCGGGCCGCCGCCGGCCGCCGCTCGCTCGCCGTTCTCCTCGCCCAGCTCCATGGCGTCGCCATCGGCGGCCTCCATCCCCTCCTCGTCGTCGTCGTCGTCGTCCTCGGCGGTGGAGGCCGCGGCCTGGTCGGGGCCTCCCCCCTGGCCGCTCTCGCCCCCCTCCCCCTCCATGCTGCCGTTGCCGGGCTCGGCGACGCTGCTGGCGGGGCCTCCCCCGCCGGCCTCCTCCTGGTCCAGCGCGGCCTGGAGCCGCTCCATGAGCTCGGCCTTGAGGCCCTTGTCGGAGAGGCGCCGCTTTTTCAGCTCCTCCTTCAGCTCCGACACCTTCAGCTTCTTCACGTTGACGGGCGAGCAGCTCATGGCGGCGGCGCGGTGCCTGGCGGCGGCGGGCTCGATCGGGCGGCGGCGGCGCTGGGTCGAGGCCCCGGTGGCACGCGGGCGGGCGGGTGGCGCGGCTGGTTCGTGCGGCTGCGGCAGCTGCAGAGCGGACCCCGCCTGGCGCCAAATCCTTTCACCGAGCTCGCGAGGGAGAGACGCGCCTCGCGGGGCCGCGCACGCAGCTCTGCCCGCCGCGCCCCGCCCGCGCACGCAATATACCCCCTCCCTTCTCCCCGTGTACCGTAAATACCGCCGCGCTCATCTCCCACTACCGTAAGTATCCTGCCCGGCGCACTCCATCTTGCCTACCCCCCGCTTTCCAGCGCGACAAAGGGGCAGCCGGTAGGACCCGCTACCTGGGGCAGGAGGAGCATGAGTCGTGCTCTTAGCAAAGGGCTACCGATGCGACTTTTCCTTGCGCGATTGGCTCGCTGTCACTTTGGGCAGGCCCCCCTCTGTAAAGTAGGGCTGAGGACACCTACCCATCTTGTAAAGCGCCAAGGCCCTTGCTACAGAAACACCTGCTGTCAGCACCGATCGATAAGGGTTATAGACAGGAGCAGTGGAAGTCAGGCCGCCTAGCTAGTAACCTGCAGCCTGCCATCCTGCAGAGTGTCCATTTAAACCTGACTGGTGCCTCATGGGGAAGAGAGGCTGTAGTCTCCCCTTCCAGGAGGAGGAGTTGGAGTATTGTCTCCCTGCCCCATGGGGCTGTTTGGTCCATATCCACATCATCCATTAGAAAAAAGAAGAAAATTTAGAAAAGAAGAAAACTGAAGGCTCCAGTCCGGTGAGCGGATCCATGTGCATGAACCTTTAGCCCTGCAAGGATGACAGTTAGGCTCCCTACATAATCTGCTTGCACAGATTGGTTTACAAGATCAGAACCCACGGGAGGTCTCCACAGGCCACACCTATTCAGTCTGTGGTGTTCACAAGCATGCTAGGAGCCAAGCTCCTGGATCTAAGACCTGGTGTACCCATCAAGTTGTACCCCCTTAATCATACCAGCACCACCTTTTTAGTGTGGGCAGTTATACCAATAAGGTCTTAGACCAATATGGTCTAGGCCTTGTCTACATTTAAAAAGTTATAGTGGTACAACTAAGTCAGTTATGGGTGTGACTGTTTACTGATACAGCTATGATAGTATAATCCCTAATATGGACACAGTAATACTAGCATAATAGTGCCTTATACTGGTATAGTGGATTTTTCTTCCTGAACTAGAATAAGCTATATTGGTATTTACACTTTTATACCAGTGTAAGTAAATACACACTAAGGGTGTTGTATCATTTTAACTATACTCGTATAGTTAAAGCAGTACAATGTGTGTTTATAAAAGCCCTCAGATTACTGCTCTGTCTGCAGGTGGATTGAGTCCATCTTGGTGGGGAGATGGGGACTCTACCCGTGTCAGGATGCCCTTGACCTCTGCTCCCCCCTCCTGCCAGAGCCACGTGGAGGTGGAGCAGCAAGGGCTGGCTTCTTCACACAGGGTTTGTAAAGATTAGAAAAAGATCAGGGCTACCACAGCTTTTCCATAGCGTAGATGAAGGTTAATACCTTTTACGTCAATTTAAGTCAACCCTAAAATGGGGAGCCTTGTATCAACCTGGACCAGCTAAAGAGAGGTAAAAGGTGTTATCCTTTTCTCTAGTATAGCTGCAGACTATTGGTTGGTCAGGGTTGGCCAACAAAGGCAAAAAATTAACCTGAATCTTTTCATCTAGACAAACCCAGAGTACTTTGCTGGGGTAATATTGGTGTGATGCTGTTCTGGGCAAGGTGGGGGGTGAGAGTTCAGTATTAACCTATTAAAATGAAAGGACAGTTCAGACCTTACAGAGGCTATGTCTACACTACAAATCTGGTATAATTTACAACACTCACAGGTTGTGAATAATCCACATCCCTGAGGGATGTAAATTATACCAACCTAAGCACTGGTATAGACAACATTATGTCAGTGGGGGAGTAGTAGCTATGTCTTCTCCCACCTCTCACGGAGGCAGGGGTTACTAAGCCAACAGGAGAGCTTTCCCATCGGCTTAGAGCATCTTCACCAGAAACACTACAATGGTGCAGCTGCATCAGTACAGCTGTGCTGCTGTAAGTGATGTAATGAAGACACAGCCAAAGTTGTTATTTCAAGATGCCTTCCTGAAGTTTGCAGACAACACTGCACCAGTTTACAAACTATTTGCAGTGTTCTCTTTGTAACCAGGAAGGGTAGAAACATTTAAAAATGAATTAAGTGATGTCACAAGACTCCATTAGCCAGGGCCCTACACACTAAAGGCATGTCCTAATCTGGCTGCCCATTGACATGCACAAATCATAGCTTCCACAAGGACTTTTACTTCATAGTCTGCCAATGCCCTCATTGATCCTAAGATTCAAGCTTTACAGACTGATGGGCTCCTTCTAGCCTAGGCCCTAAATGCTGCCTTAATCCACCCATCAGCACATACATCTATATTTAAAAGGTATCCACATTTTGACTTTAGGGGTATAGTCTGACACTGAAGAGGACTACAAAAATGCACCTTCTTACTCAAGAGATCTGCTCCCTGTATGCATTCAGTTGCATCTGCCAACTTTAGTAATACATTTTACAGTCCTTTAACCCTGGAGAATCAAAACAGATAAGAGCTTTCATGCACATCAAAACATTTACTTACCCCCAAAACAATCAGACCTAGGTGTCTAAAGTTAGGATCCTAAAGTAATATTTAGACACCTAAATAGAAAGTCTAATTTTACAAAGACACTTAACACATGCAGTTGGATTTTAACCGGAGGTGGATTGCTCAGCCCTTCTAATGGTTGACTACTTTCACTTTGACCTACGTTTTAGATATAGACCAGAGCTATGTAGCTATAGGTTGATGTAGCTACATGGCTCAAGGTTGTGAAAAATTCTAGCCTTAGTCCTGGTATAGACACTACTATCTTCTGCCTTTTGGAGTGCTGGATTATCTATAGTGGTAGAAAAACCCTTTCTGACATTGTAGCAAGTGTCCAAAATATGGCATTATAGCAACATAGCTGCAGCACTGCAGTTACTGTTGTAGTGTAGACAAGACCTAAGATTGGACCACACCAATAAATGCAGAGACAAATTATGCCTTCAATTACAAGTGCAAAACAATGTGCAATGGATTTTTACAGGTATAGCTGAGGTCAGGTTTTGGTCTACAACATCTTTATTACTGGTGATTATGTCTGAGAAGAGAACCCAGTTTAATTTTCAAATCCCAGGTGATTCTGTGGCATTGGCAGTTAGCAAAGCTTTTTGCCTGTAAAAACTGAGAAAATTTTATACGGAAATGATTGAGAGACACAGAATACCATATAGCTATTTTTGTACGAACAGTCACTTTTCAGAGTAGACCCACACTGATGCTAGATACACTATTGCCACACAGTCATTTTATTAAAGCAAGACAATGTTTTCCCAAACCAAGAGACCCACTAGTCCTGAGTCGTATAAATGTTTCAGAACTTCAGCTTTTTTGCTATAGTCTTAAAAACAAAAAGTGTAGTTAATGGGGAATGTGCTTTCCTCAACCTTCTCCCTCCCTTTACTCAAGTTTTCACCACCCCAGTTTCTGACTAGCCAAGCATAGAGGTTTTACTTATCCAAAACATTCACCTTGGGAAGATTATGAACCTCAAAGTAGGGAGTTTAGTAGAAACTGTTTTGCAACCATAAAACTACTGTGATTTACTTCTGTTTATTCATCCATCATACCCCAATTTCTTTTGTTGTCTATTTCCCCTTATTCTGAACTCATTTTTAAAATTTATTTTTTTCTTCCCAGACACCCCTTCAAAAGGTACTTTTTGAGTCTATATTTCTAACCCTTATTTCACTCCCTCCTACAGATTAATTGCTGTCTCCCATTTGATATTGCCATTTACACATTTATTCCTTTAGTCTGGTTTTCTTCATTATTTCATTTGTCAAACTTCACTTCTAATCTTTCCACTAAACTTCTTTGGTCTCTTCAAATTCCTCTCCCTCATTGACCATGGTCCTCAGTTCCCATTGCTCTCTGCCCTCCATGTTCCTGGAAGGTCTCTTCCCCTGCCACCCAACAGGAAACATGGAAATGGAAGGAGTAGCAGGATATACCCAATGCCTCCCACCCCCCCTCATGTACTGTTTGTTAAGCAGTCCTTGCTCAGAGAGCCAAATCAATCATTCAAATTGACTTTAATAAATTTTAGAAGAGAGTGGAAGTGATGCTGTCTGAAAGGTACCCCTGTCCCAAGCACAGCCTTGATTACACAGGTCCACTTTTTATTTATGTCACTCTACCTGGCACATTGCAGAAGTCCCCTGGTTGGTAGCAATTCAAACCCTTCTTACATCTTCCATACAGTCAGACAACAGGGGCACTTACCTGTTTGGATGGCTACCATTTCTTAGTTTTGCTCTCTCCCAACTACCTCTCCCTGATACTGATCTTCTCACCTTTTACCCTTCTTTCCACTGAAGCATTCAGTGATCACTTAGCCATGGAGTCAGACACCAGTCCACTTCCTTCAGTGTCTGAGTTCTAACTGATCAGTATGTTATAACATGAGCCTCTGCAGAACAGAACAATTGGTTCCAACTTGCTCTTGCCAGAGCCTTTTAAGGATATAGTTCCCCACACCTATTACCCTAGTTTCCTATTCTACCATTCCACACTTCAGGCCCCATCTCTGTACCCTTCCTTCTCTCCCTCCCCCATGTCCCAAATTGTCTAATTCCAGCTGCCTCCAAATTTTGATGGCAACATTCCATGCAGTTGACAGGATAAATAATATTATCCCCCAAACATCCCACTTGCTTTTAGAATAGCAGGACAGAGAACATGGAAAGAATCTCCTCCCTCCCACATTATATGTTCCCCTTACTAGAATTGTGTGTTCTCTGTTATGGGTACAACCTTCTTTCCCTGTATATAAATATAGGCCACATTTTTCCAGTCACTCAGAGCCTCTGACATGAGATGGGTCAAACTATGATCAAGAAAAGTTTGTCAGTTTTTCTTCAAGTAATCTGAGTTTGGTACTATCTGGGAATGAGGTCCAAATCCACCAGTCAGGGTGACCCAAATTTCCCCTATTCCCTTGATGCAGGAGGGCTCTGCTCTTCCAGGAATTAAGTACTTCAAAGTCCTCAATTGTCCATGCTCCTGCCAGTCACCACACTGTGCTTTTAGCATTTCCTGTATGGGCAGCATCAGCCAGCATTATGTAGCTCTGCACCTCCAGGCAGCCAAAAGAGCCACAGTAATGCTGTATAGGAAAGCACTTTATTTCTTAAAAAAGGCATGTTCCTTCAGGAATGCTCCTGACAGTGGCAGGTGCAGGGTGATGACTAGCTGGAACCATCAATAGGGCTGCAGGACAGATTAATCCTGTTAGAAGCCAGGAAAATGCAGAAGCCCTATGCAGCATTAGGGCCTATATATTTGTTCAGAGGACCTGGGGCCAGATTTTCACAGGTGTTGAGTAACAGCAACTCCCATTGATTTCAAGTGAAGCTGAGATGGCTTAGTAACAGTGAAAATCAGGCCCCTGGCTTTAATTTGGTCTTCCTATTGCCATCACCTCATTTTGTACTTCAACATAACCGTTTCCAATAGGGTTCAAGATGCACCAATCCCATCTAAGGGCCCAATGTCACTTTGCTTTTGCTACAGTAGACTAAACCAAGGCTTTGGATCTGATGGTTGATTTTTCAGCTATTGCACTTAGCCCATTTTCAGTAGATTCGTGTGTGGAAGGGATGCTATCAATATCTCTCTGCAGTCCTTCCACATATGCTGGATTACCCCAACTCCCAGAGCAAACAAAACAATCAATAAAAGTTAAAGGCCAAAGACCACAAGGAAGAGAAAAGGGGACAGAGGAGAGGAGAATGTGAGAACAAGGAGCATATCTGGCACCAGTTTCAAGCACTACTGGTAGCGGGGGAATGCTTCATGTGGGAAGAACCATGCCCTCTTTATACAGGTCAGGTTCACCATCACTTATGGCACCCTTTCAGAAAGCCATCAGAGTATCACCCACTTTAGCTGGCTCTCTGCCACTATAGAGACAAGAATGCTTCCATTGTGAAATTATCAGTTTGGCTCAACAATCCTTCATGCTCTGTAAACAGGCAGAAGACCAACAGAGCCTGTTTTAGGATTCAGAGCATTCTGCAAGCTTCAAGGACTCAAACAGCTTGCAAGGTTGGCCTTGGACAAACATATGCCCCCTCCAATTATTTAACCATAAGGGGCTTCTTGTGACTTTCCTCAAAGCCATGGTACAGTAGCTTTAGCTGACAACTGCAAATTATCCTAAGAGGTATCACATAAGAATGAATGTGAAGGCACTCAACTCAGTGGAAACAGACACTAAGTTTCTTTAGGTCTTCCTGTAGTGATATATTTACATGCTAACAGGGGCACGGAGCAGGACTCAGATGAATTATGTAGAATAACCTTGATGCTTCCTAACTGTAGGATCCATTGGTAAAACCCTTACATGGAATGGTGGTCTGGCGAGGTAAGGCAGAGACAGAAGAATACACAGTGGGTCAGCTTCTAAAATATAGAACTGCCTTCCTGAGATCACAGATGGTATGAACCAGTGGAGAAGCATTATTTTATCCATTAGAAAAGGGTGTTAAATAATCATAATTAGGCTTTAGAGTCAAGTGTCAGCTATGTTGTGTGTCACTATTCATGATTTTAGAAGAAACATCTGACTGCTATGGTTAGCTAATACGGCTGGATTTGCCAGAAGTTAAAGATGAAATGCAAGATTTATTAGGTCATCTAGTTTAGCCCCTTCCTAATACAGGAACCGAATTATTCCCTGAAGTGTATTATGTTGGAAGTGTATTATGTTGGCAGTACTTTTTCTTGTCTCTTTAAAAAAAAAAAGTGTAAAGCACTTAGCATGCTGTTAACACTACCACTGACTAATAACATTGCCTTACCCCAAACTTAAACTGTGGGACTGTATAGACAGACGGTAAGAGGTGTTTTTAAAATGTGTGCATGAATCCATGTTAGCCAATGGGTTTTAAAACTGGCCATTTTCCTAGTCTGCATGTGCCCAGTAACTCCAGGAATAGGCTTCTCACAGCTTCACCTACTTCAACAGAAGAAAATTGATTTTTTTTCCTTGCTAAGTTTCTTTTTTTTAAATTTCCCCAAGCTCCAGAGGTGTGTGGGGCTGATGTAGGCAGCTTTTCATTACTGTCCTGCACACGGGTGTGGGGGGGAACATTACAGTAAGAAGAAAAGTAGCCAGAGCACTATTCGGATTATTCTGGACTGTGCAACTCAGGCAACTGTGCAAGGCAGCTATAAAATAGAGCAGCTCGCAGGGGCTCCAGTGCCACGGGGAATCACAACCCAAAGCAGCCCAGAATTAGGGAGGTGTGAAGCTACCTTATTCCCTGCTCTCCTTGTCTGAGTCATCTGTGCTGCACTCTTTGATAGCAGCAGCACATTAATCCTAGTTACACCCCACCAACAGGTGTTAGAAGAGAGACCTGATGGGGAGAAGTGATTCCTTCCCAGGCACGCACACACACAGACTTCTAGTGGTGATAAAAGCATGGATGAATCAATAGGTAACACTACAAGAATCTATTTGATACCATCACCTTTACATCACGCTATCTGTGTTAGTATGACTGAACAAAATGCTCAAATCAGAATTTCCAGACTGTAGGCAACTGCACTTTAAACGGTGAAGTTTGTCCTTACTGCAGGATATTACTATAAAAAGGAATAAATATTTTGCACCATATTCCTTTAAAGATTAACCAGCAAACTCTATTATACTTGATATAGCTTTTACAGCCCCTATTTATTTTGGAGGTAGAGAGAAGAGAAAGACAAAACAACATAACCCCACATTACAGATTTATCGACAGAAATACTTCTGTCAACACATAACTACCAATGAGTAGGTACAAGGGACTCATTAGAAAAAATAAGATCAGAAACTACCAAAACAAACAAGAGAAAACCCCTACTACTTTTATTCTTTGTCAAAACAAAGAATGCTTTCATATAGAGCAGCAAATATCACAACAAAAGAACTTTCACCTAACCTTGCTGTTCCAACGCCATAGTCTCAGGATACTTCTGGGAGTGCAGTCTTAACAGAGGGAAGACAGCCTCTTGGAGCAGGTTTTTAAAACCTGAGTCAGATATCCCATCAGGTCATGCTTCTTTAAAGAAACAGTAAAAGTAAAACAAACCAACCTCACAGCATCTCAGAAAAACTCAACTCCTCATACATTTTTCTGATGTGTTTTCCTGAAAAGTAGTATTGATGTTTCTAAATCCATTAATTACCAGTTGCCCAAGCCAATTAAAACATTCTCAAGCTCAAATTTATAGAAAATGACCCTTTCAAATAACATCAGGCCAAAATGTTTTCTCCAAAACCATCAGTTCCCATTATTTACTCTTTAAAGCCCCATTATTTACTGCCTCAAATAGCAGTGCTTGTGCTGATCTCATTGCAGGGCCAGCACCTAAAGAGATTCCTGATTTTGTGAGTCCTCCTCCATACAACATAAAACTTTGGCAAGTTGTCCTAGCACGTGACAGACTAACTGAATTTTGCTTCCTGGAATCTTTTCCAACTTCGCAGGAAGGTAAGAGATAGCCAGCTATGAAATAAATAAATAGAAAGCAAGACTAGAGCTGTGTGTTATTCCCATGAGAGCAGTGAACTTACCTGTTCTGTTATCAAGTACAATATAGCATGACAGAAATAAAATAAAAAACTGGTTAAGGTTGCTAAGTGACAATAATGCATATACACATCACAACAAACCCAAGTGCTTACTTGAAAGCAAGGAAGTTAATAATTAAAGAAAACTTTACCCCAAAAAGGAAGAGAAGACAGAGACTTCATGAAGTCCACTATGGACCTTGCTATTGCCAATATATTTTATGTAGAAGGTGATCAGATATTCTGCTAATGGGAAGCACTTTGAAAGCCTAATACAGAGAGGCAGATAACTAAGGGCCCAACTAATCTCCAAATACAAATGAGACAGAAAAGGCTTCTGAAAAAGAAATATAATGTAAATGATTACACTGATCAGCCTCAAATGCAATGATGAGTGCACACTCCGAGAGCAGTTCTTTAATATGCAGGAAAATAAATTCTCCTCCTTAACCCTTTAATACTTTTATGTAGCTCTGGGGCAAGGATGGACCCTTCACAATGTTCAGTGCTTTTTAATTCTGTAGGGCCAGCTCCCCCAAGGTATTTAGGCACCTAACTCCAAGAGCTAGGTGCCTAAATATCTTTGAGGATCTGGGCCATTGAAACTAGCTCTAACGATCACTCTCCCTGTTGTTCAGCCTGACAAAAGGAGAGTTTGTACTTAATGCCAGACCTTAGCAACCCCTGGTAAATCAAAAATCAGGGTTAGTGAATCTGATCTATTGTTTATTTGAAGAACCCTTATTATGATTAGATGTTTTTGTTAGTTTCTCAATCACTTGTTTTTTCTCTTTTAGTGTCTCCTTGTACTTCTTTCCTGTGTTTATAACTTTCCCTCTAATATTCCTTCTTCCTAGTTTTGTTGCATTTTTAAAATTCCTTTATATTCCTTACATCTCTAATTAGTTTCATTGGTTTGTAACCCTTATAGTTAATCCAACCATATCATAATATACATAGTTCTCCTTTTCCTTGCACATTTAGGGTTTAACTCAGGATCAGAATGACAGTGATCCTAAATTATTAGCATTTAATGGCTGTATAGTGGCCTATATGAAATGAGTTGGAGGCCTCAGTTCATGTCCCAGTGAACAAGTCTCCACTTCACAAGAAAACACCATCACAAATAACACCCAGGTTGGGAGCCTCAACAGAGAGATTTTAATAGGCGTGGGGCCTGATCCTCTTTTACTGGTGTAAATCAAGAGTAATTCCATTGAAGTAACTTGAGATACACAATGGTAAACCTGGTATAAAGTCAGAGAAGAATCAGGCCCCAATCCTGCAATCTGTCCCACATGAGCACCCCTTTGAGCCTGCAAGAAGCTGATTCCAGGATCAGGGCTTTAATTACCCCCTCACCTTCAGGTCAGTGTTGAAACACAATGATGTGATGGAGACAGCACGAGGCAGCTTGCATTTCAGATGTAGTGGATAAACAGTATTTCAGTTTCCAGGGCCCTCAATCAAGACCTTTCACGAGCCCTAAAATCACTTAAAAATATGTTAAATAGATACTCCTCCACACACACACTTTTCCACACTTGACTTGCTAGCATTACTGAATAGCTACCAGATTTCTTGAACTCATTTTGCATTCCTTCAGTCTGCATTTTTTAACTAAAACCTTTATGTTCCTACCCTTTCTCCAGGGCCTTGTCATTAAAGCTCATTGTCACAACAGAAAGGGAAAAGTTTTAATTTTAGTTTAAAAAAGGAAAAGTCATGGCACATGATGTCTTAATTTATATTGAGCTGCTTGTCATGGGAAATAATGAGAAAAGTCACATAAAGTCCTGTATGTATCATGATCAGCAGAACTGGGGTCAGAAAGCCCACATTCCCTGAAGGGAGTACTATTGAAGGAACAGGAAATGTGGTGAATTAGGCTGCAAGCACCTCAGGCACATGGAGCAGTTAACAGGGTTTAATAAAGTTGTACTTGTTCAACTTAACCTGCATTCAGTATCACTCCTTGAGAATGAAACACTGTATCTGTAACAAAATTGTTTTAAACCATCTGATAATACTTTATGAATAGTTTAAAACAGTAGTTCCCAATCTTTCTGGCTTGAGGCCACATATATAATTTTTACAACCCTGAAGGGCCACCAGTCTCCATCAGCAGCCCCCCCACAGCAGCCAGAGGGAAGGAGTTCCTCAAGAAGGCTGCCTCCTCCCTCCTTGCTGATCTCCCTTCCCCGGCTGCAGCAGGGAAACTGCATTCATCCTGTAGCCCTGTGTGCTCCACCTGGGTCCCTAGTCAATGGCTCCCTTCTGCAGCCAGGAGGATGGGAGATTAGTGCTCCCCTTCCTCTGGCTCCAGCAGGCACCCCAGCGCTTAGGGACCCAGGCGGAGTGCTTTGCCATGCTCCCTGCTACAGCCAGGGGGAGAGAAGCACTGATCTCTTGTCCCCCTGATTGAAGCGAGAGTCCTGCACCCATCTTTTAATCCTGTGGAAATGCACTCTGCCTGGGTCCTTAGGCAATGGCTCCCTTTTGTAGCCAGTGGGAGGGGAGTTGCGAGCCACTTTGAAAGCCCACGCTTATATTCTGTTACTCCAGGCATATGAAGCTGAATTTGTAAAAATTCATGGTGAAATCTTTCTCAGTAAATAGGCTGGTCATGATGACAAAAACCCTGATTTTTTTAATGAAAAGTTGAGTTTCTGTCATAGAAGTAGTGACTATGACTAACATGCAGCTTAAGGCCTTCTCCACTTTGGGGATCTGCCACTGATTTCAGCCACCTTTTCAGCCACCCGTGTAGCTGCAGCAGTACCGACTGTTGGTGTAGACAAGGAAAGCTGTGATTTGCACTGGTAGAGTTATCCCTTGAACTGAAAGAGACTACTCACATGAGTAAAGTTAAGCACTTGGATAACAGTTTGCAGGACTGGGACCTATCCATCAGCATTTCAAACCTGATATGATTGCTAGATCCTCCACTTTCTTCCTTACCGCTTTTTCAAGGCACAAAATAATTTTTTCACATCTTGATACTGACAGGATGAAAGTTGATCTTTTCTATCTTCTATCCCATATCCAACTCTTCTCTCTTTTATCCATTTTATTTTCTCTAGTTTCTGTTCTTCTTTTCAAGTTTTCTCTCCTGTTTTGTCTAATTTTCCTCTTCTGTTTTGGTTTCATTCTGTTTTATTTTCTATTCTTAGGCTTTGCTTGCCTACCGATGTGCAGTTGTCTGATCTATCTCTTTCCTGTTAGACATTGAACTTGCTCTGTCTCTCCCAGTCCCAGAGATCACCTTTTGTACATTTGCTCTGGATTTCTGAAGGTCTAGATCATAGACATATGAATATGTAGATGGTTTTATTATTTATTGTTTAGTATTTATTTATACATATAATTGCAGCTTCTTCCAAAACCAGCTTTTGTATATTGGGCAAACTTTTGAACTGCTCACCTCCACTGCATAATCAATTCTTATCAGTTATGATTAGGATTGCAGGTTTGTCACAGATCCTGTGATTTTTCTGTTTGTCCAGGACTTTTCTTCGTGTCCGTGATTTTAATAAATTCACCCCCACAGCAGCAGTTCTTTAACTCCTGTCCCCTGGGGCTGAGCCTGGCTCCCTGCTCGGGGAATTGCGACGTAGCACACAGGGTTGCAGCACTGCTCACGTTTGGCCCAGCTGCCCTTCAGTCATGACAAGGGGATGGCAGGGTCAAATTTGAGTGAGTGACATTGCTATCTGACCCAGGGCCCCCCCACACACACTTTAAATACACTCCCATGACTTTACACACAATTTCTCCCTAAGCCTGTAACTTTTAATATATTTACTGACTGCTTCTTGATTAAACAAATCTGTAACCCTAACGATGCTCACACCACTATGCAAAGGCTGGATAGATTTTGGGGATGATACCCTAAATGTAACACAAGATACAGCCAGACAAAAAAATAAAAGGTGTTAGTGAACAAATTTATTTTACATAGGAAAATGCATATACATGTGATTAGGTCCATAATTCCTGCTGTGAAATGGAGGCCAGATGCATGCACCAGGCTCCGTCATAGCTGGTAACATTTTAAAAAGTTTTGCAGTGGACAGCTGTACAGTGGCTTCAGCCACTGGAGGATTTTGTGTGTACTCATGAATTTAAGAATGTATGTAGTGCTTTATAAACAATTATTTATTTATCCCTTCTCCATGAGTCAGCTAAATACTGTCATCATTGTACAGAGAGGGGAGACCAAAGCAGAAAGGTTAAGTGACTTGACCAAAGCCACAGAAGGGAGAACGTGTCAGAACAAGGATTAGAATGCAGTAATCCCTTATCATCAGGCCTGCATCTAGTACACTATACTATGTTATCCATGATGATGTTGCCCTTTGTAATAATGGTCACAAGTTTAATTGGCTGCTCAGCAGAGAAGCTGGCTCAGCTGCAGGCTGAGGAGGAATTTGTGGCAACACTAGTGTCATCTGTAGCAGCCTGGGTGAAATTACACCCTATAGCCACAAATTGGAATAGCATCTTCCCCAAAATCAAGACACACCCTGGCTGCTTGCTGATAGCACTGGGGCAGTCACAAATGTGGCCATAATTTTCACATACTCAAAGGCCAATCTTGGGGGAGGGCTCTGAATAATCTGTGAATTTTAGAGGTCAATAACAAATTTTCAACTTTACTGCTCTACTTTTCAAGACTGTCTTTATAAGAAAAGAGATGGAAATTGACTTTTAAAAAAATAAATCTGAGGTTGTTCTTTGCATTTCTAGGTCTCTTAGGACAGTGCGGAGGCTAACAGCTGCAGGCTGATAAATGTTCTCAGATACTATGGTAACGAGCATCAGTGGATAGACAGAAAGATAAAGACAGTTTTTAAAAAGTCAGCTCTGTTTCCTTTCTCTATAGCAATCTGTTCCCCCACTGAAATCATATCAGGGACTGGGTCACTTGGGCTTAGTAACTCATTTTTGCTGGTGAGGGCTCCAAACACTCTGGTAACTAGATCTCTGAAATTATTATGGGGATCGTGGCTTCCAGAATTATGCAGGATAATATAGCTTCTGATGGTAAGAAAATGGGAGATAGTTCTCAGAACCACCGAAGATCAGAGAAGTCACATGTATTATCTCCATAGCTACCAGATCTATTCAACAGCAACTTGGCAGATCTGTGTTAGCCATTTTAAATCTTTTCCAGATATACTGCTCAATGTAAAAACAATTAACAATCATGCAGATTGCTTTCTGGGCTCTTGAAACAGGAGTATGTATTTGACCTTTATTCAAAAGGAAGAACGTGTTATAGCAGTATTTACTGCACTAGCATGTTGCAGTATGTTGTAAAAGTTTTGAATGAGTGAGTATCAGGACCAGGATGTGGCTGGTCTAACTTACTGGTCAGAGCCAGAATCAGGAACAAAGCCCGGGGACAGAGGCAGAATCAGGGTCAGAAAACCATGCCAATCAGAAAGTCTCTTGGTTGCTCAAACAACTTCTTGTGCCTCCTTCTGTCTTAAATAGTATGGTCAGCCAATCAGTGGGCTGGTCATTGTCCCCATTCAGGATTCTTGTGGTAGTGCCTCCGAAAGGGGCCAGAGTGTTGCTAGCCCCTTGCTTCCAGTAGTTCTGGATGTGCTGCTTGGTGGTGGCCAAGCTGTGTGAAAGCTGCCTTGGAAGCTGTAGGTCTGGGTTTGGGATCTGTGGGACCCTTACACCAGGCTAGAAATTAACCTGTTAGCCCACTGGTCTTTTCACATGATTTGGAGGAGGTAAAAGGTTTGTTCACATCTTTGTAGAGGTAACCCCTTCTTAATGAAACTCAGAAGTCACTACTTCACCTGGTTTCCGGTCTCATTGTGAACTTTGGAGGGAGAGGGTTGCAGCCAATCAAACATCTATTTTAAGAACAATCCTGCCAGGACAGTGTTGGATGGTTCCATATGGTCAGCCACAATATGCTGGCAGATGAAAAGGACTAGTATGGTTCCCCAGCTAGAATGTGCTACAGATTGCATTCCAAGCCTAGTTGATTATGTAGGGCACAACCCCTGGTTAGTAAGCCATGCTTTTTAGGGCCATGCTGCATTGGCTGCCATGATAGCAAGATTACCTTGTGGTATTCTCCTGAGTGCTCGGTAGAGGTCTTGCTTTTCTGCTTGCATGATGGAAGAAGCCCTTTGTGCCTAGGATACCCTTGAAGCAGAAGTCAGGATCCACCCTCTGCTATAGTTTAATTGTACCTGAATGATGCCTGCTTTTAGAAGACTTCTTCCACTGAAATGTGCACACAGGTAACCATGGGAAAGCTGAACAAATACTAAGTTACACTTTCCAGCATGGCAATTTCTATAAAGCTGTGTTAGTCATTGATTAAGGAATAGTCTTTTGTATCACAATGATAAAAACATAGACCTACTTTGTTCTATTGATATGCAGGCCCAGTATCTGCTAGCTGCTTCACCTTTGGATGGCTGCAGTAATGTTAAAGAGATGTAAAGCAATGTCATATCTCCTTTCCAGTGGGCTCAATCCTCAAGTGTGCCATCTCTCTTTGATGCCACATTGTTCTATCAATACTGACTCCATGTGATGGGGTCTATCAGGCCTTCTCTGCCCCCTGCTGGAGGCATCTGTGCTCCAATACTCCTCACTCAAGGAAAATCCATCCAGGACCAACAAGACAGTCCTCCAGCGGCCTAGAAGGGCCAAGAGGAAATAGTGACCAATCAAGAACCAGCAGGCCAGTTAAGAAGGCTTGCCTGCATTTGTTTTGGCATAGACTGCTGGCTGAGACTGGGAAGTATGCCTCAGAACAGGGCGCTGCCCTAAGTGCTTGCATTTTGAAGAGGTTTTTTTTCTGTCATTGTTTAAAGGCGCAGAATCCTGAACAGCTGTTTTTGTTTAGAGATTGATGCCAAGCTTAGGACACTGGCTACCCTGCCCAAAGTTTGGGTGGCCAAACTTTGCAGTGTGAGGCCTGGTTTACACTACAAAGTTAGGTTGATGCAAGGCATCTTGTATTGACCTAAGTGTGTAAGCGTCTACACTACAGTGTTGCTCCTGCCGATATAACTCGCCCACTACGCTAACTTAATAACTCCACCTCCAGAAGAGACATAATGCTTAGTTGGACGTAGTTAGGTTGACGCAGCATCAGTGTAGACACTGTGTTACTTATGTCGACTTTGGTGGCCTACAGGAGGTGTCCCATAATGCCACACCATGACCATTCTGGTCATCGTTTTGAAATCTGCTGCCTGGCAGCCAGGTACATAGGGACACATCTCACCCTTTTTAAGCCCTGCAAGTTTTATATTCTGTTTCCTGCTTGTTTGGGATGGCGCGCTCTCATAGCAGCTGACCATGCCAACTCCATGCTGCAAATGTGCTCCTGCCTGGGGTATTCAGGAGGTGGTGAATCTCCTGAATCTGTGGGGAGAGAGGCTGTGGAAGCACAGCTCTGATCCAGCCATAGAAATGTTGACATCTATGAGCAGATTGTTTGGGGCATGGGAAAGAAGGACTGCAACAGGGACAGGCAGCAGTCTTGCATGAAAATCAAGGAGCTGTGTCAGGCTTAACAGAAGGCAAGGGAGGCAAATGGTTGCTCTGGTGTGGAGCCGCAGACATGGCACTTCTACAAGGAGCTGCATACCATCCTTAGTGACATCCCTCCACCCCCCTCAAGGGCCCTGTGGATACTTCAGGGGAGCTGAAGCCACAGGTCACCATAGTGAACCCTGAGAATGGACAAGGAGGAGAATGGGGGACAGGCAACCAAGGAATCCCATGGTGTTGTGAGATGGGACCTCTTTTTGACTCCTGAGCAGTCGAGTTACTCCCAGCAGTCCTACGTGGGCAAGCCTGATGCAGGGAAAGGAACCTCTGGTAAATATGCAGTTTGTTTTGAAATTGCAGGGACACATCTTTTCATTTAGTCTTTTTTTAATCATGCTGCAAGAGGTAATGAAATAACAAGTAGAGGTAGAGTTGCTATCTGCTTCTCAACCATTAGGCAGAGGGGGCCCTGCAGGACAGTTTGTTTATGTGCGCTGGGATGGCCCATGAATCTTCCATAGAGATCTTGAGGAAGCTTTCCTGGAGGTAGTCTGCAATCCTCTGCCAAAGGTTTCTGGGGAGGGCAGCTTTATTTCTTCAGCCGAATTAGGACACTTTCCCGTGTCAGCAGGCATGATTGCAGCACAGGCTAGCAGCATACAGACCCTTTTTGCAGGAGGACGCATGCAGGAGTTGTTTCCTTTCAGCCTCTATTACCCTCAGGAATGAAATATCAGCTAAAGTCAACACTGCCTGTTGAATACGGTGCCAGTATTCACTTCAATTGCCCTATCCACATATACTCATGTTTGTGAGTTCCACGCCCTTCATTGTCTCAACTGCCCTCCCCACTCTGGGCCATATTCACCATGGCTAGGAATGCCGCTGTGATCTATGAATCCCAAGCAGAAGTGAGAATGTAGAGCTTACAATAGTACTTCTGTCCATTGTTTCTTTTGCATCTGCAAACATGGCCTTGATGGTCACTCCATCCGTACTGGCAGAGCAGCTCAGCCAGATAAGAAGGAGAAAGAAGGGGAGAAGGGAAGACATGTTTTGAGAGATCCTGTAAGCCTCTGATGCTTTGTATACTGAACAGAAAGTTTGGAGGATGACACTCAAGGACTGAATGGACAGGGATAGTGAGGACAGGAGAAACGGCAGCAAGAAATGATAGTGCTTCTCAGGAAGCAAACAGACATGCTGCGGTCTCTGATTGACCTTCAAGCTCAACAGATCCATGCTCGCCTCCCCCTGCAGCCCATAGAGAACTGCATTCCGGTGCCTCTTTACGTGCACCCGCCATACCACATGGCATCTGGGACCAGTACAATACCCCTACCACTCTACCCCGGGAGAGAGTACAGATAATCACAGATGCACATACATTGACCTGTGAGAGACGTGGTTGATGTATGTGTTTGTGAAATAGAAATGACTGTTCTTTCCCCTTCAAAGGTACTTCCCCTGTATTTATAAAGTTTTGTTCAGTTTTAAATATGTGTTTGTATGGGTTTGGAATAAAGGTCTATTTATGGAAATTTAATTCATCTTTATTAGTTTACAAGATATGGTGGCTGGGGCTGACATCATTCACAGATAATAGCAATAGGTTCATTTGCAATGTTATATTATCACACACACAGTACTCATAAAAGCTTCAAACCAGGTTGTTAAAAAAAAAAAGTCAGGCACAGCACACTACAGCAACACACATTACCGTGCCTCATTGTTAAAATGGTCATTCAAAGCCTTCCTGAGCTGTACAGCCCCCCACTGAACTCTTTTTATAGCCACTTTTTATAGCCCTGGTATCTGGCTGCTCAAAATCAGCAGTCAGTCGTTCCACTTCCACCCTTGACTCCAGTGGAAACCTCTTTCCTTTTGTCTCACAGATATTATGAAGCACGCAGGAGGCAGCTATGACCATGGGGATATTTTTTTTTACTGAGGTCCAATCTAATGAATAGACAGCGCCAGCAGCCTTTCAAATGGCCAAAGGCACATTCAACTGTCATTCTGCACCTGCTGAGCTTGTTGTCGAAGTGTCCCTTGGTGCTGTCGAAGTGGTCGGTGTACAGCTTCATGAGCCACAGGAGTAGCAGGTAGGCTGAGCCTCTGTGTTACCATATGTCTGAAAACAATAACCCAAAAGCCCCATCTTCACCAGTCATATAATTATGACATGTTCTGTACACATTATGCTTTGTTTGGTATTATTTTAAAAGTCTTGATCTGCTAAACAATAATATCCTGTTGCATTATATGTGAAGTTATGAAACATTGTTGAACATGCTATTAGAACATGTTGCAAGGTGGGAAATACTCACAGCCTTTCAAGCATGACAGTAGAGTGGCCATACAGTATTAATGGCTCTCTCTCACCATTCAAGAACAGATTCCACTACTGGGAATGATTTACAAGGGAGGCTTCGCTGTAAGATGCACATTCGCAATGGGGATGCTTGACCAATGGGAAGCAGCCATCATGTCACATGCATGGACTGTTCCAGCAAGCTGAAACAGACTATAAAAGGAGTATGACATCATCATGGGGCTCCACTCCCATTCAACTGAACACCTGATGGGTTATCTGGAGACAAAAGGACTTTGATAGGGAGCCCCAGGTAGGGAAAGTTATCCAGCCTGCATTTAAGAAACTGCTTGTATCAGCTAACCAGGGTCAGATATTGCTAATTCAAGAGCTTGTTAGTGTGTTGAACTTAGATTGTGACCTTATGTTTATTTCATTTGGTAACTTCTTTTAATCTCTGTACATTTGCCACTTACAATGACTTAAAATCTATTTTTCTGTAGTTAATAAATTTGTTTAATATTTTACCATAACCAGTGTGTCTTTGAGTGAAGTGTTTAGACAAAATGCTCAGTAACAAAAGTTGGTGCATTTTCCCTCCATTTTAAGGGAAGGGCAGACTGGATAATAGTCTCCACTGGTCAAGGGTTCTGCTTACCGTCACAGCCTCCCAAGATCACTATTGGCATTTCAACATCCACAATGGTAATCTTCTGGTCTGGAAAGAAAGTCCCTGCTTGCAGCCATCTGTACAGGCCTGTGTTCTTAAAGATGCATGTGTCATGCACCTTCCCTGACTGCTCCTTGTTGATGTCAGTGAAATGATACTAATGATCCATCAGTGTTTGCAACACCATAGAAAAGTAGCATTTTCTGTTGATGTATTCCATAGCATGATTTGGTGTCACAATTGGGATATGCATGCCATCTGTCACCCCACTGCAGTTAGGGAACCCTATAGCTGCAAAACCATCCATTATTTCCCACATATTGCCCAGAGTCACAATCCTTCATAGGTGACGTGATTAGTGACCCTGCAGACTTGCATCACAGCAACCCCACAGTGGATTTTCCAACTCCAAATTGATTCCTGACTGATCAATAGCAATCTGGCACTGCAAGCTTCCACACAGTGATCACACTTGCTTCTTCACTGTGAGTGCAGCTCTTAATTTGGTGTTACTGCACTGAAGAGTTGGGGTGAGCTCCTCTCACAATTCCAGGAATGTGGTCTTCCACATCCGAAGGTTCTGCAGCCTCTGCTTGTCATCCCATACCTGCACGATGTGATTCCACCAGTCAGTGCTTGTTTCACAGGCCCAGAACCAGTGGTCCACCATGTGCAGCTGCTCCATGAACGCCAACAACACCCTTGAATGGTTTCTCTCCACAGCGCACAGCAAGGCAGCCTGCCAGGAACCATCATATTCCATCTTGCGGTTCTGGAAATACTGCAGGTATATGGCAGCAGCCTATCCCTGAGGATAGCCTGGGTCAGATGTCCTCCAGGCTCAGGTATTTCCACAACCTCACCAGAGCTGCAGACCAGCCAATGTAACAGAACTACCTGGCCAGGAACCCTCCTGCTGTCTCACAGTTTATCAGACTCGCTCCTGATCCAGTTCATGGCCCAGCCCTTGCCTGAGTCCCTGTTCCAGTCTTGTCCTTTGCCCTATTCTGATATTGCTCCAGCCCTGCTACTGATCTGCTCCAGCCTTGCATCTGCCTCCTGTCCCTCTTGGACTCTGACCACCCAGCTCTGACCTTTGGCCTGTATCCAGACTCCAGTTACTCTACTGACCTGGGTTGTTCACGACTCGGACCACCTGGCATCAAACCCTGGCTTGCACCTGGATTCCAGCTCTGGTACTGATTCTGGCTTGTCTACAGACTCTGATCTCTGTTCTGACCCCAGCCTGTCCTCAGATCTTGATTCCAGTGCTACCCTTGGCCCAGTTCCGACCCTATGTCTGGCTTCGACCTACACTCCAGCCACTAGGTTTAACCACCAGAAGGCAGTGCCTGACAGCTATGAGGTTATCCGGTGAGATGGAAATATTTATTATGAGATTCAATGTCCAGACAAAAACAAGGAACACCAAATCTTCCATAAAAATATGTTAAAACTGTGGTGAGCTTAAGAAAGCTTATTAATAGATTCCCAGGAATCTCCCTGAGGATCTGGGCCTCCAAATACAAAAAAATGTGCCAATAGCAGAAAGTCTTCCTCCTTTCTTACACTGGCAAGGAAGGAACTGACTGACCTATTATGACACTGTGTTCTCCACTCAGTCAGGTAAACATCTTATAGAATACCAAATCCAAATTAGCCTGGAAGTAAAGCCAGAACGTGACTTATCGTGTTCTTGAGCAGCTACACGAACCCATAGAACAGCAGGTACAGGCCATGTTAGACCTTGGCATCATTGTAGAGTCCAAGAGCCCCTGGTGTTGCCTGGTGGATCTGGGTCCCAAACCTGGTGGGGCACTTGATTTTTATGGAGGCTTAACTCAGTATCACAATTTGATGCTTTCCCAATGCTATGTATCGATGAACAGCTTGACCACCTAGAGAAGGCACAAAAGGGCACTGGCAAATACTCCTGGGCTCAGATTCCAAAGAAAGACAGTACTTGCCACGCATGTTGGGCTTTTTCAATTTTCAACTGTGTCCTTTGTACTTCACAGGGTCCAAGCCACATTCCATATGCTTATGAACTAAGTCCTATGCTGCCACAGCCAGTTCGCAGCAGCCTATTGGATGATATTTTTGTACAATTTAGCAGTTGTATCTGCTACACCTGGCCTCTGTGTTGCAATCACTGAGACTGCTAATCCAAAAAAAGGTATGTTTGGGATGCAGGAAACCCAGTGTCTCATAGAGAATGGCTGGGTTCAACCCCTGAAAGATTAGACGGGAAGGGAGATCCCAGTTCCCACCACCAGGAAATAGGTACAGGCTTTCCTGTGTCTAGCCAGTTATTACCAAAGGGTCGTGCCCCACTTCATGACACTCGCAGCACCATTGACAGAACTATTGAAGGCCAATGTACCCCAAGAAGTCCAGTGGACATCTGAGCATAGCAAGGCCTTTACCTAATAAAGAATATCCTTGGTCAATAAACTGTGCTACGGTGTCCAGATTTACACTCCTGTTTTATATTACAAATGGATGCCTCCACAGTTGGACTGAGAGCAGTGCTGTCACAAAACTTTCAGAGGTTGGAACAGTCAATACTATCTCGAAGCTGGAAGCTGCATCCATGAGAGACCTGATATCATTGAGAGAGTGCTGGCCATCAAATAAGGTGTGGGGACAGGAGGCTACCTGTTAGGGGCTCCTTTGATCTGGTAATAGACCATGCACCCCTTAAATGGTTGCAGATGATGAAGGACATTATCCCTCACATGGCTTTACAACCCTATGCCTTTTGTGTACTACACCAGCTGGGTTCACAGCAGCAGAATGTAGACTTCTTTTCCTGGGATGGTGATGTTACTGCAGAGTGGGGAGATCGGGCCCCTGGGCCTATTCTATGGGGGAAGGTGTGTCATGGGGTGCATCACCCTGACACTCCCTGCCCAAGGAATGCACACCCATATCTGGTGACAGCAAGACACTTCTCCAGATGCCTAGAAGGGCCAGGAGGAAATAATGACCAATGGAGAAACCATCAGGCCACTTTAAGGCTTGTCTGTTTTTGCTCGGGCAGAGTGGGGTACGACTGGGACAGAGGAGGAACTTGTCATTTTCTAACCGAGGCCCAGGGTAGGTCTTTGACCTAAGCACTGCAACTAAATGCCTGCATTTTGAAGGGTGGTTTTTTTCTTTTCTTTGTTTTAAAAGTGCAGATAGTTGAATCCTGAGTTGCTACTTTTGTTTAGAGACTGATACCAAGCTTATGGCACAGGCTACCCTTTCTAATCAGGTGCCTGAATTTTGCAAACTAAGGATGGGAATGGCTGAAATAATGGCTGAAGGGGGCACTGCAGAGCATCCTTGCCTGTCACACTCCCCTCTTCCATTTTCACTGTAAGTGCTTTCAAGGTCAGTTGATCCAAACTGTGCACCTTAGCTAGGTGACCATCCTTCCTCTAAATTATGCTTTCAATTGCTTTGGTTTATTTAGTGCAAACTACCAATAATTGTAAATGCATCTTTAGAGACTGAGATGAAACAAACACCAATGCCAGCTGATACTTTGGAATTACTGGATCATTTGTAAAGCAGTCAAAATGAAGTGTTGATTTCATTATATAGTTTAATAACCAGCCACACACAGTTAAACAAATGGCACACCCTGAGAAAGAAAAAAATTAAAATGGCTATCACATTTTGTATACAATACCATTTTTAGGAATATTTATATAGGCATCCTACCAGTGATAGTAAATCATGGTGCACTTAGAATAAAACTGGGAAAAGTGTTTAATCCTTGTGGATTGCCAACCTTTAATCTATAATGGATTATTAGATTTGTATTTCAACATTGCAAAAGCTTAACTATAATTTTAAAATGTGAATGTGCGTTGGTTACTCGTCTGCACACTGCCTGTGTAATACACATGATCACAATATTCCTGTATACCTAATTCTGTAAATATTTGCAAATAGGAGTAATCTTGATCATTCACTTAGTCCCACTGAAGTCAATAGAACTGCTCATGTGTTTGCAGGCTTGAGCCCAATTTAATCACCAGAGACAGTAAAAGTCTGTGACAGAGTCCCTGACCCACTCCAATTTTGTGGAATTCTTGTATAATTTCTCCAGAGATTTTGTTTTTATTTCCTATTCTGTTTGGCCCTATTCACATATTTTACTAAGATACAATTATGAGACCCAAAAGGTGACTAATTCATATGGCCTTTATTAGGATATTAAAGTGAACAATTTTAGCGATGCCAATTTTTATAATATGTCTGGATTGTCCGTTAGCAGCAGTGTTTGTTTCATCTCCGTCTCTCAGGCTGCTCCTACACTATGGGTGCTACAGTGGCACAACAGTGCGGCAGTAGCTATGCCACCGCAGTGCCATTTTGTCGATGATAGGGACGGAAGTGGTTTTTCCTTCGCTGTAGGAACTCCACCTTCCTGAGTGATGGTAGCTAGGTTGATGGAAGTACTCTTTCATTGGCCTAGCTGCATCTACTCTAGAGGTTAGGATGGCATAGCTACAACACTCAGGGGCATGAATTTTTCATACCCCTGAGTACCATTGCTATGTTGCCCTAACTTTTACATGTAGACCAGGTTTAAGGTTTATAATAGCAATACTGGCAAACCTTTTCTCTAAAGTGACTGACTTTAGTCCAGAATAGCATGTCAACACGTGGAGCTATTCTGGAATAGCTACTGCAGAGTAGTTTATTTTGCAATAGCTGTTCTGCTCAATTTCCTCAAGTAGGCACACCTTAAAATTATTTGAATATGTAAAAGAATCTCAGATAGAACAGTCTACCCTTTGCATACTTAACTGTTATTCCTACACACTGCTCTGCCAAATGAAAAAACTGTCAGGAAACTGGAAAAGCAAGTTAATTTATTAATTTTTAATAAGAGGATTCATCCTGAAATGGTTTACAATTTTAACCTTTAAATGGAAGTGGTAAAAATTAGCCTTCTAAAAACCCCATTGAAATGAATGAGGAAGTTCACACTTCACTTAGGACTTAATCCTGCACCATTCAAGTCAGAGGGAGTTTTCCCATTGATTTTCATGGAAACAAGAGTGAGCCCTTGGAGCCTGTCCCAAATCCTATTGGAATACTTTAATTGATTTCAATAGGCATTGGATCAGACCCTCAAACCCAAATCCTGTACCATTAAAGTCAATGGGTTTTACAAATTCACTTCAGTGGAACCAGGAATTGTCTCTGTATTATTCTTTCAGTCTGTCTGCAGAATCAAAAGGACATTGCTGCATAAAATTATATTCTGGAAAAATATCTTGTGAAAACAGATGGTCTAGCATTTTTTTAAAAATCAATGAAAACCTAACTTCTGGGGGAAACAGCAAAAATCCCTGGGAAGAGCTTAAATCTATGGGTTATTTCATGCCCAGATCTGTTGTGTTCCTAATGATCACCAACATAGTGAGTGCAGCAGTATAGTATAAGAACATGTTAATAAAAGGCCTAATAAAGAACAAAAAAAAAAAAAATCCTCTTTCTATATGCCATGAGAATGATTCTTAAAAATTGTCTGGTATGTTTTGAGTTATATTCATGCCATGTAAAAAGCGAGTCTGACTCATTTTTTACTATTCGCCCTAAAGTACCTCCCCTCTAAAGTGAGATAAGAATTTTCACTGTCACAATGAAGAATTAGCTGCACCTCTGACCCCTTCAGTGATCTCTCTTTAACTACACGCCTTTCCAGGTTTCAAGCTTTTATCTCCTTGGTATGGAAACTTGTGTTTCTCCTATCTGGAGATTGGGTTCTGGGATGCAGCCCCTTGTATTCCAGCTGTGATTGCTCAACAGGCCTCACGGGTTCAAGCCCTGCATATCTTCTCTTTAGGAAATGTGACCAGTATGTGAAAACAGTGACCTAAAAGAGTCTTTTCTTAATACAATATTGTTTAATCTTAACAGTAGGAAGAAAGCATAATAAAAACAAGGGGTTCTTAAAACAACAAACAGTTTTCTACACATGGATCTGACTTCCTAAAGCTGTTCTGGATAACCCCATCTCTGGGACTGGAGGACAGTCTGCACCCCTGCAGTCTCTGCCTCTCTCTCTCTCGTTCTTTAATGGTTGGCCCTTTATCCATCTCAGAGTTCTTTGTCTTTCGCTGTCTCTTAAACTTGGTGACACCAGTTTATGTGCTCCCCTCTGTCCCCCCACCCCTTCTGCCCCGGGTGAAGGATAGATTGAAAAGCAGTTGGTTCTTTGCTTTGTCCTTTAATTATCAGTAAGTGGGGCAGCTATCAGAAGTGTGTGTTCACTTTTCTTACTATGTGCTAATCCTGCCTGCACTATGCCTGGCTTAATCCCTTGTGGTCATGTGGCAAACAACAGAATCAAACAAACAGATGAGCATGTAATATTAATAAAATATTACAAACATATTCCAAGTCCTTTATAGTCCCATCCCATTATGGATGTTTAGTGACAATCTGAAGTCAATTAGTTTGGTTATCTATCTATCTATCTATCTATCTATCTATCTATCTGTATTCTTATATGGCTCCCATCACTGTAGTATCTGAGTGCCTCCCAAGTATTAAAAAACTCCACGTTCAATAACAGTATATCTTTATCGGTCTCTGTCTCTCCTTTCCTTCCAAGTCTGTATGAATAATAGTTTGATTCATTTATAAGATTTGTTTTCTTTTGTTTGTTTGTTTGCTTGTCTAAGTTGGATTATCTTGTGTGTCTGGTGTGAGTATGAAGAATTTATTGAAGGAAAACTATGCTGAAGGAATGAGTTTTGCATTTAGTCATGAATCTCTTGTAAAAGTAAGCTCTATTGTTTAAGTCCAGCTCTGTGTAAGTTCTGTCTGCACCGGTCATGAGCTTCCTTCTGTTGGCTGACAATTTCATTGTTTTGGTAGAACAGAGATGTTCTAGGAGTTCACAGTCCTAGAAGAAGAGGCAATCATTCAGATAGTTAGGCTTTGATTATTAGTACAGGAAACTTGAACTTGACTCTATATACAGTGGCGAGCCAATGCAGAGAGTGGAGCACTGGGGAAGTGCTCATAACAACCTATGTTGCTAAGCAGATGGGCTATTGCATTTTGTTCCAGTTGGAGTGTTCTCAAGGGCTCTGGCTTTGTTTCTAGATATAATGAACTATAATAATCAAGCCTGGTGGTTACCAACATATGGATCACTGTATCTTAAAGGATGGGGCACAGTCATCTGGACAGTTGCAAGTAGAAGTAGATCTTTTTTCTGGAATAGAGGCCAAAAGGACCCCAAGGCTGAGGAACCTCAGTAGTGGCCCTTAACAGTGATAGATGTTAGTGAGGGGGCAAGTTCTTCTAAATGCTTCCCTCTGTCTATTATTATCACCCCTGTTTTGTCTAGCTTCAGCTTTAGTCAGCTGAGGTGCTTTTATTCAGGTGCTCATTTTGATCGTTGTGGAGAAATCTGGGAGATAATGGTGTTTATGTTTGATGTGAAGGAGAGGTAATGGTGTCCTCTGCATACTGCTGACACTTCAGCCTATGCTATCTCAACAACTCTCCCAATGTCTTCATGTAGATAATGAATAATACTGGGGAGAGGATTGAGTCTTGTGGAACTCACAAATGCCCTTTGAAGGTAGGGGAACACTTACTCATAATAAACCCCTGGGTTCAATCTGAAGTGAAGAATCTGAGCCACTTATTTCTGGAAGTGGGAGAGAAGTATTTGGAAATCAATAGGCTCAAGTGCTATAGAAAGGTCCAGCAGGATTAGTATGGATATATATTTAATTTGTCAGTGGCTGGGAGGAAGTTATCCATCGGGGCTGTTTCTGTACCACACCCTCACCAGAAGCCTGACTAAGAGGGAACTGGGATCCTGATACCTTACAGAGGACAATGTAGATTTTTTTTTTAGCTTCTAGTTAACTTGATTAGAAAAAGGAGATTATATATTGGTCAGTAAATTGGAAGGTTTCTAGCGTCAAATAATAGTTTCTTTAATATTGCTTATATAAAGAATGAGGGTGGTATCTCTCTTTTTATGAATACCATATGCACCATAGTTTATCTGCTTGATATTATTCTGCAAGTATGCAAAAAGTTACATCAAAGTAGGCTGTTGGAGGAAACAAACAGGAAATGGAACTATGACAGTAAGAATATCAAGGGTTGTTACGGACGTGATGGGGCATCTGTTAACTGGGAAAGTCCACATACCTCACTTTTGCCATGCTAGCAGGTTTATTTTTCTCAGGTCTTTGCCTAGAATCAAATGGACACTAAACCATGAAAGACCCCTGCATCAAGAGGAACAAGGAGTGAGCAGACAGCAGTGGCTGGAGGTGAATCTTTGACATAGAAACATTCATAGAATATTTCATACGCTGTTTGTCTCTTTCAGGCCAGGAGTAGGGATGTCTAGTCTGAGTGGAACTTACTCAAAACTTGTAAGGAAAGAAACCAAGTTTGGGTAAGGCTCAGGCATATAGGCCTTTTGTTGTTTTATCACTTTTCTCTGCTTTCTATGTACTTTTGGGTGAATAAAGAATACATTCTTTTGAAGAAGCTGTTTTAAGTCATTTTAATCAGTTGCTTATCAAAGGGTCATAGAGAAAAAGGTTTGCAGATGCCAAACACAGTTGGGCCTTTTGTGCCATTCAAACTGGTAAAGAGAGGAGGTGCAACTCAGAGATCTAGTCCAAGTGTGGTAAAACTGTGTGGTTCCACCCAGAGAGGAGTCATCAGAATGCGGCATTTGAGAGGGACTAAAAAACACCTAACACTCAGCTCACCCTATGCCCGTGACAGATTGTTTGGGAGTAAATGGTAAATTCTCCATCAAAGGAGATGTTGACAGTCTGCTAGTAGAGGTCCCAGGTGTTCATTCTTTTACCACCCAAGAATTGCAGGGGTCAGTCACAGGTGGTGGCCCTGATTGCTGTCATTGCTTCCATAACTATTTGTTTAAATAAATCCTTAAAAAGAAGGTATTCCTGGTGGCCTAAAAAGGTGATCTCCATGAAATAACATGCTGTTCATACTCTGCTGTGTCTTATTCTTCCCTTCATTTGCACAACGAGAATGAAAAAAACAAGCTTATCTAAATCTAGGTTTTTCTATGTTGGGTTAAGACTAAATACTGAGCCAGTTGTGAATGCCTAAAGTAAAGCAGCAATAAGCCACATGTGGTTCTGGAGCTATTAAGGGCTTGTTCTGAGAGTCCAGTGGAAAGCAAAGCTTCTCCCACATCCCAAGATCACTGTCATGATGCTCAGGTGGGGAAGGAGGGAATTTATTCCCATCCCAAATTTGACAATCAGTTCAGCCCTGAGCATGTAAGCAAAAATCTTATTGTTATAAAAGCCCCAACTCAGGAAAGTATCTGTGTAGCTCTCCTCAGGGCACCCAGAACCGTAAGCCACTGTTCCTCTCTGTCTCGGCAAGAGTGAGCTTTGCTGGGGCTTAAACTATGTGTCAGCTCCCTGCCATACCAATCTGCCTACTTCATCAGTCAACTCCATGAGACTCTGCCAGTCTTAACCTAGCTGTGCAGGTAATAGTCAATGAACCCTCTTCCCAAGTTCTCCAGAGACATCTCTCTGCACTGCCCAGTCTGTCTCACTGGACACACACAAAATTATTCTGTTCGCTGCCTCCAAAGAGACAAAACATGCACCAGCCTGTTGATTTAGCTGAGGATTCACCCTTTACTTCAATATAACAACACTGGGATAGTTTATAGTAAAACTAAGAATAAGTTTATTAATAGATAACATTATAGATAGATTTAAGAGATACTAAGCAAGCGAAAAAGAGAGGTATGGTTACAAACAAAACAAAATAAAACATGCTTTCTAGTGTCCAAGATAAATTTTAGCAAGCTACAATCTTTGCCTAACCAGCTTTCTCACTTATGTCAAGTTACCAGCATCTCTAGCACTTCTGTCAGGAGGATCTATTGTTCACAGAACCAGAAGGTGCTGTCCTCTTTATCCCCTAAAAGTATGGATAACTGAAATATCATTTTGCTCCCCTTATATTTGCCAAAGTCCATTGTCATTGTCTCAAGAGCTAGGAGGACCTGCTGGGGGTTCAAACTCTGGTTTGTCCCTCAGTGTGCTCACCAAACTGTTACCTCTGCTACTTGTTAGCTTGATTGCTTTGCTTGCCTTATATGTAAACGTGCTTTCATTGTCTATGGCTGACAAACCTTGACTCAGACAGGTAAATCCACATTCCTTTGCCTAAGGCAGGCTTGTTTATCAACTTTCTCCACAATATATTTTATGAACGTATTTCCAGCACACACACATAACTCTTTATACATAAGCCCATATGTACATCTTGCAAGTATATTTTTAACCGGTATGTCACCAGTTCTTATACCTTATAAGACACTGTTTGACTAAATATTCTGAAAACAGCATGTTGAGTGTGCCCGTTGCAACTGGCATAAAGGGACTCTTAGGGTTACAGCATCCCAGCATAGGACATAAGTATGTGTTTAAGGCCTAATTGGGCTTAAGCATGTACTTAAAGTTAAGCACATGCTTAAGTATTTCCCAGTATGGAACTCAGAGTAGAGAAAGGCTGTTTGCTAAGTTTAGTGGCTCCTTTTTATGCCTTTCTAGAATTTGTATATTCATATGAAATTGAATATGAAATGCAATATTCCTAGTGAGCATTCACCATGACTTTGTACAATTGTATAATTTCCTTTGACTTGTTTATAATAATGAATTTGATGCAGGAGCCCTATCATACCATTATTGGCCTCTGCTGCAATTGGACAATGTATTCCCTCCTTTCATGTTACTGCTAATCAGAATCTGTAAATCCATTTAATAATTAGTAGTTTCTAATATTTTACCTAGCAATGTATAGGTTGCCTTATTATTTTTAGATGCAGAATAAATACATTTGTTCATATTAAAATTAATCATCCATTTCATAGATCATCCTAAAGCTTTATGTCAACTAAGGTATAAATATATATCCAATTTATATGCCGTTAACAACTTTCTCCATACTGTGGACACAACATAATTAATGGAGAGGAGAAGACAAGGACAATGGAAAGAGCATTGAGAAGAGTGTCAGGAATTCAGTGAGTGAACTAAGTCAGTGGTAGTTACACTTGCGTTCATTTCTGCTGCTGAGATATTCCCTGTGTGGGCGGGTTATTTTGCAAGGTAGCAATAAATCTCTCATCATAGTTTGAAACAACATAGTCTTATTTTAAAATCTCATTTTGGGCATTTTCATCTCACAAGGCCAGCCCTTCCCAAGGGACCTGGATTCACAAGCTGGTGCTCTCCTTTCCCTTCAAATATTCGAGACTCAGGTTGTTTCCCTGCCAAATTTGTGTGATCACTAACCTGTCTTCCAGGAATAGAGAATGCAGTAGGAACTTCATAAGTTTCAGCTTGTGGAGTTTTGTTGCTTATATTTCCTCTGCCATGGTTTGTTTTGCTTTTTAAGATGTAGCGTGTAGGGGTAAACTATAACATTTAAATAAAATACACATAATTAAAAACACATATCAGCTTGCTTATGTTAGCAGTGATAGCAAACAAATAGAGGGAGGTTCCATATTCAATGTCTTCTATGACCATTATTCAGAATGAAGTCTTTGTGCTTAAATATAGTAGCCATCCTATTTTGTGTTATACAAGTTTTTAAGTTATGCTTCTCCCCATTGCATCTGAGTGCCTTCCAGTAGGGCATTAAGCGATGTGAATAACATCTGTCACATGTTGTTTGTTCTCTCATCCTCTTCCTAAGGGAAGGAGAGTATACAGTGGACTGTTATTTTAGTAGGGTGGCTTTTGTGTATGCGTGGGTTTTTTTAAATATACATGTTGTTATGTATTTATATTAGAGAAGGCAAGGTCAAAGAAATGTACTTTGTACTTGGGGTGGAAGATAATGAGGTTTGTGATGGTCCTTAGCTCTTCAGGGAGATCATTCTACAGTCTTGGACAGGCCCCCAAGAAAGTTCTGTCTCCCGCACAGACAAGTTTAAACTTTATTGTGGAGCATTCCATGGTGCCAGAGGAGCAAAGCTGTCAACCATGATCTTCATCTAAGACCTTTTAGACAGTATTTTATATATCTCGGGCCCATGCCATGGAGCACTTTGAATATAAGGGCCAAAACCTTGAACTTGATAGTCTATGGGAAGCCAGTGTATAGAGCAGAAGACGAGGTTGATGTGTTTGTTGTAGCCTGTATTGCTGAGAAGGACCTCTGCATCATTCTGTACTACTTAGAGTATCCTAAGTGCTGAGGGCTTCATGCCCAGATATATTAAATTGTTGTAGTTCATTTGACAGGTGATGAAGGCATGAATAACTCAGGGCAGGTCATTGGCCTCTAGAATGAGACAGACTCTCTTAGTCAAATCAGAAATTATATAAAATGCTACTCATGGAAGCTGCTATGTGGGAGCTTAGCATCAGTGAGGAATCCACAAGGCCATAGAAGGTATGTGCATGCCGCAATAAAAGACATGTGGCAAAACTGTGGCTGGTCTGTGTCAGCTGGACTGGCCAACAGGGCTATAAAATTACAGTGTAGATGTTCGGGCTTGGGCTGGAGCCCAGACTCTGGGACCCTCTCCCCTCACAGGAGAGCCCTGTGAGCTCAAGTCAGCAGACCTTGGCCAGCTGAAGGTCTTATATTGAAGTGTAAACATACCCAGAAAGTCTGCATTTCAGAGACCAATACTACATACCATTGGAAACATATTTGCTTGATATTCAAAATACAGTACTAGAGTATTTGTGGAAAGTACCATGCAGGGTATGTGTAACAGGGAACCTCTCATAGAGAATTGTTTATGATGCAATCTTTTGAGCACAAATGGATAGAGTTAAGGGTGTAACTAATACATTTTAGTGGATTCAGTTCTTATATCAATAATGTAAGCTTTTTCGAAAGCTTTCCCTTCCATCATTTCCCTAAGATAATTTCTGACACTGTATATTTTCCTTTAAAAAAAAAAGCTTAAAAGGGTACATTCTTTTCAGAACTCTTTTAAAGATCTTGTGTGTAGCAGCTGACATTCCAAGCTGTTCAATTAGTTGCTCTGGGTTTCCTATTGTATTTGTCTGTGCCAAAAGATGATTAGTAATTTCAACCCACTCATGCTCTTGGTTGAGATGTTTGTGCATTAAGTTAAAAAGGACATAGTCATATAGTTTACGCCCAACACTTGATCATCATTATAACCGTTACAATTTTTGACATGGCATTTTTCAAGGCATATTGTCAGGAAATTTTTTTAAAAAAGTCACTGTTTTTAAGACACATCCAACATTGTTTTCTGCTCTTGCAGTTAGCCAAGAGATTGAAGCCTTGAACATTTGGGAGAAAAATAGGTACTGACATTGGGCCACAAGTTACTCATAAGCAGAAGGAAACTCTAGGTTGGAACAGGAAATGTAGGCAAAAGAGATCTCAGTTTTACCATACCTTTCACCCAAGCATTTGAGATTCCATTCACAGGATGGGACTAAAGACTGTTGCTAAGCTAAACAGAGCTGTAAGTGACAAAAGAATCTGCAGCCACATTAAAGGCAGCAGAGTCAATGCCTGTGGAAACAAAGGATTGAACAAAGGATCTTTTAGATCTTCAGTGTAGTGCTCTCCTGAATGAGTTATTCTGGCTGTTAGTGAAGTCTTCTCTTGGGCATTACACATTGGAACGTTGACATGTTTGGAACATGAAGGGGCGTCAGGAATTCCTTTGCTTGATTTACTTTTACATATCTTGCTTGCATCCCTTATGCTTGGGAGAAATGAAAACAGGCCTGGGAGAAGGAGCTAACCTCAAAGGCCTAGTCTGCTGAGGAGGCTAAGGCACAAGCCTCTGGGAAATCACTGACTTGCTGAGATATCAAGGCACAGGTCTGAGTGAAGTCATTGCCTCACCTCCTCATTCCTGCAAGGATTTATTCCAAGTTATAGGCTACTGTAAGAAATAGGAGATCCTTGATGGGGAGCATAATGTTTCTTCCCAGTTTCTAATTGGGGATTTCACACACTATGGTGGTGGGTTGAGTACAAGAATCTAAATAAAAGAGAGTAGAATAGGATTTTAAAAAGGCATGTGTTAGGTGAATGTGATAAGCACTCAATGATAGATACTGTGCTAAACTCAAAAGTGAGTCTTTTATTGAATTAGGCAACCAGAGGAAAATAAAACAAGAAAGCCAATGCCAGGGAAAGAAGTGTAATAGAAAACATGAAATTGCAGAGCTGGGATTGGGGAAAGGATGAAATGGGAAAGTCCCTGTGTTAGTTTTGAAACAATAAATTTCTCACCATTCCTTAGTTTCAAGCATAATTGTTCCACTACAGAAACCCACCTAGTCATTTCCCCAGTGAGAGTTCTATTTTGGTTGGGAGGAGGGACCCACTAACAGTTAAGGTGGCAGAAAGCTTTGATGAATGTAAGAGTGCAATGTTCGTTTGGGATTCTTCCACCTCCTGTCCCTAGAATCCCTTTTTTCCTCTCTCTGCCACCCTTCCCAAACCACCTTCCCCAAAACTTCCATCAACATCAGCTGGAATGAGGTCGAGTATTTCTTTTTATGTAATATTTAATATTTCTGTGCACAGGCAGCATAGATCAGACAGACCACAATCTCCTGCTGCATTACAGAGGCTGTGGATGAACTAAGGAAACAAATCCTCAAGACAAAACCTTGGATCTCATTAGGACACTGGCAGACCAGGTGCCAGCTCATGCCGAGGTCCCAGACCTCACTGAACACTGACAAATGCATACCTGGAAACCAGTTCAGCTCACCTCTGTGTTTAGTATAGCTAAAATAGGCATTAGACTTGTAGCATGGGTTTAGTGTTTAGACTTTATGAAATGCTTGTAAATTGCTACAAGCATTAATCTCACTTATGATATCTGTAACCCATGCTATAAAATAATACTTATGAGTCTTTTTTGTAACTAAAAATGTTTGCTCTGAAACTGTAAATCCAGTCAGGAAAGAAACATCACCAAGTGTGAAATACTGGTTTGCACCCATGAAAAGGGGTTATCCGGCCCATCAGGAAAGCCTACTGAATCCAAATTAGCCATCGTAAGCCATCAAAGAACAAGGGCTTAGTTGTTGCTCCCAGCACACCCATGAAGAGGGGAATGTGCAGAAGTGTTCATCCCATCATCTTGGACTCTAGGGAGAAGGGGATAAAAATCCCTGACCAGAAGAAATTACTATCTCTTTATGCTGTTTGGACTTTAAGGGGCAAAGATTTCTAAACATAAGCAAGAGATCCCCAGGATTAACCTGGGTTCGCCTTAATGGCTTTATAGAGCTGGCTTATTTCAACAACCCAACGCCATCTGAAATCCAAGACTGCAGCTCATTTGTGTGTGTTTACCTGTTTTAACCTTGTAAATAACTCTCATTTATTTTTCTTAGTTAATAAATCCTTACTTAGTTTACTATAAGATTGGCTACAAGCATTGTCTTTGGTATGAGATCTAAGGTGCAAATTGACCAGGGTCTGGTGACTGGTCCTTTGGAATTGGAAGTAACCTGAATATTTTATGATCTTTGGTGTAAAGTGACCATTTATCATAGAGTTAAGCTTGCCTGGGTGGCAAGATGGATCGGAATGCCCAAGGGGACTGTCTCTGACTCCATGTTAAGGTTATATTGTGCCTGAGGAGTTTGCACTTGGTACTTGGTTGGTGAACTCTATGTTTAGAACTTGTAAGTTTAGGGTTTCTGCCCTGCTTCTTAACAGTCTGCCCTGAGACATTCCAGACAGTGAGCCACATTAAGAATAATATCAAGTTGTGTGATCAGTGAAGAAAGCTAAGAGACAACAAAGGAAGATGGATAAAACTGCAAGAGAGTAACATGAGATATAGATGCACTGATTAAAGTGGCAAAAGAAGATTGGCTTGAGCAAAACTGAATTGATATCCTTTGCAGCAATGCCACTAGGAAAGCCTACCAAACCATCAAGACTTTTGAAAAGTTTCCCTGGCAGGAAAAATACCATTTCACCTGACACTGAGGGTAAGCATTGCCGATAACTGTATATTATGAGCAAAATGTATCCTAAGTTGGAAGTGAAAGAGGCAGAGGGATCTGCCTGAGATCTACAAAGTTGAAGATTCAGTGTGGACACTGAAAAGCAGTGAGGTCCGTGGAGTGGATAACATACAAGCAGAACCAATTAAAATGTTGAAGAGGCACTCATCTAGGCATACCATAAGTTTCTTAATGTGATTTGGGATCTGGAATAACACTTGGACAAAATCCATGATGGTTGCTATTCCTAAGAAGGGGGACCCAGCTATTTGTGAAAATTACCACACAATCTCATTGACACATCTGAGCAAAATATTGCTGCATATCATCCTGAAGAGAATTGTGCCCAAGATAAAGAACTTTCTGGCTGAAGAACAAGCTGGATTTATAGCCAAAAAAGGTACCATGGAGCAATATTTAATCTGTATGAGAGAAAGTGATGGTCCATGACTTTGTAGATTTTGCTAAGGCATTTGACAGTATATGGCACAAACCTCTTCAGGCTATCCTATGGCTGGCTGGAGTTGGTGAAAATGTAATAAGGCTGATATAATATCTCTATGGGAATGCAATGGCTTTGGTGTTTATGGTAAAGTAATTGGTTTGACTTGAGGATAGGTGTCAGAAAGATTGCATGCTATTAATGACCCTCTTCAACTGTTATTTTGAAGAAATTTTAATAAGATCCCCTGATAGAAACCTACAAGAGGGTGCCCCTGTTGGTGGATGAAAAATTAGTAATCTGTGCTTCACTGATGACATTCACCTCATTGCATTATCGCAAGAAGAGGTGCAAAAATTGCTAAAAAGAGAAGTGGTGGAAGGAGAGAAGTTAGATCTAAAGATATCACACCAAAAGGCAAATACAATGGTGTCATCTAAGTCTGTCAAAAAGGCAAAGATATACCTATCCAAGTCTGAGGAGGCCACAAAGTGCAATGAGCACTTCAAACGCATAGGTAGTATGACTACAAGGGATGCTAAACATCACTTAGAATTAGAGATGGATCTGACATAGAATTGGAGTCAATCTGTTGCTCTAGCGACACTCAACCACATTTGGAGAAGCAAAAGAATTACATGAAGGGTAAAATGAAATTTCTGCAGTCTCTTTTCTTCAGCATCTTGCTATATGTTGTTGAGATATGGATGCTTAGGAAACAGGCCACTGAAGGCAAAAAAGCCTCTTAAATTGAAATGCTACAGCTAATGCCGCACATTAGCTATACCTTGTACCTGACTAACGAGGAGGTAATTCCCCAAATTTCCAACAGAACTGTTGTGATATTTGATACCATCAAGATGATCAGAGAAAGAAAATTTGAGTTTGCAGGACATGTAGGTGGGATGAGCAAAGGAAGATTGCTGAAGCAAGTTTGCAGGGACTGGTGGCAGGTGCCAGAGGCAGGAGGGTGCTCGTGGCAAACATGGGTTGACAATGTGGCTATCAGGATGGGGTGCGGTATGGTGTACTTCTCAGGACTGTATGAAGACCATGAAATGTGGAGGAAGATTGCTGGCCAAAGACTCTGCTGTGTTTACTGTTCATTGTGATGTGACTGTGGTGCTTTGCACTAAGAGAGACTGTATGTATTATAATATTTAGAGTAGCTTGTCCAAATGATTCCAATCCACTCATAACCATTCAAAAGGATCTACTTTGCTCAGAGACCATAATAAAATGTTGTCCCAGTAGGCTAATTGTATGTTCTCTTAGTGCTGTAATCATGCCCATTTTTTTATTCTATATTATGTTTGAGTAAAAGAAAAAGACAAAAATAACTAGTGCAACGGGTATCATGGTGTGTTCCTTTCAGCAAGTAACACATTACAGTGTTACAAAAAAAAAAAGAAGAAGTAATTTCTTTCACCAACCAGAGGTCTGGCTTCTGTTCAATTTTATAGCTGAACTGGCTGTTGTAAATTTCTATTATTTTGCATGAACTCTGAACACACCATAACTGTGTATTTGTTCAAGAAAAAATAATCACCCACCGCAGCTTTGCTACACTTCAACATTAGGGGAAAAAACAGTTGGTTATGGTATGGACAAGGGTTTAGTTCTAGAATCCTCAGAACAAATGTGCTTACTGTGAAATCCTGAATGAATAATATGGTTGCATCTCAGTGAATCCTTGACTTAAACATCAAGATTATTTAGGAATATTATTTTCTCATTTAAAAAAAATAATACTCCCAAATAACAAATGACATACCACTCTCAGTGCAGCTTAATTATATTCTTTTATCTATATTTTATATTTTTCAACTTTCATAATGTCATTTGAATTTTAAAAAAATATGAACTGCATATATATTCAAGTTCTCAGTCAAAATTCCATCCTGGATTTCCCCTCTGTCTCAGTTTTTCTTTTTTAAGAATGTATTTTAATTGTTTGATGCATAGATGGAGATTTCTTTCACTGCTACTAAGTGCCATTTTAAAAACCCTGATACTGTGAAAAGGCAAGAATGTACTATTCACAGCACAACATTATTCATTTGGTGGAGGCTACTCCAAAAGCAAACATTTTAAGGGGGGAACGGGCTCTTGATAGAAAACTAATGTATCAGGGATTGATACTGCAGACAGTGTGAAGGGGGGTTGCTTACTAATGGGACTATGAAATCAATAGCTTCCTAGTGTCTGCATGACTGGGCCCATGGACTTTTCTTGTGATCATCAGTAGTTGGAGTTTTCAATCAGAAAGTCTGGCCTAAAGGGGACCTGATGCAGTATGTGGTCAGTACCACTGATGGGACACCAAAGGTCTGGTTACCACAGTAACCGCAATCCGCCTCTGCCGCTGGGAATGTGGGAAGAGCCGCTGCTGTTGGAGGAGCTCAAATGATGGAGACAAGCTTAATCTGAGGAACTGGTTCCTGGCTTGTAGCAAGATTTATGGCACATGTAATGAGACGGACACTGACGTGAGGAAAACAGCAGTTTATTATTGCCGGCAACAGGCTCAGCGGAATAGTTTCCAAAGGCTGAGCCCCGATTATACTGGGGCGTTGCCTTATATACATTTCTAGGATTACATGAATATTCAGACATAACATCACTACATTTTACATAGATAAGGTGGGTGAGGATGCGCAGTGCAGTTTTCTTTGTCTGAGATTTAGGGCCTTCTGGTTATCTTTTAGGAATGTGTGAGAGTGTGCGCAGTGTAGTTTTGTCTAAAATTTGGGCCTATCTGGACTCACCTAGACACTAAAAGAAAACTAGCTTTTTACTTAAGATTACATACCATAGAATAACACAGATTGATAATTATATTCCCCGTTACTCTACAAAATTATGTGCACGGTTAGATAGTTGGCCAGGTGCATTCTATACAACATGAGTTATGATTTATGACCGGCCAAGTGAAGCTAGGGAAAAATGTATGTAGCCAGCCTCAGAAAGTAGCCTGCCTCAGGCTCTGGTGGAGAGGTAGGTACTGGCGCTGCCCAGGGGAGGGATTCTGACAGCATGTGGTGTATGAGGAGCGGGGCCCATGAGCAGACTCACAGCCTGTGATGGCCTATCCCAGTGATTCTGCCTTCTCAGTCTCCCAGGGCCTCAGCTCTCTCCAGCCTGTCACTCCAGGGACCAATCTCCCCTCCATCTCATTATGGCCCAATTTGCCCTGGCCCCTCGCTCCTGGGACAGTGTCCCTCTTCCCTCCACCCCATGCCATGCCCTGACTGGGAGACAAGAAGACTCCGGGTTAGCTCCTCTCACCTCTGCAGGCGGCAAGTAGTCCCATGGGAGGGGGACTACTGAGAAGCACTGTAGTGTTCGGTTTTGAAAAACTGGAAAGTTGGCTATCCTATTGGCTGTGCTGCTTCTGCTTTAAATCAGCACGAGGGTTAACATAAATGTTCCAGTATACCGATGGCAACAATAGCATAACACTAAACACAAAAAACCAAAATTCCACAAATAAGATTATTATTTGGCCTCTAATCTCTTAAAGAAGATAAAACCTAGTGATGATCAGATTCCAAGAAGCCCTCATTTTAAAATATTTTATTCATAGAAGATTAGGGTTAGAAGGGACCTAGGAAGTCATCTAGTCCAATCCCCTGTTCAAAGCGGGACCAACTCCAACTAAATCTTTTTTATACTGTTTGGCTGTAGTTGCAGTGGGTTAGCACAGAGTCATAAGCACTAGGACTAGGGAGCGCCATAGGGAAGGGAATGTATGCATTTATTTATTGTTGTAGAAGTGAATGGCAGCGTGGTTTTCAGCGGTTACTGAATTAGAGCCCCAAAGATGGCGACACGGACATGGACCTACATGCACTGCAATGTAGACAAGGGTGACGTGTTTTTGCTTTGCACCCCAAACCTGTGCAGAAAGCTGGATGAGGAGTTAAGGCGTGAGCTGGACAATCAGGAGACCTGGGGTCCCTGCCACACAGCTGCTGTGTGACCCTGAAGAAGTCACTGGCTCCTGTGGGCCTAGTCCCCCAGCTGCAAGCGGGGCTGACCTTTTCCCTGCTCAGCAAAGCCCCTAGGGGCAATGCTCCCCAAGGGGGGCCTACCCCGGGGGGGCTGGAGCAGGCCTTAGCGCAGAGGCAGAGCCCCAGGACACATCCTCTGAAGGGGGTGGGGCGGGGGGCCGGCAGCTCTGGGCGCTCCCCCCAGACCCGGGAGCCGGGCGCGGGCCGAGCGCTGTCACTCAGGCCCGCAGGGGGAGGCGCTGCCCCCGGGCCGGGCGGGGTTTGGCTGGAGCTGGGCGCCCGCGGGCCGCGACCGGCGCCCCCCGTTGCCATGGCGACGGCGACATGGCGGAGGAGAAGGAGGGAGCCGCCGCGGGTAAGAAACCGCCGCGGCGCAGCCCCTGCCCCGCCCGCCATAGAAACAGCCCCCGCCTGAGCCGGGCCCGGGGGCGAGAGACGGCGGCGGGGGCAGTGGGAGGCGGGGCGGGGCCGGGAGACCAAGCCGGCCCCGGCCAACACATGGAAGGAGGGGCCGGTTCGGGTGGTTTCTTCGCATGCTTCGCTGGGGTCCAGACTGTCTTCTTCGCGCCCCACCCCTATCCGTGTCTGTGGTCGTGCGTGCCCCCCAACAAGTACACGTGCCACTGAAACAAAAAGTCAACCTGCAACTCTCACTACAGAATGAAAAGGGCCAGGCACCGATTTAAACAGGGCCCAGGGGTCGCTGTCAGAAGAGCGAACCGGCAAACCTCTGATCGTGGTGGCTGCCGCAAATGAAATGTGCACAGCGTATGGTAGCCAACGGAGTAACCTGCGGAAGGCAGCGACTTTGTATAAGCTTAAAAGAAATCCATCAAAATGCACAGCGCCATCTAGAATCAAAGGCACGGCACCCTCTGAGCACCTGCTATGTGAGGAGGAATCAGCTTTGCTAGTTATGGTAGGGGTAAAATGTGCATAGCAAGGTTTTTTCCCCCCTAAAATGGCCCATGGCCCCCTCGATAGGGGCGGTGCCCCCCAGGGAGGCCCACCCCCCCAGTTTGAGAACCTCTGGTCTACATTGTCCCCCACCCCTTCTTGTCCGGCCACTGTGCTTTTGTTTCCTGTCATGATGCATCTCATACAATTATAATTAATAACCAGGGAGTTCACGGACCAGAATTAAAAGCCAGTATCAAATCAAGGATGAAACCTGCCTTTTTAGTTTTAATTTTTGGATTTATGGTCTTCCTCAGTTCGTTATTGTAAAACTCTTGGTTTGCTAAATAAAACCAATCTTGTCCTTTCCAGGGTTTTGTTACCATAATAAATATTTATTATATATAGCACCTTAGTTCACAAAGTGATTTAACAAACATACAGTACCATACATAATGAAAATAATTCATCCACCACTGAAGTGCATCTTTCTGAGGTAATGGGGATTACTTTTGGCCAAGTACTCTAGGGCAAACCTTACAAAAAGTGTCATGGGATTTTTAATGACTGTGGAGAGCAGAGGTTTTGTTTTACCGCAGCAGAAAGACACAGTAAACTCTATGCAACTCAATTTATCTACCTTGGACGAACAAACAACCAAGGTGATTCTCCTGGGATCTGATTTTGTGTTTCCATATAATCTAAGTAGTTGGAATCAGATGCTTCAACTATTTTGCTGTTCCCTCTGCCTGTACAATGTATTGTACTTCATTTTTTTAATATAGCTAGTCACCACTGCCAAGAGAAAGTCATCAGTGTGATGTCATTAAGTGATAATGCTCATGGTATTTCAGTACAGGAGGCATTAGAGAGGTTATGTTTAATGGACCACTAGTATCATTTATTACAAGAATATTCAAACATCAAGAATGCTAACGTCATTATATCCCAAGATAAAAGAGTAATAATGTTTGCTGCATGAGATAATTCTCAATATTTGTATTTATTTTAACCCTTATTCCTCCTTTACACATACATGCACACTAATAGTTGTTAATCATACTTTGCAAACTCTAAACATATTAGAAATAATAAAATTTCAGTAGTGAACCATGTAATATTTTTTGTTAATTATGAAAAACAGTATGATCAATGGAGCAGTACTGCAAAAAATGTTTGTTGTTAATAGCTATGATAAGAAGTTAGAAATTATTGTTTCTAAGGCACCAATTCCTGTTGTATGTAGGCAACATACATAAGTTAAGAAAAAACACCAAATGTCCTTCAGGGTAAAAAACTGATTTTTTTTCTTCTCCATTCAGTTTTATGGGGCTAATAAATAAATAGCTAAATCTATGTAGTTCACTTGGCCCTGTAGCCAAGGCCACTTTATGGCATAAATCTTAGGGGAATGCCTACCAAAAGGGAGAAGTCTTGCATCATGACCTAAAAGTATTAAGACTTGGTCTCATCCTGATTTCTGCTGGTAACAGATTCCACATCTGACAGCCTTCTACTTGCTATTGAGCATTCACCAGCAAATTAGAATCTGAGTTGTATCAGCCAGTGTTCCTTTAGAAAGCAACTACTACTGTGATTTGAAGATAGCCTTTGAAGTAGCTTGGCCCTTACTTAGACACATAGGACATTAAAGATAAGGACCAGGACCTTTAATAATAACCATAATTTCCCAATGTAGAGCACTGAGTATTGTGATGTATTTTCATTTGTCTGCTCAGCAGACTAGCTGCTGCATGTTGAAGCATCTGTAGTTTGTGGGTAGACCTCTGGCCCAGGTAATTTGGTAGAGTGAATTGCAGTAATCTAGTCTCAAAATAATTAGAGTGGCCAGTTCCATATCTTCTTCTATAACAGTACCTAATTGTTATATAGTGATTTTCATCCATATTTAATCTTTTCTTTAAATGCACTTTGAGCAGATAAGGAAACTGAGGCGTAGACAGGCTAAGCAATTTGACACAAGTCAACAAAATGACACAATAAGTCATTGCTAGAACTGGGAACAGAACTCAGGGTACATGACTAAAAGTCAGGAAGCCTAGCTAGGGGCCCATAATACCACTTAGAGAAAGTTGAGTGGAAAGGTCTAGCTAGTGTCCTGGCCAACTAAAAGTGACAGGACATTTCTGGCTACATGTCTTTTTGGCCATCATTGAATAGGGTATTTGGTTTTTGCACCATTTTGGCAATCCGAGAGCAGATACCCTCAACAGAGGACAAAGTCATAGTTCCTCATGGTTTGTGTGGGTAATGTTTTTCATGCTGTGGCATTTTGCAAGTTTTCACAGTGAGAATATTTTTTCTGAAGATGAATCAATGTGATACTGAAAAAAATCCTATGCCTTTTGTTCAGTTTTGTTTTTTCAAGTTTTAAACATCATCCAGAACCTTATTTCTAATAGGACTAAGTTAATAATAATAATAATATCTCCTTTGAGAAGGAGTCTAAGGGTTAAGAACACTAACTCAGGACATGGAAGATGTAGGTACAGTTCTCTGCTTTTGTAAACTTGCTGTGGGATCTTGGATTTAGTCATTCTGTGCCTCAGTTCCCCATCTGTAAAATGGAGATAATACTTTCCTACCTGACAGGGTTGTGAGAATAAATACATTGAAGATTTTAAGTAGAGTGATTTATAGACATTCAGTGGGATTTTCAAAAATATCTAAGTTAGGTTCTTAACTCCATTGAAAATCAGTAGTAGATAGGAACCTAACTTGCTTTTTTAGCATTTGTGAAAATCCCAGTGTGACAGAGCATAACCCCCATCACCTACAAGGTAAAGGAAAGAACTTACCTAATGGGTGATTAACTAATTGCCTCCTGGCCAGAGGAGGTGGAGCTAGGCCTTATAAGTAAACTAAAAGCCTACAGCTGTGTAGAAGACAGTTGTTTTGAATGGAGAGAAGGTCTAAAATAGGGTATAACAGACAGGCATAAGTTAGCTCAGCTGAGGGAAACTTTTATATAGCACTAACAAGGGAATGACAATGTGGCCTGAGGGGAAGGGCAGTTAGTTTGAAGATTTTGTTTGTCCTACCATGGAAGGGGTCTAGACTTTTATATGGCTTGGCTGGAGGAGGAGTTGAGAGAAGATAGACTGAGAAAGCCATTGCAGGTCCAAAGAAGAGCCCCTGTAGGGGTTACTAGAGCTGACAACCCCATAGAATGCTGTGACCACAGATGATGGGAAGCCCATGAAGTGAGAATGTGCTACTGTGCACATGCATTTTTATTCCCCAAAATCCCTAGTGAGGTAGTAAGTATTATTTCCTTTTTACCAGTGGCTAGCCAAAACGGTGTGGTGAAGTGACTTGCCTCATTAGGCTTCAAGATAAATCATATGCTGAAATGGACAGTTCACTCCCTTTTCAGATAGTGTTTCTGCAGCTTCTAGTTGAGTCAGTTAGGGCTCTCAGAATTGAGGTATTTAAAATCACTGGTTACCTGAACTGGATGGAAATTTTATTGTGAAACTAAGTCTGCAGTGTAGATGTAGCCTATGTTGGCAAAATGTGTGTTGCTCAGGGGTGTGTGACTTTTTCACCTGCTGAGTGACAGAAGTTACACTGACATAAGCACTTGTGTGCATAGCTTCTCCTGCTGGCATAGCTTCTGCCACTTATGGAGGTCTGGTTTTTGTTTTTAAATCCTGACAGGAAAGCTCTCTTCCAGTTGGCAATGAGCATCTTCACCAGACATGCTGCAGTAATGCAACCATATTAGTACAGCTGTGCTGCTGCCTTGCTGTACATATAGACATGGCTTTAGTTTTGTCAGAAAATGCTGACTTCCTGAAGTGAAACAGTTTGCCAAATCTATTACAGATTTGACACAACTTTTTCTGAAACATCGGGAAGCCCAAAGATCCTAGGAGCCAGTCCTAAAATTTCCCGGTTCCATACTGAGTGAGAGTTCTGGCTCCCTATCAGGAAGCAGCTGAACAAAATTGACATTCTTGTTGGTTTCACAGCTGTTATTCATTCAATAACTACAATAAAGATTTATCAGTCACATTTTGTTCCAGGAATGCCATATCTTGGGATCTTTTGAGCAAAACTTCCAAATTGTTACAAAAGCAGATTTGTAAATACCAAAACTTCTCATTAAGCAAAACTTCTTGAGTTTTGGCCAGCTATCCTAGTCAGTTTTCAATATCTTGGCTGTAGTTTTTAACCAATAAAAAGTGCTCTAAAGTATGAAACAGAAGCCACAGTTTCTATATTGTGGTTCAGACAACACACTACCATTAATTGTATTGCCAAATTAGCCTTTGGGGTATTTCTAGAAATTCTTTGCTGTTGGCTTCTACTAGCTTTTGTAGCTTCCCTTGGGTCCTATTATTTTAAACTTTTTTCCTTTGATCTGAGATTAAGTTCCTGATTCTGTGTGTTACAGATATACGCAGCGAGAGACAATACATAACAAAATTCTGCAAACTCTTGTGGGCATGCTAAACTTTATTTGCATGAGTAGTTCCATTAACTTAAATGACTATTCATAAGAATAGTCTCACTTAAGTTAATGGAACTACTAGTGAATAAAGTTATGCATGTGCATAAATGTTTGCAGGATCAGACCTGTAGTCTCCATGCCTATTCTTATTAGCTATTGTTTCGTTTCTTTATTGTACTACTACTTTTTTCCTAATGGTTTTTATACTCAGCTGATTTTACTCTGGTGCTCTTTTTTGTTGTGTTCTCTGTATGTATTTTCCTTTTTCTGTTCTTTCCCTTTTTAGGATGTTTAATTCAATCTGTTTTCTACTCTTTTTGCTGATGACTTCCGTTCACTTTGACATAACATGTCAGATATTCCCCAAGCTTTAACATCTCATTGCTGGATGCTGCTGGTGCAAGAATCTGAAAGCAAAATGGCAGACGGTGCCTTAGTAGAGCCTAATGTAAGACTAGTGAACAAGAGACCCATTTTCTTCCAGTTAGGATTTCAGTAATTATGTAACACAAGTGTTGAATATCCTTATCTTTATGGGAATGTCATGTAATTGATCACTCTTTCTGATATAATAAATATGGTTGGGAGGGGGGTGAGAGGAAGGAAGACAAATGCAGCTAATAGATATTAAGGCCAGAAGGGACATTTGATTATTTATCCCTTCTGTTATGCAAAAGGTAGACTTTTCACCCAGTAACAAGAAGTTGTACTGAGCCCAGTAACTTGGGTTTGACTAAAGCACATCTTCCAGAAAGTCTTGATTTGAACTCTTTAGTGGATGGAGAATGTACCACTTCCCTTAGAAGCTGTTTCCAGTGGTTATCAGTTGTGGGTTTTTTGGTGGTTTGATTACTGTTTGAAATTGTCAAAGGTTGACTACATATTTTATTCCCCTACTTGTATTTTGCAATTTAACATTATAATATATAGTAGGACTGGATTACATTGCCAACCCAGACATTCAGAAACCATGAGTCAGACCCATCCTCCCAAAATCATGAGACTGTCTTAAACATCATGAGATTAAAAAAGAAGAACCCTGGATTTTTTTTATTTGCCTTCTTGATTTTGAGCCTGTAGGTTACTCTTACATCCATTTCCCTACTTTTCTTTGTAACATGAAGGGCTACAAATGTAGTACTTTTTTCAATGTGAGAGACAAGGTAGGTGAGAACTTTTATTTGTCCCTTCCACCAACAGAAGTTAGTCAATCTTTCAAGCTTCACAGAGTTCTTCAGGGGAAAGTCACCAAAGTGTCTAAGATAACGACAAGTTGGGACAGACTGTCAAGCATAAAGGGTTCAGACATGCTGTAGGAGACTACTTAAAATGCAGTCGGCAATTAAGCATTTGCAGGTGGTGGGGTGTGTTACAAATTGCCATGAGCCACTAAACCATTGTCCATTCAGTCTATTTTTAGTGTCTAGCAGAGTTATGAATTTAAGTTCACAAGCTTGTCTTTTGAAGGTGGTAGTCAGGTTTCAATGACTTTTAAAAACTTATCTTTGGATGGAGATCAAGCAAGGAATATTTCAACCTCAAAGGAAAAAGTTGGAAATGTGAGTGTATAAAAACATGTTTGTAAGGGAAACTAATGTATGGTCTTAACCATAGTAGTTGCTACTGGAGATCACTATAATGTTTTCATTTTCTGTATGTGGTCTTCAGACACTGCTTTAGAAGCTGATTGAAAGGAAGACTCATAATTTTAGTAGACTAGTGCTTTTTAACATTCAGAATGAGACAGTGCAATTTGAGATCTAGTTATATTGATATTTGAGACTCAAGCAGACGACAAAATGCATTCCTATTTATAAGCAAATCCAGGCTCTTTTCTGATCTTCTCGATTGTAGCACCACTATAGAGCTAGTCATTTTCATTGGATGTGTTCTTAAGGCACTTGAGGATTCTCTGGAGGGGGGGAGTTTCTTGTTTCCATTGTGCATACAAGTCCAGAAGTTTTTCAGATTAACTCTACTTCTAGCTGACTAATTCAACAAGAAATTAACTGGTTTATAGAAATTAATTAATATTTTGTCTTTTCAACAATGCCAAATATCAGATTCACAATGCTGACAGTGATTTGCAGTGATCATACAAATGATCTTTTTTCTGACCAGTAATTAATATGCCATTTGGAAGAATTTAGGTTTTTATTCCATGTCCGTACGCTAATTTTTTCACACCTGATTCACTAATTTCTCCAGTTTAGAAATACCTTTGTTGTATGCCCAGTTATATATTCAATTATATTTGCAATAAAATATGGCAAAACTGAAGCCCACATGAGGAGCTTGATCTACTAGTTGGCATAGCTCTGCAATGGATGTGTGTATGCAGTCCCATAGGATCAAATTTTTCAAAGTGGCCTCTAATACTGGATGCCCAACATTAGAAATGTCAGGTCTGATATTTTTTTCTTCAGAGATTGTGAATACCCACAATTCAAAATGAAGCAAGTGGTAATGGTGGGTGCTCAGCACCTCTAAAAATCAGACCACTTGTATTTAGGGGCTTAAGTATGGATTTAGATGCCTTATTTAAACCAAACTTTCATACCTGGGTGCCTAAAGTATCTAAACTGCAGCACGCAAAATTAGAGGCTACTTTTGAGATTGTTCCTTTTAGTGTGTCTGTCTCTCCACTTCATCTTTAAAACAGGGATAAAACAACATTGGGCTTTTATGAGGGTTAATTAACAGATAAATATCAACTTCACAGAATTTGTCACATGAAGGATGTTGTACAAGTCCAGGGAATTTTTATTTGGTAGGCAAATAGAAAACTCAGATGCCATGTAGCTCAATGGGCTTCTAGTAGCTGATCTTAATAATAAATGATGATTCGAAGCTTATCATGTGTTATCGACTAATACACGTTAGCAATAAATGGACACTATCTGTGATGTGGTCATTACATACTGTAGTGACGAAGGCCATAGAAGTACCTAAATAAAAGCTTAACATACCAAAAGTTGACATTCATTCACTGATACATACATGCATGTGCAGAAGAGTACTATTGTATTCATAAATGATTATTTTAAGAGCAATTATTAAAGTTCTTAATTCTTTTGCTGTTTGTTCCCACTTTACATAGATTTCCTCTGAAGGGCCAAAGCTAGCACTTCAGAGTGGTCAATCTAGAATCGTACAGTAGGCAGAACGTGTGTGTTACCCATAGACCAAGTATTATCAGCAGAACTCTAGTGGTTGATACATATTTATGCAAAAGTCATACTTCCAAAATTGTTTCTTATACAGTAATTGCATGAAATCCAATGTATTCTTCTGGATTTTAAGGATTAAAGAGTAATATTTTTTGTATTTATTTTGTGCATTTCATCACAAATAACTTTACAAACTACAGTGTTATAGCAGAATGGTAAATAAGAGTTGCTTATTGTTTAATGGATGATTATTTTAAGAGCTCCAAAATTCATATGATTACTGAGATTGTCTCAACTTGCTGTGCCTCATGGGCATGTAGGGGCAGGGCTTGTGTTCCAAATTTGGGATCATTTGAGCAAGGGATTCCTGAGATACTGTCGCCCTAAAATCAGTTGTTTACAAAATCACTTGGGGTCCTTCTAACTTCTTTTGCACATAGCTGGGGCTCAAATTATGCCTAAAATTCTCCCCAAACTGATCTCAGCTGCTTGGGTCTCATGCTTTAGCTGAGAGAGGGACCCTTATTCCTTTGGGGATGCAAAATTGAAAAAGTTAAAGGTAAAGTTTACAACTCCAGGCTGGTGGAAGCAAAACAGGTGTGCTAAAAGAAAGTGAAATGTGCATGTGAGAGTAGGGTTCTTGTAAAGCCAGAACGTTTGCAGGCAGTTTATCACAGGTTAAAACTTCACTGTGCACCCCCCCCCCCAAAAAAAATAAAATCATGGGACCTAGTCTCGGGACCTGGGTCAATTGACTTGGTTTCATGGTATTTGGGCTGTGAGGCTGAAAATTGCAGTGTAGATGTCTGGGCTCGGGCTGGAACCTGGGCTCCGAGGCCCACCTCCTCGCTATGTATCAAGGTTAAAGGTTTACTGAAATCATAGTTGGGGGTGGTGAGAATAGGTATGTTTGGTGCATGTGCACTCAGTGGATAGTGCTCAGACTCAGTGTGAGCGGCTGAGAATGGCCACACTTTGTGTATGGTGAAGGTCCACAAGTATTGAAACCATGGGAGTGGGGATAAGCACACCTATTGAGATTCACTGAGCAATTCGTACCACTCAGGGCTATATTCATCTCCAAGGGGTGTTCTCATTTAGCTGAGAACTCTTCTCTGAGAGAAATGAGCCACTTCACATGTCTCTGAGCCTCCTGTGCTGCAAATGGACGCGTAGAACCCCTGCCCTGTACACTAGGTCCAAAACTGATTCTGCATCTTCACTTTCCGGCTTTTCCTGCCTCCAGTTGGTGTATGCATTCCTCACAGCCCCCCACCTTCCCATGGTACCTCTAGCTCAGTGGTTATCAACCAGGGGTACACATGCCTCTGGGGGTATGCAGAGGTCTTCCAGGGAGGACACCAACTCATCTAGATATTTGCCTAGTTTTACAACAGGCTACATAAAAGCACTAACAAAATTAGTACAAACTAAAATTTCATACAGACAATGACTTGTTTACACTGCTGTATATGCTATACACTGAAATATAAGTATAGTATTTATATTCCAATTGATTTAGTTCATAATTCTATAGTAAAATGAGAAAGTAAGCAATTTTTCAGTAACAGTGTGCTGTGACACATTTTGTATTTTTATGTCTGATTTTTGTAAGCAAGTAGTTTAAGTGAGATATAACTCGGGGACACGCAAGACCAATCAGATTTCTGATGGGGTATAGTAGTCTGGAAAGGTTGAGAGCCACTGCTCTAGCTTACCAGGGCCAGAGTGGTGAGGAGCAGGGATGTGAGTAAGGGAAGGGGCTAGGAATGTTTATAGGTAGGGTCAGAGCAATGAGCATGATGGAGAGAATGTTGGAGCTCTGCGGGGGAGAATCTGAGTTGTGGTGGGGAATACAAGGGTTGCTGAAATGCGTAGGAGTGTGGCAGTGGTGTAAGTGTGATGAGAAAGGACATGATGAGAGCTATGCAGTGGGGGCTGTGGGAGGGAAGTGCTTCAGCTCTGTCCCCTGTAGACCTGCACATCCATGTTCCCCCCCCAAGTCTGCCTCCTCCCCTTCAAAATGTCCCTGTTTACTGTTTGGTAATCTTTGCACTGTTCCTGCATTCTCTCCTCAGTTCCTCAGCATGCTGGTGCCCACCTCTTTGTAGAGAGAAGAGCTGAGTGGAGAGAACTGGGCTGTGCTGGATAGGGTAGAGAGAAAGGAGATGATTCAGGGGCAGTAAAGGGACTAAAATGCAACCAGTGCTTTCTCTGGATGTGGCAATCATTTCCAAGGAGCCAAAGGCAGTAGCGTTATACCCTTACAGATGCTATAAGATAGGTCAGAAGCAGTGTACATGAGTGCTGTAGGACACAATCTAACACCTTCTCTTTACTAAGGTAAAACTTGAATTTTGCTCATGCAGAGCAAACACGAGCTACCTACAGCTGGCCTATGCTTCCGGCACAGCGTGCTCCACACAAAACACCATAGGCTTGCAAAATATTAACATTCTTTTACTATTGCCATGAGGATTCCATCTGTGGCATTGCCTTTACTTGCCCTCACAAAGCATGGAGATTACTATTGTGTATGTCCTTTCTTATGGCTGCTTATCATGGCAACCTCATACTGAACCTTTCCCAGTAGCTATTGCTGGCTCTAGGGAGAGAAGTTAAGGGTTTGTTGTGGGGATGGTGTGTTTTTCACTCTGTATTTCCAGGGTTTCAGAAGTTTGTCTGTATTGCCTTAACTCTTCAGTTCCTGATTTTCTGAAACTTTAACTCTTTGTTAACAAAGTGGGGGTTAAAAGACCTCTAGGTACTGGTAGCACACAAAGCTTCTTTCACATTGCTTTTACATACTCTGAATATTTCATAAACCAAATTGCCAGGACCCAGAAATATGTTTACTTCTACATTATCTCTAGTAAGCAGAATGTAAATACATTTATATTTTCTATATCAAAAACTGGAAAAATAAGGGAAGAACTATTGGAAAATCTAATACTTGAGTATAACCATGAGAAGATGGAGTAACTCTTTACATATGGACAATGTGACAATGAACTATTATTTGCATCTTCTAAATTGGTATTCCTTTTGTTGCTGTCTAGAGGCCTGAAGCCCTCTTAATTCTTTGCAGGTTACCTAAACTGGAATTTGCAGTGAGATATGGAAATTGCTTTACAATTATGAACATGATATAAATCACTTGCGTATCTCCCATTGACTTCGCTGTGTCTGCTCCATGCACCGTCCACACTGCGCTGCGCCACTTAGCAGGGTGGTTTTCCTGCATCAATTGCTGGATCGACTGAGCATGTCTACACAGACCGCTCAGTTGATCCAGAGCAATCGATCTGACGGCGGCGAATTTGCCGCTGTCAGTGTAGACCCAGCCTGAGATGAGGTAGAGAAATAAACTGAATGGGGGCAGAGGGAAAAGAAGACTGATGACAGGAGGAACAGCTGCTCTGCTAAGATCAACATAAAGCGGGCACTAGAGGGGGACACATCCATCCCTTAACAGATGGTGGTATTGTTCCTATGATGTGAGGGCCTTTGAACAGAGGAGAAAGGTAAAGGGGAAAGACGAGTCCTTTCATCTCTCCTTTCCCAAAAAGGAAAGAGATTCTCAAATAAAAAGTGTAAGATTAAAGAGGCAAGGAGTAAGATGTTTAAAGAAATAAAGGAGGAGAAAGAGAAGTTGCCATAAGACATGGGGGCAGAATGGAAATGCGTGAAACCTAAAGTTAGGGTGAATAAAGGGAAATTCAGAGAAAAATGAATTTTCATTTTAAGGTGGAGACAATCTATTTCTTTCAGATAATGATATTTAAATTAGAAATAAAATTCATTGGAATGAGCTTGGTGAAACTTCTTTTTTTTTCTTTTTTCTTTTTTTTTTTTGCAGAAGCTGTAATAGCAGACATTCAGAAAAAGATTACAGATGCTTTTGAAGTGTTTGACCACGAATGCAATAAAACTGTGGATGTCAGGTTTGAAAATCTTTTCACACAGAAATATTAGAATTTTTTGCAGAGCAAAATACTGCCCTAAATCCTAAACCACTTTAACCAGAAATAAAGTTGAAATAATGCCCTGTGATCTTGACTCTGTAAACACTTATGCACATGCTTAATTTAACTAGTGTGAATAGTCCCATCGATTGAAGACTAATATTGGATTAGGAGTGGAGGCAGTGGACTGGATGGCCAAAGAGACTGGCACAAAGAGCTGGGGGGAGGGGAGAAATGGGCGTTGGTTGGGCAAGGAGATTGGGAAATGCAGCCCAGGGAGAGGAAGACTGAGATTAGATGACAAGGTGGGTGGGGAGAGGGGAAGGGGGAAGGGACAAGACTGGAACAACATCAGGCTTAGGTGGAAGGTGGGCAGAAGGGTTTATTGCCACTAAAGCACATTCCCTTCCAGAACCTGAAATGTCACCTAAGAATGACATTCTGGCATGCAATCCAGACCAGTGAGGGGCTGTGTTGCCCTTGCCCTGCAACATGGGGTGCCTCACAATGCTTTGCTGCTGTAGCTCCCACCTGGGCTGCTCACAAACAGGTTACACAGTGAGTGTCTGTATATAGCCACAGCCCTAGTCAGCAGCTTTGACCTTTGCAGCCCATCACAAACACCAGCCAGACTCTGGCTTCCAGCAGCCTTGGTTACTATTTGCAGGGTGATTCTAACACACTCTCAATCTTCAATTTTCCTCCAAAATCATGTGTTTTGCATGGGCCAGTCCTTTCCTGGACAGTTCAGATATATTAGGTCCATTGCCCCTCTAAGGGGATCAATATATAATAGCTTGCTATCCCAAATGGAGTTACCCACACAGTTTGCCACACCTGCTTAGTTTTGATTAAAGAATAAAACAAGTTTATTTAACTACAAAGAGGTTTTAAGTGAGTAGAAGTATAAGGCATTAAAGCCAGAAAAGATTACAAGAGAGAGAGATGCTTCCTTGTCTAAAACTTAATAAACTAAACTTAGTTCAAGATAAAATTCTTACCACGTGCTCTCAGCAACGAAGTGTAAGGAAAGGTTCAGGTAAGGATCTCTCCCAAAGTCTCACAGGCTGATTTCTTTTGTCATTTTAGGTGAAAGAGCGATAGATGGATAGGGTGTATTTGTCCCTCACTTTTATAGTTGTCACCCATAGAAATGCATTTTCTTGAGGATTACCTCTAGGTAAAATTCATTCTTACTGTGAGACTGGAGACAAGGATTCTGATGGTGAAGTTCCATGCTGTTGTTTGCTAAAATGCAAATCCATCTGTTCCTACCCCCTTTGTTGCCAAAGAATGGCCACTTGACAGGTGATTGTCCATCAGCTTTGATGACAGCTGGCTAAAGGGGTCAGCTTCTCCTTTGTCTTTCAGAAACAGATTTACCCACTCCCTAGACTTGTCTGGTAAACACACTTCACTCATGATTTCCACTTATCTTCATAACTTTGCATATATTGTTACTCTGTACATCTCACCATGATGTTGACCAGCAAGTTACTAGTTTTCAAATGATACCCCACAAGTCATATTTGGTAGATAGATTATTACACTGGTGTGTAGGGTGTGAATACAGGAGTCCATATAGTTCATATGGTCAAACAAGGGTTGCCAAATCTCAACATTATTCTTTGAGTGTTTGCTCATGTGCATTCCATGCTAGGCATTTGTGTACTCACAGGCATGGATGTCGGAGATCTTTTTGCTTCAGTGGTATCCATAGGTATCCAGTTCCAGTGCCCCCTGGAGTGCTGTGCTCATGCTGTGGTATACGAGGCACCATTGCTCCTATCACCCCTCTGTTCCTTCTTTCTGACAGTGACATTTGTTGGAACAGCTCTTCTCTTGCGTCTGCAAATGTTTAGTGGTGGTCTTATATAGTTGTAGTCAATTGTGTATATAGTTAGTTATACATAGAATGGTTTTTCCCCTTTGGGACACGTGCCCGGTGGTGGGGCCTACCTCAATCCCCAGGCTTTAAACTGTACCACATGCCATAAGCCCTTCCCTCTCAATGACCCACATGATTGATGTCTGACGTCTCTGGGATATACACACATGAGAGACAAGTGTAAGATCTGTAAGGCTTCAGGCTGAGGACACAAAAAAAGGACGTTCATTTGAAAACCCTATTAAGGGAGGCAGCACTGAAATTGTCCTCAGAACCTACCCACTCGGATTCGGCACCGAGCACTTCAGCATTGGTGTGGAGCACATCACCAGCACTGAGCACTTCATGGCACCATTCTCCATCACCAGTGCCGAAGAAGCAGCAGAAGAAACAGTAGGATCAATTCCCTGCATCGAAGAGAGACGAGAAGGTGGGTCTGAGTAAAGGATCCACATTGGGCAAATCACTTGCCCAGGAGCGATTGAAGCTGATCTTTCCCCCTACAGCCATGAGCCCTTTGAGGGAGCCATCCCCGACTCTTGGGAGCGGAAAGTGACACCTCGGCTTAATGGTGCCATTGACACCTCGAGCCTTCCAAGTGGCCAGAGATTTAATGGCCCTCCCTGTGCCTTCTACTGCACCTTTGGCATTGGAACCCGTACAAGCTCCCGTCTCCAGAGACAAGCCAGCTATGGGTCCTCTACAATGGGTTGCTGATCAATGCCTCTCTCCTTCTAGGCACTGATCCGTAACACCAAAGGCATGATCTCTAGCCCGGTGGTGCAGCTCCCCGCCATCTCGGCTCCAGTGCCTGATAAAGGGGAGAGGCTCACTGGGGTCATATCGGTGGTCACTGTTGCCTAGGCACCAATCACCACCACAGCACTGTTCACCGATGCCACAACGGTCACCAGACATTAGGCACTGGTCCATGGTACGGCATAGCCTGCGTCGTGGCCAGACACTGCCATCCAGATGCCACTCACCTCTGACATGGCACTGCTCAGGAGAATCTTAGCAGAAATCACCCTTTTCCCAGCACTGCTCCCCAATGCCACATTGCAGCTACCAGGAAGCACCTCAATCAGTGCCTCCATGGTCCCCAAGGGGAGAGAGGTTTCTTTCAGACTCTGAAGGGGATCCCAGTACTTGGTCCTGAGGACCCAAGTCAATGAGTGCACTGGCACCAAGTGGAAGGTTGTTGATGGGAGCCTGGGCTCAAGGACAATGGCTGACCCAGTGGCCATCCTGGGACCTTTGTGGGATCCCGATGAACCCAGGACCTTATTCCCTCCAGTCCTCAGTTACCACGTTAGGGAAGTGGTCAATGGCACCGACCGATCAGGTGCGGGAACCAGCCTCAAGTTTTGATTCTGGCAGCAAGCATTAAGACCTGGACAGGGAATTCCCCTCGGAGGAAGGGGAGTCCTTGCCCATCCCACTAATGGTACCATCATCATCCTCATCCCGGATGAGGTGCCACAGGTTCTGCCCTGCCGTTACCAACGGATGATTTTAGGGCTCACCAGGAGCTCATCAAAAGGGTGGTGCCTAGCTTAGCACTGGAGATGGAGGAACTGGCAGAGCCTGTTCAACATCCTGACCACTGCAGCCCCGACTGCAGTGGATCGCTCTGCCAGTCCGTAAGGGAGTACTAAAGATAGTCAAAGCCCTATGGCAGATGCCATCCTCTTTGCCACCCATCTCCAAGTGAGCGAGCAAAAAATATTATGTCCCAGCCAAGGGATATGAGTACCTGTTCTCCCACCCTTCACCAGGATATTTAGTAGTGGCTGCAACCAATGAACAGGACAGACAGGGACAGGCAAGTTCAACACCCAAGAATAAGGAGGTCAAGAAACTGGACTTATTTGGGAGAAAGGTTTACTTCAAGGCTGTCATCCAATTAAGAACCTCCAACCAGCAAGCATTGCTGGGGAGATATGATTATAATCTTTGGGACTCGGAGGGCAAATTTTAGGACTCGCCATCACAGGATGTGAAGCAAGAGTTCACATCTATCCTGGAGGGGGGCAAGTCAGTGGCCAGAGCCTCCCTCCAGATGCACTAGATGAAGACAATTCTGTGGCAAGGTCGATGGCTTTGGTGGTGTCCATACATCGATGCTTGTGGCTATAATCCTCTGGGCTCTTGCAGGAGGTGCAGCAGTCTATTCAGGATCTGCCATTCTAGGGAAATGTGCCATTTTGGGAACAGACTGATAATAGCCTTCACGGCTTAAAAGAGTCTAGGCCTATGCTGCATTCCCTTGGCCTCTACACCCCACAGAGTTCCAGAGGACAATTTTAGCCACCTCAGTCGTCTTGATACTCAGGTCAACCACATCAGGGATCTATAGGAGGAGGGATAAGGACAAAGGGTTCAAAGGTCATCACCACTCCTCCTCCCCAGCTGCCCCATTGGGCCCTGTGTGACATCAGAGGGGTTCGCAGCAAGCATTTTGAGGGTGCGCCTAAGGATGGCATACCAGGCTAGCCCCAGAATCTGCACCCCTCCCACTTATGCTATCCTTCCTCATTTATTTCTGAAGCATTTATTCCCTTTCCTCCCTTCATGGACCTGTATCACATTGGACTGCTGGGTCTTCAATAACATCGCAGAGGGCTATACTCTTCAGTTCTCTTGAGTCTCCCCCCATCCCCCTTTCCGCCCTCCCTCCCTGTCCCTCTTCAGGTACCCCTCTCATGAGCAACTCCTAGTGCAGGAGGTGAGAACCTTTCTGCGGGGAGGGATGATAGAGGAAGTTCCTCTAGATAGGAGAGGGAAAGGGTTTTACTCTCATTATTTTCTCATATTGAAAGCTAAGGGGGGGCCTCAGACTCATCCTGGACCTGTGTTGCCTCAACAGATACCTCAAGAAGTTGACGTTTTGCATGGTCTCACTAGCTGCTATCATTTCATCTTTGGATCCAGGGGACTGGTACACCGCCCTCGATTTGAAGGACGCATACTTTCACACTTCAATTTTCCAAGGACAAAAGAGATTCCTGCGCTTTGTAGTAAGCAGTGGCCACTATCAATTTACGGCACTACCCTTTGGCCTTTTTTCTGCTCCGAGAGCCTTCACAAAATGTATAGGAGTAGTGGTCGTGCACCTAAGACACCATGGCATAAAAATTTACTCTCATCTAGCCTGGCAGGTTATGGGCTCAAGTCCAACACAGCCTTGATCTAGTACGATCCACCTACCAGAGTCTAGGTCTGCTAGTGAGTGAACAAAAGTTCACTCTGTCTCCAATTCAATGCATAGAGTTCATCAGTGCCATTCTCGACTCTATGCAAGCCAGGGCTTTCCTCCTGGGGTCCAGGTTCCAGCAGTGTCAAGCCTGATTATGAGCATTCAGTCCCACCTGGTCACAACCGCCTCAGACTGTTGGGCTACATGGTAGTGTGCACTTATGTAGTTCAGCTTGCTCATCTTTGGCTGCATCCCCTGCAGGTTTGATTAGCTTCATTCTTCAAGCCCAACAGACACAAGCTAGATCACGTGGTCACAGTTCTGCAGTCGGTCTGGTCATCCCTCACATGGCGGACAAACCCCCACTTCGTACTACAGCAACACTAGTTTCCAATGGCTTAGAGCTAGGATTGGGGGCACACTTCAACAACCTCAGCACTCAACCTTTAGTTGTAGGAGGAACGTGCCCTCCAATAAATGACAGGGAGTTCAGAGTGATCTGGCTAGCTTGTCAAGCGTTCCTTTCCTATCTGGAGAGCAGGATGTTTCAGATTCTGACAGACAGTACCACCGCGATGTACTGCATAAACAGACAGGGTCGTGCCCAATCATCCTTTTTGTCAGGAAGCCATCCATTGCTGGAACTTCTGCATTCAGAATATCAGCTGTGTCTTAGCATCAAATCTCTCAAGCATTGGGAATGCGCTGGCAGATTGCCTCAGCTGATCTTTCTCATCTCACCATGGGTGGTCTCTTCACTTGGAGGTAGCCAGCATGATCTTCCAGATGTGGGGGACTCCCCAAGTGGACCTATTCCTGTCCAGGCAGAACAGGAAATGCCACTTATTCTGCTCCATCCAAGGGTTCACCAGCAGCTCCCTGTCAGATGCCTTACTGCTCTAATGGGAAGGGGTGCTGAGGTATGCCTTCCTTCCAACAGCACTGATCCATGGAGTCTTACTGAAGATCAGTCAACACAGGGCAATGGTGATTCTCATTGCCCTGACCTGGCTGAGGCAACACTGGTTTGACATGCTGCTGGAGCTCTCAACAGCAATCCCACTGAAACTACCTCTATGGCCAGACCTGCTGTCTCAGGACTATGGCCGCTTGGAAGAGGTTTTCCGGTTGCATACTAGACCAGAATCTTGCCCCATTCCAGGCCTCGCTGGTCAGTCTTGGTGCTTGAGGTGCAGCAGATAGTCCAAGGCCTAGCCCTCTCATCAATTAAAATGCACTTGGCAGCTACGCCTTCCATCACCCAATCCAGAATAAATCGGTTTTTGCTCACATCATCACTGGCAGATTCTTGAAGGGCCTGGAAAAAGTTGTACTTACAAGTCAGGGATCCCACCTCCCAGTGGGACCTGAACCTAGTCCTCTCAAGGCTTACGGGGCTCCCTTTGAACCACTGGCAATCTGGTCACTACTGCTTCCCTCATGGAAAGGTTCCTTCCTGGTTGCAGTCACCTCAGCATGAAGGGTTTCCGAGATCAGGGCCCTAAGCTTGGGACCACCCTACACAGTGTTTTATAAAGATAAAGTTCAGCTGCCACCCCAGCCAGCTTTCTTACCAAAGGTAGTGTCACAATTTCACATCAACCAAGACATGTTCTTACCAGTGTTTTTTCCCAAGGCATATCAATCCAATGAAGAACGAAGGCAGCACATCCTAGATGTCAGATGTGCCTTGGCCTTCTATATTGAAAGGACTAAACCCTTTTATAGCTGTTCATAGCAGTGACAGAAAGGATGAAGGGCCTTCCAGTCTCCTCGCAGAGGATCTCCTTGTGGATATCCACATGCATAAATTTCTGTTATAAACAAGCAAATGTGTCTCTGCCAGCAACTGTAACAGCTTACTTGACTAGGGCGCAGGCCTCATCAGCTGCCTTCCTGGCACAAGTGCCTATCCAAGATATCTGCAGGGCTGCGACATGGTCTACAGTACATACTTTCACTTCCCATGATGCTATCACGCAGCAGGTCCGAAATAATGCCAGCTTCATAAGGCAGTATTGCATACAGCACTTCCATAACTCTGAAGCCGCCTCCAGGGATACTGCTTGTGAGTCACCTAGCATGGAATTCATGAGCAAGCACTCGAAGAAGAAAAGACAGTTATTAACCTTCTGTAACTCTTGTTCTTTGAGATGTGTTGCTTATGTCTATTCCATGACCTGCCTTCCATCCCCGCTGTCGGAGTTGACGTCAAGAAGGAAATCAGGAGGCATAGGGCCAGTGGTGCCCCATATACCGTGGCATGAGCACGGCACTTCCGGGTGTGCCACAGCCAGCCCTATGGATACCACTAAGGCAAAAAGATCTCTGACAGCCTTACACACAGGCAGGCACACACCTAGCAACATGAGCAACACATCTCAAAGAACAACAGTTACAGAAGGCTAGAAACTGTCTTTTCCTGCTGTCAGCAAATATCTGTGAAATCCACTGCCAAAGTGTGTGTTTCCTCCTCCCCTGGTGTTAGTCTGTGCAGAGGGTGTCAACTTATTACTGCAGTTAGTTTCTCCATTAGCTCAAGTGGCAGATGTCTGTGCAGTGGATCTAAAGGGTCCAGCCTTGCTGATGATCCACTTGGGTATCAGTATGAAGCCACAGATGGAACTTCCAGTTTTTAAGTTACGTTTTTAACAACCTAGAAAGTTACACATACAAAACTGTTAAAAGGCCTCTAAGGTTGCAAATTAAACAGTTTAGAAAATATCTAACCCAAATTTGGCTCCCTTGTGTGTATGCATTATGCTACAGTCTTGAATTAGATGATCACACACTATTTTTGGCACAGGACACGTCTCGTTCACTGTACAGGATGAACCTGGTTTGGGGGTAGACTAGGATTGTGTAATGAAGGAGTCTGTAAGACCCATGCATCATTTGTTGCAGAAGTTGGGAAGTGTGTAGTGATTGAGGTGTGGGATTCCAGGAAGAGAGAGGATAGTTCGGTTTCATGGTGAAGGCCTCTGATTGCCACCTTGGAGAGTTGCCGTTTATCCCTGCCTCTACCACAGAGTTCCTAAATGATGTTGAACAAGTCACTGAATCCAAACTTTTTCACAGGTGGACCCTAATTGTGTTTTTCATTTTCTTGGTGCCAAACATGAGACCCTGAGGTCTGATTCACAGAAGTGCTGAGCACTCACTACTGCAACTGAAATTAACGAGGGGAGACTGTGCTTTGAAAATATAAAGTGATATATAATGCTAAGTATTATGAAAAATCAGGTGCTAGATTTCTCAAAATTAGTGGACACTTTTGACCTTAATCTTTCTGTAAAATGGGGATAATGTCACCCAGTTCACTTCACCAGGGGTATTTGTGAAATATATTTTCAGAGCAGGATTTGAATAGTGTGGAGTAAATAAGGCATGGGATTCATGCATGGAACAATGATGACAAAACAAAGTATTGAATAGCTCCTCTTTTAGTGAGCATTATCTATCCTGAATGAGACAGAGTAGCGGTGGAAAAAATGGAATATGAGCAGGTAATTAAAGAGTGTAGCAAAATGCATACACACAAGTCAGTCAACTAAAGGGTATACAGTTATCCTTAATTTTGGCATTCCCTAACTTTTGAGTGCTTGACTTTGCAACCTTACATTCTTTTAACATATATATTGTGGTATAGCAAGGACAGAGGGCAGTAGGAAAGTTCTGGAAGGGCGCTATGTAAGTGCTAGAATGATCCGGGCCTTATACCCTATAGACTAGCCAGAGTCAATAGAAGGTAATTAGTGTCAGCTGACACCAATTAAGGCCCCACCCAGGTGCCTATAAAAACCCTCTATTCCTGAGAGACAGTGTGGAGTGGAAGGAGTAGGTGTGTAGTGAGCAGAGGAGTGTGTGAAGTGGAGGAGAACAGAACGGAGTACGGTGGTGTGTGGTGTCATAGTGGAGAACAGAACGGAGTACAGCTGTGTGTGGGAGAGAGGTGGAGTCCTGAAGAAGGTACTGGGCTCAAGAAGCCAGAAAGACAGAGGGGGGAAAGTGGCCCAGGGGAAAAGCCTGCAGCTGTGAGTGAGGTGCCAGCAGCACATAGTTGCTACTCAGAGGGCCCCTGGGCTGGGACCCGGAGGAGCGGGCGGGCCCGGGTCCCTACTCCCCAGTAAGTCGGGGATACTGGTGACACCCTGGCCCACTGCGAGAGGCAAAAGTGCGAGACCCACTAGGGAGAAGCCGGCCATTTGCCACAATATATTGTTTTATATAATAAACACAGGATTGAATTTCAGAAAAGAGACTTCAGAGATAGCTATAGGCCATTGTCATTAACATTTACTTTGTTGTGTTTTCATTATTCTTTTCATATTTTCACTAGTGTGGATTCACTGAAGAGTTGTTTTCACTAGTGCAATCTCATCAGTTCAGTTACCAGAAGTTCAGTTCTCCAGTGTAAACACAGCTAAGGGTGACTGGAGAGCTAAAGGAATTATGAAATCACAAGAGACTGACGACTGAAAAACTGAAATTGATAGTGGAAGAGATTTTTATTCAGATTGTTTAAAACCTTTTTTCACCTCTATTTAATGTCAGTGTCCAATAAACACTGGAGAAAAATGTGTTTTGGAAGATTCAGCACCCCCACCTGTCCAGTTAAGGGATGAGGGTTCACAGTACGCATGTCTAATGAATCACCCCTCAAGAAGCCTTACATTAAAACAAGGGAGGAGAAGATTTGATATTCCTGATATTTATAAAGCAAAACCAAATAGAGAAAAATCCTTATAAATGTTCCAACCTTTTATACAAACTAAAGAAAGGGAGGGGAAAAAAGGTGGGGGCGGGAGAGGTCATAAACCCAATTTAAAAAAAAATCTGTGGAGATCATTGCTTTCACATACCACATATTTTAAGCATGTTTGTTGGGTCAGGGCAATAATGAGAGTGATTGTGGATTTTTTTTTGGTGATGCATTTACCCAATGTTTATTGGATATAGCCATCTAAAATGTTTTTAGTTTGTATTACTCTTTGATCTAGAGCCAGGGAATAAGTTACGGAACTAAGTCATCTATTTATGTTGTCTGCAGTCCTTGTTGAATTTCTTAATATTCTGATGATCTAAATCAATAGTTTTGCAGCAACCCACACTTACTAAGTAAGTGTAACTTTTTATTTGATGTGCAGAATTGTAGGATATGTCTCCATGTACAACTTAGCAGCTATTCATGCTTCTGTAGAAGTATTTGAGAAAAGTGTGCTCTTTCATTTTGAATTCCAATGGGGAAATGAGCTTGCATCGTGATGTCTTTCCTAGATTGGCTCTTAAATTAGTCGTGTTTTTTCTTTCAGTAATTCTATCTACTAGGTGCTCATTTTAGCTGTTATTTGCTTCTATCTATTCTGCTTTTTTTTTTTTTTTTTTGGTATTACTGTAGTACCTAGGAAGCTGGATTACCCAGCAGGACCCCATTGCAATAGCCACTGCACACCAAAAATACCAGTCTCTTTCCCAAGTTGCTTACAAGTTAAGTATAAGATGAAACAGATGGATACAGACAGACAAGAAAACAATGAGACAGTGCTGCCAGTATGACCCTTGGCCAGTGGTCGCAGTGTGTATTGTAAATTGGATATGTATTTTGAGGGAAATGCTGGGACAATGAAATAGTGTGAATAAACTTTTCCTTGACAGTTTCTTTCTTGAGATGATAAACCATAAGTTGTGGAAGGGAAGGTTAGAAAGTCTATTAACCGCAACAAACTCACTACTTCAGGTCAAAATTATTACCCTATAAAAATCATTAAGTGTGTCTTGTCTCATCCTTTCCTGATTTATAAATGTTATTTTTCTTATCTCAGGATTTTATCACATTAATAATAATAATAAGTAATTATGTTGTGTCAGATGGTGGCAGTACAGCACAATTCTTAACTATGATCATAGAAATATTATGAATATTATCTCTTGGAACATCAGCTACTCTTGAAGGGAAGGAGAGTTTTAACCTCTTGCACAAAGCCAACACCAATATATTGCCTGACCTTTAAGCATGCATGTAAAAAGCTAATAAGAAACTAGATTTGCACTGGAAGATGTTCTGCTCTTCTTCTTCTCACAATATAAATTACAGAGGTTTATTTGTGTTTTTTTGTCAAAGTTAGTCCTACAAAATATTATACTTTATTTGACAAATATGAAATTAGGATTATGTTTCAACTACAATATAAACTCAGATTAACTAGGTGAGCATTAAACTCAGATTAACTACCTCAGATTCATCAAGTATATGGACATCATGCTTAGATTCACCATCACTTCTGTGTACTAGAAACTACACTGGCAGAAGCCAAAGATGGTGCATTAAGTGGGAGGGGGAGGCTGGCAGGGTAAAATAGTGATTCAGCTGGGGCCTTTAAAGCTGCTTTACCCTATGTCATCACTAGAATCTGGCATTTAGCTTCTTTTAATCCTGAGCACCTAAAATAACATGTGGAACTTCATAACAACTGTACTAGATTTGATAGCAGGTTCTTCCACTCATGAACCATTAAGGTATGCATGCAACACAGAGCTGGACTGGTAATCTTGACCATGCAGTGGTGTGTTCAATTTTGGTGGAGCTCACTCAGCAATGCTGCACCCACCTTCAAGCTCTAGTAACCTCAAAATAAATTTGTCATTTTACATTTATGTAGACCTTTCATCTCAATGGATCCCAAAGGGCTTTATTTATTGTACCCTAACACACTAAACTGGTTTCATAATCCATTCATAATATAGATGATGCTGAAATGCAGCCATACTGAGAGAGACAACAGCATCAAGAAGCGAGCTGGATACAACACACTGCACTACAAAATGGGGAGAGGAGATTTTTGGGGAAGGCCACAAGCCAAAGCCAAATACTTTCAAAAAGTGCAATGAGATTTTTAATGTCCACACAAAACAAATTGGATCTTAGTTTTTAAGGCCTCATTTTAAAGTACCTCCATCTCACCTCCTGTGCTTGCTCTGGGTTGACAAATGTTTCTGCCATAGGTACTTTTGCACTCTAGGTTTACTGACAAAAATGTTTTCATTTTCAGAGAGATTGGTACAATCATCAGGTCATTAGGATGTTGCCCAACTGAAGGAGAACTACATGATATGCTTGCAGAGGTAAGCTCTTTGACTTTTGTAATTTCTTCCTCAATCTTAACAAAAACAACACAAAAGTTATAATCTTTTCATTGCTCTGCGAGAGACCTGATCTTATTTCACAGAGGCTTTGAAGTTACAGCTCAATCTGAAGTTTGGAGTCTGAAGGCCCTCCTCCCCTTCCCCAGTCTGAAGCTTGGAGTCTGAAGACACTCCCGCTGCCTCCCTGGCCCCCAGGTTTCAGAGCCTGAGCTCCAACCAAGCTGGAACTTCAAAGTGCTGCCTACACAGCTATTTTTAGAGAACTAGTCTAAGCCTTACTAACCCAAGTCTGTCAAACTGGGCTGGGAGGCTTGCTCCAAAATGCTGTGTGGATTTACCCTCTGTCTTTTGCCAAGGAAGGTTACTGTGACACAATGCCAGGAGGAGGGGGAGTTCTTTGTCAAGAACCAAGGAAAAACATTCCTTTGCTGATGAAAAATAAAAAAAGTGAGTTCCAAACTGATTAGGTCACACAAACCCCAACTATGTTAACTTCTTGACACAGTTAGGCCAAACAGAATGAACAAGTAATACCAATTAGCTCATGAAACAGCATTAAAGGTGTAATTTTAATCTCAAAAAGCTTCTGAGAGAAGCCCTGCGATATAGTCTTCATTTGTCCCTCATGATTCTTAAATATTTCAATTCATCTGATGAATTATTTAGTCTACGTCAATAGGGCCTTCTTTGTGTCAGCAGTTCAACATAATGGGGGGAGCTAAGGATATGACTATATCCTTAATGGCAATTTCCCCTTTTTTGCGGGTTTGTAATAACTTTAATGTTAGTTTTAATGGGCTTTTAAACATTGTATTGCCTTTTCTGTAATGCTAGCTCACAATTATTTGAACAGCATGAAAGTTAGATACATTAGGATTATGAAACCAGTTTACTATGTTAGGGTACAAACTTGATTATGTTGATGCTGATCAGCACAGTGAACTTCTGTACCTTTACCAATATTATATGGCTCAACTGCCTCATTCCTTCTATGTTGTCCCTTTTTTTCCTGATTCTCTTTAGGTCTTCATTCTATCTCCTGCGGTTGTTTTCTCCTAAGGTTGCTATACAGTCCTTATTCTGAAATATAACTTTTAAAAGGTTTTTTCCCCCTAAATTAATGGAGTTGTACTAGTGTAACTCAGCAGAATTTTATCCAAATACACTCTGAAACTAAAAATTGCATCCCACAAATCTGAATTCTGGTTTAAAGGGGGTAGTACCCCGCAGTCTAGCTATTTACAAAAGAGATTTTCAGTACTCTGGCAATAGTCTGAATGGGCAACTTAGTTTCTCTGCTGCAGACAAGAAAAAACTGAGAGAATTGGAAGCTGCACCTCTGTATATAACCTGGGTTCTGAAGGTTCAGTGCCATGAGGTGATGCTTTTGCAGCCCCAATAGACATGGCTTTCTAGAAAGTTCCAGAAACTCGAGTTCTTTTGAGTGTGAATGTTCAAAACTTTCTCTTGAAGGTGCACAGTAACTGATCAGTAATCTTTTCTTGCTCATTCACTTCATCCTGTAAATCTGAGTTCCCACTCCTCTAATTGTGTGAAGGGGGCAGTGAAGTTCTACTGGTAAATACCAGTCCAATGGTTTTTTATTGCTTTTTATTTGAACACTTTGATTTTAGATTGTAATTTTTCCTCCTCAGTCCTTGCTCTACTTCTACTTCCTAGTAGGAAGTTGGAGGCACCACTGTGCTGATGCATAGGGCAGGGCCAGAGTGTGGGATACAGCAGCAGAAATAAATATTTCCCACCACCTCTGCCTCCTCTTCTCTTTGCAGGTGATACCACTATGAAATGATGCCTTGGGGGAATGAAAGATCCCTTGATTTGTGAGGTTTTCTCCCCTTAGAAGTAGCCTGAGGTATATCACCCACACATGTTATGATGCTAGAGGTTGATTCCCCCAAAAAGGTTTTGCCATCCTTGCCTCTTAGGCATATGCCAATTCCATCCCCTCTGCATTCTCAGTTAGCAGTGGTTCCCCTCCCTGGCTCAGCTGACTCAGCTCTTTCGATGAGGAGAAAATCTGAAGAACCAGCAAAAAAGAAAGGTGTCTTGCTTGTTCCTCTCTGCATCCTGTGGTTTTGCTCCCCTTTTTAGCAGAATGCATCAACTCCTCTTTTCAACCAAGAAGTAGAAGGTCTGAGAAAAGAGAAATTATACTCCAAAATATAAATAATACATTTAAAAAAAAATAACCACATGGATTATTGTTTACCATTAAAACCAAATCTCCCCACCCTGGCCCAAGATTTGCAAAATAGAAATGGAAGGGGATGGGGAAGAGATGGTGCAGTGTCCCAGTACACTGACCTGGGACCCTGGAGACCTTGGTCCCAAACCTTTTCCACCATAGACTTCCTATGTGACTTTGAGCAAATTACTTGCTTTTCCATCTGTAAAATGGGGAAAATACTACTGGCCTATCTCACAGTGGTAGTGTGAGTATGATTACACTAAAGATTGTGTAGCGTTCAGATACTGTGGTAATGGAGGTCATAGAAGTACCTAAAATAGATGGGTATAAAAATGCTTTGTGTTTCATCCTGAAGTACACACAAAGGCGGATAAGATGAAGATAAACATCTGCAAAATTGGAATGACCTAAAGCAAATGCATTTATTTGGCCTCTCATTACCACCTTTACAATGTTAAAGATAGAACCTATTTTCAGTCTTTCTGCATTTTAGAGAAGAAAAAAACTCAAGACACGTTGGGGCCTTCAGTGCAAATGAATTGGTGGGTGTTTCCCTCATTCTGAGGTCAGTAGGAGTTGAGGTTGCTCATCACCTCACAGTAATGTGTCCATTATCAGCGATGAAACATTTATTTTACAAGGAAACGCTTTATTGGGATAAAATGCAAACAGTAAACCTACAAAGACAGACAAATCCCGAAGTAAAAGTAATACTTTACTTTATAAGTCACATATGCGTGTTTTCCTTATGTCGTGGGTTCTGAAGTGGCTATTTGCTATTAATGCTTTTTTCTTCCCACTCTGAAAATTAGGACCACATTTAGCCCTATGATGAGTGGCTGCACATCCCATTGAAGTAAATGGGAATTGAGATTGCTCAGCACCTGACAGGATTAGGCCTAATGGTTTTGGCTCTTAAATATGATTTATTTGCTGTATAATTTTTATGTGCCCTTTGGGACCTTACTTAATGTATAATATAAGATGTCTCTGTATGTTTGCTATAAATAGCTACCACATTTCTTCGTCTGTCTCTTTGGTTTCCTGACCTACAGCCCATTGGAACATAGGTGCTTCATAAAACACCCTGCCTACAGACATTGTCTCAATATTTGTGAAGCATGAAATAGTTCAGTTTATTGACTATTATGTCATGAGAGGGAAATTAATTTTTGCCATCCATTTTATTGCATCTTTGCAGTGGATTCATCATTAAAATACATAATCCTGTAATGACAATTTTATTCAGAGAGGTAAATAGAACAGCTTCATTTTCTAGCAAAAGATTCTCTGCTATAATGCACAGTGTACAGAGGGCAAAACTGTAGTGTCAAGACACTGGATTGAAGGGGTGGGGGACGAAGATAGCTATGCCAGGGATGGCCAAACTTACTGATCTTCCGAGCTGCATACAATAATCTTCAGAAGTTTGAGACCCTTCAGTTTACAACTTGTCCCGTGGGGTGGCACCTCCTGTGGCACCCCACAGGGCTAAAGCTTTTAGCCACACCTCCCTCCCTGCAGGGCAGAAGCCTCTAGACCCACCACCCCGCCTCAGGGCAGAAGCTTTGAGCTCTCCCCACCTCTGTCTGGTAGGCAGAGAATGGGGGGGGAAGGTGTGAGGGGCTCCATGAGCTGCACTTTAAGTGTAAATGGGCCGCATGTGGCTCGCGAGCTGCAATTTGGCCACACCTGGACTAAGTATTGGTGGCTGCTCCTGAAGACATTGTGCCTAACACAACCAAAATGCCTCTTAGAGCACAGAGAGAGCGCACAGCAGCAGCTGCTGCTATACCCTTTAATTGGGTGCTGCATATGCTGTTTCCTCTTATGGCCCAACTTCACTGATCATGCAGAAAAGGGCAGCAGGAGCCTCCTTGACCCTATCTTTCTTGTCTCATTGTGAGGCATTTAGAACCACAGCCTGTGGCTAGACTTCTTCCATTCTTGCCTGCTCAGAGTGCAAGGACTGAATGTGTGTCTTACCCCCATTTGGGGTAGTTTTAAAGCCCATTGCTCTGTGCCCACACGGAGGCTGGCACAATGCAGCCCAGAACGCTCCTAGGACAGTCATGTTCCTGAACAATTAGGAACTCTTTTTGCTCATGCAGTTTGACTACTATGGAAGTGTAGGAATGCAGTGAGATCCCTGCTAGAAGTCCCTGCAGTCTTTTCTACAATATATAGAAAATCTTTCATTAATATACTTGTTTGGTAAAAAGCCTTTGCTTTGCTTATGTGGTATTTATGTGGCTTGTGGTATTTTGTTATTTTCCCCACCCTTTTGTTTGTTTTAGACTGCCTTGAACTGAGAATGTCTACCACTTTGGCCTCTCCCTTGACAGCACTGGCTGTAAAATATCTGGAAACAATTGTTCAGTCTTTGGAGGGAGTGTATATGGTATCCTTAAAAACACTTTATGTGATAACTTAGTATCAGTCACTGAGTATTTTGCACCAATTACGGTAGCTCTAACCATTAGAGGGCAATATTGAGTCATTCAAAGCTCCTACTGTAGCTGTCCTTTGTCTTTTCTGGGGATATAGTCTCTTCCTTTAACTTTTTTATTTGATCACAAGTATTTCACTCAGATGCTCTGGAGATAAGTGAGTTATTTAAAAAAAAACTTACATAAATTGCTTAGAAAAAGTTAAATTTATAGCAAAAAGTTTCTATTATTGCACACTCTTTGGAACACTTTCTTGGGCTACGTCTACATTATGAGCTGGGGGTATGAGTCTCCTGCTCAGTGCTTATGCACACATACCCATGCTAGCTCTCAACAAGCTAGCACTAATATAAATAGTAGTGTAGTCTCAATAGTATGGGCAATGACAATGGAGGGTGCAGCTTAGGCGAGCTGAGTACAAATTCTTCTGAAACCAGTGGGTATGTATTTGGCACAGCTAAACTGTACTTCTGCTACCACTGCTCCGTGCTACTGAAGTGGCACTGCTATTTATACTCTCACTAGCTCCAAGAGAGAGAACAAAAATATGTGTACATGAGCAGGAGCATCCTATCCCCTAGTTTGTAGTGTAGTAGACATAGCCTCGGTTAGATACTAGATTTTCTGCCTTAAGCTCTTGAGAACAAAGCCCAGTTCTTATCTGTAATGTTCAGTAATTCTTTCTGAATAGTTTCAAATTCTTAGATGTTTACCATTTAATATTCACCTAGCCTAATCAGTTAAACCCACTGGTTGTCTGGCTTTTAATGTGGATTCTTTTAGTAAGTTAAATGGGAGCTAAAACAGTTCACAGTTTATCTGAAATTCAGAAGACACATTTATTACTCTTAATTGTTAAATGGATGTGTATATAAACTTTCTGGATGAAGAATATTTAAAGGTCTGTGCAATTCAATATGGTAAGCACAAAATAAACACTTCTAAAATAGCTGTCGTTTGAATAAAAACAATTCCTATAAAAGAGTTACATATATACTTAGAATTAAACATGTGAGTTTCCTATTGAAATTAATGGGACGATTTATGTGCTTAATGTTAAGCACCTGCATTAGTCTTTGAGGGACTGGGGCTCTGGTTAGTAATGAGTCTGTATGTTTTCAGTATATTGCTGAAATGAATCATTTTATGGACTTTTTCTTTCCTAATAGCAAACTCTGTCTTCCAACCTACCAATTTTCTCCTGGGATTTCAAAGAAGGGGCTTAGAAACTGTACAATTCCTGGTAAATTGCCTGATATGCATAAAAAGAGCTATACTATGTTGGATTCTAAAGCAGCCTGGGTTTCTGTGGTTGTGTTCGCTGGTGTAAAATTCCATGGTCCAACAAAATTCAAAAAGCTGTTACTAAGAGCAGTGTGTAATTGTGATTTAAAGAGTATATAAAACAAAGCTGTGGTTTTTGAGTACCGGACTGGGAATCTGAGTTCTAAACCTAGCTCACACACTAACTCATTCTGTGACTTTTGGCAAATCACGTAAACATCTTGTCTACATTAGGGACCTGCCATGATTTCAGCAATCAAGGGCCAGCCACCAATGTAATCTTCTAGTATAGATAAAATAAGCAGTGATTGCACTTGTATAGCTTACCCTGGTTTCAGGTAGGGATAAATACCACCAGTGCAAATGATAGCTTTCCTTACCTACAGGGGTCTGATCAGATGTAGGTACCTATGTCAGTGGCTGGCCACTGATAGCCCAAACTGGAACAAATCATCAGTATAGGCTTAAGCTCTCTGCCTCCAGTCACGTCTGTATGGGAATGCTCAAGAAAAGTAAGACAAATCAATGTTAGTCACTAGCAAAGGAAGGCCACTTCTCTCCTGAGTGACAGCATCCATTTAGGGGGTTAAACACACTTTAGGTTACATGCATTAATTTCACACCTTTCGTTCATCTGCCTTAATTTTCCTGAGTGTCTCTGTGTAGCCAAACCCTCAGTTTCTTTGTCTATGAAATGAGTATAGTAATACAAAGGACTGTTGTGAGAATTAATGTTTGTAAAGCATTTTGAAGATAAGTATTACATATAATGTATCATTCCTATTTATTTATTTATAGGCTAGATTAAGCCTTTCTGCTCAGTCCTGCATATGGGGTGAGGTGTAACTGTGCCACTCAACAAGGAGCCACGGGAAGGAATTGCGACTCAGAGTCCCCTCTTGCTCTATAATATGGAGTCACAGAAAGTGCAGCTTACTTCCATTCTTGATACATAGAATGGAGTGCAATTTACATCTTCTCTATTGGCCAGTTCTGTCCCTACTCACCCACTTTGTGTATGGCCACTTGGGGATGAGCGGGGTCTTATAGATCCAACCACTTCTCTCCTACATGGCAAGTTTAGGACTAGTCAAAATCTAACCCTACTATTTTAATGAAGGAGCCAATCAGTTCCCTATTTCTCTTTTTAGTTTTCTAATGTAAAATTTATATGTAAAAGTTTTCTGCATCTAAAATTTAAATATACTATACTTCTGTTTTAATATCAGGTAGAAGAAGAAGAACCTACTGGGTATATTCATTTGGAAAAATTTCTTCCAATGATGACAAAAGTATTAATGGAAAGAAGGTAATGGAATAATAGATTTTTTTTTCTGTGTTGTAGCTTGGTTCAGATCCATGGGTAGTTGATTTTGAACAAAGATATCAAATATACTTTTACTTAATTGAAAAAAGTAAAGGTTTTCTATTTTTTTTAACTCTATCTTCCTAAGTTTGATAGCGATGAGTATTTCAGTTCAAGATGATTTAATCTAAAAAATACTGTTTTACAGTCACTAAGATCACACAAATAATATGAAATAGTTTAGACACTGTAAATTATGAAAGTATGTTGCTTCTCTTGTCTTGCATAGTGTGAATCAGAATTAATTTCCCATTCATCTGATTTAGTGTGTCTCTAAAGAGATTTTTCAAAATAGAAGTCAATTAATCATCAGGTTTTTGCAAATATGAGTTTCATTTATGGGTAGACATAGTGTTTCTTACAATATAAATCAGCATCATATTAACATATTATCAACATAACTGCCATGTACAGTAAATATATATAATTAGCAGTCTAAAAAGTTAACTGGTCTGGAACTACAAGGCTATACACTATTCAGAGGCACACAGTGGTCTTTGCACTTACAGATGGCCTTGATGGTGTTTTCATTTGTCTTTCATTGTAACAGTATTACCTGTAATTAACTTATTTTTATTCTTAAAAAAGCTTTACCTAAAAGTTTTGTGAACCCCATAGTTTTATGTCCAATGCTGCAAAGTTCTTTTGCATACAAAACTCCAACTGACTTCAGTGGGAGTTAATTCTGGATGATTAGGTTAAATTGTCTCCTTGCATGTTTTCTTGTAGCACCCTTGTAAGCGGCAAGTGTGTTTGTAAATACATTTTCATTTTGGTGTTTTCCTTTTTCTTTAATGTTTATGATTTATTGTGTGTTGTTTTGTTACTGTTGTGGGGTCCTGCTTCCAAAACTGAATAGTCGCCCTCCAAATCATGGCACTAATTGTTCTATTTCAGATACCGGCCTATTCCAGAAGATGTACTTTTACGTGCATTTGAGGTCTGTAATGACAAATTTAAAGCATCTAGTTAAAGGAAGAATAGTTATTGAATCTTGAGTCGGTAAGATTAAAAACCAAAAGGTTTTATTTATTCCTTTTCTTTAGGTTTTAGATGTGAATAAATGTGGACACCTTACTAAAGAGGAGTTAGTCAAATATATGACTGAAGAAGGTAAAGATTTTTGTTAATTAACGTAAAAAACTTCTGTCTAAGAAAATAATATTCACTTGAGTAAATGCTACAGAACAAAAACTTTCAGTTGCAACGTCTGCAGAGAAAGGACATTACTATCTCTTTAACTGTTTTATCATGCCATGTACACCTCCAGCACTTTAAACATAATACAAATTAATAATTACATTAATAATAATCATGAACAGTTCTTTGAGATGGTATCCACAGATTTCAATTTGTGACAGGCACCCGGATACCACTGAGCTTCAGGAATTTTCTAGAAAATCAGTGCCCATGTGAGCACCATCTTGTGTCCTCAGATATTTCAGTCGAGTTTACAAGAGGTTGTGCAGTTTCCATCTCCTTCATTTCTTTTCTTTCCTTTCCATGGCTACTTGTAGATATAGGGACCTATGCTCTGTGTATGGGTTTTTGTTTTTTCAACCAAAGATCTCCTGTTAACTTGTAGTTTAGAACTGTAGATAGTTTAGGTAGTTTCTGTGCCAATGCACATCATTCTTCCAGGACTATCTCCATTCTGGTTCCAGGGCATTATGTCCAACCTGAAAGACCCAGCTGAATGCACATATCTGCTGCCTTAAATGTCTCTGTTGTATGGTTGTTTCACATACTAGCTCTTTATGCCTTGAACTCAAAAAGACAAACATACTTTGCTCCAGACTCTCCAAAGCCTTTCCTTGGATCAGGGCCCTAACCTCCTGGAGGGACACAGTAGGCCATCAGCTCTTAAGCCCCCTGCAGCAGGAAAACAGAAGACTTTGGTGCTGGCGTTATGTCTTTTTTATGGCATGAAGTCAGTGGAACACTATGCTCCATCATCTACGAGGCCAGCTCTATCTCTGTGTCTCTCAGTACCAAGACATCCTTACTGCTGTGGACTTGAACAGTGCCTCTTCTCAGACAAGAACCAGATGGTACATCTGGGACAATTTCCTCAGTGCTGGAGTCTTTCAGCACTGAAAGGGTCTCCAGTGTACTGACCTCTCCTTGGATCAGGGTTCTCAATTGAGTTTGACATTTGTGGAAGTTCTGATTCTGTTCTTTGCCCCCAACTGTGGGGCTCACAGAGGGTCTCCAAGCAGAAGGACTCAGTACCATCACAGAGAAGGAAGAGGAAACATCATGATGGATTTAGGAATTTTCTGGGGGGATTGGAAGTGTTGGTTCTTCTTTCAGGCATTCCCTCTCTTAGGAGACTGTGATGGTCCCTCTGTGCCAATGGGCCTCCATTTTTAACAAGGTATTCCTTCTTCATGGAAGGGAGCCGATAGAGTGAGATCTGCTTCAGATCTGGAGGATGTAACTGAGTCTTCTTCAGTATCCCAGTTCTGGGGCTTCTGGAGTTAGCCATGATGCAGGCTATGATGGATTGGAGGCTCACCTGAACATTTATTTGGGTAAGGGAGCAATGTCTTCTGATAATTCACTTTTCCCTTCATGCTCCACTAAGAGCTTCTCTCCTACAAGTGTGAATATGCAGAGGCAACGTTGTTGAAGAATTACAATTACTGACAACTCTTTCTGGTATCATTTGGAGTGACTGAAAGCTCAAGCTCTTGCAGCATGTCTGAAAACAGAAGATAGAGTCCCTAACAGGACAGCAGTAGAGAAAACATCCTTTCATCTACGACATAATTTGCCTCTGGTGTTAAGATGGATATATGGCTGAATATATGGGGAACACAAACTACGGTAGTTTTGGATGGAAGAGTTTTAAACATCCCTAGTGTAGTCACTCTTGGAGGAAGGGGTTTAATTCATACAGTTCATTGCTCACCACAGGCATGCTAGTCCTGTGCAGGGAGAAAAACATAAAATATTCCACCAAAGTACCTGTAACTAGTTGGAAAACGTGTTATGCTAATGTAGGAAAGATCTAAGGTTCCTTGGACAATCAGAAGCTAATGTTTTTCAGGAAATCTCCCCCCATTTCACTAATTTCAGTGCAGCTCTTCCACCAATGGTAGCAACAGTGGGAGAACAAGTGTAGACAGGGTACAGCCATGGTGAAAATGACTGTGCTCTGTCTACATTAACAGTTCCACTATTACTATTTCAGTATAGCTGATTGATGCTAGTGAAATGGGGGAAGGTTTCCTGAAAAAAGATAGTGCAGGTACAGTCTAGAAGAGAATTCATCTTAATTGACTAGATCTTTTGTTTTGAAATTACTCTGCATTCCAGAGAAGTTATCGAAAAATGATCAACATAAAATAAGGTGGTTTTGTCTTTTGTCATTTTTTTTTAAATCAACCATGGGCGAACACTTTTCACAAAGTGATCTTTTCCAGACCTCATGAAGAGCACTGTGAAACTTGAAAGCTTTTATCTTCCACCAACAGAAGTTAGTCTAATAAGAGATGATATATCACCTGCCTTATCTCTCATATTCTGGAACCAACACAGTTACAACAATACTGCAAATAACTGTTGTAAGTGAAAGAATCAGGTCCTGGGTCTGCCTGTCTTCTGCCTGAGTACCAAGAGGATTGCAAGGGAAAGCCTAAACACCAAGTCTGTTGGGTAAGGTTGTTTAATATATAGTATCAGGACAAACTGTTGTCACTTCTATCCTCTTGCAGGTGAACCTTTTACACAGGAAGAAATGGAGGAGATGCTGTCTGCTGCTGTAGATCCGGAAACAAATACTGTTCGTTACAAAGACTATATTACAATGATGGTAGTAGATGAAAATTAAGGTCACCCTGTAGACTTAATGGTCACTTGGTTACACCATTGTAAATGTGGAATAAGTCTGGATATACAGTGGCATAGAGAGATCAGAATCTGACACTGTTTCCAATAAAATCTTTGTGAAAACATTTCCTTGGATTTTGTATCTTTGAACACAAGAAACATTTAAGATATCTGAAAAAGGGTTATTGAAAGAATTATTGTATGAGAGATGGAAAAGAGGAGAGATAAAAAGCATGGAATTTAAATGTATAAGTGAGACAAAGGACAAAACAAGAAATGATTTTAGAATTACATTTGAAAAAGTAAGGGGGAGAAATGGGACTGTTGCAGATCAAGAAAGCAAGCAGATCAATGGGAAACTTAATATGGCTGAAATTTTAAATTTTAAAAGGATACTATCAATATCAAATTTTATATTTAAAAATACTTAAAATTGAAAGTATTTATTTTACAACTCATTTTCAACATTTATATTGTTATTTACTTTTTGCATTTTACTCACCTTAGACAATGAAACTAATCTGCTCCATTTCAGGTTCTTATTCACCAGAACAAGTATTTTGCTTCAGTTTTAAACAGAGCAGGAAAATCCAATAATGCTGCTAATTTAAATGTAATGAAAGAAATCATTAAAACATTTCTGTTAATATGGGAGTTGACCAAAAAAACCCACCCTTTTTTAACATAACCTAAATGTGAGGTCTCAGTTATTTAAGAGTGTGTCTTTTAAATAACAATTATGCTGAGTTTTGAATGGAAAGATATCAGATAATAAATAATAATAAAAACCCCAGAAATTTTTGTGTAACAGGGAAATTATGGAAGAACAGTTGAGGAGGCCATTATGAATAAAGGTTATGCTCTTACACTTTTTTACTTTTATCTCATTAGTTATTTGTTAAGCATCAACAGTAAGTTTGGTTCTGTACCTGATGTATGTATATATGTAATATAAAAAAAGAAACAAATGTTTCTGCTCTGGGAAGCTTACAGAATAAGAATTTTTCACTCCTATCACCTTTCATTTAAGGAGCTCAAAGCTCTTAGCATATATTAATTGAGCAAAACTCAGAACATTCCTATATTACACATATTAAACCTTTTTACAGATGTGGAAACTGAGGCAACAAGAAGTTAAATGACTTGCCTATGTCACACAGTGCCCGTGGCAGAGCTGAGAACAAAACATAGGATTCCTGAGTCCTAGGCCCTTGTTCTAACCATTAAACATATTCCTTTATGACATTATACTTATAATATTAATCATTTCACCTCCATCTGCTGTTTAATACACTACAGAGTGAGGCCTGCTGTCTGTCACAGATATGTATTTAGCATGATTTGAACTTGCTGGTTCAAATTGTACAGAGTCTAGCACAATGGGGTTTTGGTCTATGATTAGGGCCCCTTGGCTCTGCAGTAATACAAATAATAAATAATATCTCTTAAACAACTTCACCCTATTTGCTTTTTCCATGGAATTTTATTCTTGATGACATTGTCCTAAGGGTTATATGGTTTTTAGCTAGTTTACTCCTATTGAATCATTTACTGTGAGGGACTGTTTGACTTCTGATACTAATGAAAAACACACAGTATAAAAATAATAAAAAGTAATTATTTTTTGCAAGTTAAAACAAAATCAACAAAGTCCTGTTTAAAAAGATACTTTTAGTTAGTTAGTCCCTTCTTTGGAAGCTGAAACTTCAATTTCTTTCCTGGAAGGTTCATTCTCCATTTGATAAACATTGTATTGTGTGGGATTTCTATTGCAGCGTGCAAGAATTGGGCTTTCATTTGTATTCTGCTATCTGCACCACTGCCAGCCTCATCTTTGATGCAGGAAGATGCTCACACTAGTCTAGGAACTCTTTAGCTAACAGGTACTGAAGGGTGCCAGAGGGTGCATTTTTTGTATTTGGTGCTAATTCAAACACCTGTCTACACTATGATGCATCAAAGCAGAGGACCCAGTTAGAACTCAGTGATAATTTGTAGTACAGATGAGACCTTAACTATGTTCTGTAACTGACCTAAATCCTTGATCATGGCGGAGGAGAGGATGTTTCTTGCCATTCTGAAGTGCGGCTGGATCAGATTCTATGAAGGAACAAATCCCATCCAGTCCAGTCTCTCTCTACCCCTCCATATCTGCCCGTTCCTTTCCCTACCAGTGTGAGGTGCTTCTCTTTTCTGCTGGCTTGACTCCTCCCTCAGGACCAATAACCAAGAGAAGGGAGTGGGTTGCACTGGGAAACCTGCAGCGAGGAGCCAACTTAGAACCCAGAGTAACTTCATGGAGATAGGCAAAGCCAACGGCTGTAATGTGGATACCAGGCTGGGCTCTTCCAACCCAGTGGAGGGTTGTAGGGAATTGAAATGATGGGGGAAAGAAGGGAGTGAAGGAAGCCCGTCACCCAGATGTATAAAAAATCCTAGAAACAAGCCCTGAATAATAGTCACCATTTGGGAGTCCTTTACATCATAAATACAACTGTCAGGAAACTTTACAACATGATTGCAAGCTGTAAGGCAGAAAGGTCTTTAACTGTGTTCCATAAGCCATGTAAGGCCTTAGCTGTATTCAGCTGAGTCAGGGCACAACTGTTATGTGACTGGGTCCTCTGACTGAGTTTTATTTGTAGTGGACAACCTCTTCCAGCTGCTGAAGTTCTCCCCACCCCCACTGTTCCCAAGGGCAAGTTCTTGGTTCTAACCCGCCAGCTGGCAAAAATGCTCACACTGCTTGTTCCCCAATGAATGCCTGCTCCTGACTTTACTCCCACTTTCCACTGCTCCCCACAAACATTTGTTCATGGCTTCCTGCCAGCCAGCTGCAGAACATTAACATCCACTCTTGTTCCCCAAAACAAGCATCCTGATTTTTCCCTCCCCCTGTAACTTTCATCTCAAGAAAAGTGTCCTACTAAGACCTCCCACAATCCTCCCCAACAAAACAAAAACAGTGCAACTTTCCTCCTGTGAAATACATGTCCCAGCATCCCAAGTATGGAGCTCTCACTCTAGAGGTATGGTTTAGAAAGCCACTTTTACCCCCATCCAATGTACATATGTACAATGTACTGGGTACAGGCCACAGGTTACCCCATACACCCCAGGAAGAAGGCACTGAGAGCTAGTGCTGCTTGGCAGCTTCCTCAGTCAAGCAAGCAGATGTCAATTTTTACCTTCTCTCTCTTATCTTACTTCATTCACCAAGTTCCCTGATAACCCGAGAGAGTTGAAACAGCCACTGCACCATCTCTTCTTTCATGTTCAGTTTTAGTTCTGCACATTGTTGATGACTAGCTGCCTGCTGCAGGTGCCATTGCCTGTGTACCATCTGCTGTCCAACTTGGGAGCCCTTATCGTTTTGAGGCCCAAATCCTGAAGTCCGGACTTGGACAAAACTCCCATTGACTTCCAGGAGAGTTTGATTTGCATGTGGACTTCGGGAATAGGCCCTAAGTGATGTACTGGATAATAAGACACTGCGGAAACCTTTCATTCTCTTTAGATGTATTATAGCTTGACAGAAGACCAAAGTGAGATGTGCATTCAACATTAAAGTTGACGTTGCAGTATTCAAAAACTTAAAGGCTTGTTACCAGACAGTTACACACTGTCAATATTAATTAATAAGGGTAAGATTCAGCAGGAGGCTACACCCAAAAGCTGTGTGATATTCATTTACTCACAGGATGAAAATCCAAGTTCTCTGGTGGTACTGTATGGGGCACTTAAGTAAACCATTACCATAGTTGGCCTTGAAATGTTACATCCCTAAAACTTATGGTGGTTTAATGGATCTGCATGCTAGAGCAATTCAGTTTATCCAGTTTATATACAAGAGACTAATCTTGCCTTTTTAGAATGGATTTCCTGTCCAAAATGCCTGCCTCAAGTGCTAGCATAAAAGGAAGCAAAGTTTGTAATGTGAAATTTTAATGTAGGAAAATATTAAAATGTTTCTTGCAGAGATATTAACCCCTTTCCTACTGTGGGTAATAGCAACTACCTGTGCAGTATAGGTCCTAGGTTCCGCTTTAGTGCATGTGAAAATCTCCTCCTGGGGCTTGCCTAAATTACCATAGCAGACTAATGCTTTTCATTAAAGATGTTCTCTCTCATCTCATGTTAGGGGGGACTGTATTTTTGGAGGTGATGTACAAAAGTTCAATCCCAGCTGGTGCCTGAAAGGTCTGTATGTATGCAGCCATGGTTTTTACACTCCTGTAGGAATAATAGGATGTTATTTTAGGTAATTAAAATTGAGGATGGCTCAGGACTAATTTGTAATTGTCAGCTGTTTCCTGTAGGTTACTTTGCCTGCATCAAAATTTTGAGAGAGAAAACCAGTTCAGTGTATCTTTTGTAAATGTATTAAAAGATTGAATCAAACACTTATGACTATAAGTGGAATCTATCACAGCTAATTAAACTCAGAGTTTTCCTAACATAATTTACAGTGGTACAAGGCAATAGTACAAGTAAGGTTATAATTAAAATATAATCAGTAAGACAATAGTTCAATTTATCTGGTTCTCCAATTACTACAATTAATAATTAAATCAAATGAACAAGTTAAGGAAAACAATTCTCAAAAGGTTTTACAGCAAAATTGAAAGGAGAAGCCATTCCATCTGTTTTAAGCCAGTTAGCTAACAGTCTGTTAAGGCAGAGGCTGTTATTTGCCTTGGTTTTAAGGAAGATGGAAATTTACAGAAGGGAAATATTAAGCAAGTACGTTAATTAATACAGTCAAGGTGAAAACTACAGCAAAAGCTGAAATTCAGTTTCAAAATAACTTTCAGTAACAGCTGTGAAAAACTTCACAGTTTCAATTACAGTTCAAGGGGGAACCTTTTTTAAAGTTTCAATTTGCATGAGGAGAGTCACTGAAGTTTTGAACCAAAAAGCATTTGAGAAATCTCAGCAAGAGTGGCCAAATTTCACCTGGTTGCAGACTGGTACTTTGAGAAACCACCCAATTTTTTGTAGTTTCCCTGCAGACCCAGGTTTACAGGAGAACTCAATCCATGTCTGTTAAATGGTTTGTGAACCTGTCTTAAGTTGTGGAACAGTAATAAAACCTGAAATTTGACAAGTTTCTTCAGGCTTCATTATGAAAGCTTTGTAAAGTTCAGTTCAGTAGTTAATAATAAACTATGTTTATTAACAATTGAGATAAACAGGGAAGCTCTTACTGAAACAATTAGTACATGTATGAGCAGGAAGCAGAGTATTCTAAGTGGAGAGGGCCCTTGACCAGAAAATCTTTTTCCCCTGCTGGTCTAATTGAGCCAGAGTTTGTTGATCTCCAGGACATGTTGCAAGGCCTATCTATTTACTCAGGCTATCTGTTTACTCACCCTAGGGGAGTTGGTTTGAGTCACAGGGTTTTCTTCTGTTGAATGAAGTTTGTTTTCATTGGCACTTTCTTCTGAGATCTCATAATTTATTGTTGTTATTTAATATTTATATTGCAGTAGCCCAGGGGATGAGGGTTTCATTGGAAAAAGTGCTCTACAAACACATTTGAAGACATAGTCCCTGATCCAGAGAGTTTATAATCTGGGGGGGTAGGGGGAAGATACATGAGGTGTGGGTGAGGAAAATCAAATACAATTTTTATATAAGTATAAATATTTTTTTATTGTGTAATGTATATAAACAAGTATTGATTTCTCCCTCTTTCTCCTCAGTCAAGATGGATTTCTTGCAGATGTCATCTCACAATACAGATATTTTAATGTGTGTGGCTTTAAAAATTGTGTTTAAATACACTTTGAGCTGGTGACAAGTACATAAAGAATTGTTGGATTCAGAATATGTAGCCACCACTTTTGCACTAACATGAAGAAAATACTCTGTCTCTTCATTTCATACTTGTGACATGCTGCCAATATTTCATCAGAAGGCTTCCACAAAAGTTTTCCTTCTAGCCTTTTAATAAATGTTGTCCTCAGGGGTCCATGCACTTGCAGAAAAGAGGAGTGAGGAAGCATTTGTTTGTTTGCTCATGGAATAAATAAATAAATGGAAAAAATAGTTTTTTCATAGCCACATCTTAGGAGGCAGACATCACATCTTAGCAAACCAATTTATATGAAGTGTGCTTGCTGGAAAGGGCTGTATTTTGTTCTGGGGCGGGAGGGGGGTACAGATTCTCTAGGATAGCCCAGTGGGAGGTAAGTGGAAGTAGAGATTGCAGGGAGTATATTGGAGGTAATCTTCTCCAGGAACTATTAAAAAAAATTGGTGCAATACAGTACCCTTCAGAAGCAAAAACCTTGTTCTTCCTAAGGACTTTTCTGAGCCCCAGGGATAAGTTCCTTCTCGCAGGGATGATTTAGCAGTATCCAGGCAGATGGTGAAGTCCACCAGATGTATTGAAATCACCACAAATCTTTTTTCAGATGGATGGCAAAATTTTTACAAGGGGCTCCCAGAAGCACCCTTAAGCTCCCTCTATCACATCCCTGTTTTAGGGCTTAATCATTTAGAAAATAAATGGTCACGTAAGTACATGTGTACAATACCCACGAACAATGAGAAAGCATGGCCATTTTGTAAACCATGCTACTGAGTCTATGATAGCTAGAAACCATTGCTCCTAAGGGGGCAATATCAGCTGGAAGAATAAAGCCAGACAAGAAGAACAGACTTTACAATGATATGATCACAAAAGAAAATGACAAACAATAAACTCTTGACACGTGCAACAAACACAGAAATCATATAAAATGTTCTATAGAGTAAGGTTTGATTCTGCGTTCCCTGCAAACTCAGAACTTCCACTGAAGTCAGGAAGTGTCTTTGGGGCATAGGGAAAGTAGGAGCAGTCCCAAAACTACTAGAGACAAAGAATACTTTCAGGAAAATTGTTTTCACACACAGACCAGTAAATATATAGAATAGATTATTACTGGGAATGAGAGACTGTGCTCAAACACAAAATCAGTTTGATAGATACCTTAACAAATCTCCAAGCAAATTCAGGCTGTCTACACTGGTGCACACACTCGGTTACTGGACTGTGCATATGCTCATGTATGTTCCCATATGTGCACCAAGTATCCATGTATGCTTTGTTGGACGCAAGTATAACACTATCTACCTGTGTCCATGCTGCTGCTACGTGATGTTAACGCTACCATTTCAGGGGCAGTATCCCAGAGTTCTGTGGAGGCAGAGAGACACTCTAGGTTCTCAAGGTGTTGGTACTGTCCCCTTCCTTCACACATTTGCCTATGGCAGTTCCTGATCATGTCTCCACCCTACCACACTAGGTGGATGATGACCTGGTTTTGCTCCTGCTCCTTATTGCAGGACAAAAGGTTATGCAGTAGAGTAGGTGATCAGTGAGATGCTGGATGGAACTTGTACAGAATTTTCTGACATGTTTAAGATGGCTGACTTTGAGGGTCAGTGACAATTCGTTTAGCTCCGATGGTACAGATATGGTGAATGCCGGTATTGCCACAGTGTGCCCTTGGGTGGACTATCACTTCTGGTGCAGGAGAACCAACAAGGTATGGTGAGCTCATATGGTTTTGGAAACCTGGGATGACCAGCAATGCCTTCAGAATTCATAATGAGGAAACAGACCTTCGTGGAGCTTTTTGAGGAGCTTGTGTCAAACCTGCAGCTCCAGAACACATGATTCAGGGAAGCCATATCAGTGCAGAAGTGAGTGGCTATTGCCCTGTAGACGCTGGCAACACCAGACAGCTATTCATCATTTGCACACCAGTTCGGAGTTGGAGAGTCCGCTGTCAGCATTGTGATTGTGCAAATTTGCAAGACAATTAACACTGATCTACCTGGGGGTGGTTGCTATAAGAAAAATTCCAGCAATAGTAGCTGGATTTGGGAGGATGGGGTATCCAAATTGTGTCAGAGTCATCTATGGCACCTGTATCCCAATACGTTGCTCACCAGAAGTGACAAATATGGGAACCAAGAAGGTTCCTATTCACTCCTTCTGTTACTTGGCTTAGTGGACCACAAAGGCAGATGCATGAATACAAATGTGAGAAACACTAGAAAAGTTCATGATGTCAGGGTGGTAAGATCAGGATTGTACTGGAAGGATGAAGAAGGAGCTTTATTCCCCCAAAATGATATTGTTCTGTATGGTGTGTTTGTGCCAACCTTATTTTGGAGGACCCTGCATACCCTCTCCTAACTTGGCTCATGAAACTGGATTCTGACATTAAAACTCTGGAAAAAGAAAATTCAGTTACAAGCTCAGTAGCTGCAGAATGGTCATGAAGTCTGCATTTGGTGAGCTGAAATATCCTTGTCGCTGCCTACACATCCATCTGGATGCCAGTGTGGCAAATGCTATGGCAAATACAATCATTGTCTGCTGTATGCCACATAACATTTGTGAGGGTCCAGGCTAGTACTTCTGTCCCAATCGGCTCACGACAAGACTGTTTTACAAATTGTGTACAGGCAACTGGATTCCACCCACATGCACGCTGGTCCTGATTCCCAGTGGGCAAGGGATTCAGGGATGCCCTATGTGCACACATAGCGGGGGGCCAGAGCGTGCCATCTGCCTGCACCTAGGGACAACTTCACACCCCGTACAGCTGATGGAAAAGCACATGAGGGAACACTGCCACATCCATGTGGGGTACATAGCTTTGTGAGGGTTTGGTTCCCCTGGAGCGAACAGTCCTACACTATTCACGCCTGTGATGATTCACACATTACAGACAAGAGGGCGCCTCCATTGGGCTTGTGCTGGGGTGCCTGGTGGCTGAGTTGTAATGCGGTCATTGTGCAATGCTTTTGTCTTCATTGTTCACACTTGTTTGCAAACCTCTGTTATGGAGAGTACTCATCCCACATTAACGGCCACATTTCAACCTTTGCTCTGGTGGCCGGGTGTGTGTGTGTGCGTGTGTGTGTGTACGCGCGCGCGCCCTTTTTCTCTTTAACCATTTCTTCGTCAGCAGTGCTAACTGTACGTAGTTACTGTCATAGAGCACTAATCCCTACTAAGGTTGAAACCAGTCAAGACTTTGCAGGGCAGGAGAGGCTGGTTAGTTAGAAGTGGCAGATGTCTCTGTTGTTCCTTGGGTTGTGCTTCATTTTCCTGCATGTGAACTTAAAGACGTTTAACTACCCATTTTCCATGCTGTGAGTTCAGCTGTTTTGGAACTGGCCGTGCTCTCTGTAAGCGCATGACACTAACTGCACTTTCGCCATCCATCCTGTGTATCCTTGGAATTTTGGATATTTCTGTACCTGAGGGTCTGGGCCAGACAGAAAAGTGTTTGCAGAATGATGGTACTAGACAGTTACAAAATTCCAGTTCATGTGCTGTGAATCATGGGGCCCAATCCCAACCTGAAAAACCTCTTATATTCATCACCATGTCCACACTACAAAGTTTAGCCAACACAAGTTACCTCAGCATCTGCTGCAATTAGTACATTGCTTGTGAGTGTGCATACTTGGCTCCCTGCGTCAGCACTGCATGTAATCACCAGGAGTGCTTGTGTCCATGCACAGTGTAGTGCACCAGAGGTAGATAGGTCAGTGTGCAACCCACCACCATTCAGCACATTGTCATTTGGGTAGCTTTGGCAATGCAAGGTGGGGCAGAAATGACTTGTGCAGGGGTGATTGGGAGCAAGGGATCAACTGCTCATAATATCATTCTGTACTCTTTTCAATTTCCAATGAACATGCACAAGACTTGTCATTGTCCACCATCTCAGGCACAAGCATGGAGCCTGCATAGCTCTGCATTATTATCATGAGCATTGCAAACACAGGATGCATGATCCTCCAGTATTTGTAGAGCTGCAAGAAGAGCTATGGGGAACTTGACAATTTCCTGGCAGTCAGTTTGCTGTGGGACATACCAAGAACCAGTTTAAGATGGTTGATGGCATTTACAGATTAGCTGCATATGGTGGAATGCCACTTCTGGTCCCGAGAAACAAGCACTGACTGGTGGGATCACATTATCATGCAGGTTTGGGATAATGAGCAGTGGCTGCAGAACTTTTAGATGCACAAGCCACATTCCTGGATCTGTGTGCTATGCTTGCTGCAGCCATCCAATGAAGGGACACCAAACTGAGAGCTGCACTGACAGTGGAGAAGTGAGTGATGATCACATGGTGGAAATTTGCAAGGCTATATTGCTACCAGTCAGTAGGAAGTTATTTTGGAATGGGAAAAATGCACTGTGGGGGCTGTTGTCATGCAAGCATGCAGGGCCATTAATCATCTCCTGCTCTCCAGGGCTGTGACTCTCAGCAATGTGCAGGACATAGTGGATGGTTTTACGCCTACCAGGTTCCTGAACTGTGGTGGAGCAATAGATAGATGGCACGCATGTCCCTGTTTTAGCTCCAGTGTACTTTGCCACAGAGTACATCAACAAAAAGGGCTATTTTTCCATAGTTATGCAAGTACTGGTGGATCACTGGACTAATATCAGTGCTGGCCAGGAAACGTGAATGATGCTTACATCTTTAAGAACGCAAGACTGCTCAGAAAGCTACAAGCAGGGACCTTCTTTCCTGACTGCTGGATTATGATTGACAAAGTTGAAATGCCAACAGTGATTTTGGGGGATCCAGCCTACCCCATACTCTCTTGGCTTAGAAAGCCATACACCAGCCACCTCGACAGCAACAAGAAAAGATTCAGCTACTGACTCAGCAGGTGCACAATGACAGTTGAATGTGCTTTTGGTGGATTGAAAGGGTGCTGGCGTTGTTTACTCACCAAAGTGGATTTCAGTGCAAAAAATATCCCAGTGGTTATAGCTGCCTGTTGTGTTCTCTATTATATTTGTGAAGCAAAGGGGAAAACGTTGCCATAAGGGTAGATGGCACTGGTGGAGCTGTGTTTGAACAGCCAGACCCAAAGGCTATCAGATGACCATAATTAGAAGCTACACGATTTAGGAAGGCTTTGAAAGAGCACTTTAATAGCAAACCACATTACCATGTTGTGGTGTACTCTGCTCAACTTGGCACTGCAGTTTGGAGACCTGTTAGGAACTATGTGGTGCTTGCTGCACATCTGTGCATATATCACTGACAGTGCTCCTATGAATGTGCGGGGCTCTTGCTGTATATTTATGACTATGACATGGTTTGGCATTGATCCGATAGATTGTGAGTGTACAGTACCACTATTTCACTGTCAGCGGGTATTATGCACCAGATTTTGTAAATGAATAAGAATGAATAACTTTAAGAACAAAAGAGTTTTATTCAGTTATGAAAATAGCTCCAAACTAAAAATCTGAAGAATGTAAAAGTAAATACATTTTAACTGAAAAAAATATAGGAACCTTAATAATTAAACAAGAGGAAGGAACATTAATGTCCAATGTAGCTACTCATACATCAACCATGACTCTCATATGTGAAGCTGCGGTTGTCCATGCTTTTGCCCAGTGTGGAGTGGCCTGGGATTGTTGAACTTGGAGGTCCACAAAGAGTTTGCAGCAACTGTTTGCTGATGGAGAAGCTGAATTATGTCCTGGTACATCTTCCTATCCTTTTCCTGGGCCTTTCTCCTGTCTGTCCTTTCCATCTCCATACAATCTGCAGTATTCACCCTTCAGGCCCTCTGTTCAAAGTGATGCAGCACTGGCTTGTTGGATCTTGTAGAACATGTCCTCCCTTGTCCTTATTTATCTCCTCCTTATCTGGGTGAATCATTCTGCAGATGTGGAGAGAGGGGCCCTGGAAGGTCGCAACAGCTGCAATTACAGATAAAGCACACAAAGGTACCATTGTCAGTATAGTAGGAAGGGAAAGTGAAACTTAAGATTCTGAACTCCTCCCCCCTTCCTTTGCATCCCTAAGTGTTAAACAAAACATGCTTATTGGCACTTTTGCTTTGGAATGCTTGTTCACAGCGCCACTCACAGCACCAGCTATGGTGAGTATGACCCTCCAAGGGTGAGGGAAACGAGGAGAGAATTGCTTGGTTGCATGAACCTACAAATATAGGGCCATGACACTAAATACTGGCATCATTTTCCACATGCAGTGGTGCTTTTAGCTGATATCTCGCTCCTGAGGGTAACAGAGGCAGAGAAAGTACAGCTGCTGCTGGCAATCCGAAGTCAACTGGGCCTGTATACCACCGACCTGTTTATGAAAATGGTGCCTACTGAAGTTCCTGCCAAATGGTGTGGGATGGTGTCCTACCATGGAGGAAGAAATAGGGCTGCCATCGCTAGAAACCTTCAGGATAGGATTGCAGTGTACCTCCATGGAAGTTTCATTGAGCTCTCTCAGGAGGATTCAAGGGTCGTCCCTGTGAATGTAAACAAACTGCTCTACATGGCAACCTCCGCCTAACTATAGAGGGGAATGAAGAGCAGATAGCAACTCTACCTCTCTTGGTTGTAACCACTACCTCTTGTAACATGAGCAAATTAATGAAAATTCAATAGCTGTGTCCTGATAAATTGGAGGTGTCATCACTGTAATGGGAAATTTATTTACATATTTACCCGATGTTCCTTCTCCTGCTTCAGGCTGGCCCATGCTCGACTGTGGGAATTGACTGGACTGTGGTGGAGCAAAAAACAGGTCCTGGCTTGCAGCACAGCTGAACCACTCGGTTGCCTGTCCCCCAAACTTCTCCTTCTCTTCCTCATCCACCACCTCTTCCTTGATGATCCTGGCAGGGGGCTGTGACTTGGACTCCTGAGAGGTATCTACAATGGTGTGTAGGGTGGTGGTGGGGTTTCTACTGAGTGTGGCATGCAGCTCTTTGTAAAAACATCAGGTCTGCGGCTTGGCACTGGATCAACTCTTGGCCTCCTTGGCCTCCTGGTATTCTTGCCACAGCTCCTTGGCTTTCACGCGGCACTGCTGCTGGTCTCTGTCATACCCCTTCTCCTGCATCCTTTGCACAATCTGCTTATAGATGTCAATGTTTCTGTGGCTGGTTCTGAGCTGTGCCTGCAAGCCCCTTCTCCCCCGAAACCCAGGAAAGCCAATATCTCCTGTTTATTCCAGGTATGTACCTGGGCAGATGTGCACAATAGAGAGCAGATAGAGGTGTGCTCACCAAACTGGACAACCAGGAAAAAGTATTTCAGAAATTTACAGGGGCTTTAAAGGGTGTTGGAGGTGTGGCTTTCAGTCAGTGTGACCCCTGGCCAGTGAAGTTCACAATTGTGACCAGAGCAGTCTATGCTGGGCATTGTGGGCCAGCTGCTGGAGGACTGCTAGGGTTGATATAGGTAACAGTGTCTACACCAGAAACGTATCGTCCTCCGTACATCAACCATGGCTCAATGCTGCTTGGGGAGCTGATGTTACTATGTTGACATAACGGCACTGACAACAGTGGGAGACAAATTTAAGTGTAGACACGTGCACAACTAAATCAATGCAATACACTTACATTGACCTAACTTTGTAGTGCAGACCAGGCCTGAGAAAGAAGGCTCCACATAGAAGTGAAGGAAACTATAACATTTATTAAAAATACTATATGGAAGTGTAATTGAAATATTTTTTAAAAGGAACGTAAACCAATGAAATATAACAGGACTGAATCCATTAACAATAGCTGAATGTTACTGTCTCCGTACTTGTCTCTTTGCCCTCCCCTTCTTAAGGGGAGGGAACAATGGGTTACATTGTTCTTGGACACAACTGGGATCATCTCCTGAGCAGAGCTTGAGTGGTGGGCACTTGGTGGGATTCAAGGACTCTCATAGGCTCATCGTTGCTCTGCTGAATGCTTAGGGGGCATCCCCCTATGAGGGGTTTTGGTTGCTGGTGAAAGGTGAGGTCACAGGACTCCTGCAGGCTCCATGTTTTCCTTCCAGTCACTCAGGGGGTATGGCTCAAAAACTAATTTAATACTTTGCCTTGGTTTTTAGTAAGGTTGATAATATGGAACATCAGTGCAGGATGGTTGACGGAAATGCACATCTAGAAATGGAAATTACCTCATCTGAAGTGAAAGAAAAACTTCAAGATCTTAATGCATTCAAACTGGGGGGACTGGATAGTTTCCAATCCAGAATACTGGAAGAACTGGTATATGAGATTGCTAATTCAGTAGCAAGGATTTTTAATATATCTGTCTATTTGGGGATCATACCAGATGACTGGAGAATAGCTAATGCTGTACTTGGAAAGGGAACAGGGGAATGAACTGTGCAATTACTGATCTAAGTAGTATGGAAGGCTTTACAACAAATTGTGACGTAAAGAATAATTAAATTAATGGAGGTAAACAAACAAAATAATCACTGATAAAGTTTGCAGATGACACAAAAACTGGATTGAGTGGTTAAAAAAAAAGACAGGCCGCTAACACAGACTGATGGGGATCACTTGGTAAACTGAGAACAAGCAAAAAACTTGCATTTTAATACAGTTAAATGTAAATGTGTATATATATAGGAACAAAGAATGTAGATCATGCTTACAGGATGGATGGACTTTCTCCTGGGAAGCCATGACTCTGAAAAAGATTTGGGGGTTGTGCTGATAATCACCTGAACTTGAGCTCCCTGTGTGACACCGTAGCCAAAGAGCAAATGTGATCCTGGTATGCATAAACAGGAATTTCGAGTAGGAATACAGTGGTTATTTTACCTGTTATTTTACCTGTGGCTCCGGTTGCTGTGGATGGAATACTGTGTCCATTTCTGGTACCCACAATTCAAGGGTATTGATAAACTGTGTTTGGAGAAGAGCCCAAAGAATGATTAAAGGATTTGAAAACATGCCTTATAGTGATAGACTCAAAGAACTCAATCTATTTATCTTAACAAATCGAAGGCTAAGGAGTGACTTGATTGAAGTCTATAAGTATCTATATGGGGAACATATATTTAATAATGGGCTTTTCAGTTTAGCAGAGAAATGTATAACATAATCCAATGTGTAGAAGTTGAAGCAAGACAAATTCAGATTGGAAATAAGTTGCAAATTTTTAACAGTGAGACTAATTAACCATTGGGAAAATTTACCAAGGGTCATGGTGGATTCTCTGTCACTAACAATTTTTAAATCAAGAATGGATGTTTTTTCTAAAAGATATGACCTGGGACTTATTTTGGGGAAGTTCTATGGCCCGTGTTATACAGGAGGTCAGACTAGATTATCACAGTGATCTCTTCTGGCTTTGGAATCTATGAACCTGATTTCCTTCTTTATGAATATAACTGATTTTTTTAGATAAGGGAAATGTAGTCGATCTTGGTCTTCAATAAAGCACTGGACATATCACCACACATGGGAAATTATTAGTTAGATTAGAATAGATGGGGATTAGTGCAAGAATTGTCATGTGGATAAGGAACTGGCTAACAGGGAGAAGGCAATGCATTGTGCTGAAAGGTGAATTATCAGATTGGAGAGAGGTTATTAATAGAGTTCTTCCAGGATTGGTTTTGGGACTAATTTTATTCAGTATATTTTTGTTAATAATCTTGGCACAAAACAGTAGGAAATGTGCGAATGAAGTCTGCTGATGACACAAAGTTGGGAGGCATTGTGAATACAAAGGAAGACTGGAATATTTTACAGGAAGTACCAGGATGACCCTGAAGACTGGAAGGACAGAAATGGGAAGGAATTCAATAGCATAAAGTACAAGGCTATGTGCATAGGTTCTAATAGTTAGAATTTCTGCTACAAGTTGGGGGGGTCATCAGTTAGAAGTGAGAGAGAAGAAGAGAGATCTGAGGGCTTGGCTCAATCATCAAATGACTATGAGCCACCAATGTGATGCAGCTGTGAAAAAGATAAATGCGATCCTTGGATGTATCAGGCAAGGCATTTCCAGTAGAGATAGAGAAGTATGAATGCCATTGTACAAGACACTGGTAAGACCTCATCTGGAATACTGTGTACAGTTCTGCTCACCCATGTTTGAGAAAGATTAAACTGGAACAGGTACAGAGAAGGGCTACTAGGATGATCAGGGGAATGGAGGGCCTATCTCATGAGAGGAGACTGGAAGAGCGTGGCTTGTTTAGCCTCGTAAAAAGAAGGCTAAGAGGGGATATGATTGCTTTAAACACTGGAGAGGGTGAAAAACTAATTAAGATAAAGGACAACGGTGGCACAAGAACAAAAGGATATAAACTGGCCATGATCAAACTCTGGCTGGAAAGTAGAAAAACCCTCAGAGGAGTGAGGTTCTGGAACGTTTTCCCGATAAAAGCTTGTGGGGACAAGTATCTTAATTAGTTTTAAGAGAGCTGGACAAATGCATGACTGCGATTGTTTGTTTGGGGTTCGCTTCTGGATTATGTCTTATGTTTCTAAAAGTTCATGCTTAAGAGCTTCAGATGACCACCTAGAGAGGTCAGGAAGGGATTTCTTTCTCCCTTTCCTCCTCCCCCAGTGTATCCTGGTGGGATGGTTTCTGTTTGGTTTTTTGTCTCCTTCCACTGAAGCATCAGGGATGGTTATGGCAGCAGATGGGCCTCTAGATGGGGCAGGCCATGACTCAGAGGTGGTACCGAGCATTCCTTCTCCCAGGTGCATGGCTGGTTGGTTCTTGCTCACATGCTCAGGAGCTAACAGATTGCCACACATGGATTGAGAGGGAATTTCCCCCCAGATTGGCAATGATCTTGGGGTGTTTTCACCTTCCTCTACAGCATGTGGGTGTGGGTCACTTGCCAGGTTTATCTGGCTACATCTTACCCTCAGGCAATGACCCTCAGTCTCTCCGATTCTCTCCCATGGCACATAACAGTCTAGTCTCCTATGGGCTGTAATTTTCTGGTCTAAAATTGGTTGTTGGCTTTAGTATGCAGGTACTGGGTGGTCTTGGTGGCCTGCGATATACAGGAGGTTGGACTGAATGATCGAGTGGTCGCATCTGGCCTTCAACTTTACAACTCTAAAAGTAAAGCATTCATCGCTGGTAAAGTTTAAGTTTGTAATTTACCTTTTGGCAATGAAAATTAGTAGCAGAGACAATAAAAAGGGCAACATGGGGACACTCTTCCTGTTCTTTTTTATCTGCAGTATTTTGTGTTTGTCGAGTGCTCATGTGCATTGAGCTGAGACCACCACATGCATTTTGCTATGAACCAGATCTGAACCATAAGGAAAATGCTTGTGCACTAAGTTTCTGCTCTGCCGATAAATATAAGAGCTCAAAGATTTTGTTTAAACAATGCAAGTTTATGACTCTGTTGGCAGGGAATTTTTTAAAAAAGCAGTTGGAGTAAAAATTACTTGTTTATAAATGGCTGTGTGTTATGCCATTGTTGGGCAATTAATCAGATTATCTGAATAGCAGGAATAATGATATCTGCTCACCATAGCTTTGTGAATTTTAAAGAAGAAATACCATGCTGCTGTCCATCTTATAGCTACTGCTGCTGCAATGAGCCTGTTTCACTCAGGGCTGCCTATAACTTTGTGTACTGCCACACTTACCTAAAGGAAAGTAGAGTGATTAACTGACTTAAACAAAAACTTCACTGAATGACATTTAAAGTTGCAGCAGAACACACTCCATCCACCCAATGCCCTGAAAGAACAGAAATAAGAAGTTAAGGGAAAAGTCTTCAGCATTCATCACTACCACTTTGTCTACAACATTGTCAATTACATACTGCAACCCTCCCTGAGACATTTGCTTCTATCTCCAACACATTTCCATCTTCAGTATGCCACCCAAAAAACTTAACTGCAACTTCACAGTGCCTTATATCCAGAAATTGACACATCTGTGTCATGTTACTCTACCTTAGTAGTGAAGAGGTCACCATTAAGTTTTTGTATTAAGTTTTTCCCCTCACCATGCAAACGAAGCCACCATTGGCACATTTTAAAATGAAAAACTGCATACCTTGCAAAGAAGGCCCTTGTACCCTGATTTCTCCACTTCCCACACCAACTTGACCACCATTTCTGCATCCTGGGTCCAGCCCAAAGAAATCTGTCGGTCTAGACAACATATCTGGTGTCTCCTGGTCTAGCTTCTCATCTTGCTAGCTCCTCTACTTCACAGAAATGGTGGCGTTGTCCTTTGCATATTCCTTGTCTCTCATTAATGCAGCGTGGTTCCTTTAAGCTGTCAACAGGCACCTCAGACTGGCTGTAGGTGTGAGTCCCAAAATTCAGTCTAGTGCTTTATAAAAGGAGTACATTTTCCACACTGAGCTGGACTTACCCTCTCCACTCCGCAGCCCTCATTACAAAGGACTTTCAGTTCCTTTACTCTTTGTCACTCCTGATGATGCCTATTTCACCCAGCCAGAGAATAATCAAATGCAGCCTGGATTTCCTCTGCTCTCAAGCTAGATATCAGAGCCCATACAGCAACCTGAAGTCAGTTGATGGCCTTCTTGTATACTGGCCTCCTCTGAAATGTTCTGGTGATCACACTGAGAAGTAGAAGTTATTTGCTTTGAAAATTGCATGCAACTGAGATCCACACGTCTTGCATGATTTGTAAGTTGGCTTCTGGCCAACTTAACCCCTTTGCAGCACAGTGCAAAGAGTAGACCAGAAGGTTACCTAAGAAGTGACTATTATATGCTGGGAGGGTAGTGAGAGGACTATTTTTTATTGTTTTACCAGTGGCCCCTATCCACACTGATGCTGCATGGGTAGAAACTTGCACTGCAGAGAACCATGCAGTGGTTAGCTTTTCTGAAAGCAAGTCGACTTAGGTTCCCAAGCCTAGTGAAGAGTGAGTATTGGTGTCTACTGTGACAGGAGAAGGCAAAAATGACTGCAAGGCCCAGATCCCACTTGAGGTGTCATGGAATTTGGCACGGCATTTGAAGCCATCAGATATTGCCTGATTTGGCATGAGATTTAGAGATTTAGCCTCTGCTTGGGGCCACTTCCTGTTCGCTGATTGCCAGCAGCGAAAAAGGACTAGGTAGCAAGCAGATCACATGGATCATAGGCAGCAGTCTGGCAATGACCAAAGACCATCGAACTGTGGAAGTAAATGCATGGTTATGCAGGTGGTGTCTGAGAGAGGACTTTGGATTCTTCATGTTCTTCATGGGATTCTTCATGGGATGTCAAGAAGAAGTCTTGCTAGGAAGAGATGGGATCCACCTAACCAAAAGAGGGAAGAGCATCTTTGCAGATAGGCTTGCTAACCTAGTGAAGAGGGCTTTAAAATAGGTTTGCCAGAGATAAGTGGGATAGTGGGAGGACGCACAAGGAGGAGGGTGCAACATGGGAGGCCGCCTGCTTCCTACTGAGAAAGAAGGGCAATCAGCTAGTTATCTTAGGTGCCTCGACACGAATGCAAGAAGCCTGGGAAACACGCAGGAATAATTGGAAGTCCTGGCACAGTCGAGGAATAATGATGTGATTGGAATAACAGAGACTTGGTGGGGTAACTCACATGACTGAAGCACTGTCAGAGTATAAACTGCTCAGGAAGGACAGGCGGGGAGAAAAGATGTAGGACTTGCACTATATGTAAGAGAGCAATATAACAGCTCACCTCCATTATGAAACTGGAGAAAATCCTTTTGAGAGTCTTTGGGTTAAAAGTTTAGAGGCAAGAGCAACATGGGTGATGTCATGGTGGCCATCTGCTATAGACCACTAGACCAGGAGGATGAGATAGATGAGACTTTCTTCAGACAACAAATGGAAGTTTCCAGATCACAGGCCCTGGTTCTCATGGGGGACTTCAATCACCGTGACGTCTGCTGGGAGAGCAATACAGCAGAGCACAGACAATCCAGGAAGTTTTTGGATGGTGTTAGAGATAACTTCCTGGTGCAAGTGCTGGAGGAACCAAGTAGAGGCCATGCTGCTCTTGACTGGCTGCTCACAAACAGGGAAGAATTGGTAGGGGAAGTAGAAGTGGGTGGCAACCTGGGCAACAGTAACAATGAGATGGTCAAGTTCAGGATCCTGACAAAAAGAAGATGTGGAAAAAGCTGAAGTACTCAATGCTTCTTTTGCCTCTGTCTTCCCAGACAAGGTCAACTCCCAGACTACTGCACTGGCAGCATAGTATAGGGAAAAGGTGAGCAGCCCTCAATGGTGAAAGAACAGATTCAGGACTATTTAGAAAGGCTGGACTTGCACAAGTCCATGGGGCTGGATGCAATGCATCTGAGGGTCCTGAGGGAGTTGGCTGATGTGATTGCAGAGCCACTGGCCGTTATCTTTGAAAACTTGTGATCATCAGGGGAGGTCCTGGACAATTGGAAAAAGGCAAATATAGTGCCTATCTATAACAAAGAAAAGAAGGAGTGTCCTGGGAACTATAGACCAGGTCAGCCTTACCTCAATTCCCAGAAAAATCATGGAGCAGGTCCTCAAGGAATCCATTTTGAAGCACTTGGAAGGGGATCAGGAACAGTCAGCATGGATTCGCCAAGGGCACATCATGCCTGACCAACCTGATTGCCTTCTATGATGAGATGACTGGCTCTGTGAATGTGGGGAAAGTGGTGGGCATGATTGTCATGCGGACTGGATTGGGGGAGAAAGGAGGGGTATTTGTGTTATTTGACATTAATATGTCAAAATCATAACAATTCATGTAAGACATGCCATGTCAGGTACTGTTAGAAAGATTATATATGTTGAATAAGATGATAATATTTGTGTTCATGTGTGATATGTGTGATGAAAGTTATGGATATCTTTGATATACCTGTATTTCAAACTGTGCCGTAGAAGACACACTCCAGACAGAGAGGCCGCAGGACAATTGCCCGCTTAAAGGCCCATCAAGACCTTTACAGGAACAAAAGGCCCAGGAAGGAACCACGGGCATACCTGAAGAGTTACCAGGATTGGCCTATGTGACTCTGGACTCCATTTTGGTTCCTGTAAAGTTCCACAAGCCACGTGGCCAGAGGCAGTGGGTATATAAGATCAAACCACAGAAACCATTTTGTCTTTGTTCCTGCCCAGTTGCGGAAACACCTCTGGATCAACACACTTTGCAACTGAACTGAAGGACTTAGACCCATCCAGGGACTGGATGTATACCAGAGGGACTATACAAGCCTGCAACTCCACCATTTTTCTAAAAACCTGATGTCTATGGACTTTCAAATCATTTGTATGCATCTGATTGCTTTAAGCCTTTAACACTTCTCTTATTGTTTGTTTTTCTTTTATTAATAAACCTTTAGTTTTAGTTACTAAAGGATTGGCTGGCAGCGTGGTATTTTGGGTAAGATCTGAACTTATAGTGAACTGGTACTGCGGCTGGTCCTTTGGGATCAGAGGGAATCTTTTGAGTAAAGAACATAGAGTTTTAAATAACTGGTCTCTTTACTGGACCTAGTGGCATTTTGGGAGCCAGAGACTGAAATGCAATAAAGGGGGCTGTGTGTATTTGCACAGTGGCTTCTTGATAACTAGTGTGGGGGAATTAGAAGCACTGTTTGTGGCTGGTTGGGAAGTCTGACTACAGTGTCACCCACCAGTGCTGGGAGAATCTGCTCTCCTTTTACAGCCTGCCCTGACCCTGGCATTATCAGTGGGCTGCCCTGGGCATGGACAGGTCACAGTGATATATCTTGACTTTAGCAAAGCTTTTGATATGGTTTCCCACAGTATTCTTGCCAGCAAGTTACAGAAGTATGGGTTGGATGAATAGACTAAAAAGTGGATAGAAAGTTGGCTAAATCATTGAGCTCAACAGGTAGTGATCAACAGCTGGATGTCTAGTTGGCAGCTGGTATCAAGCTGAGTGCCCCAGAGGTTGGTCCTGGGGCCAGTTTTGTTCAATATCTTAATGATCTGGAGGATAGAGTGGATTGCACCCTCAGCAAGTGGTGGGAGTCTGGAGTTTTGAGGGACATCACATTTCTGGAGTTCTTCCCCATTCTGGTGGTGGTTACCATCTGGAATGGGAAGTTCAGGGACAAAAAGGTCAGGTTTCAGTGTGACAATCAAGTGATTGCCCAAGTGGTGAACTCCCAATACACTAAATCTGCCAGGGCAGTTAGGTTGGTGAGGGCTTTCATTCTCTGTTGCCTCAAATACAATAGTAATTTCACTGCCACACATGTATCTGTGCTTACCAATGGCATGGCCGATGCTTTTTCTCAACTGCACATCAACAGATTCCGAGCACTAGCACTGGAAGGCATAGAGGTGTCTGATAAGATGCCAGTGCCGCATGGGGAAGCTGGGTTAACAGAGATGGCATCCGCAACCAAGGGATCACTTGTACCACATACCCATTTAGCTTACACAGTGATGCTTGAGGAGATTTAGGCATTCAGGGGAGCTGTGGGTCTATCTAGGGCCAGGCTTGTACCACAGCCCCACATCTGGAAGTTCATGGTCTCACTACACAGGAGGTTGGCACCTCCGACAATATCTGACTAGTTAGTTGGGGTCTCTTTTTACTACAGGTCAGTGGGACATCTGGATCCCTGTTGGGGATTTATGGCCTGTAGGATGCGGAGGGTGGGGCTAGTGCTGCTGGGACATAGCATGATGCCAGGAAGCCAGTGACTTTTACAAGTCCTTAAGCAATTAGTCAAGGTTCTTCCTCAGGTCTGCTGTTTGGGAAGAGAGGCTGTACTCCTCAAAGCAGCCTCGTAGCTTTCTTTGAGGGCCTTTCGGATCAGTGAGCTAGTCCTGTCAGCCAAGAAAGAGTCTTCAAGGCAGGCTCTCAAACTTCAGGGCCTGCCATGGAAAGGTGACTATGGTTCAAGGTGTGCAAGTCAAAACCAATGAAAGAGGGATTGATGAGACTGTTGCTTTGCACTGCTTTAGTGAGAGGTGCCTTTGTCCCATATGGGGACTGCTGGCATATGTAGCTCAATGGCCACTCGATGAGGGTCCCCTGTTCCACTGACCACTCCTTCCTAACCAAATTCCAGTTCGTGGGAGTGTTTAGGAAAAGTTGTCATCCTTGGGCTTGCCACTGACAGAGTTTGGCTCCCACTTGTTCCATATGGGGCTGCAACAGGGGCTACCCAGTTGAATCTGGGTGCATCAGAGATCCAAGGTATAGGATGCTGGCAATCTGGGGCTTATAAGTCACATGTGTGGCTGCTGATGGGAAGCCCCCATGGGGTGGGCTGTAAGTACCACAGATTTTAACCATGTCTGCTTCCTTCCCCATGTCTATCATATAGAATGTATCAGAGCATGCCCACCACCAAGCAGATGGATTTGCTAGCACAGCATTGTGCACTGGGCTTGCAGGAGAGTGTGTAATTAGGCAAGACTTGCAGCTGAGTCTCAGGTGGAATGCAATTTTGTCTTGGCACAGGAGATGGGGCACGTGCTGGGACCAACACATGCCCCTCCTTCATGGGCTGGTGCCCCACGAGGCAGACATCATCATTATCCACCTATGGGAGAACAACCTGGAGTGTGCTCTGGGCTCGAACTAATTTGGAAGGCTAAACAGGATATTAGACTGTTGGTGGATGTGCTTCCTGGTATGGGGATAGTATGGTCAGAGTTGCTGGTCTGCACAATTTGGTGGACTGCAGTTCTCCTACGAAAGATGGAAAGAGCCTGGAGGAATGCCAATCAGAAAATATCAACGTGGCTGAAGACCTACGCTGTCTCTGTTATCAGACATGGCAGCATAGCCCAAAGTACAGTTGAGAATTATCGAGATGATAGAGTGCACCTCTCAGATATAGGTGCCGATTTGTTCCTGGATGATCTTGGTATTGAGCTGGCCAAGCTCTTAGATAGCCTGCATGGGGTGAAGGCAGCCAAACTGATGCTAGCATTTCCTTGTGGTAGGTGCTCAGCACAGAAACTTGCAGATTTAGACTCCAGATCTAAAAGGTAACAGTGGGCATCCCAAGGGCATCTCCTTACAAGATGAGGACATTGTGTTTAACCCCTTTGGGGCTAATGAGAACCAGGGGGTGCTGGCAGTGGGTGGCGAGGTCCCCTCTCACCTCATCCCCTGAAAGGGGGAGGAATGATACCAGGTGAGTGGCAGTGTGTAATGATTGGCTTCCTCTAAAGTGGGAGCCCCCAATAATTGGCAAGGGATCAGTGGGTGGCAAGTGATTGCAGTGGGCAGTCCCCCAACTGGAACCCTGGCTGTAATTTGACTAATAAAGTTATGGCCTGGCAAAAAAAAACCCATACCACATGCCCTTGCCTTCTGTGCGGTGAGCACACCAATAAATGATGGCTGTAAAGTCTATGCACTGTTAGAACACTTGTGTGCGGACTTAGGTTGTATTACAGGTGTGGTAGGGAGACAATTTATAGTGTAGATAAATCCTTCCCCATGTCCCTGGATTAGGCTAAACCCTGGATTTATAATGGGAGTTCTGCCTGAGTGAGGCGTGCATTAGAATTCTTTGTTTGCATAAGCAAAAATACATCTTCAGTTTGAAATATGTAATTTACCCTCACTTGTGTGGGACATGGCCTCAAGGCACATGAATTTTGTAGTCCTTTAACCTATGTTCCTTGAGGCAATGCCTCAAAAATCAAACCTGAATACATAGGCTGTGGATCTTAGTTAAACTCTAACTTCATTTGCATGAGCCATAAAAACATCATGCAGCGTATTTGCACCAAAGAACACAAATTGGCCATTACTCAAGACTGACTTACAAACTCATTGTTAGCACTTCTAATTAAGAAATGTAAAATAACTTGACCTTTTGCCTATTGTAAATATCTTTAATGATTTCTTAGTCAATTAAAATTTCACTTCTTATAGTTTTAATACTTCCATAGCAAATACAAATATGAGTATGACACTAATGGTTAATTCACCTGAGTTTTGTTTCATTAGACTGCAATAAAGAAGAAATGCAACAGTTTATTAATATTTTTAATGAGAAGAGAAACAGTAAAGATTAGGTAAGCAGCATTGATATGCAAAGTGTTGCTTGCAAATACAGGCCAAGGACCTGAAATCTAATGAAAAAATTATCCTGATTATATTTGAGTTTGCATAGGCTCTGCATTTTAACCCAAAGACATTACTAACTGTGATAATGCATCTGGGTATGTGTTCATATTGTGCGGATGCTTTTACATCTAAAGTGTACATTATGCACTTCTAAATGCTATTGTCGCAGACCAACAATCAAGTGAACAAAGAATTCATTTAATTTGTTCACTGAATTTGAGATCCAGAAGAGTGGAAGATAAATCAAAACATGTTCACTTGGGTCTCACTCAGATAGTTCCTACTGGAAGGGGGGACCTATATGATTTTTGGTCCAATACAAAAGTAAAGCAATGTCTGCTCCCCACGCAGTGATTCTCCCAAGCTTGGAGAGTGGATGCCATTTCATTCTCTTGGATGGGCCTAGAAGCATACCTTAGTCTTCATTTTTCTGTGCTATTCATGGTAGCCATTGCTTATGAGAAATTCTGAATTTGCCACTCTAGCCCAGATGTCCATTGTTTCCCATTTTGCCTCAGTGTTTAAAAGGCAGGCATTGATTCTTCCTACTTTTTTCAAATCTCCTTTATCAAGGTTCCCTTACTCACCTGGACCTCCACTGGCCACCTAGAACCTGAGCAGTCTCCTCTTCTAAACAAAAGTTTTCCCTAAGGGCTCATGGCCTTCCTTTTAAATTCCAAGATGCCTTTATTCCAGACAAAAATATAAAGAGGATGTGAATAACTTTATTAGTCTGCTGTACCCAAAAGAAGGTAAATTCTGTGTTTGCTCACTAAGAATGCTCTGTAGTGTTTGCAGAGTGCCATTTCCATAAAGGTCTGAGCACCAGGGTCAGATGCTCAAAAGTATTCAGACTCCTATCTTTCATTGAAATGCCTAAACCAGCTCTAGACTTCAACCCTGAAAAGAATACAGCCTTCTCTGTATCCAAGTCAATATCATTGCCTTCCCCTCATTTTGTCTTAAGCCTGGACACTATCGCAGAAAAATGCCCATCTCTGTTGGGTCCCTCCATCCACCAGTACTGGTCTATTTACTTTATTTATTTGGAAGTAAATGACCACAAAAGAACATCTATCCCAGCATCTAGGTGCCTTTGCCATCCATTAAAAATGTAACCCTTATACACCAAAATTAATATAAAATAAAATTGTAGCAAATACCAGTCTTCCCATTACAAAACACCTACACTCTGAAAGAACCTGTTCCAATACAAAATCATTCCAGCTTCTGATTTTCAAAAGCGATCCATCCCTCAGACTTCCCCGAGAATCCAATCTTGATCCTATAAAGTCAATGACATTGTCCTGAGTGCTGCAGGATTGGGTGCCAGATGCATGCACAAAAAGATGGGCTTTGCAGCTTCAAGGAGAGACAGCCAGGCTGCTGGAACTTAAAATAGTCTAGTTATTTTCAACTGAAGTCTGAGTCTGTCCAATCTGCTACATCTTTTACAATCTCATTAAGAAGTTGTTACGAACTTACTGACACTCAAGCTTCTAATTAAACATAAGAAATAAAAAATGAATAATAATGCTTTGCACTCACATAGCACTTTTCATTCAGAGATCTTGTTAGTTCTTTAGGTATTTAATTACCTTGGGTATCATTAGGACAACAAGGACTGAATGAATGTCTGCCTGCAACATTTTGGTTAACAAAACTTCTTGATTGCAATACAATGGCATGACTTAAATACCGCTTAGAGGACAGGCATTTTCCAGACTAATATCCTGTCTATATTAAAAAAATGTGCACTAGTGTAACAGCTCTAAATCAATGTCATTACACAATTGAAGATTCCTAATGTAGACATACTACAATGATTACATTAGTGAGGCTTACTCTGGCAAAGCACCCAATGCAATTAATTATACTTGTGCAAAGTTATTTAATGTAGACCGGACCAGACAGCCAAATAAAAGCTTAGGAGGCCATACATATCTTGGGGTCTGATCTACACACAAATATGTACCACTTTAACTAATGGTATGGTGTTGAACCAGTGCAACTTTGTGTGCGGACATTCACATTCATTTAAACCTAGCTTATAGCAGGCCACGTTGACACTAGGGGGGACTATAGCACCATAACTGTAGCTCCGTAGTTATACCAGCATAACCCCCAGTGTAAATACAGCCTACAGCGACAGAAGAGTATTTTTCCCGTTGCTGTAAGAACATCACCTTTCCAAGCATTCTTCCATCGAGCTAGCTGCACTTACTCTGGGAGTTAGGTCAGCATAGCTATGGTGCTCCAAGGTATGGATTTTTCACACCTCTGAATGCTGAAGGTATATTGACCTAAATTTTAAGTGAAGTCCAGTCCTCAGTTTAGCTTACACCATATCAGTTTAATTTACGGGTGCAAGCTGAAATAATATAAACCAGCTTTAAATCGATGTAACCACCTGCTTAGGGGCTTGCACTGATGTAACTAAATACGTTTTCAAATCAATTTAAACTGATGCAACTTTTGTGTGTAGTCAAGTCCTCTCGAAAGCGTTAAAGAACCTTGTTCCGCCACACTTGGTAACACTGGGTGAATCATTCCACTCTTTTATGCAAAAGCTTTCCAATGTGTGGAAATAATAGCTTATTAATTGCTGCCTGACATCCACTGAAATTATGTTAGTATGGGTAGTTGCCAATGTATCTGATTGTTTTCCCTCTGCCACAGAGTGTTTGAAAGGCTGGTTACATTCTGGAAAGGGCCTGTCACAAAATGGCAGTAGGTGGAATTATGTTGTAGAGTGCAGCTGCTCCCTGGTTTTTCTCCTCCCATGGGTGGAGCTAAACTTGATGGAACATGCCCAAACTTTCATAATCCTGCAAATGAGAGGCTTCCATGAGGCCCTTTGAAGAGAATTAAGTGTCCCCACCTTCACTCTTCCATGCCCCTCTGACCAGCTCTTACAAATTTAGCACCTCTCAACTCACCAAAGCAAAACCAAAAATATGGGCAGTAACTTGGGGCTCAGTTGTGGATCCTGCTCTACTCCCCTGCTCAGGTTACTCAAATAGCCTGTGCAGGGGTGAGGGTGGATAGATAGGGACGAATGAAGAGAGCAGCTGACAGGTTTCTCCACTTTCTCCTGTACTGATAGTTGGAGAGGTCCCCAACGTGCCAGCCAGCACATCTAAGCAAAAGAGTAGGAGAAAGCAGGAAGAATATTGTGGCTCTGAGAGGAATAAGAAACTAAAAGCAAGCAATATAAAGATACAAAGCAAATGTGAGTTAGATAAGCCTGTCACTAGCCCACTGAATTTTCTCTGTAAATAATATAACTGGCATGCAATAGATGTATATCAAAAAAGAGAAATGGGGCATTAACATTTTCAGTAATCTGCTCACTGTAAGATTCACAGTCAGCTCTAACTTTAGTGATAAAAAATAGATATCTGATTCAGATGCTGACAAATGGTTTTAAATGAAACTGGTGCTCTGAGGTCTGCTACGCTCACAGAATATGCCTTGCAGTTTTAAAAATCTTAGACATGTAGTGGAAAGAGATCCCTTAGCCTTAGTGCACTGTGAATGCATTTCTTTGTTGGATATTCAAGCATTGACTAGAATTAGGCCACGATAGATGTGTTGATGTCTAGAGTAGTAAATTCTTTCACTTTTCACATTATATTTCATCTGATGCATTTACAGGATTATTACAGACTAATGCCTGATATGCAAGAACTCTCAGTATTTCTCATAATGGAACTTCAGATTAAATGCTAATGGGCATCTTTAATTCTGTCAGCTCCTTTGCAATACCATAAATGCAGTATACTGGGATTCATTATAGACTCATAGACTCATAGGTCAGAAGGGACCAATATGATCATCTAGTCTGACCTCCCGCACAAGGCAGGCCACAAAACCCTACCCATACAAAACCCAAAACAATAGAAAATAGATGGTTTCCCTACACACCTCTAAAAGAAACTGGGATTTTTAGGATGATAAAAAAGTTAGTCTCATTTCTTTTTAGAACGAGGCCATTTACTCACACAAAATATGGCACTCACATTTGCTACTTCAGCATTTCCTTGATCCCTAGTTTCTGTGTGAAGGTCTGTTAATATTAGATCTACCTGTGTGTGTCTTGGCACTTCAATAGTCATAGGCCCTCACAGGTTTTTTTTTTTTTTTGAGGGGGGCAGGGGGAGTTCATTCTCTAATTCATCTTGAGTTCTAGAGTTACAATGAATGATTATTATATCTGGCATAAAGGAAAATGGGATTCTGTCAAATTTTAGTATTTGAATTTATGAACTAAACAGAAAGAGGGGGTAGAGTTGTCATTGTAATATATCCAATGGCATAAAATGACTGTAAACAACTCCATGCTGCCATACCCTGTGTGTGTATGTATGTGCATAACACTAAATCCTTTATTACTCATGAAACACATATCAATATAATATTAATAACTAGGCACTGATTTTTACTGAGGAGAACACAAAGATTTATGAGAGTAGGTAGTGTTATGTAGCAAAAATTGAGAAAGAAGTTTCTATAAAAATCTAAGAAATGTTTTATATTTGAGATGTAGGGAAATCTTCCATCCCAAACAAAATTAAACCAAAGAGACAGTCCCCCTTGGAAAAACCAATTGACTTAGGTATGTGGAAAACTCAACATTTAACAAGCCTTCGTCTCTGGGAAGGACAGCTGGTTTGCAATATGAGAACCATTGACCAGGTTTGAAGACAAATGATTATCTTCGATAAGAATCAGGGAAGCTCTAAGTGCTGCAGTGACAGAAGGAGTTAAGACACCTGCATAATTCCCTTCAGGCAAAGTGACTGAGCTAAGAAGACAGGGCACCATATGTTTCTTTAGGCTAAAGACCCAGCTTTTTGTCGTTTACACTAGGAAAAATGTCCAAGTGTTTAACTGTGCTGGTGCAGCTCCATTTGTACTATCAACAGTGGAAGCTGTAGTATAGTCAGTTTAGAGAGCCCATAGGTTAAAAATGCCTGTGTCCTGTCTACACTACAAATTCCAGGACTGGTAGCACAAGCCCAGAGGTACTGGGGCCTAGGGAATGTTTAGAAATTTTCCCAGTGTAACTGCATCTCTTTTGTGGAGGGAAGAATCTGTTGGAGAGAGAAATATTGGGCTCTCTTCACTGTCATTAGAACCATATAGGATGAATATATTGAAGATTGGAATCCATTTATTATAGACCAGAGCAATTGCACTTGTATTCCTCTTTGTAGTCCCTTAAAGGCACTTACTATAGGCTTCTGGCTCCTCAGCTCTCACCCCTCTTGGATAGAGACCTGTGTCTGTCTCCCTCCTTTTTCATCTTTTTCTTTATGTTGCTTTTCCTGGTGAAGATTTTGGAGACAGCATGGAGAGTAGGGAGGACCAGACCTTCCTTTCTTCTGCAATAGGATCCAGCTCCTCCTGGAGGATTCCCAGGCATTCTGAAGCCAGATGGAAGGTATAATCCCTCCAGTATGTCCTGGGTTGGCCTCTGGGCCTCCTCCTAGTGAGATGTGCCCAGTATAGTTCCAAAGAAAGCCTACCAGGGTGGCATCCTTATCAGGTGCCCAAATCACCGCAACTGACTCCTTTCAATCCAAAGGAGTCACGGCTTTACTCTGAAGCTCTCCCCAAAAGCCAAGCCCCTCACCCTATCCGAGAGTCAGCCCAGCCACCCAGCAGACAAACCTCATTACTGCCACTCGTACTCATGATCTCGCCCTTTCGGACATTACCCAAAGTTCATGACCATTGATGAGGCTGGGGATGTAGACTGGCCTGTAAGGCAAGAGCTTCATTTGAAATCTTAGTTCCTGCTTCACCACCACGGATCGATGCAGTGCCGGAATCGCTGCCAGCTCTGCACTAGTCCACTGGTCAATCTCATGCTCCCACTTGCCGTCACTCATGAACAAAACCCCTAGATACTTAAACTCTTCCACCAAGGGCAGCTTCTCCCCTTCACCCGGAGAGAACACTCCACTTTCTGCTGGGAAAGAACCACGACCTCCTATTTGTAGTTGCTGATTTTCATCTCAGCTGCTTCACACTTGGCAGCAAAGCATTGGCGTACGCTTTGGAGATCGCAGTCTGAAGAAACAAAAGGGACAACATCATCTGCAAACACAGAGATGCCACCTCCAAGTTCCCATACAAGATACACTCAACAACTGGGCTGTGCCTTGACATTCTGTCCATGAATGTCACAACCAGGAGCGGGAACAGGACGCACCCTTGGTGGAGTCCAACGCCCACCTTGAACGAACTTGACTTAATGCCAAGAATACGGACACAACTCTCACTGAAGGAATAGAGGGACCACATAGCACACAGCAGTGGCACTGCCATCTCATATTTCCACAGCCCTTCCCACAGGACATCTTAGGTCATAACCCTTCTCCAGGCCTACAAAACAAAGTTAGACTAGATTAGCAAGCTCCCACAACCCCTCGGATAGCAGTGAGAAAGCAAAGAGCTGGTCTGTGGTTCCATGTCTGGGACAGAAACCACATTGTTCCTCCTGAATCTGAGGTTCAACTCGTGGGTGCAGCCTCTTCTCCAAAATCAACTCATCAGCAAGGGATATACTGAATCCAGCTGGATACTGGGTGAGTAGAGGTCTCAGGCGTGCAAATCCCTCAGTAGACTGAGAAAGCGTTATGAACCGCTCCTACTGCTTTAATGGGCTGTGGCTGTATGGCAGGCCCTGGTGGCTGGGGGAAGCAAACTTTTGAACAGCTTGAGGGAAAACCTGGCAAGTGAATAGGTGAATCCTCACCTATGCTGTTCAACTAATCCTGTGACCTCTTTGGAATGTGTGCCCTGGCTGTCAGGCTGCCTGTCTCTCCCTTCTGAAACAAGAAATGGGAACCATCAGAATTTGCCCTGTTCTAAAGCCACGCCTTCTCTCCACTCCCTTACTGAGATCTCTAAAAAATTAAATGCAGAATATCATCCTGGTGTTGGGCCTGGCACATTGCAGTGAGGGTTCCTTTGATGTGTGAATTGCAAAAGAATAATTCATGTGCAATGAGGGTTTTATTTTAAAGTGTGTATTTTGGGGTCGTAGTGAACAGAAATTTCCCCTTATCTGTGTCACATTCCACCTTTTGCAACATTATAGCATAGACTGTCAATACTTGTAGAGTACTGGGTATTGTCTCTTTAAAATTAGCTATGTGTAATCACCAGAAGGCATCCCATTATGATGGTCTCTTACATGATACAGACACACTCAGAGTCTGCATGCTTAGAGTCTAGAAGCCATCTTGTTATGTATTTACTAAAGAGAACTGAGGTTTAAACTTTATATCCCTGGTCTCATTCTGAGTTCCTGTAGTACTGCACAAGAAGACACTCTCAGCTGGCTGACCAGGCTAGAAGGCACAACATTATTGTTAAAATTCAAAGGCATGCTATTTCCCCATCTCCATCCTTTTAATGCTGCTTTTATAAAGACTGAGGTATTGTTCATGTCTTTCTGAACACCTGCTAGTATCCCATGAGAGAATAATTGTAGTATCCTGATTGATTGTGGAAGGCAGAGAAGTGAAATTTAGAAATAAAGGGCCTTGCAATAGATAGATAGGACAGCAATTTACGGCACTATTGAGGTTCTGAAAATTGCAGTGGTTGCACGGCCAAGTAAGGAATTAACACTTCAACAATGTGTGTTCTTGGTAAGGAGAGACTATTTAAGAAAAATGGAAGGTAAAAATCTGATTTGAATATTCCCTGTTTCCTGACCAACATAAAACTGGCCAACCGAAGCCCAAAGGCAGCCTTTCAAAAGTTCTCCAAAGTCAGTCTTGGTATTTGCAGATCTAGGTTCTGTTCCCAACTCTACGTGACTGTTGTATGAATTTAGGAAGTCTCATAACTTCTCTTTGCCTCAGTTTCCCCAGCTGCAAAATGAAGGTAATAGTCATATTTGTTAAGTGCTTTCAATGGAATTACTCCAGTTTTACATCTCAACAAAATCTGGCCCAATAAGTTTTTGCTGATACTATTTATTACAGTAGTGCCTAAGGGCCAATCAACAATGGGACCTCATTGTGTTAGGCACTGTACAAGTGGAGCAGTCGATGGTCCCTGCCTCAAAGATCTGACACATCAAATAGACCAGACAGACACAGGGAGAGGAAAGGATGTGAACAATGTGATAGCAGCAAATGTCATGTTAGCTCCATGTTTTGTTTTGTTTTTTGGAGGGGGAGAGTTAATTTAAGAGGATCAGATAAATGGACAGAAAATGGGAGTGAGAGGACAGGCAGTGGGAGAAGAGGGCAGGTGTGGAGTGAAGTGACAGTGAGTGTGAGGGAAAGTGAATTTTGGAGCAAGTAGCCAATCAGGGCATTCCTATGAAAATGGTAGATAGTTCTGTGAATGGTTTAGCCCCTACTGGTTGGCTCCTCTCTGCAGTTTTTCCTCAAAAATATATGGGGAGATGAGTGACACCACCTGGGTCCTAGCGCCCCTAAAATGTGTGTTTGCGGGGGAGATGGTGGGGTGATCTTCCCTGCACAGTTCTGGATCCAGGGGTTGGGATGGAGGGGTGATTCTTGGCCACATTTTACCCCCTGTCCCAGTGCAGCAGCCCCCACGTTGGCTGCTTCTGCTCTGACTGGCTAATATCTCTGGTGAATAACAGCTGTGTTTGTTTACAGGTTTTATTTTACTTTAGTTACAAATAGCATTTCCTCTTCTTCACCACCTATTTGGCAGTCAGTGCACAGTAATACCATAGCCTTATCATGAAACATTTTAGAGCAGTCTTCCCCGACAGCACAAATGTTCAGTGAACACTTAAGTAAAACGTACACAAGCAGACAAATGAGTTGAAGCAATGATTTTAAGGGCCTTGTTCTCCTCTCATTTACACAAACATAAATCAGGAACTCCTGCCATTATGTGAAACCTGTAGAGAATCGGGACTAAATGGGATGCAAAAAAACATTTAGCAAGATTTGCATGGATGTGTGTGTTTCATTATTACAAGTGACATGGCCTCTAAAGCGGAAAGATTCAGAAGCAATAAGTATAGTGGAAAGCAAATGTGAGCAGCAGTCTCTTTTGCCTGTTATTCTCCAGTGCTGAAGAATTCAGGTCTCATCAGGTGAAAGAGCAAATTATTGCCATCACAGGATCCTTGGCCAGCTGACTCCAGTTTTGGTAAGTTTAGCACAGACAGTAATGTTCCTGTAGAGTGCCTCAACATGTTCAGGTGCAGCGTTGCAAGGTTTTTATTTTAAGTTTTGCACCCCCTTTAGGCGTTCTGGTTCCACTGCAATCTGTCATTTTCTGTGTCACTACTCAGTCCATTCCTCTTTTAGGGTTAAAAAACAATTAAAAAATCCCAAAATAGGAAACTTGAAATCTAATGGCCTTTAAGCCCATCTCCCAACATTTATCTAGAACTTCTTGTTCTTCGCCTCTTAACACTCATGCACCCCCCTTTGTCTGGGGGAGAAGCAGGGGAACCTAGGCCTGCCCTTTCCTCTGGGTTCCAGCCCCATGACCATGTTTTAGGCAGACAAAGACTGTTTCCTTGATCTCTTTGCCACTTCCCTGAGCTGCTCCTACCTTCCACCCACTTCTCAATGTCTTCAGCAGGTCTCTAGACTCCGCTGTCTTTGCCTAGATCTGTAATTCATCAGCGTTTCTCCCTGGCCCGCTATGACAGTGGCCCTTCTCTGCAGCAGCTGGGCTGCACTGTGAGCAATCCCTCTGCTGTTTGTTTTTAGAGCAGTCAATATCTCCCTCTTCCAAACAGGAGCTCGCTCTCTCTCCTCTTCCTGGAGCTGAGGTTTGTGTCTCCAGCCTCTCGCTTTGCAGTAGTCAGCTGCAAGGCTTTCATCAGCTCCCTTTAGCTTAACAATCTCTATAGCTGGCCTTCCCTACTGGAGGGCTCAGCAGACCAGCCATCTCCTGAGAGGAGGCGGCAGCCTTTATAATGGCCTCTTTCTCCCAGTTCATCCTCCAGCTGGGTGGGGAAGAGAGGAGCCTCGCCCTGTGTACTCTGCCTGGCTCCTATTCCCAGGCCTTCAAAGAAAGAGTGCCTATCTTTCTCCCAACCATCACTTATTCTGGGTACTGCTTCTTCTCTAGCTCTAAGTCCTTGTATATTTTATTGGGCCTTTCATAATCATTAAAGGGCCATGACAGGTGGTGGGATGGGCTGATCAGAAGGCACTACTGCCTTTAAAGGCAGGCCACCCCTTCAGTGTCCTAATAGGAAACGTTACAGTAATCTATACAGTAAGGATCAAAATACCACAGTCTACACAATACAAACACCAGAGGGCACTCTCATTCCACTGAAAGCTTCTCTCTCTCTTTGGATGCCCCTGCTTTGGGATTCAAATCATGGCTGTTCAACCTGACAAATTTGCCAGGGTTTTGTTGTTTCGGATTTTTTATTTGTTTGGTTTGGGGTTTTAGGTTTTGCCTTTTTGCACTACCACTTTGTCCATTTCATCTCCTGGGTGCAGTTACACTGCATTTAACCTGATAAGCAAAGTGTTGCTAATGGCAATGAAATTTCCCTTGCAGCTGTTTCGATGCGTGCACATGTGGCAAAGGAAGGTGTGCTCAGGGCTCCCATCTTCACTGGCCCACAGCACAGGACAACATCTACACTGATAAATTTAGGAGCTTTGACACAGCCCTGTTGCAGCTCCAGCAGTGGTAGCATCGCTGGAGGCTTATAGTGTAGACAGGACCAAAGCATTTTTACCATTTTGTTGTCTAATCTTATTCTGATCAACGTTAGATTGCAAAGTGGTCAGAACAACTGAATCCCGGATGCTCTAGATTTCAGTATTCCAGACCTCCTGTATAACACAGGACATCAAACTTCCCTACAATGACTCCTGCTTGATAGATCACATCTTTTAAAAAACATCCAATTTTGATTGAAAAATGGCCAGTGATGGAGAAGCTCCCACAACCTTTGGTAAACTGTTGCAGTGGTTAATTATCCCCACTGTTTAAAAATATTCCTTATAAGTATAAAATATATAAATATATACTGGTGGAGCTACAAAGATGGCCAATTATGAGTCCTAATTTCCCTCATGTAGACAAGGCTAATGTTACCATGCTACACAGCTACAGGTCATGCACTAGAAGCATTAGTGGGCTTGTTCTCTCTCTCTCTGCTACTTTTCTTTGTCTTTCCCTGCAGCATCTGACTTCTCTAAATCACCGAGCATTTAAATGCACTTTTGTGTTTGCTGCTTCACCAATTAGCTGTACAATATTGCCTCATTGATCATACTTGGACTGTTGTCATGTCCACACACATCCTCTAATACCTACTATTTCCTGCCTGTGAACTTTTCAAGGAGATGGCTACTAAAATGTTATAGATTCTCTGCTTCCCAATCCCTAGCAGGGCAGGAGCCTACAATTTGGAATCTGTAAGCATGTTAGCTAACCTGTTGCCCCCTGCCCACAATTTCACAAGGAAGGCATGCCATGACACACATTTTGATGATCACTAACACAGAAGATGTGGGTAGGTAGACACATCCAGTAATGGGGGTAATGGAAGATCTGAGGAGGATCAAAGCAAATCTGCCAGTTCACCATAAGAAATGCTGAGCCCAAAAAATTAAAAGTTATATGCTATGGTGTACGTGGCACTTGCTTTACTCTATTTGTGATCTCGTTCCGGTAGGATTGAGAACAGAGCAGTGTCATTTTGTAATATAAGGAAGCTGGGACTTGCATTGCTTTTTCATCATTGTGGTCCTGATTGCTCCTATCAGAGGAATGAGTAACTATATCTCTATATCCAAAGTTTTCTGAAATGTATTTGTATGTGAGGGGACCCAGATAGCATCTTCTTTGTTTGCCCATTTGATCCTGTTTTAATGTATTTATAAAATATTCAGGGCTAGAGCCATGAGCAGTGTGGTTGTTTTCTGCTGCACTACTGGTACAATCTGCTGTAAAGCTGGTTTAACCAACACCAGAAGAATTGGTCAAGGATAAGGATAGTAATCAGGGCGTGCTAAACCAGTTGAAGGGTCCTCATGCTATACATCCTTCCTGCCAGCAGCATAGTTAAAAAAGGAGGCATTACTGGGCTATCCCTATAGCTCAGGAACACAGGACTTCAATTTTGGTCCCTGGTGGCCATTACAGCCCAGCATACATTAGAGCAGACCGAAGGCTGCTCTAACACAGTGTAGAGGGAATGCCATTAACAGAGCAGTTCCAGTACCAGAAGAGTGCAAAAGTGAGGTTTAAGCCACCTTCATTTACGCTCTGCATTTTGACCACATCAGGGGATCTGGCACTTGCACCCAGATCCTCAAAGCTATTTAGGCACCTCACTCCCTTTGATTTCAATGGGAGTGAGGCATCTAAATACCTACAAGAATCTGGGCCTAATTTTCTTAATTTCACTAGTTTCTGTGGGAACCAAGAAGTGAATTTTTGAAGAGATTTATTAGAAATGTTTGTGCTGCCTTCAGGATTTGAAATAAATAAGGGTCAGGGGTCAAGGTAGTCTTCCTCTATGAAACAGCGGGACAAGACACAGTAAAACTTTAGGATTTGATTGCTAACAAATGATTTTAACATGCCCTTTATTGCAAGTTTAATTAATACACCCCAAACGATAACACAGAAAGAAGGATTCCAGAGACTATCATAGATGTGGCGAACATTCCAACCTGCTTTCCTTTCATGATTATTTATACAATATTTGGAACAGTTGCAAAATCATGTTCATTACAGCCCTGAATATTGGCAACTAACCAATAACTATAGGGAAGCAACAAGGTGGTTGGGTTTTGTTTGTTTTTAAGAAGAAAAAAGAAATCACAAATGTCAATCAAGAAATACTGCAAAATAAAATGGAACCTCCTCAGCAGCTAACCTATTGCACAGAACTGCAGTGAAGCTTTGGCAGTGTTTTCAAAGCCTTCAGGGGCGTCTGTTACAAACGTTCTGCAGCTCCTCTGCTGACCAAGGAGTGTTACATAGCCAGACTCTTCCCTTCCCTTACAAAACTGTCAGGCACAAATGGGCAGAAGGATATTGGTTGCAAGGGACTCAGAAGCTCCTCCCAGAGACTGGATCCTGATATTTTTGGAGGATTTCTTTTAACTCAGTTACAAACCTTACTGAAGGAAACAAGTTACCACAGCACCAGTAGCAGAAGGAGAAATCTCTGCTTCTAGGGTGAACATAGCTCTCTGGCTTTCTCTCTCTCCTATTCTTTCCTAAAGCTACCTTGGATGTGATTGTTCATTTCACTTGTGGAGGAAAACTGAACTGTCTGGCTGGGGAAAATGCTGATACTGTGGATGTTGGTGCGTCTGTGAAAACAAGGGGTGTAAGTGAATGAGAAAAGATCATGAGGGGAAAAAACGTTTTGAAGAAAAAAAATCCAAAACATTTGCTTGAAAACTGATGGTGCTTCTGGGCTCAGTGTTTTCTTTGGAGGAAAAGGTTGAATTCAGTACAGAGCTTATCCACCTGGTGAACCTTACCGGATTGAAAATTCTCTATTGGATGTAAGGTTGGAAATTTTTAGGACATTCTCCTGCTTTATAAAATCATCATGAATTCAGTAGCTGGAAATAAAGAGAGACTTGCAGTCACAACTAGAAGCAGGAAATACGGGGTAAGTTATCCATAAATGAAACGGAGGGATGCTTTAAATCCATCTGCGCTAAGGGCTTTAATTCCCGTCCCTCCCTCCGCCAAGACCCACGCTATAGCTCTCCTTGTAAACTGACCTGTAACAAATGATGCCAACAAGCTAACCCAGTTGAGCTGCATGTTCCCATTCAGAGCTTCCCCTTGCTGGGCATATGACTTGGTCTATGCAACCAGCTCCGCGTTGCATGAAGTCGACTGGGTTCCTTTCCTCCCCTACGATAGCTGCAGACGCTCACCCTCCCCCGCCTCCTGCCTGCGCAACTTTTTTGCAGCCCGGGGTTACGTTTCAATGGGCGAGTCAATCTGACCTCCCGGGGGGGTCGATTCTCTGTGGATCACACGTGCACTGTGCTGACCCCCCCCCGCGCGGGATGGAGTCCCGGGCCTCCTGCGGTGCGCTGGGCTGGATACAGGGCGCGCGGAAGCGGGGCCGTGACCGCTTTGCACCCTCCCTGCCCCAGCAGCAGCAGCAGCGCCCAGGTGCTGCGCGAGACAATGCAGGGCGCGCGGGGGCCGGGCAGCGGCAATCAGCGGCTGCAGCTGGCCGGCCCCGCGGTGTGTGCGCGCCTCACTCCCTGCCTCCCCCTCTGCTCCTCCAGGTGACCGAGCCCTGCTCCCCCACCAAGCCCGCCGCCCCCTTCTCCCCCGAGAGCTGGTACCGCAAAGCCTACGAGGAATCCCGGGCTGGGAGCCGCCCAGCCCCAGAGGGAGCCGGCTCCGTCCTCGGCTCGTCCGGCACCCCGTCCCCCGGCTCGGGCACCTCCTCGCCGGGCTCCTTCGGCGGCTCCCCGGGCCCTGCCTCCCCGGGCATCGGCACCAGCTCCCCGGGCTCGCTGGGAGGCTCCCCAGGCTTCGGCACCGGCTCCCCGGGCTCCGGCAGCGGGGGCGGCTCGTCGCCGGGCTCCGACCGCGGGGTGTGGTGCGAGAACTGCAACGCCCGCCTGGCGGAGCTGAAGAGGCAGGCGCTGAAGCTGCTCCTCCCCGGGCCCTTCGGCAGCAAGGTGAGCCCGGGCTCCCGCCCGCCAGGCGCGCGGGGCCGCCCGGCCCAGGGGTCTGAAGAGGCGCCTGGTCTCACGGCCGCTGAGCCACAGCAGGGGCGGGCTGGGGGCAGCGGGGGATGGCAAGACCCGGGCTGCTCTTCCTGGGGTCACCCCTACTGGGGAGGGCTTTTGAAAACCCTGGTTTGGTTCCCCAGCTCTCTCCCTTCCCTCTGGCCTTGTCCCAGCCAGCATCTCTCCTCAGCCCTTGCACACGTGGGTGGCTTTTCTGAGGCAGGCCCTCAAGCCCTCTTTTGCCTCCCCTCCAACTTCCCCTGGTCTGTTGTATTGTAAGGTAAGGGAGGCTGGGCTACAGGGCAAAGGTCTGAGCGTCTGTGGTCCCTCTCCCACTTCATACCCCCTTCTCTCCTCCCCTTCCAGAGGAGGATCTGTCTAGGTACTTACTTGGCCCGTGTCACTTCAATACCTTCTTCTCACAGCATCTTTGAGAGATGGGAACTACTGTTAGCCCCATTTTACAGGTGGGTCACTGAGGTAGAGCAAGGGAAGGACCTAAACTCTCACAGGGAGTCTGGCAGAGCAAACACTTGCACCCAGTTCTTCAGCGTCCCCAGCTACAACCTCAATCACAGGGGCAACGATTTCCCTTAAAGTGATGAGCTATCTGGTCACAGGTGTCCTATGAGGAGCTGTTGGGCGCAGAGCGTTTTTGAAAATGTGGTTCTTATTTAAGTGCCCAAAGGGGAGCTGTTTTGGGCTCCGTGTGTGGGTGGCCAGCAGTGGAAAATGTGGCCCCACTAAAGTCATCATTTATAGTCACTAGTTTTTCCACTTGTATTGCAGATAAAGATTAAGGTGAACAGCCTGAAAGAGTGATCAGCAGCTCTTGTGCTAACAGAACTGTAAGCACTAGACTCCTCCATAGCAACCTTGCAAGTGCTGTATTGTGGATAGGTCTAGAGCTCCCAGAATGTAACACAATGCAATTGTATTTGCACTTTGGGCCCAAGTACTATCAAATGATAATATTTACTCTTCCACTTCAAAGAGTTTTCATTAGTGGTTACGATAAAGAAGTATCAGGAAAAGAGCTGATTGCTGTGGAAGGGTCTTTATTACTGTTGTTGTATTTACCATTGTTTATTTAGGTGCCTTGTGAAAGGGACACAGTGTGATCCTGTACAACAGAATAAAGGGCTAGTAATAACCTCATCTCAGTAGCTGGCTTGTAAGCTGAATTATTCAGAAGCAGAAAAAAAAAGTAGGTTTAAAGGGTTAAATTGACTTAAATATTCATAACTGTTGCTGAATCCAGAGGAAGCTGTGCTTGGAATTAATTTTTAAAAAATTTCAGGTTGCCTGATATGAAACAGCTATGAGGTGCCAGCTTTGGAATTCCTGCCTTTGTGATTGTCATTAATGTGAGTTTTGAGATAAGAGGGGGACTCACATTTTACAGTGATGGATGCTAATATAAGAGCCAAGACAGGTGGATAAATCATGAACTGTAGGGTTTTCTGCCTGTCATAAAATGTCAGGTATTAAATGATAGATCTCATTGTCTGAGGTAAAAACTCTTCTGCACTCTTGTGTGGTTCTCTCTTATAACACTCTGAAGGCTGCAGTCATTACCTTAATTCCCTGGATCACTTACCTTAGCATTGTATATTGTCCACACAAAAAATCCAGATGCCAATGATGGTATTATAGGGGCCTGATCCTGCAAGCCTTATGTATTTCAGTAATCCTTCCTCTGTCCTTCCCCTTTCCCCCCCACTTTTCTCCTTTAATATCCTTTCTCCCTTTCTATTTAACACTCCCTCCGTCCTCAAATAAACAAATAAAATTGTGGAACTAACATACCATTTGCAAATGGTCATTCTGCTTATATGGGTGCATGAGTATCCCTTCCTTTTGTCTGCCTACAGTGCCGAGGACAATGGGGCCCCATTCTTGGTTATTCTCTAGGCACTACCATAGTAAACATAACATGAGTAGTCCCATTGACTTCATAAGGGTTACTTGTATAAAGATTCCTCATGTAAGACTTCCAGGATCAGGCCTATAAAGAGGATCTAGTGTATTACTCTTAGAGTTCTGAAAGGTGCTGAACTGCCAATTCTGCTCCCATTGATTTCAATGGGCATTCGACAACTGAATGCAATGGATACAGGGGCAGGCCAAACGGATGATTCTTAGTATCCCTCAGGAGTACCTTGCTAAGGATCAAAGTGTCCACCATGGTATGGTTAATTAGTAGTATCCATTTGTAACTATGAAATATTGGGAGCGTCATCAAATAGAGGATCTAAAATGCATCAGTCATCTTCTATAGATCAAGCTGACTTACACATTTTTTTGCTTGTGTTTTCTTTTGTTTTGCTGCTGTTGCTGAAAGTAGCCTGGAAATTTCATTAGTATTATAACTATAGTCAGCAAAATATATTTCATTTTGCATTTATATAGTATTTAAAATGCATATAACTTTGGGTAGTTGATATTGCAGTGGTGAATATAATAATCCATTAGCAGCTTTATTTTGGCATATATACAATAGAGAATAATAGACTTTGCAATGATTTATCTGAACCTGTACCTACATAAATTCTTTCATACTGAGTAATCATATAATTTAAAATGTTTGCATATATCTATCTAGCATAATACCACACTTAATTGCTGTGTAAGCAGACTGAGTATGAAGCTATGCAGTGAAGCATTATATTGGTACAGAAAAAGCAATACTTAATGTGGAACAAGGCTGCCTCTGACTAGCTCATTGTTAGCACCGAGGTGTGGAGCTTTAACTTTAACTGGAAACATTCATTCTAAATATGTCAACAGGATGGAAATTTAGGGTTTTAGTTTTTGTTGTTTGGCAGAAAGATTAGCTCTAATTACAGAAATTCTACAAGTTTGACTATTTAAATGCTGCACTGCTGACATCTGGAACAGACATCATAAAGCTCAAATCCTTTTTCTCCTTGTGATACAGATATAAACTATGTACAACTAGCAATCTGCATTCAAGGGGTTAAGTACTATGAAAATGAGATGAGTTACTGTAACTGTACCCTGAAACATATCTGTCTTGAATCTCATTAACACAACTGACATTAGAAGGTTGTAGTTAATTATATGTGGTGCTGTATATTAAAATAATTTCAGTGTATTTTAGGGACAGTTTTAATGAAGTAGGCCATTAGAACTGCAATAGGGACGGTCTCAGAAATGAATAAGAATATTGGTAGGGTTTTATTCCTTAATCATTTTCTCTTTTAATAGAGTTCTTTAGGCTTTTTCTGAAACTGGCTCATTTGGTATGTATCTTCAGAAGGGCATCAGACTCAATTTTATCTACAGACATGTATGATATGATATTCTTATATTTGCTATAGACTTGAGTATATGGCTGCACAGAAGTTAATGGCAAAATTCCCATTGACCTCAAATGATGGTGTGTATTTAAATAACATGATGAATATTCAGAAAAAGAGCACAGTCTCAGGCTTTCCAATGTTATTTTGTTAGTCGTCAGGTTCAACAAAATCCAAAATGCAGCCTTTACTAAAGAGGTAATTTAAATGTATCCTGTTTGGAAATAATTTCTGTGCTTACTCTTCTTATCTTCCTGATACATATTAATTAAACATTAGAGCTGGCCAAAACGGAGGTTAGTTTTGTAAAACTCTATCTGTTAAGTGGTTTCTGTCCTGATCCATTTAGCTGAATGCCCCAGAGTTCCAGGGGGAGGGAGTTGAATAAATAGTTCTGGTTTAGGTCCATCACTGTGAAAAGTTCTGTGCATTATGGGGGGAAACATTTACATCTCACATTTTTCCGAAACTTTTGCTCACTTCTGCTTGCATATTGTTGATTTAGCCTTTCCCGTTCCAAAGTATTCAGTAATCAAAGGCTTGACTAATAATATTAAAAATGAAAAAAGCCCTGCAGTTGATATAATGAAAAATAGGTTCCTGATTGCTTGTAGCTACTTTAGAAACATTCCCAGTAGAGACAGGATAGTAATGAACCCTTCCTCAGAGCTTAGTAAGTGGTAGAATAATGGAATTTCATTTCTGTCTAGACCTTTAATTTGTGAACAAGCACGGCCAGCCTGTATAGTGACTTAATTCACTGTGCAAAAATCTCAGGCACCTAATCATTTCATCCCAACTCATTGTAATGCAGATAGGATTATGGCATTAGAAATGTGATTTTAAATGGCCTGGGGCAGCAATTTGTCAGCATTTGGAAAGATTAACTTCATTAAAGTTTAGACAACAACAGCCATTCTTTTGTATTACATCACAGGTCACAATACTAAACACTTAGTATAAGTCATCTGCCATGCATTTTGCAATTGTATGTCTCCTGGCACACAGGGATGTCCCCACATTCCTCCTCCTGTGCCCCGGAATTACAGCTTTTTAGAATGGTTCAGATTAGATATGTATACTGGCCAAAGTAGACCTAGGAATATATTTTCACTTTCACTATGAAAAACGCATGCAAACTTTCCATTGAAAGCAGCTTGAGGTCATTTGGGCTACTGTTCACTCTGACACTCCTGCATGATGTAAGATAATGTTTGGTAAGATTATTTTGTCCAAACTTGCATATGCAGTCTTGCTTTGGGAAAGTGTGGAAATACAGTGTGTTAAAAAGATCCCTTCTTACAAAGTTGTCAAGGTTCTTAGTCACAGAGGTTCTCTGTTATTGAGTGAAAGAGAAATTTGAACCAGCCCCATCTCTATATTCAATTGGCCGGATTTCATGTTGTTTCCCTTTCTTAACAGAAAAAGTGCCAGAGAGCCATGGCTTTTAGGGGGAAAATTGCAGAAGATAAAAATTTCAGTTAATCTCTGTGAGTGAGGAGGGGCAGTAAAATTTTGACCAAATTCTGCCCTTCCAGAAACTGTGAAATGGGTTTGCAGACCCATTATTCAGAATCACATTGTTGACGCTAAGTATACACTAAGCACCTTAGGTAGGGCTACTTTTGAGTGTTTTTGTCAATCCAGGGTGTTTTCTACAGGCCACAGAGAACACTCTAGGCTCCCAAGTAATTTCCTTAACTAAACACACCGTATTCCCTTTTAGAAAGATAATCTAATCATTTGTAGCAAGTTTTTGTGTGTGGTGCAAGAACAGAATTCCAGTGTATAATTTCAAAAAAAGGGTCCATAATGGATTCCCCTGACTGTGCTAGTGAACGTGTCACCTGTTACAAATATGGGCCATCAGTATGTAATGGGATGCTTGCCTATGTCAGCAGATTATTAAAAAGATCACAGTGTTGTGCATTTAGGACTGAAAGAGGCTTGCATAGCTTTAGCCACATCAGCAGTGAGCCCTTTAAAATTGGGAACTGAATTACTTGATCAAGCAGCCCATGACTGCAATATACCTGTCAGGCTTTGCATTGTTATGTAATAAGGGGTTTCAGGTTTTTGTGGCACGTGGTACACATCAGAGAAGAGTGAGGCATGTCACACATGATTTTGACTGGTATGTCAAACTGCTAATTTATAGTGTCACAATGTAGGTGTTATGCCAGGACACAAAAAGCACGTGCATGGCATTCCTCACACTTCACTAATGTATATCTTAGATGCTATAATGAACTGCAAGTACACTTCACATTTTGGATAAGAAGTTTCCAGTCCATATTTGTTGTTGAGGCATCTATTCAGGAAAGCATCCCTTTCTGGAAAGCAGTTGAGTGTATAAACTTAAGTCACTGTGTGCATGAGGCCACTGAAATCAATGGATGTCTGCCAGGGATGGATTAGGTGGAATTCTTACTTTGCTGAAGTCAATAAGAGTTTTACCATTGACTTCAAAAACAAAGAACAGACCAACCCACCCCTCTGAAAAGTAGCAGGTTCAAACATAGCGAATGCCAGTTTCATTACCCATCCAACTGTCCAGCCTCCTGGTTTTGACCTTCTGTGCCATCTGTGGGCAAAGCTCAATTGCTTCAGAAGTGAAGTAGTCAGATATGCTGCAAATGACTAGAAGTAGGGCTTTTTGTGACTCTCCCTTTGATGCTGTGCCTGGTTAGGAGTGGTAGATCATATACTTGCAGAGGGCTCCTGGGCTCCCTCATGGACTTGTACTGTGCTCTTCCCTCAGCTATTGAATGGCTACAATGTTTAGACTAATATGCTTGCCTGGAACATCTATGTAGATGCAATCACAAAAAGAAAAAAGCCAAATTCCATCTATTGTATTTTTGACAAAAGGGATGGCTAAATGTATCTAAGGTGTAACTAATTTAGCACTTTAGTACTATTTTTATTTAACTACTTGACTTAGTAGTTTTAAGAATGTGCCTTAAAATTCTATTATCAATAATATAAAGTTTTTGGACAGTAAATCCAAGACTAATTTGGTTTTTTGATTTCTCCCCCCTTTGTCCAGGTATCATAATTTAATTAATGTTTTCTAAAGATTACAAAATGTGGAAAGCATTGTGTTAAAAAGCTATTTACCACTGCAGCAATGGTACATTTCACTTTTGTTTTGTTTGATCATTTAAAATTGTATCACTTTTCAGTGGGTCACTAAAACCTGTTGATTCGTTCAAAATTGTGATTCAAATGAACAGTTGTTTGTAGTTCTAAAAGCTTCCTCTGATTTAATACTTCCATATCTTAAAAATCACTGACAATCAGAGAAATGTAGGGCTGGCAGAGACCTCAAGAAGTCATCTCTTCTAGCCCCCTGTACTGAGGCAGGCCCAAGAATACCTAGATAAGTATTTGTCTAATCTGTTCTTAAAAACCTCCAATGACAGGGATTCCACAACCTCCCCTAGAAGCCTATTCCAATGCTTAACTATCCTTATAAGGATTTCCTAATCTCTAACCTAAATCTCCCTTACATCAGATTAAACCAATTACTACTCGCCCTACCCTCAGTGGACACGAATACTTGATCACTGTCCTCTTTATAACAGCCCTTAACACATTTGAAGACTGTAATCAGGTTCTTGTCTTCCATCCTCTTTTCTCAAGACTAAACATGTCTAGTTTTTTAACCTTTCCTTATAGTTCAGGTTTCTTAAACCTTGTATAATTTTTGTAGCTCTCTTCTGGACTCTTTTTGGTTTTTCCACATCCAGAATTGGGCACACTACTGCAGCTGAGGCCTCATCAGTGCCAAGAAGAGCGGGAGAATTACCTTCCATGTCTTACAAATGACACTCCTGTTAACATGCCCTGAAATATTGGCCCTTTTGCAACTGCATCACACTGTTGACTTGTATAACAATTTTTCATCCACTATTGCCCCCAATTTCTCTTTAGCAGTACTACTGCCTAGCCAGCTGTTTCACATTATGTATTTGTGCGTTTGATTTTTTTTCCTTCCTAGGTGTAATGCTTTGCACTTGTCTCTCTTGAATTTCATCTTATTGCCTGACCAATTTCTCCAGTTTGCCAAGGTTGTTTTGAATTTTAATCATGTCTTCCAAAGTGCTAGCAACCCCGCCTGGTTTGATGTCATCTGCAACTTTTACAAGTATGTTCTCCACTTCATTGTTCAACTCATTAATGAGAATATTGAACAGTCCTGGACCCAGGACAGATCCTTGTGGGGGGACTCCCCTACATACATCCCCCTCCCATTTGACTGTGAACCATTGATAACTACTTTTTGTGTATGGTGTTTCAAGCAGTTGTGCACCCACCTTATAGTAATTCTACCTAATTTGCTTATGAGACTGTCATATACAACTGTCCAAACCTAACTAAAATCAAAATATCACATCTACTGCTTCTCCCTTATTCAGTAGGCCAGTAACCCTGCCAAAGAAGGAAATTAGGATGGCTTGACGTGATTTGTTCTTGAAAAATCCATGTTGACTATTATTTATTACCCTATTATCCTCTAAGTGCTTAAAATTGGTTGTTTAATAATTTGTTCCAGTATCTTTCCAGGTATCAAAGTTAGTTGAGTGGTTTCTCTTTTTCCAGCTCCTTTTGTTCTCATTTTTAAAGATAGATACTATGTTTGTCCTTCTCACCTCACACCTCCACGAGTTCTTAAAAATAATTGCTAACAGTTCCAATATTGCTTCAGATATTAAGTATCCTCGTATTAATTTAATCAGAACCTGCTCACTTGAATACATCTAACTTATCTAAATATTCTTAAGCTGCTCTTTCCCTATTTTGTCTTTGTTTCTTCCCCCTTGTTGTTAATATTAATAAATATCTTGTCGCAATTAATCTTTTTAGTGAAGACCTGAAGTAATATAGGCACTAAACAGCTTAGCCATATGGATGTAATCCGTTATTAGTTCTCCTTCCCCATTCATTAGTGGGCATGCTTTCCTTTGTCATTCTCTTGTTCCTAATGTATTTATAGAACCTCTTCTTATTGCCTTTTATGCCCCTTGCTAGTAGGTGTAACTCATTTTGTGCCTTAACCTTATTGATTTTTTCCCCTACATACTCATGCTATTCTTTTGTTCTCATCCTTAGTAATTTGTCCAAGTCCACTTTTTGTAGTATTCCTTTTTGATTTTCAGGTCATTAAAAGAGCTCCCGATGGAACCAAAATGGCCTCTTACTGTAGAACAGGGTACTTACAATAGTAGTATACTTCCTGGAAAAACACGTTTTCATCCTAAAAGGGCACTGCATAATTTTTCCCCTGCTGAGTGATGCAGAATAGAACAGTAATTTACTCATTAAAAACTTAGCTATGACACATGAGTAGAATTCTACTCTTGATTCTTGTACAAACCTTTCATTGTTTATCAGTGGGAGTTCTGTTGTGGAGTTAGGAGGAATGTCCTAACTCTGTAGACTTAGCATGGCTGAGGGAAGTGTCACACTGACACTAGCAGAGAGATCACAAGTGCTAGGGTTTGTGCACAGAAGTACAGGTAGGGTGCTATATAAGCGTAAGATTGTTTTGTTCTCTTGACTAGAGCTCAATGCATGCTTGGCAGCGAACAATTTATTCAACTATTTTATTTATTTATTGGTTTACAAATTATCTTCAAATGGAATTTGCTTTTTACATATTTGTTCAAAATTACACAGTGGTTTATGCAAACATTACAGCTGGTGGATTGCTCGTGAATTATTTATCATAAGTGAGTATTTGCTATTTATATTTCACCATTCATAGTGTGAGATTGGTCATCTAAATCATGAGTATTCATACACGCATGGATATATTTGCCCATGGGTATAACACTTTCCTACTCCATGAATGTTCATGGGGACAAAATTCCACTTGCATGAATGTTTGAGTAAAACAAATAAAAGGGGCTATGACTTCCATCATAGCAAATCTGTGCTTACAGTAACAAATGTCTGCAATCGCTTTTTGGGGCAGCTCTCTTCAAGACCTCCCTTAACATATGGCCCAGATCTACAGAGATACTTAGGCATCTAAGTTCCAGTTTTAGGTTCCACTGTGAGCCACAAAATCCCAGTGTGGCTGCTGCCTATCCCCTGTAAATGCCTGAACAATTCAGCACCTAAATCTTGCAGCAAAAGTTCCCCAGGTACCCAGAGGCATAAACTTGGGCATGTGCACTGTTGCCTTGCTCTAGCTATTTGGACAGCTACCTCACACCTAAACCATTGTGCGATCAATGAACTGGGGGAAGACAGGCAGAGGAGCACCTGCCTCACCCTTGGGCCCTGATCTGGTAGGTGTGCTCCAAGGCTGCCTACTGGATTGGATTCCATTCAAAAGCTGGCCAGAGGAGGAGGATGTGTTGCTGCTGCTACACTCCCCCCTTCCCCTTATAACTTGTAGCCCAGCTAGAATACTCATCTGGGATGGGGGGAGACCTAGATTCCATGCATCTCTCTGCACATTGGGGAGAAAAAGATGGGAGGCCCTTGTTCAAATCCTGAGTCTATAACCACTGAGCTCTGGGATATTTGGATGTGGGGCTCTCAATCTCTTCTGTGGAAGCTGTTCTACTGTGGATAAATACTTAAGCTATGGGGTTAGACAGAGGGAGAATGACTCTGTGACCTGGTGGTTAGGGCACCCATCTAGGAGCTGTGATAATCTATGTCCACTCCCCCTGCTCCAATTATTTTTTCTCTGTATTTATCCAAAGTGGAATAACTTCAACAGGAGAGCTGGAGGAGGGAGCACCCTTTCCTTCCCCATCAGAATATCCCACAACTGAATGGTTAGCACACTCCCCTGATAGTCTTGAAACCATTGTTCAAATCCCTTCTCCTTGTCTGACAGAGCGGAGAATTCCTGGATAGTGCATGTACCGGGTGAGCGCTCTAACCACTGGACTAAAAATTATAATGGGTGTTGGGGTGGTAGCACTACCCTCTCCTTTGGCTGTTTTGGTGCTTAACTCCATCTCACAAGAAATAACTGAAGTGCTTAGGCTACTTGACTCCAGGAGGGGGGTTTCTCTTTGTGGTTTGCTAGCAGAGATGGTGCCTGACTTTGTGAAAGATGCAGGACTACGACACACTGCTCTTGTTGGCATCTCCCATTGCGTAGCTTAAGCAGACAGCTGCCTAGCATGCTGACTTTTGTGCATTCTATTCTGGGGTGCCTGTCTCTCACCATTCATTGTATAGGGAGCTTAGATACCTAATTCAGGTTTTCAGGGTCGCATTATTGCTCCTGCAATACTCTAAGTGCCTAAGTCCCTTTGTGAATTTAGGCTTACTTGCCTATGCCGAGGAATTAAATGTTGTTCGAGTTGGATTATCACTAGTCCAAAGTAAACAAGGATCATATTTCATGAAGGAAAATGTATGATAAAATCCTGCAATTGTGGCTTTTTGCTTGAAAATTCCTATTCATCTTACTTTGGCAAGGATTTGGTCTAATGTTGTGTGGGAAGTGTGAGGAAGAGTGAAAACGGGCCAGTGGTCATTCTGTTATATTATGTGTTGGAGAGGTGTAGCTAGACAAAATTCTCTTCAAAGTCACTTAAATCCTGAAAAACTCTATCAGAACCAAATGAACTTCTATGGGATTTGAGTCAAGACAGAATTTGGCCCTTGTTTGTTTGTCAGGCTATACTAATGGAATTTATACCAAAGGGTACTTGTTCTGCCATCTTCCAACCAATTCCCCAGTCTAGGTCTCAACATGTGCTGAAATGATTTCCTGCAGAGCTGGCCCTAGATCAAATGGCACCCCAGGTGAGGAACATCTTCATCACCTCCCCCCCCACCCCCTGCCCATTTGTTAAACTTTTGAATACCTTATTTTTTTTATTGCATTTGTAGCCCATTTCATGACTTTGTATGATTTGCATGCATGATTTATCCCTGTCATACAAGATGGTACATTTGCATACTAGGATGTGTAAATCTGTGTTTATTCATGCCATATATAAGCAACTAAAAACAATTGTTTCCTTTAAGCTTATAGAAACTTTTGAATTTTAAGAATAACTGAAATGTGTGAATAAGAACATAAGAATGGCCGTACTGGGTCAGACCAATGGTCCATCTAGTCCAATATCTTGTCTTCTGATAGTGGCTGGTGCAAGATGCTTAAGAGGGAATGAACAGAACAGGTAATCATCAAATGAGCCATTCCATCGCCCATTCCCAGTTTCTGGCAAACAGCAATCCCAGTAATTAGCCATTGATGGACCTATCCTTCATGAACATATTTAACTCTTTTTTTAACCCTGTTATAGTCTTCACAACATTCTCTGGCAAGGAGTTCCACAGGTTGATTGTGTGTTGTGTGAAGAAATCCTTTTTTATTCATTTTAAACCTGCTACCTATTAATTTCCTTTATCTCCTAGTTCTTGTGTTATGCGAAGGAGTAAATAACACTTCCTTATTTATTTTCTCCCCACCAGTCATTAGTTTATAGACCTCTATCATATAGCCCCTGTGACCTGTCCGTGCCTATGGTAGCCCACCTGAAAATGCCAAGGTTATGGCAGGTTCCAAAAGGAGAGCAGATTCTCCCAAACTTGTGGATAACACTGCAGTTAGATTCACCAACCAGTCACAAACAGTGCTTTTGATCCCCCACACTGGTATCAAGAAGCTAAACACAAGAAGTTGCAAAGCCCCCTTTATTGCATTTCAGTCTTTGATCCCCAGTTAGTAATTAGGTCCAGTAAAGAAAGACGTTATTAAAACTCTATTCCCTTTACCAAAAATGTCCTCTTGATCCTCAAAGGGTCAGTCACATTGCCAGATCAATATGTTTGGATCTTACCCGAAATACCATGCTGTCAGCCAATCCTTTAGTAACTAAACTAAAGATGTATTATAAAGGAAAAAATATGAGATATTAAATGATTAAAGCAATCAGATATGTACAAATGATTTTCAAGTCTATATATATTAGATTCTCAGCAGAATTGTGAAGTTGGCATGTTTGTACAGCTCCTGTGGTGTACATCCAGTATCTGGATGGGTCTCTGTCATTGTTTTACAGTTTCAGTTGTACATGATTTGATCCAGAGGAAGGAAGCAGGAATGAAGACAAGATGGAGATAGTGCAGCTGCATTGTTTATTTCCTGCCATGAGGCTTGTGCATTCTTTGTCCAAAACACAGCCACACAGCACATGGCAAGGAAAAGCCTCAGAGCCCACCCTATCCATATATGTCCTGGTGACTCATTAGGTGTAGCCCTTGGGTTCTTTCACTGGATTGACTATACATTTGTGTTCCCTTGACGAGCCATAAAGCAGACTTAGTGCTGCTACCATCCTGTCTGGCGGTCTCACCTAGAAACACAGCACAAGTTTGAAATACAAATATACCATACATACTTAGAACTTATAATACAAAACTGATACATACATATAAACATGCTTATCAATTTTAGCTAATCATGATTTTTCCATTGTTACCTTGCATGGCATATCCTATACAATGTTTATTGCAATTCTTTAATTTCATATTCCACACATCATCACACCCCCTTAGTCATCTCTCTTTCAAGATGAAAAGTCCCAATCTTATTAATCTCTTCTCATATGGAAGCTTTGCCATACCCCTAATCATTTTAGTTGCCCTTTTCTGTACCTTTTCCAAGTCCGATACATCTTTTTTGAGATGGAGCAACCAATGGAGTATTCAAGATGTGGGCAGACCATGAATTTATAAAGAAGCAATGTGATATTTTCTGTCTTTTATTATCTCTCCCTTTCCTAATGATTCCCAACATTGTCTTTGACTATAACTGCACATTGAGTGGATATTTTCTGAGAACTATCCACAGTGACGCCAAGATCTTTCTTGGGTGATCACAGCTAATTGAGATCCCATCATTTTATTTGTATAGTTGAGATTATGTTTTCAAACGTGCATTATTTTACATTTATCAACATTGAATTTCATTTGCCATTTTGTTGCCCAGTCATGAACATCAAGAAATTGAACTGTGCACCAACATTGGGTGGACCAGCGTGACAGTAGGTTGGGGTTCGATAGCTATCTTTGGCATCTCATTAAATATATCCTTTATTAGTTGCTACTTACATTCTTCAAGTCTTAAAACACAAGTACATTTTCACAATTATATAATAAAACAAGGTTCACAATATAGCAGCTGGGCTCTCACTTTATTCTTATATCTCACTGATTGACCGGTGATGCCCTGCCTCATATACCTGCGAGGGCATGACTGACGACATTCTAGTATGTTTGAGGAAAACGTAGCTTTCAGAAAGGCTGGAAGTTCCATGAGATTCTATAAAGGTCCAGAACATTCTAAGAGATTAGTGAAAAACGAATCCACCTACAGAACAACAAACATTTTTCTTCAAACATTCTGTTTTCTGTTTTGTTGCTAACAACAAAAACAGTACCTCGAGCTTGGTGCCCCCCCAAGTTTGACACCCCAGGCAAACCTAAATCCTCTAAATCCAGCCCTGATTTCCTGATACTTACTTCAATTGGGTATTTTCATTTTTCTTTGCTTCTTAGCTAAATGAACCTCTGACCTGCAAAGTGCCAAATGCTGAAAGGATTACTCATTTACTTCATCCACTTGATAGACTCCTGTAAAAATCCAAGTAGGCATTAAGGCACCAGAGCAACCTTAACTCTAAACAGGCACCAAACAGTAAGAATAGAAGCCATTATTCTTCATATCTCTGTTAGTTTCTCTGCTCATTTAACTGTGCCAGCAGAAAGTAACATTAATGCAGTCAAATGTACCCAACTGAAAGTTGTGGCGCATGTGTTTTCCCCTTTCCTAATGGGTATCATTAAAAGTTAACAAGTTATCTAAATCACATTAGTATTCCCAAAGTTAATATTGCAGGAATTGCTGGCAGCATTCCCATAGGAAGAGAGAGCATAATGTGAGCTCCTGTGGCTGGCATTTGGCTCTCAGGGGGAAGTGCAGGGCCTGCTTGAACATTGGTAATATATATCCCCATTTAAGCCAAAAAAAAAGGGTGGTGGTGGTGGTGAATGGAGACATTTCTAATAGCATGTTCTCCTTTCCCTTCTTTTTCACCCCCCTGTTCTTAAAGCTCTAGTGTTTCAGTTCATGTAAATATTTCTAATGGAGAGTCTTCACAAGAGGTATGCTTCTTACTAAATGAAAACCCTGCAGGAAAACGTACAACTGACTAACATGTTAATTAGTATGATATTTCAAATTTAAGGGATTGTTAGACCATAGATAGCCACTTTGACCTCCAATAAAAGCTAATAAATTGGAAGATACAATGAAAAAGGGCATTCAGCAGAAGAGAATAGCTAGCTGTCTCAGTAGGCTCTAAGTGATGGAATTCCTGGCCATCTGCAAGGCTGTTAGTAATGGTTTTATAAGTATTTTTGCAGCAAGGGTGGTAAATGAAATGTTGTTCAAATTGTTTTTATCACTAGTTCAAAGTAAACAAGAATCATCTTTCATGAAGGAAAATGTATGACAAGGTGCACTTTTAATATATTAGATATCTCCTGCTTCCTTTGCTGAAAGTCTACTAATGATGAAAAGCCGCAGAGACTTTTTTTTGAGTGGAATGAGGTGGGGATGGGAAAAATTGGCATTGCGGGACATTTAAGAAAACAAAGGTGCTAAAGTCCAGGAGTTGAATTAATGAAGATTCTTGCTGCCTCCTTCATTCTTACATTACTAAGCATGTAAAATAAGGTTCTGGGATTCTTGAAGAGTTTTTTTTATAAGCTTTTCTCATGTTATGTTGTTGCAAAGAGGTTGCTTGCTGCTTATGGTTCAGTGGGATTATCTGATAACTGCCAGTTCTGATTTAGGTAGCTTTCTGCATCTACTGTTTCCCCTTTATATTTTAAAATTTGGGAATATGACTGAGGCAAAATGCTGGACTAATAAGGAGTTGCAGTTCTATTATTTTTGTTTTATGTTCATTCAGAGAAAGTGAATGCAATTAAAAGACTTAAGGGGAGATCTTCAAAGGAACAAATGAAAGTTAAGCGCCCAACCCCTATTGACTTTCAATGACAGTTAGGCACTTGACTGCCCTTTGTACCTTTTGAAAATCTCCTACTCAAAAGGCTAATAAAATTCTCTGTGAATAAGTTAGGTTTAAATTTATATTTTGGGGAGTAGGGTATTCTGTGTTTTCCCCTCCATGTTATCCACATTTTATTTCTAGTAGGATGGATTGATTTAAATCACCAAGAGAAAGTCATTGATTTAAATCGTTTCCCACTGATGATACTTTACATATTTCTTAAACAATGGTGCAAATCTGATCACTAAAACATTAATTTACAACTCCGTACAGCATTTTACAACATCTAGGAGGGTATACTTTGTGTAATTTTTTTAGATAACTTGATTTTTATCAGTTTAGGAAATAGTACATAATACTCATTACCTGTGTCAAGCTGCAGATACAGCAGCAGTAAATTAGGAAAGGTAAGAACTAAATCACACGCAAGAGCACTTACATTTTATTAAACTTAATCTTAAATGTTACATAAATGTTTCACATTTGCAATTGCGGCAGTCTCCTGGGTTGCCAGCTGATGGCTGTCCCTCAACTGTTTTTTTTTTTTTTTAATTTTCAAATTTTAACTCTAATAGACAAGTCATCACAACATTAAATGTACGCTGTTCTTAAAACTTCTTCAACTAGCTCTCATCTTCCACACACCCGCTGTCATTTTTATTCAGAGATTGAAACAGAAATAAGAGTTTTCCTGCTTTTTCAGCTCCCAGTCGATTTCTTAGTTTTGAGTGAATAATACCAAATGATGAATTTATTCTTTCTTCCTGCAGAGAAAGCTACTGCTGTGAAAAGTTGGCTTAGCAGCTGAAGGAATTCTGTTTCAAGGTGCCTGGCTAATGATTTCAACCAATTCAGGGGAGTGACTTTGTTCAAAATATCATCAGTAAACATATACTGTTTAAATGTTTCAGCTCCAGCCCTGAAATGTATTATGACTGGCATAACTAAGGAGTGATTTTGAGATGCCCATGCCATGGCAGCAGCAGCATCTTCAGAAATTAGACATCTACCTTTATATCTGGGGTCGAAAATGTTTGCAAGAAAATGAGGTAGAGTTAGTGCTTGATCCATTTGCTGCTTTATTGCCTGCAGTTTAACTTTCTGGTGCGGTATTTCTTTCTTCCATGTCTCTTGGAGTGCCTTCCAAAGTTCAACAGCATCAGCAATGCAGCAAGAATTTCTCTGAAGTTTGTTTAAGGCTTTGGATATAGACTTCATTATACTAAGCATATCCTCTACATTCCTTTTTAATCTAATGTTAAATACTTTGGATGAGATAAAATAGATGGAAGTATCACGGTTTTCTTCACAAAGTTTTCTGAGAATAGGTCAGTTCTTAAATTGTTCAAAACAATCAACTACAGAATTCCATCAAACATCTTGAGGGAGAATTAGTTTGCATCCTCCTGCTCTCTTCAGTGAAGCGGAAGCAAAATTAGTTGTTATGAAAGTATTTTGCGAGTTCAACAACATTTTATGTCTTCTCCAGGAATAAAAGACTTAAGTCTTTGGCTAAAAGATGCATTAAATGGGCACTGCAGCCATATGTTAAGGAGCATCCTTCCGTTTCTTCTGTGACAAAACTGCACATGTGACAGTTGAATTTTTGTTCACAGTTTATTACAGCTTTCATTGCTGCTACTTTTAATTGTTCTGTTGTGTGGGCATTTCCCGATGTATTGTTTCTGCAAGATATGCAACCCCATTATCTGTTGTCACACAGGCGCATATTACTGGATCATTGTGTACATTGCTCGACCCATCAAGGCTTAAACTGGCAAATTTTCCCTCAGTATTTCTTGCACAGTGTTCAAGTTCTTTTTCATTCGCTGTATCAAGCAACCTTCCACCAATGTCTGCTCTACCAGGTGGAGTGTAGCCTGGTCATAAGGACTCAACCATGTCACTGAAGTGTTCATTGTTAACAATGCGAAAAGGAGAACTTGCGACATAAATGAATCAAGCAATCTTTTAATCTATGGTGTCTTGTTGGTATTTGCTGGTCCTTACTACAAACTCATCCATGGTGGTGGTTTTACTGGATGATTGAAGTCTTTTGCTTGCTGCTGATACTTTGCCATCTGAAATACGTCTAGTTGCAGCACGGCTGCTAAAAGTGCCAGCGGATGACTCTGAAGTTGTTACAGATAGACAGTCACAGTCAGTCTCTTATGCTTAAATGGGATCCTGAAACGAAAATCAAAAATGATTTTTAATAGTCGTTCTTCTCACTCTATTATTCAGTTAATCATTTTACATTTTTTTCAGCAAGGATCTGATTCCAAATCAGCAGATCTGGTTCCAAATTACCAAAAGAGATAAGACTAACTGCACTTAGAGTGCACTTAGTTTTGGAGTAAACCCCATAGAATTCATTGGCACTTTTGTTTTTTGGGCAAAAACTGTGAAAGCTGAGTTATGCTGAAGTAAAATAGGGAACAGACTTATGGCATCACCATTATGGTCTGTGGCCATGATGTTCCAAAATAAGGGGCATGTATTATGTAATATAAAATGACACCCAGTGGCAATTGGCAACTCTAGATTTCTCTTATGCAGCTTTTTGTACCATATACTTGGGTGATAGATTCTAAACCTAGTTAACTAATTAAATAAGCCATAAGGATTAGCTAAGCTCAACATTTTTTCTAGCAACATCCAACATAGCAAATAGCTTGGGAATTTACTTGTTAAATTACACTTATACTAAAAGGCATAGAGAGAGTTTTGAAGAATGATGCATTGCAAAGTGAATTATTTAAGTTACTAACCAGTTGATCCACATTGTTCTTCAGTCATATCCACATCTTCATCCACATAATTTTCTCCCAATTAGTAGCTTTCATTATGATGATTCATTCTTGCAACTAGGCCCTTCATCTCCTTCTTGCATTGCTTACTCTTTACACATATTTTCTTTTTTTACCCAGGGAAGGAATTTCTTCAAAATATTCCCAGATAGGGTCTTTCTTAGGCTCAGAAGTCATGACAGTTTTTCTGTGGCAAAAGTGTGGGAGAATATAGGAAGCTGTGTGTGTACTGAATGTCTTTCTTTTTTCATTCCAGTCCACTCCCCTGTTCCTTTTTTACTCTGTCTCCATCCTTTCTGTCTCTATCTTAAGACAGTGTCTTAACTAACTCCTCTGTCTTGTTTGGCCCATCTCCACCGCCATATAAGCACAGAACAACAACAGTCCTATCCAGCCTGTGTCTTTCTTTGTACATGTGACTTTAGTCGGCTGAGAAACAGAAACTGAAAGCCCAGAACTTTCAAGAGACAAGAGCTGGTAGTTAGGCTGGACAGACTAGAGCCATTAATTCATATTTATCGGACTGTAAGTGTATGTTTAGCATGTTTGTGATGAGATTTAATTATAACAGTTATTTTTTTAAATGAGAGAAATTTAGTATTCTATTGATTTTTAAAAAAATCCGATTTAAATAAAAAATGTGATTTTTTTTTTTAACTTTTTAAAAAGAAATTGATTTTTATCCACCCTGATTTCCAGTGACTTTTCCAGAGCCTTGTCAAGAGAGCTCTGAGACAAGCAGCCAGAGGAAGGGGCTGGTCTGAGAGCAAAATACAAAGTGCTCCTGGGGCAGAGTGCGAAATACATTTGTTTCTGTGACTGGTGGTGGTTTTATAAAAGCAGCTACTATCCCTGAATAAACATATCAGACTACCTAATAAATCTTTGATCGTAACATATTTAATGGTCTCATCCATAACATAGTTGTTAAAACATTGTTTATAATTATGTAACCAATTCTTATAATAGCAAAGCTGCAGAAATTATTTATTAGCACTTGAGTATTTGACAATTCAATGTTGAATAACAATCTTCAATTTTATTTTTTGCAACATGTTCAATATTAACTGAACGCGCATATTTCTATGGCATGGCATTAAATATAGTTTCCCTTTAGCTCATGCTTTTTAAAGGTGAACAACACAATAAAAACTTTACTGCAGGAAAAATAAAATGTGTTTTTGTTTCCCTTGCTGCTTGTTTTGCATTAGAAATATTTGGTCTCAGGTTCCCACTCTTGGCTGGAGAACCCCAGGATGTTCAGGGAAACTGAATAATGGTGCAGCAAAGCGAGCTGCAGCTTTCCCTCCCCTCAGCTGGGAAGTGGAGATACAGATTCTTACAGTGTCTGGATTCAAATGCAAGATTCCATGTTATGTTCTTCTGAAATGATGGTATGTTTGTTTAGCCATTTTATTAATCAGTTGAAGGGCTCTGCAAGCATGTCTTGGATGCTCACTCGCTTATCCAGTTTGTCTAGATACTGAGGCCAAAACTTTCAAAAGAGCCCCCAGTCCATTACATTTTGGCTTAAGTGTCTCCTCTGAGGTGCTGGACACCCTACAGCTCAATAGTTGAAGATGTTATAATATCTTGTGGGATCAATCCCTTGACTCCATTTTGTGGGAATATCCCACTTTAACCAGTATGTTTTGATGTCCTGAAAGAATTTGCCTGTGTTCTGGATTATTCTTACCAGGCTTATCTCAGACAGCTGGGGCAGCTGGGAAACAAAAACATGTTTTAATTCTGGCTGATGGGAATGTTTGGCACATATGTACCACACAAACGAAGAGCAGCAGGAGACATAAATGGATAAAAAGAACTGGCACATACCTGCCTTTCAAAACCCATTGAGCCTAGGTCAGACCTATTATCATAGGTCTGAGATAGGAGGAGGAGGATGAAGTCTAGAGACAGAAGAGGTGTAAGGTAGGTCTTTCAGAGTGGAGAAATAAGCATAAAGAAGTAGTGCTTGAGAGAGAGACACATGAGTCTGGAAGAAAATAGTAGTAAGTACAGGATTTCCATTCCGTAGGCATTCTCATTTGTATTTCACCACTTCTTCTATGTCCTGATTTAAAAAGCTCTGCTCATTGCTAGAGGAGCTCTTCTGGAGACTTTAAAGATTGATGGAAAGAAACGTATAAAAACCAGGAAAAAAATCCCCAAATCCTCTTCCTTTTTTTTTTTTCAGAGCACCACATAAAGAGACTTGTGGATATTTCATAAAAAAGATGAACTAACAGTAGAAATGGTATTTGAGGGAATCTGCTGTGTTTATATTTAGGTTTAGTATTTTAATCCTGATTTACGTTTTCCAAGAATGAGGCAATGGCTTGTTTCTGTTGTTCTGGGAGTGTTACTGTGGATTTCCCTCCTTGCATCTAGTTAATTTCTTTATCCTCTTCTTCCAGCCCTTAAGATCTGTACGTTCATTGCACCCTTTGGATGTGTGGTAGACAGTCTCCATTCTGTTGCACTGCCTGTCTTTCCCCACAAGCTGATTAACAGCAGTGTAAGACCCATGCCCTAGTATCTGTGAATTGAAGCTAACTACTTCTTGCCCAGGTATTAGGCTTGTGGGGGACAGGATTAATTTATCAGTAATTATTTGTGTTGTAGAGACCCCAACTGACAGCAGAGCCCTAATGGTCTAGGCCGTATACAAACACTTAGTTGAGAGACAGTCCCTGTCCCAAAGAGCTTCCAATATAAATAGACAAGAGAGGCAAAGGGTGGAAGAGGAAATGGAGCTGAAATGACTTGTGTGGGGTCACATACTATGTCAAAGCTGAGCTGACATTTGCATTCAAGTCTCCTGACTCCCAAGCAAGTGCCTTATCCACTAGACTATGCTGCTTCATAGGTCATGTTTTCTAGACTTTTAATCATTTTTATTGCTCTTCTCTGGACTTTCTCCAGTTTACCCACATCTTACCTGAAACGTGGTGACCAGAACTGGACACAATACTCTAGCTGAGGCCTAATCAACGTGGAGTAAAGCGAAAGAATTATTTCTTCTCTTGCTTACAACATTTCTGCCAATACATTCCAGAAATGATGGCTTTTTTTTTTTTGCACAGGTGTTACATTATTGACTCCTGTTTAGCTTGTGATGCACTATATCCCCCAGATCCCTTTCCGCAGTACTCTTTCCTAGGCAGTTGTTTCCCATTTTGTATGTGTGCAACTGATTATTCCTTCCTAAATGGAGTGTTTTGCATTTGTTTTAATTGAATTACATCCTATTTACTTCAGACTTTCTCCAATTTGTCCAGATCATTTTGAATTTTAATCCTATTCTCCAAAACACTTGCAACCCCTCCCAGCTTGGTATCGTCCACAAACTTTATAAGTGTGCTCTCTGTGCCATTATCTAAATCATTGACTCAACTCAACTCAAGCTGTGAAGTTATGCACACAAGTTAAAACAGGATAAACCCCTGTGTGGATGCTCTCATTCAGAAATAAAATGGCCTTAGTTTAATCCTTTAGATAAGCGCACTCTCCGCCACTGCCCGAGTTAAGTCACAGATGGTGGGTGCCTCAATTCCTCCTTGTAGCTTGCTCTGTCTCTGCCTTGCCTGTTTAATATTCCACTTCCGTTTAACCAAAGATGAAGCATCCAAATGCCTGGATCTTCTAGGAGTCAATTTTACCAAGAGTGAATACTTTGTGGTGGTTTTTTATAAGCAATGAGCTATAAGTAAGTGCAAGAGAAGAGAGAACTGAGGACTCCTATGTTGCTATTTGCTTTATCATCAAGGAAATAAAACTCTTCCATTTCTTCTTCCCTCTGCCAGTACAAAAGCACACAGTGGGTAACAGGAATCATTTCAATAAACACATACTGGGAAAGCCCAGACAAAGGTAATTTTGTGGCTGAAATATCAGGGATCTGTGTGTGTTATGTGGGAAACTTGTACAGAAGCACTCCTGTTGAGGAAGTAATGTATAGTAATGTGTACAGATGAGACTGATAAATGGTCCTCTAAACAAGCATCTGCAGCAAATTGTCAAACTGAGAAGATTTCCCGCATACCCTATTCCTCTGTGTGAATGAAATCTGAGTCGTCATTTACTCACTTATATACGAAATGAGGGGATAGAATTCATTGCTTCGATGTGGGTTTTATTTGAGGTTTTTTGCTTTATATATATATATATATAAAATATGTATAATTTCCTTTTTGCATTGTCTTGTGCAGTGATGGTTAAAGGCAGCAACAGCACTAGTCTAGTAGTACTGATTAGGCTCTTAGTCTCATTTCGAAAGAGCTGAGTGGGTTTCTGGGTAAAATACTCGCCTTTGACTTCTGGAATCCTGTTTTCATTAAATGAAATGAATTTAGTAGCCTCAACTTTGTTCTCAGTAGTCAGGCGTATGAACAATTAAGTTATAAACACACGGCCAGGACATTTCCTTTGGGCAAATGCAGCGGGTGGGGGTTGGGAAAGGAAGAAAGAGGACTCTTGATTTTTCATTGTCTGGAAGATTCCTGAATAACCTCTGTTAAGGAAGTGGGGTTGTTTGCAACTATGTATAAAGATTACAAAATTCTGAGAGAAGTTTAAAGCCTTATTCTTCTTTTGCTTCCACCACTGCAAATTTGAAGTAAAACCATCAATGTCAACAGTGTTACACTGGCATAAAACTAGTATGAGAGGAGAACCATGCCTTTAGAATCTAGTAGGAAGAGTCGGACACAGACCTGGGGAGAAGGATCTCGGAAAGTGTTACAATTAGAGGTCATTGAGGGAAGAGCAGCATGTCGAGGATCTGGCTCTTGTGGGTTGTTTTTCTTCTCTAATTGATTCTGAGAAGATGGTATATTTGTACGTAACCAACTAACTGTGCTAGAATGCCCTGTCTAAGGTGGATTGTAATGCTCTAATGCCCAGAGATTGTAGAACTCCACTCTTGTGGTAGCACAAACCATCTATTATCTTTATATGGCCCCTGTCACCAGGGAATCTGAGCACTTCTTAAGCTTAGCGTATTTATCCTCACAATGCTCTCGTGAGGTAGGGAAATACCTTTTGCAGAAGGGGGGGGATGAGAGACGCAGTGTGTGACTTGCCCACAAGTCACAAAGGAAGTCCACAGTGGAGCAGTGACTTGAATGCAGGTCTTCTGAGTTCTAGGCTACTGGACAGCCCTTTCTTTATCTCTAGCATCCTCAATCTCCCCTTGCAATGCCTGCCCATACCATACCAGCTCTAGTGATCCCCTGCTCCTTACAAAGGGAAGTGGGGAGCTGAAGTCTGCATCTTGGCTCTTCCTAATTTCTCAATATAAGAGACAAATATTTTAAGAAGAAAAAGGAAGACAGTGGCTTTTGGTTCTGCATGAATGGCGCTATATAATCTTTACCAGAAGTGAACTGATGATGAATTAAACTGTTTTGGCAGTTAGTGAGATTTGGTTCTTTAGGCTTTAAAGAAAAGGTGTTTTGCCCCCCTCCCCGTCACATCTCCCTCTAAGCCTCCTGTGAATAGGTCAGGGCAACATGGACAGCTCATTTACATGAATAATGTAATTGTCCTCTGTTTTCGCTGCTGTGAATGACACTGTATTAAGTATTCTGTACTTGTTAATATAATTTTGTATTCAGACTGCCTCTCAATGTCTATCCAAACAACAAATGGATGATGCAAGACTTGACAATATATACAGACTATAGAACTGTGTCAAAGCGAGCAGGAAGGGGATCTTTGTCCTTTTCAATTAGGTTCCCAACTTAGTGGATAGTTTTATTCAATATTTTCCTATCCATAGACAAGTACAATGTCTGAGAATGTATTTTTTCCTATAGTTTGATCAGCGTTATAGATAATTTATTTGTGGGGAGTTTGTTTTGGTAATTGTTGAATAATTCTTTTCATTAATTGACCAGATCTTGTTTCAACTATGTTCTCTCCTGGGTTTCCAGTCTTCAGATTGCTGTTTGCCAGAGACTGGGAATAGCTGGCGGGTCATGGATCACTTGATGTTGACCTATTCTGTTCATTCCCTTTGAAGCACCTGGCACTGGCAGCTGTTGGAAGACAGGATACTGGGCTGGATAGACCATTGGTCTGAGCCAGTATGGCCGTTCTTATGTTGATGTTGTATCTGTTAGACTTGGCTTGCAAACATATATTTTGTTGAATATACCTCTCACCCCCAATAGTGTTTCAGTGTCCTCTGGCCTCTTCTGTCCATTGAGGGTTAGGCTTCTAAACCTCTCTTGGTTCATCTCTCCATTTTCATGGGGTCACAAATTTATTTCTGATTACATACCATCCAGTTACACCTTCTTTCAAACCAGACCCTTAAACATCATTATTATCCCAAGCATTTAGTTGATTCCCATCAAAGTACTATCTGGAATTCTTACAAAGCTTAAGGTGAGATGCTGAAGAGATCAGTAAAAGAAACCAAATACCATGCTCCCCTGCATCCTGCGGTTTTACCAGTTGTCTGGGAAACCAGGATTTAGTCAGTTAGGAAAGCCTGGACAAAGAGGTGTGTCTTGCAGCTGTATTAAAAAGTGGGATGTTAGTGTTTTAATTATGTTTCTACAGGGATGGAATCCCAGATATGTGGGTCATCTCCTGAGAAAGTCTCAACTTTAGCTTCCATGGTGTAAACTTCATCCTGGGGATACTGAATTCTAGCATTTACCCAATTAGGTAAACCTCATAAGGTCACATTTTCCTACCAATTTGCACTGCAACTGACCTTTTAGAACGTTTTTTAAGATACCTGTCCTCAGTGGTGAATAGATATTTGATGAATGGAAGACTGGGTGAATGCTGTAGCTTTAACCTATTTTATTTGTTGAGACATTATTTCCCTCCACCCCGCTCCCATCCTTCCCTTTATATGTTGTCTGTCAGGAACCTAATTTGGGTCAAGAAAAGAAAGGGCAGACAAGTTATTTTTTCTTTAAAACTAACACCACTGCAATTAAATGCCTAGGTAGCAAGTGTGCTCTTGTTTCACTTGGCCAATGGTCAGGGATCAGGTCTTATGACCCTAACTCCTCTGGGTAATGCTTGCAGCCTCAATCATGTAAATAAGGGTTGCCAGATTGGGCAGCGGCTTTGCATCGTGCTCTGGAATTTATCTTGAGCGCCTTGTTCTGAGCCCTTACGAGCAGTGCTGGACGTGCTGCTGCTGTGCTTATGGAGCAGTTGATTAAGATCCCGTAATTTGAACCTCCTGGGGTACTGTGAATACTCTACTGTTATAATACGCATTTTATGTCTGTCTCCCAGAATCAGCTGCTGATCACCATGGGAATTTTAGCTCGAAAATCCACAGGCAACACAAAATAAAACAGGTCCTAGGTGTACAGCATGTATAACATGAATTGACTTAATTCTAAATTGTGCCCATCCTGAGTCAAACTGTGACCCCATTTACCCTCTCTCAACCACGGTGACTTCAGTGAAATTGTGGGGTGTACATATAAATACCCCGTGTGGGCAGCCATTTGCAAAGGATTCCTCTCTTCTGGCTGAAGCAGTAAGGTAACCTATGCTCCCCTTTATCATAGCATGCTGATGGATCCTGTCAGGCAGTCTGAGGTTTGTTACGTCAGCCAGAACACAGGAGCCTTTAATTTGCTACAGCCTGTGCTTGCTTTACATGCTGCAGTTTCGTTTCCTATAACATGCACACACAAACTTTAAAACTCTTTCCCTTAAACCTTTTGTTCTGTTTAACCTCTCTACCCTGCTTTTTTTCCCCCCCTCTGTGCTTTAATAATTTTTTCTAACTAATGACTCGTCTGGATAGACTTGCCTCTGGCTCTGTGCGTGTAGCAATTAACTCTAACCCTAAGACGGCAGCTTGCTGGGTTACCTGGCAGCCTGGGGTCTAGTGGAGCTGATAAAAACAGGATGGATCTGACTTTATTTTTATTCTGTTTTAAGATGGTTATTGATTTAGTATGGACAGCGGCTCACTGTGTAGAGTTTTATCAGTTCTCAGGGTGGCTAAAATATTCCAGAATTGAGAGGTTTGGTTTGGTGTTTTTTGTTTTTTTTTAAATAGGGTTGCTGTAAACACTTACTCAATTCAGTGGGAGCTGTGTGCTGAGCAATTCTGTAAACAAGGCCCTATGGTTTTAGCTAAAATGACTTTAGGCTAGAAAAGAACTACTACTATTGTGCTGATTGCTTTTCTGTATTTTATAATTAATTACACTGGCGTTCAGCCCAGCCCTAATGTTTTTTTGCATAGTGGAGAAACATTAAATTCCAGTTTAAATGTAGAAAGGGCCTTGGGAAGCTTAATAGTGTTACATTATGACCACTAGTAAGCTAGCCTGTGTACTAATAATGAATAAATAAAAATTGACACACAAGCAAGGGTTTGAAATCTTAAACAGAACATTTAAATTTGGAACCAGTGTCACATATGGGAACTCCTCAAAGTGAGAGTTACTCCAGAAATCAGGTGCTAACAAAAAACCTTCAACTTCGCAACTAGCATCAGAAGAAGTTCGCAGAAGCAGGGCTATCCAGCTCCATTTAATCTTTATAGCATTGATGGCACCTTGCCAAACAAGCTGTCAGAAGTGCACTAATGAAGTGCAAAATCTGCCTACAAATGACTGGGAGGAGGGGCAATAATGATTTGACAAGATATTTTGTATTTTTCTTAATGGTTTTTCCAAAAAGGATGATGTGGGTGGGGGAAGGCGGAAGAGAAAGTAGTAAAAACAACAGCTCTTGTAAATGAATGATATAGGATTAGAAAGGTACCAAGTGCACCCGTATGGCCTTGCTACAGTGCCACTAGCACACTGCTGCGTTAATCAGGTGGGTTATAGCAGTGATTTTCAACCTTTTTTTTTCATTTGCAGACCCCTAAAAATTTTCAAATGGAGGTGCAAACCCCTTTGGAAATCTTATACATAGTGTGCGGGACCCCCAAGAGTCCACAGAACACAGGTTGAAAACCACTGGTATGTGACATGAGCTACGTTCCCTTATTGCCTGCTGAGAGATTTTTCTAACCAAGTTCAGAATAGCGACCTTTGCGTTTGCAGTTACCTAGGCCAAATTCTGCTCTCCATCTTGCCAGTGTAATTGTGTTAACTTGCACAGAGTTACTTAGGGGTTACCCTAGTGTGGCACAGGTCAGAGTTTGATCCTTGAAGGGTGGAATGAACTTGGGGCCGGTGTGTAAGAGTACGCTGTCCTTTGACTACCTCTCGTTCCCTGTGACTTGCTCACTCAGCAAGTCAATCCTCATTTCACCTTTGTTCCCCCTCATTCTGTTGGAAAGGCCTATGTCTAATGAACCAGCATGAGTATCCCAATGGCCAAATACCCACTTGGCTTTGTTTAGCTAAGACCTGAATTACTCGGCTGACCTCATCATAATGCTAAAAGTTCTCACTCTGTGATCACATGTAGTCATGGTATTTACACTGTTCTGATGGTATCATGCCAAAACTCACTCAGAACCCAAGCCCTTAATATATCATGGAGTCTGATTACCTCAATTAAATCTTTTTACCAGCATTTTCCTGTACATAAGTTTTTAAATCTGATAAATGTGATATAAACAGGTAGAAAGGGCAGGAATTTTGTGCTTTGACTTGTCCAGTTATTGAAGCAGTGAAAGAAAATGTAGATGGGCCCTGTACTGGCAAATGCAGTGATCTGCATGGAGTGCTTCATGGAATACTGAAAGGAGTATTGCCATAATAAGTGACCAATGACAGTCACAGACCATGGGTTAAATGCTGTCTTATTGAAGGAAAGCCCATGAGAGGGGAAAAGGGCTTGAAACAGGCAGAAAAAAAGAGTCACCTTGCAGTGTTACTGCCACCTTTGTTCCTTCAGTGAGAACCGACCTAGTGCCCTGCACAACTGGAGGAAGTTGGATTCTAAATCTGAGTATCCTAGGCCATCCTTTTGAAAGGCCGGATGCTCCATCCTGATCACTCCCCCCTCTCATCAGTACAGCTCACGCAGGGTCCAGCCTGCCAAAGGTGGCTTCTCCTGAAGGTGTGCATGCTTGGAGGGAGTTAGAAAAAACAAATGAATATGTACTGCTGCGAAAACTGCTGTTCAGTGTGGCTATTCCCTGAGCCAACATGCCTCCTACCCCAAACAGTCCCAGGTATATGGGGCTTGCATGTATGGGCTTCAATTGTTCCTGGGAAGAGCAAGAAAGTATGATGCTGCGTTTGAGAGTGCGCTGGGCCCTATGCATCCAATAACCTGCTCCTTTGCTCTCTTCAGTGTTGTGTACAGTAGCAAAGAGGAGTATCTGTCTAATGAAACAAACCTGGCAGAGAGATCCAAGTCTGGGCTTTTTCCATTAGTGAAAAGTTAAGCATCATTTATTAATTTGCAGTCATTGAAAGCTTCTCTATCCCCTTTTTACTTAGTGTTTGACAGGGCTCAAATCTGTGGCTCTGGGATGACTAATTGGAAATTGTCAGTGGCTCAGATTAGCCTCACAATATGGGTGAATAAATATTGTGGGCATCCAGTTCTGTTGCCAAAACCACATGAGATTTAACTTTTATGTTTTTAAATGGAGCTGCTGCATTCTAACTGCAGGGAGGCCGGGCTCAGTAGTGCCAGCTATTCCCTGGGTGGATCGTGGGAACCTCTGCACTAGTCAAAATTGTGCCCTGGCCACTTTGCAGTGCAGAATCAGGAATAAAGCCAGATAGTCTGGTACATGGTCCTGTGCTTTGGCTCAGATTCCTTTCTGTGGTTAGTGGACAGATTATTGGACTGGGACGTAGAAGACCTGAGTTCCGTTCTTTGCTGTGGTACTGATCTGCTGTGTGACCTTGTCCAAGTCACGTCCTCTGTTTCGCCTTCCACCATTCAGTTGTCTGGTCTATTAAGATTGTAAATGCTCTGGTTTGGAATTCCCTTACTATTTTATGCAGTGCCTAGCACAGTGGGACTCCAATCGTGGCTAGTGACTCTAGATGATACAATGCTAGAGAAACACTGTTCTTAGATTTAAACACATTTTTTTTCAGTGCTTGTATTCTGCTTCTCTCACTCTAGAAAATGTACATGGAGCTCTATATTTTAATTCCATTTTTAATTCCAATTTTAATTCCACAAACATGCTTCACTCACCTCTTGTTGGTTACAAAACAAACATGCAAACTGTAATTCAAAGTTGCCCCACAGTTCTCTCATCCCCTCCCCGACCAAATTCATCTCTGCAGTAGCTCAATGACACTATTTCAGGGCTGACTTTAGCCCGCTTTCGTCTTAAAGTGTGTGCACATTAATGTCATGTACACAGCTTCTCCCCAAAGGCTTTGTAATTTAAAGTTAAACAGTCTGGTTGCCTGTGTAATGCTTGTTGACGCTCAGAACTCTGTCTTCCAAATGTAGTCGTGGAAAATATAACCCCTGTCAGAGTCACTGGAGGGTCAATAGAGAACAAAGGCAGTAATCAATCCAAAGCCTAATTAAAGGCAGCAGTATCAGGAAATGATAGGGAATTCAACTGTCTGACACTCACTTCCCTAATTGGACTAGTGCTCTTTATAACTACTCCACTCCTCTCTCCATACTGCCCCAGTTATGATAGCAATAGCCCACTGTGGTTTTTAGTGTTTCCCTTTTGAAAAGTACAAATGTGTAACCTTCTCGTTGCTCCAAATTCTCTAGACAGCAAGGAGGATCTGGTCAGAGCGAGGAACCCATTAGTAGAGATATCTATACCTGTGTATCTCATACCTTTCCTTACGGCTTTCATGAGGCCCACGAGAAGTTAGTTTTTAAGTAAAAATAGAACTGCCAAGATGTGCACGAGCCTAAACTGTGTAACAGCATGCTCCTGTTGCTGCATTCCTTGTCTTCACAGCCCCATCTTCTCCTGTTTGTTTCACAACACTTACTGCACCACCTAAATGTTGGATTCAGGGCAGGGACCAAATGTCTTTCTGTTTGCTCAGTGAAGCACCTAGCATACTTTTGGGAGCTGTATAATAACATTCAACAGTACAGACTAAGGAGACAGAGTTGCTTTGTATTTTCCCCACCTCATGAAGTAGAGGGAGGAGTCACAAACAATTTAACAAAATTCAGGAGAAAATCTGCTGGATCTGGAAGAGGGACTTAAAAGGCCAGGGGCTGAATATGTCAGAAGGAAAACGACTGGAAGATGATGTGATATAAACTGATGAATAAAGAATGTGTCCTGCAATACGCTACGGCATGTGGTCATCTTAATTGAAATCCAAGAAAATCTTTCCATAGAGAGAAGATCATAACTGTCCTAAATTTCATATTCACTGTATAATACTTGTGTTAATCTGAACATGGCTGTGCTGTACATGTCAATTAAATTTTGTGACCCAGTGCCTCTATGGCAAGCCAATAAACTTAACCCTGTCACTTAAGCAGAGGAGGAGTCATTCCCCAGATCATTTGCATAGCACAGAAAAAGGACTTTGGGGGAAGTTTTCAAAGGCAGAGAGGCACTTGACTCCCAACAAAAATCAATGGTAGTTGGATGTCTAACTCTCATTTGTATCTTTTGGAGACTTTCCTCTTATATTTTATTGTCCAGTGATGATCTCTTACAACAGAGAAAAGTAAGCGTATCAATTGTTGCTGAATTCCAAATCACTGGTCCCTGGAGGAAAAGGAGAAATTAGCTAGCACGGACTTAGTCCTTCCCAGTTGAGGGCAATGGGAGTTCTGCTGCTACCTTCAACAGGAGCAGGCTAGGTTCAAAAACCCAAGATGACATGATGGATTTCTTTGAAAGTGCCTTACTATCTTCTAAATGACTGATGGTGAATTGAATGTTAACCATGGATAAATACAGAGTTGAGCCAAAATATATAGGATAGTGTCTGCTGGTGAAGTTTAAACTGCATGGCACTGAAGGGGGATTGACATCTGGAATAAGGCTGGCAGAATCTGGCCCTGTCTGTGAGATCAAGGTCTGAAATATAGTCTGTTCTAATGAAACAAGAAAAATCTAGAAGGCAAACTGAAACATTTTTAAAATTAAAAAAAGTATAGACTTTGGCATGGCATAGGATTCAATTTCTTGATTTCAAAGGATTTTAATTTATTTTTCATCCCCTCTTGAGCTAGACAACAGGGGCTTGATCTTGCAACCAATGACACATGCAAGTAGTCTAAATGTGAACAGCTCCACTTTTATGGGTACTTGTGTGACGATGATTGACTTGAATCACTTAGGGTTTGTAGGGTTGGGCTGGCAAGAGACTAGAACTGGAACTTTCCCTTGGGTCTCCATGTGGCACTGTACTCTATGTATGACTGTGAAGAGTGCCTAGTCTAACTTCTTTCACACTCCTCAAAGAGTACTGAAAGGCAGGAAGTAGCCCTAGCCATCTACAGCATTTCTTGTTAAACACAAGTGGTTGGAATTCTGTTACCCAATTTTCAGAAAACGTTAAAAATGATCTCTTGTATCTAGACATAAGTTGAAAAAAGGGACTCCTATAACTCTGTTCTTGGAGTCAATTTTAAATGGCAATCTTGATGCCCCTGAATCAAATATCTCAGCTGTCACATCTAAAATACATTATTTCTCCATATTTTAAATGCTCTTGTTTTATAAACACTTTTCATTCACAGATCTCAAAATGGTTCACAAAGCACTTATCCACATTTTACAGATGGGGGGAGAAAGGGAGGGAGAAACTAAGGCAGAGTGGAAAAAATGAATTGCTTTTGGTGTCACAAGGAGCTGGAAATGCAAGCCAGATCTTTGGTCTTCCAGTTCTTTGCCTTAATCACTTAATTAAAGAGTCACAACTGCAATGAAAAGGTACAGAAGGAAGTATGAAGTAGGAATTGTTTTTATCCTTGTTAAAGCAGTGACCCTTTACATTAAACTTTTGAATAGTAATCCTCTGCTTTTATCCCAAAGGTGATTTTTTTTTTTTTTACTTGTTCTCCAGTACCTATTCAAAAAAGGTAGATCTCTGAAATCACGCGCACATAATAACCAGCAAACAGCACTAATAAGAGCATGTTTTCCATATACACATAGCCATGCTTTAAACAGTGTTTCTTTGTGTATGTTGAAAAGCTTAGAAATGTCTCCACTGGTTTATACAAGAGGTGTGGAAAACTCTCTACAGACCTGTCTGTGTCCTACCTCCTGGCCTCCTACAAATTGCGAACCTCACAGTAAAGCAATATTATTTATAATGAACTGTTCTGTGCGATAGTCCAAACCTGTTGATAATCTTTCAACACTTTGCATTCCCAGCATCCATCAGCAAGAAAGATCAGAGGTAACTAGAAGAGGAGGGGATGGAACCACTTTTCAATATGATAAGCACTGTGAAGAGAACAGCTGTTGCTGCTCCTTTATCTGCTCCTTCTCTGCAGCTTATTAACTCAACATGATGTATTTCTTTGAATTACGAAAAACAGTGAGCTAATAAATATATCTATCCCAGAGGCCAGTCCTTAGAAGATGAGGATGGAGGTTCGGGAGACATCTAGAGCTCTATATAAGACTCTGGGCGGACCTTCCACTAATGTCCATGAATAAGGGCAGTATATGACCACTTATCAACAAATCTCAGCAGTGGGAAACTCAAAGCTTCGACAGGGTCAATATATATATTTGGGGCTATTTGCAGACTAGTGCAGTTATGGCAGTAGACTGCCACATCCTCAGAGTTAATAGCACATTTATACACCCGAAAAGATATTTAGATAAAGACCATCCAGCCAAGTACCAACTTCCCTTGAGCATTAGGCCCAGCTAAACTCAGACTTCTTACTGCTGGCAGGTCACTACTACTGCTCTGATACCTGGCAAGGCAAAGTTTTTCAGTCTTCTTCAGTTTCTTTCATTAGACAGCCACGTGTGTCAAACATGCTACACGTTCTACTAATACACAGTAGAATTCTGGATGGCATTGTAGATATCGCTTTATTTCCCCCATTAAACCACTACAGAGGATATATACTGTCTTCAGGGAAAGGGTATGAATACTTTTCAGATGAACTTCAGATCTTCTTAATCATGGATAACCACTCAAAATTTAGTGGAAAATTCTCTAATAGTAGCTCAGTCTCCATGCTCAGTCAATCTTAGGCCTCTCTGACAAGATGGTCAACAGGGATTATGATGGTTGATGCCCATTGTGGGTTCTTTGGACTCTGGGTTTTGGTTCTCACACACATATGCCACTTGCGGTATGATTGTCTGTCTGCAAAGGTCTTTTTCTAGTGTTCACTTCTGAACATGCACCATTTTGGAGCATTTGGGGTGCTTGTATGATGTAAGAAGAGGCCAACTAACTATTTCACTGTGGACACAAGTGGTCATCCCTGGCTCCCCTTCATTAGCACCTCACTATTTACAAAAGGTTCTCAGTATCACCAAGAATATGTGTTCTGGTCTAGTGGCCATCCACTCTGACCTGTTCAACTCTTGCATAAAAGGTGGTCAGGATAGAGGCTTCAGTGGTAGCATTTGATGTGTGAAACCCAGCTCAAGGCCTATGCCTCATGTAAGTCACACGTAAGTGGTGGGACTTAATTGATGCATGAACATTGTGCTGGCCTTGAGACAGGAGTGAAGTTTACCCTGACAGAATTCTAAATTTGTGTATTTCCTTTGGAAGCATCCTCCTTCTTTCTATACTGGGACAGTTGATAAAATCAAAGCCTTTCCCTTGTGTATATTCTGATTCTTACCCACATGGACTAGAGTGTAGTATTTGTGTTTCAGGTTAATCTGATCAAGATAGCATAATGTTTCATTGTTCATCTGTGAACAATATTTGACGAACAGTGGTAGCTGGTTTCCTCAGTGTTGCCCTCTCCAATGCATAGGAATACTCATGGTATCTGTGATATCACAGAGCTTTAATGCAGGGAAAATGACTTATTAATGGCAATCATTATGGGATATAATAGGTCATGTTCATAATTTGCAGGACTGCAGTTAGGGAAACACTACAACTCAACTCAAACAATAACCACATAGAAATGTAGGGCTGGAAGGGACTTCAAGATGTCATCAAGCCCCACTTCCTGTGCTGAGACAGGACCAAGTAAACCTAGACCATCCCTGATGTTTGTCAAACGTGTTCTTAAAAACCTCCAATGATGGGGATTCCACAACCTCTCTTGGAAGCCTATTCCAGAGTTTAACTCTTATTTTTGAAAGCTTTTCCTAATATCTAATCTAAATTTCCCGTGCTGCGGATGATGATTACTTCTTGCTCTACCTTCAGTGAACATTAAGAATAGTTGATGACCATCCTCTTTGTAACAACCCTTAACATATTTGATGACTTATCAGGTCCCCTCTGTCTTCTTTTTTTCAAGAAATGTACAACAAATTTCAGTCAACTCTCTGTTCTTTCTGCAAGCATTCACTGAGTTTTCTCTTGCTTCATTTGCATCTTTAAAAATTTCCTAAACAAACCTTCTAGAATGTTGTCTCTTGTATTTTATTATTTATGAGTGTGGTAACACCTCCTAGAACCCCAACCAGATCAGAGCCTCATTGTTCTAGGCACTACACACACATGCATACCGCCAGTCTCAGCCCTAAAGAGAGAAATTTGACTAAGACAGTGTTGAAGATGTAACCCTGGACATTTAAACTCTTGCTAACAGTGGTATGGCACATTTGCTATTCAATATTAGCATCATCGTGTGGGATCTACACATACACACAAAGCTTTTTATGCAGATGAATTTTGGGATACCTTATTGTGAAGAAGCAAGGGGTTCAGAACACATTGTGATCCCATATTTAGTAGTTAAAGGACAGGAAGGAGAGTCAAGTGATGTGAATTTCAGAGATTGTGCTGTGTGACCTTGTGTAAGTTTCTCAGTGTACTGATGTCTCAGTTTATATAACTTGCCTCGCAGTGAAGTTTAATTCATTACTTTATTACCTGCATAGAGCTCCTCAGACGCAAGATGTAGAACTTCAACATGTTTATTATTAATCATATCATAATTACCTAATTGTGATTGGTTAAATAGATTGTGACCATGAATAATTTATGTATGAAATAAAATACAAAATATCCATTCTTTATAATACAAACACAACTGCCTGACTTATTTTTAATCTAGGACGGAATGAAAGGAAAAGTTCCTCTTTATCAATTTAACATTCCCTAAAACTCTGAATTTTCAGCAGCTGAGACAAGACATTTTTAACAGACACACACGTTTCCAACCTCCCCCATCCCCTGCTGCCCCGTGAACAGCTGTTTTCCTGACCACTGGGGAAACTTTACCCTGCAAGGGTTATTCGCCACCTGGATAATTATAACTTTATAACTTTTAGGACATTTCTACCCAAAGGCAAAGAGAGATAACTATGGTAAATGACCTATAATTCTAGGTCTTAGATCTTTCACCTTGGCATATATTCAGTATTCTCCTCCACAAAGGAGGTTGGAAAAGCCATTACTCTGAGAAATGAAAGCAGCTAAATGTTTCCACAGGTTGTTATCCAGCTTTTAGATTGGCTTAAAAAGGAAACACAAAAAACCCTTTTTCTGTTTTTACTAACTTTTTTTCCAGTGGATTGCTTGTATCCTTGAGAATTCTTATCTATGTGCTTTGTGCATATGTACCTAATATATAAACTATGGGGCCCAACCATGCAAACCTTATTCACGTTAGCAGTCTGATTTAAGTTAATTGGTTTCCTGATGTGAGTAAGGCCTTCTCATGTGAGTAAATAACTTCAGGAACATGGCTGTGGATCTGTTGTACAGCTCTCATTAACTTTGGAAGAAACAGGACTGGATCCCTGATTTGTGTGTCAGAAGTCATTTTAGTCAGCAAGGCAGCTTGGACCTGATTCTTGGTGCAGCCATCTGCACCAGAGCAAAGTAAAATGATGCTCGTTTGATATGATGGCATTTTTACATATATTTTGCCTTCCATTTACACTGGTGCAAATGACTGCACATGGTACAGGGCAACAATTGGGTGTTTGAGATGAAGCAGAAGAATAAGGCATTTTGTCATTATTTCTTTTTATAATAATAGTTTGCACAGGGTGTTTTTTTGTTGTTTAGTATTCAGTGCTAAACTCAGCACCAGGCCAAATTCTACAGTCTTTACTTGAGCAAAACTTTGGCTTCAATGGGTATTTTGCTTGAATAAAGAATGCAGAATTTGGTCTTGTGCTGGAGGCTGATTCTGCTCCTCGTGACGTCACTGGGAGGTGTTTAGACTTGTAAAGGTTTTGGTGAAGAGAACCAGGGTCAGATTCTGTTGTCTGCACTATTTATATTTTTTTAAAAAAAAGGAGGGGGGAACCGAGCTGAAGACAGTGAATGCGTTATTAATGCAGTGGGAGTAAGCTGGTTTGGGAAGGACTGTACAGAAGAGTAGAAATCTGTGCATTGTCCGTAGCCATGCATACTGGACTTGACTTGCCATGAATTGCCAAATAGTTTTCCATTAGATCCAAATATTAATGCCTCAAGACCCACTACTGCACTTACGACTGGAGTCTGAGATATAGGCAGTTGGGTTGAGGTGGGAGAGGGTGATCTGCTATTAGCATGGCTCAGCGGTACTCTGAATGGTGCTGGGCTTGGAGATGTGTTATGGTGCCCTTTGCAGCTTAACTTCTAGTTCAAACCCAGCATTAGATCCCTAGCATTCAGAAGGAGCTACTTGCTGATGAATGGGCATAAATGAAAGGAGTTGGTAGTCAGTTGGCTCCCCTTGAGCAAGTATTCAACACACACAAGCCATCACCATACTTTCCTAGTTGGCACTCCTCAGCTAACAGGCTGAGCTCACTGTTTGGCTGTAGGCTAATGAACTGCAATCTCACCTTTCCATGCAGGTGATCCCTCTGTTTCAGAGTGGAGGTACATATGGGGGCCACATGGGGAAGCTAGTGCTGCAGCTGCTGTACCTGTTCTACAAATAGATAGAAGACATAAGTATCCAAGACTGATCACTTTTCCAAGCACTGAAACTTTAAGAACTGCCCCTCATTCCCTCTTTGCATGACTGCTGCATAAATGTATATACATATATATATTTAATGGGCTAGGCAAACAAAGAACAATTTTTTCCCTTGTCCACTCAGTTCTGCTGCAAAAATAGTTACAGGGAAATGGGGAAATGTGTGGGAATGAAAGTAAGTCTTTGTATGTTTTCTCTCTGTAGTATGTTTTGTTTGGGGCTGATTGAGGACCTATTACTTTCAGTATGAACAGGGTCTTTGCAAAATTAGACTGTGCAATCCCATCTTTAATTGATTTTTGGAGGCTGTAAATAATAGATTTTTTTTCTCTCCTGTTTTTTCTAAATAGCTTTTCTTTTATAGCTAATGCTTAGAGAAATGCTCCTTTTGTTGGTTTATTAGCTTTCCTGAGAATAGGATCAGGCAGCTCACTTCACATTTCTAAGCCATGTTATGGACTGACAGCTGAAGAACTTGTTTGGGCCATCCAGTGGCATCCCCAGCCTCCAATATAATTTAAATCTTTGGGTTTTATTTTCTGTGTATTGCTCTTGCTGATCACTGAACTTCACTTTTTATTTATTTATTTATTTATTTATTTATTTATTTGCTCAGGTCCTTAGACCTGGTTACTTTCTTTATGAGGAAAGTCTCTAGTGATGTTTCTGCATTCCAAAAATTGGTCAACATTTGGGACTGAGGTGTAAACCTCACCACTGGGGAAATGGTTAAGTATATGGACATATTGGGAGAGTAAATAGCTCTCTTTCAGTTTTGGATATCATACTTCTGAGAGAGGCTCTGTCTTTTGAATCCAGTGGAGCGAGCATGAGATGAAGACCTTCTGCTTTCTGTTTCTTGCTTTACAACATACTCACTTTTGAGCCTTAAGCAAGTCTTAGGGCTTGTCTTCACTTACCTCAGAGATCTGGTGACAGTCGACCGGAGTTATGCTAACTACGCAAAAAACTTGCATAACTCCCATCAACTTCTCTGCTTCTGTTCTGTGCCCTGTCTTCACTGCACTGTGCCACTTGAGAAGGTGGTCTTAATACATCGATTTCTAGATCGACTAAGTGGGTCTTCACTGACCGCTCAGTCGATCCAGAGAAGTCGATCTGATGGCGGCCAATTTGCCGCCATCAGTGAAGACATAGCCACAGTCTTATACAGCTTCAGTTTATATCCATGGGAATTTTGCCATTGGCTTCAGTGGGAACAGGACAGTCTGTCTTTTCCCCACTTGTAAAACAGATAATACTTTTAGAATAGTATTTTACATCTTCAACTGTTTTTATGAACAATAAGAGTAAACTCTATTGGTTCTGGAAGTTTTACATGACTGGAATTTAAGTTTTTCAATTACTTTTTAATGAATTTTAACCTACTTCTACCTCTTTTTTTCCATTGTCAGATAAGTTTTTATCAATATGTTATGAAATGTTTGGAAAACAAATTATAAGAAGCAGTTAACTTTTTAGAAGGAACCACAAACTCTGCTGTGCCATTTCTCTGGGGGAAGGGAGAAGACAGAAGCAGGAGATATAATGCAAGACAGAATAATGCTTTACAAAGGAGATAATGACAGGTAGTTTGACAAGTACCTTACTGATTTTTATAAACGTTTCACACACACATTACAGAATGCAGCTAATAAAGTAATGGGTCTGAAAGGAGGCTGGGACAGGAGAACATTTCTTCTTTATTCCTGATGCCATGTTGTCCATGCACCACAGAAAAGTCTGCCTTTCATGTTTCTGACAGCCTGCCCCTCCATCACTTCTTAGAACATTAAACTTTCTGTAAGCAATTTGAACTCTTTCTTCCTGTCATAGAATCATAGAAGATAAGGGTTGGAAGTGACCTCAGGAGGTCATCTAGTCCAGCCCCCTGCTCAAAGCAGGACCAACCCCAACTAAATCATCCCAGCCAGGGCAATGTCAAGCCGGGCTTTAAAAACCTCTAAGGATGGGGATTCTACCACCTCCCTCGGTAACCCATTCCAGTGCTTCACCACCCTCCTAGTGGAAAAGTCTTTCCTAATATCCAACCTAGACCCGCCCCACTGCAACTTGAGACCATTGCTCCTTGTTCTGTCACCTGCCACCACTGAGAACAACCTAGTTCCATCATTAGGAAAAAGGTCTGTACATACAATCAGAAAACAGGGTTTGGCTGTAGGCTGAACTTCCCTCAGGAGAAAGATAGGAGAGTCCAGTGCCTTGGGCACTTGTCTGAGACCTGGGTTTGTCCCTGCTCCACAACAAACTTCTTGCATGACTTTGGGCAAATCGCTTAGCCTCTCAATCCCAATTGTCTTTTGTGAAATGGGAATAATAGCGCTTCCCTACCTCAGAGGGGTGTTGTGAGGCTAAGTACATTAAAGATTGTGAGGTGTTCCAATTTTCTGGTAACGAGGACTATATACCTGTAGTACCTTAAATTAGGCAGACCACTCATCCAGTATTAAACCAGACCGTTCTGCTTTCCTAGGGTTTGTCCCCCATCCAGTACTTGGACACTAGGGTGTGGTTTTGGCTGGTATTGGATGAGAGGTGCATTTTTAAGAGCGTGCCACTCTGCCCCTGTGATCTCTCATGCAAGGTCATGCGGGTGGAGTGTTGCACTTTTTTTTTTTTTAAATGGTGTTCCCTGGCCTTGTGGTGTGACTTTGTATGCATTGTGTGTCCGAGGTCACACTGGGCAGGGGTGGAGCTGTGTGCTCTTAATTCACACACACCGCGCATCTGAGGTCAGGCTAGGGAGGGCAGGGTCACATCGGCGGGGGCAGGCCCATGCCACTCCTGGAAGTACTGCAATGTCCTGTATTCCTGGCGTGTACAAGTTGCCCCCTACCTTTAGATAGAGAACATAGACTCATAGACTCATAGGTCAGAAGGGACCAATATGATCATCTAGTCTGACCTCCCGCACAAGGCAGGCCACAAAACCCTACCCATACACATTTATAACAACCCCGAACCCATGACTGAGTTATTGAAATCCTCAAAAGTGAGATTTGAAGACCTCAAGCTGCAGGGAATCCACCAGCAAGCGACTCATGCCCCATGCTGCAGAGGAAGGCGAAAAACCTCCGTGGCCCCTGCCAATCCGCCCCGGAGGAAAATTCCTTCCCGACCCCTACAGTGGAAAATTATTTCATTGATTTAAGTGGAAGTATTTCCTGATTGACACTGATGAGAGAGGATACTCTTGTGCCACATTTCATTACAATCCTTAAGGTTGCTGTTACAAAATTACTTTTGTAGATTTTTTTTATATCTTTTTTCATATGCAGTACACATTCTTAAAAGAGAACTTGCGAATTTTACCTTTTTGGTTGACCTCTAAGTAAATACAGCTGAACAGATCTGTTTTTGTTTGTTTCGCATTTGAATTGTGGCCCTTTAATCTCAATCTCATGTACCTTTTAAAGGGCCAGACATTATCTATGGAAATTAGCAAGTGACAGTTAACAAAAACCACTTCATTCTTTCACCTATCAGATTGTGGGTGATCAGGGCCCAAGCATAATTTTTTCAGGCCCAGTACAGACTTGTAATACGGCCCTCTCCCTGCCCCCCCAATGTGGGGGCCCTGTGGGTGTTGAAGGATCTGATGCCAAAGGTTTACTACTAATGAAAACACAGAGCTGAAAGAATGGTCTTTCAGGCAGTATTTGCGGCCTGTTTCAAGTCCTCAGTTACAAAGTGGGGCTTCTTAGCTGTCAGCATTTAATTACAAGTTTATATAATAATTTAGAGAGAATTTATCATCAAATGGATGTTTTAGCTAAAAAATAAAAACGTTAGTGTGACTTTCTCCTGCAAGTGAGTTACGTGTTACTGCATAATTGAGAGCTGTCTGAAGCTTCACTCCTGGACTGCAGGGGTGGAGAATTGTTGCTTCTTTTTTACTTTACACATCAAAATAATATGAAGAAACCATAGGCATAGCTGGGTCCCAAATAGCCATGGTTACTAAATATAAACAAACCTAAGGTGGCATAGATATATACATACTGCTGCTCTGACTGGTTTCAGACAGGTTCTACAACACAGAACACAGTGACTGCTTCTTGAAGGCTCACAAACTGTTTATAAGAGTAGGATAATATCCTTGTATGCTGCATGGACCAAAGAGATAATATTCTGGAATGGTTACAGTAGGGCTGGCAATAGGGAAAAGCATCACCCACTCAGTCCAGTAGAGTGCTGAGTTAAACTGTAGGTGCTTTGACAATACAATTGACTAGTAGCTTAAAATCTGTGTTGTCACATTGGCTTTGATTCATAAACGGGTGGAGGGGGGAAGACAGTAACTTAAAAATTGAATGGTGGTAAACCATGAATCACATTTTATGCTGGTGGTTTTGTGTGCAGGGGTTGTGCTGGGCAGCTCTGTTGATTTGTGCAGGTTGCAAATGAGGAGTGTGTACTGTCATGAGGGGCTATGTATATTTGGGTTTATTGTATATGTTGGTTGTGTTGCATTATGCTGGGAAATTTATATTGATTTGTGTGGGTGGCAGTTGGGTGTTGAGGATTGCAGTAGGGCCAAATAATCTACCATCTCTACAGTCTTCTCATACTGCCAATGAAATTGTTGCATGCAAATTAGCTGTAGAATAAGGGTGCTGGTTGGCTGAGTTACTTCTGATATCACAATGATCTAGGACTGTCTGCATGGCACAGATGTGTGCTTGGCTGCAGTGTACACCACATGGGTATAAGTTTTCAGTCATTTTGACTTTATGAATTTAAAAATTAGATGGTAACAGACCACAAAACACAGCAATGTTTCAACCTGGTGATATTCTGAACAGAAAGTTCTCCGCCATGGTTGCAGCTGCTTCCATTGCTTCACAAAAGACATTTTAGGCTTCAGAGTGATACTCCTGGAATTTTCTATGGATAATTAGTAGCAAGTGTTCCCTTCCACCCAGTGTAATCCTCTTTTTTTACAGAGTGGTAAAAAAATGACCTACCATACAGGGATTTTGCAAGGATACGTTTTTTAAGTTTATGAAGTATGCAGTACTATCGTGCTGAGCCCCATGAAAATACTGCAATTTTTTCTATAAGAGAAGCTGTAACAAACTTTTTTAGGAAAGTTCTACAGGTTAAAAATGGTAAATAATGTTTTAGATGCTCATCTGCTCCACAGTTAATTCATTACAAAATAGAATGCAAAATTCACATGGAAAGATGCATGTGAGAATGAAAACAGGCTACAGTTAGATTGCATTTCCATTCCAAAGAGAGAACAAGGAATGGATTGGGAAATGGTAGGTACTGCACATTGAAATGATTCTGTGAAAACACAGGTTACTCAAATATATAGTTTTTTTTTATAAAGTCATCTCCCTGATTTCTGAGCATCATTTACTTGTTTTCTTTCGCAGCAAATTCCTTCCCAAAATAAACATTTTCTCTTTAGTTAGTGTGTGGTGCTTCTCTGTCAGTGCAATACAATTCCCCATCTCCTCTGCAGACAGGATGATTTTCTCGGCAATCTGTGATATAATTATATGTTGAAGCATGCAGTGAGGGACTCTTTTTGGCCAGTGATAAAATGACAATGATTGTACATAATTGCTGAAAACAATTTTGAATTTTATTAATGAGATGCTCCAAACAACATCTTGTAAACTATTGTCTCCATTAACAGCCAATTCAGAGGAGTTAAGTGTTCCATAATTTACATTTATTTTTCCCTATTTATGCTGAAATGGCACTTGTTGTCCATAATTGCCCATACTTCAGATATCAGTTGTTGCTTTTTAGTGGGGGTTTCTCTGTAAGAAGAATTTAAAAATAAACATACGTGACTTAGAGCTATATTGATTAGCCCCATCCAGAGTATGAATGGCTGCTTTAACTAGGCAGTTTATTTCTCTCGGTTTTGTGGGGGGGAGAAACAGTGGGCATCAAGAGTGCTGTTGATGAAGATTGAACAGTTACTGAAGCTGATCACAGGGAAATGATTTCAAATATTGCTAAATGAATTTTTTTGGCTAGAGATGTTTTTACACCTTTTATGCCCTTGATTTGATGCTGCAAAGTCTTGCATGCTTAACTTTTATGAATTGTTGCTTCAGTGGGACTACTTAGTACTTAGTACTTACTACTCAGTAAAGTTAAGCATATGAGTGAACTGTAGGCCTTGCAAACCCTTTATAGACTCATAGACTCATAGGTCAGAAGGGACCAATATGATCATTTAGTCTGACCTCCTGCACAAGGCAGGCCACAAAACCCTACCCATACACATTTATAACAACCCCGAACCCATGACTGAGTTATTGAAATCCTCAAAAGTGAGATTTGAAGACCTCAAGCTGCAGGGAATCCATCAGCAAGTGACCCATGCCCCACGCTGCAGAGGAAGGCGAAAAACCTCTACATTATCTACATTCCGAGCTAGGCTTGTGAGCTCATGTACACATATTTGCTCTAGATCTCATTGAACCAGTGCAAGTATAAATAACAGTGTAGATGTGGTAGCATGGATAGTGGCAGCAGAGGTATGGGTGAGCCGTGCTCAGTACAACCTCTCAGTGAGAGCTAGCGTGAGTTTGAGTACACGAGCTTGGGAATCACACCTCTAGTTCAAAGTATAACTCTGTTATCTCTAGCAATTTATTTGTCACTGCCAGATGGGATTTGACTGCCCCTGGAAATGGGAAGTAAAGAAACAAGCTGTTGTCTACCTCAAGCATATATGAGTATATATTGATTGTAGGTATAAATGGATATGCATATTCTGAAAGTCATGAAAACTCTAAAATTAACAAGCTGTCATGGAACAAAATCTACTTACCTGTCCTTAGCATGATGAATAGAAGTAATGAAAAAATTTGAAGTTTACTTGCTTAAGATGAGTGGGGACGTAGAATATTGCAGGGGTGTGTGTGTGTGTTTGGGCAGGCACATAAATATCATTAGTTTGAGCCCAAATTTACACACTTCCTTCTCTGAACAGTCACAGCTATATTGGAATAAAACAATGGACTCTTCTCTCAATTCTGGCATTGCCCAATGGGGTACTCTGTACTTGCAGTCTCCTTATTGTCAGATCCATCAGGTTTTTCATGATGTGTGGAGCCTAACCATGTTTATAGTTGAGAAATGTCAGAGTTCTTTTTAGTTCACCCTTTCTGGGCTTGTAATACTAGTTAAATATACTTTCATACAGATAAGAGTATCTTGGTTAGAAATTCGCAACTTTCTCCCAAAATAGTCTCCCTAACTTCCTCTCAACAGTGGTGGGAAAGGATTAATTACTGCCATTTCTTTCCTTTCCCTGAAAGCCAGCAGGCCTGTGATCTAGCTTGTTTTTAATGGGCCTAAATATAGTAAATAATCACGAAGGATATATTTCCCTATGATTTCCCCTTCTCCTTATTCTCCTTGCTTTGAAAGGTGGAATGTAGTATACTCTGGATTGGAATGCCTGTTACCTTGGTTCAGTACAGCAAATGCTAGTGGCTTGCAGTGGGAGGACTGAAATTTCAGCTTAGCTGGACAAACTTTGGTTAATATTGGCCTTAGTGTGCAATTCCCCCATTTCTGAACTATTAAAAAAAGTTTATTTAGGTAGAAGGCAATCCTGGTAGCTACCAGGAGTCAGAACGATATGGACTATGACTCCACCATGGTAGCCAGACAAAAGGGCCTCCAGACAGTAAGCTGATGGCCTCCAAAATATCAAAGTATCTGATGACCCACAGCCTCACAGAGAAAGATGGGAGGAAAATATACAACAAACCCTAAGTTTCTCAGGGTTGGGTTTTCTATAATTTCCTCACAGTTTTCACCAAAGTGAAAAATCTGATGTAAACTTACCACATTTTTCACTTCTTACAAATCTAGTGGAAACATGCAAGTGGAAGAGATGATTTTTCTCACAGTTCTTGTATTTATTGGGTATACGTTTGGGCAGATGTTGCTTCGAGCTTCCTGTAGGTGGAGTTACACCATATAAAATGATGATTTATCTGAATGCCAAATTTAGATTGGTGGAGGGCAACTCTAAGGAAAATACCAGAAATTATAGGAAAACAATTTCTTTTCCTCTTATGACATCCTAATATTAAGAGATTCTTCAGGCATAGGATAGATTGTTCTATGAGAACTAGTAAAGGGTTCTAACAATAAAATTAGAAAATTAACTTTCCAAAAGTACAGTGTGTTCAGATGAGGGTCTTGGTTTGACCTATTATAGGGATAGCAGCATGCTGCAAAGTTTGCTCCTAGATCTGCATCAGAGCTCTCTCAAACTCCAGAGACTGTTCTGACCTGGGATAGTAGCTTGGCCCATGTCTACTACTTAATTGTCACTAAAGTTATAAATGCACTTTACACTTTTTTAAATAGGCAGCAGATACTTGGGTAATCAGACCAGTGTTTTGACTAAGCAAGTAGCAAGATCCTAGAAGAATGTGTTAGAAAGATAGCTTCTGTAATTTTCTGATTCATAAACTTGCTGGCAAGGCAGAAGATGGTGAAACCTTATTGATCATAAAATTCCTAAGGCAAGTGGTGTGGTGGGAGAAAATAAAATGTGCAATGTATCATTTTTTCGGGAGGTGCAAGTAGGAAGTGTCTCTGTGCAGTTCTGGTGCATTAGCTATGCCAATAGATGAATTTCTTGCTTATCTGATGAATTGCAGGAATGTTTCCTCAGATGCTACCTGATGTAATTAAATACAGAAGGTACATCTCTCTCTTCCCCCCCTCTCCACCCTCCATTTGCTGCTGCAAGCATTGCCTTTGGGCTGGCTTGCTCAGGATGTGTAAGAATTTGGAATTCAGGAAACTCCTCTCACAAAATTAAAGAGTTCTGTGTAGCAGTTACACCTTTGAAGCTGGATATAAAATGATTTGACATAATTTTTTTTTGCCTGTGAATGAATACATTTGCTAATGAATTTCTTGCCTGTGATGTCTTCTGTAGTGAGTTTAAAGGAAAGGGGAATGGCCAATACTGGAGCTATTAAACACAGGACTTTAAGAGCAAGGGGGTCTTTAATGAACCCTTGCAGACAGTTATAGTCTTCCCATTAGTTCAAAATCCTGCAAATGAAGCAGCAGTGGATTGCAAGACTGCAGGGGAGGGCTTTCTGCTTTCTCCAGTACTTTACCAATCTTTGAACTCATCAGGCCATGTCTACTGTACCACTTTTATCAGTATACCTTATGTTGCTCAGGGGTGTGAAAAAACATCCCCTTGAGCGACATAAGTTGCATCAACAGAAGCACTGGTGTGGACAGCGCTACATCGGTGGGAGAGCTTCTCTGGCCGACATAGCAACCGCTGCTTGTCAAGGTGTTTTTATTATGCTGACAGGAAAGCTCTCTCCTGTCGGCATAGAGTGGCTACACAAGCAATCTTATAGCGACACATCTTATAATCCTGGTTTCTTTCAGCTTTTCTAGGCTACAGTAATCACGCCACTGAATGAATCCTTTCAATCTTCCATTTACAGTGACCACCTTTCCCCCCCTTCATAATACCAGTAACAATTTAATTGGTGAGGTCAGCTGTGAAGAGACAATGTAATTAAATAGGCCTAAGATCAAGCAGACCAATAAATAGCAATCATGGAGTCAGTCTGGATATGATCTGTTTCTAGCAGCTTGGAATCTCAAATGCAGTCCTGAAGCTATGGGTGGGCTTGAATGCACCTGCCCTACTAACTGGAAGATGAGATGGCTTTGTGCTGTGTGGAGGGGAGGGTAAATATTCCTTAAAACTCTCAAAAAAACAACATCCAAACATAACTTGTCCCTTTTCCTCAGCTCTGAGGCAGGGGACTCATTCATCCCCCTCTTCTTTTTCTTACATATTATTTTTATCTTCCACGAGGGAGCATTTTTTTTTGTAATTTGTTGTTGAAATTTTTGACTAACTTGAATTAAAATGCTTTAGCAAACTTCATGTACAATTATCAAGCTTTTTAAGTGCATGACCCAGTCATTTTTATCTTCAGCATACCCATAATCATATAGCTAGTGCATATTGGCATTGTTGATACTGATGGGAAGATGGGACTAGCTAAAAAATCTCCTCTTTGTTCTGTGATGTGAAATTTGGGTTAGATTTATTGAAACTGTCTGAACATTAGTTAAGTCATAAAATAATATTTTGTAAATAATCCTCACCTTGAAAAAAGCTCTTGAGCTCTTGTGGCCAACAGGAAAAATGGAGGCAATTAAAATAGATATTTATAAAACATGAGGTTAGTAATTCCATTTATTATACTGCTTGAGGACAGTGAGAGAGGATGCAGTTCAATGGAAGTATGCTCTTCCATTGAAAATTACAGTAGAGTCTTTCTACATCTCTTTTTGGTTTTGTGTTTTTTGTGGAGACTGCAATGAAAAATAAGGAGAGGTTTGATTCTCTCCATGGCACTGCTCTTTATGCAGGGCAGATTGTGATTTTATAATCTGGTCCTTAGTAGTTTGTGGGCTGCTCAAAATACATTGCCCAGGTTGCTTGGATTTGCCAGTCAAATCCTGCTGTTGGTGCTGATGTGAAAGCGCAGAGTGAAGTGAGGATGGGGTAGCAGGTTGGGCATGGGGAGGAGGTATATCTTTGAGATCACCATGTTTGAAGTACTCAGACAGTGCAGCCACAAAAACCCTTGAAAAGTTACCTGTTCTTGACTGTCTCCAGGCTGAAGTCACTGTTCTCCACCTTATTTCAAGAGAAATTGCAGCCAACAGCTCACCTGAAAATACATTATATGGCTCAACATTTTATTTATTTATTCATATTTTACTTGATTGTTTTTCAGGAGACTAAAAGTCAGCCACTCATAGTGAGGGGAGCAGTGGCTTGGAGACAGGAACAGCAGTGGCTCAGAGCAGGAGGGAGAAGCAGCAAGTAGGGGTCACATCTGAGCTGGCTTCACAGAAATTAATTGGTCCTGAGGGGATCTAGGAAGTTATTGGACCATCAGGCAATGGCCTAGCCAAAGCATGCTTCTGTTTTGGTTAGTGAGCAACGTAAGAGGGTGGTTATTCATGCTCTAAAACAGGGGTCGGCAACCTACCGTGGCTGAAGAGCCATGGCTTACCGCATGCTCTAAAATTTTTGGTCATATATTTGATCTATATGTTTTACATTTTTCTTGTTCTGTAGCTTTGAAGTTATGATGCCCTGTTTGATAGGCCAATATTAACATTGTGGAGTAAAATTAATCCCTTCTCCCTCACTCTCCCCCTCCCCCCAAAATTTATAAAATCTTTCTAAGATCCTAAATCAGTAAGGGAACATGCTTAGGCGTGTAGGTCAGGTCTTTCTTTACTTATCTGTGTAGAAAGTTCATTATTTGCCTTATAGCAGATGATGATGATGATGATGATATTGCTGTATACAGCTGGACCTGACCATCTTCATACGCTTCCTGCTCTGACTTAGGTACTGGTGCTGCCATTAACTGCTGCTAAACGGGTGATCCAGAATGTTGAATGGAGATCTTAAACAGAGTGAACTTACTTTCAACAACTTTGTATTAAAATATCCACGTGTATGTAACTCCTAAGTACACACATCTATTTAGTTAACGCTATATTCTGTAAACTTTGCTTTCCCAGCATTCTCACTTCAACTGCAGTGTTGCCTGAAAAAGGACTAGATTATTAGCTCTTCCTGATTTAAGATCTCTTTAATGAATGATGAAGTGCTCTGGTAGGACTGTAGGAAAGATCTTCACTGAACATGCATACAAGCCAGTATTCCATGTTGAAAGGCCTGTGCTTTGTCCAGTAGCAGCTGGTCACCAGTTTGCGTTCCTGAGCTTCAAGTATATCACCCACCGATGTCCCTCCAGGAACCCAACCCTTTCTTTCCAGTCCCACTCTTCAAACTATAGGGTTAGAGTTCCTTCACTTACAAATGCTTGTCGTCATCTTATCACTAATGGTTAAGAAGCAGGGCATTTCCTGGGAGATTAATGACTTGCTACAAAGAGGTGATGGCCTGAGACTCAGCTCTGTATATCAATCTCAGTTGGTCATTAATCTGTCCTAGATAATAGCCTTTGCCCAAGGTCAACCTTGTTTATATAAATTGAACGTAAGAGATCTTCTTCAAAGTACATTTTTGGATGCTATTCTGAGATGGTTTTAGTGCCACCATTCGCACTTGGTGACACTGATATCAGACTCAATCGATTGTGCACTGGGTGCTTCAATCTGGAGAATTGAATCCCTATCATCTGAAAAGTCTGACATGACTAGAGCTGAGTGTATTTAATAGTAATATCCACTAGTTTGGTAGCAATTGCCTCAAATTGATTCATTATTCAAATGTATGCAACTAAATTTTTTAATCTAAATGCATTTTTTATGTTGAGGGCCGACTTAACAATGTTCTGTGACTTTCATTTTTGATAACTGAGGTTTTTTTGGTTAGTTGTGATTGGTCACGTTGTGTTTTTTTTGATTGAATCGACATGACTCTTAAACTGAGGGCACGGGTTTGAGGAAGCCACAGGACATTACATTTTTCAGGAAGAGGTATCAAACAAAGAGGATTAGGGAATTATAGAAGACCCTAAACCTGTTCTTTCTGGGCCCCACGAGCCTTGTTCCTGGAAGTGCTATCCTGCTGCTGTATTTATTGGCTGGGCGTACTCTGTCACTCAAATCATGTCATTGCTCTTTGTGTAGGGAAAAACGTAATGCATGCAACTCAAAGCTTCTCTGAAGACCAAGGGGCAGGAGTGTTTATTTCCACCCTTTCCTCCATCATATTCTGATGAACTCAGGTTTCTCAACACAGGGGCCTAATTCTGATTTCAGACCTATACAAACTGGGTGGAACTGTTGAAGTTAATGGAATTATGCTCATGTGAATCAGTGTGAGAGCAGAACGGGTCGCAGCATCTTTCCTTAGAATGAACATTGGAAACCATCCTTGCATTCTCACCTGCCTTCCTCTGCATCTGGGGGTTAAGAGAATGAGCAGGTCATATTGTTCTGTGTTGTCCGTTGTTAATGTGCAAACACCAATAATGTAATCACTACGTCGTTTAACTGGCAGAACTCCATGAATAACAAAGAACCCTTCAGATTCTGATGCTGGAATGGAGCAGATGAAGTGGAATGCTACTTTAGACAGGAATAAATGGCCATTAGAAGGTATAGAAGCCCTCAGGCTAACTGGGGTTAGGTGAAAACTGCTCTTGGGCTTATGGGGTCTTGGACCTTTTCTGAAGTATCTGGTACTGATCACCATTATAGACAGGATACCAGACTGACTGGACCATGAATCTGATCAGGTATGGCCATTCCTGTGTCTCAGCCACTGTTTTTAAAATTCCAGCTGTTCTGGTGACAACCTGAGCAATGGCAGACTGGCATATTTTGATGGATCAGAGAGGGAGAAAACAATTATTCCTTCCAATAACTACTATATATTTAGGGCGAAGTACTACTTTTCTTATTCACATCAGTACTGACATTGAAGCAAATGAGAAATTATTCCAATGAATAAGGTGAGCAGAATATGAATACAGATGCTGATTTCTCTTCCAGTCATGTAATTGGAAGTAACTCCTTTGAAGTCAAGAGGATTCTAGATTTACACAAACATACCAGATCAAGATTTGGTCCTTGACTTATTATAGGAAAATATGCAGATTGATCTGGAAAAGAAATTTGTGTTTTGTGTGGGGTTTTTTTAAGAACACACAAGAAGCTGAGATTCCAAACTGATGTTATGTCTCTGACCATCAGTCCATTTAAGGTAGATTAGCCCTTACATCATGCTGAAGTTTATCTTATTCCTGCTATTCAAAAAATATCCCCATACTGTAATATAACTCCACTTTTTACTACTTGTTTTGACTATTAAATCATATTCCGATAATCCCTGAATTTTAGTACTGTATTGACATTGTCAGTCACCTGTTATGTAGGGCAGAACACGTCTTGTAAAATGAGAATTCTCTTCTGGTAAGAGAAGTGCTTCACTTTTCTGTCTTATTTCCTTACGAGAGAGATAAAATAGCTTCCTATAAAAACATACTTCATTGTAGTGGGACATGAGATTTATCAAATGTGAGAAATTTAACTGTAGGAGAGACAGACCTTCCTCCCCCTCCACTCCCCACCAATCTACAAGAGGTTCGAGAGAACAAAAGACAACATGTATTAGGAGAATATGCATTTTGTCATTGTCACACAGCTATTAAATATAAAACTGTCCCTCAAGGGAAAACATTTCATTTATTTTATTTCAAATGAGTAACTTGTTTGTTAAGATTAACTAAGTGGCTAAATGTAGATCTTACTGGAGGCGAGAATTGTATTTATTTTTGCCCTTTGGTATTTATTTTTTATAGTCAGTGGAATTATCATTTTGTTTTTAAATTAAGAAGAATTCATTTATTTAGATAGGAGCTGTTTCACTTGGTGGTAACTGTAATCTTATTTTGGAATATATAATGCGATAATGTAACCTTTTGTACTGGTGGACAGTTAATATGCAAGTAGGGTTCTGTCAGATTTTTACATCTGATACTTTCCTGAGAGAGATGGCTGCTTAGGGAGCCCACACGCCTGTCCTAATTGTAGCTCTTGTTTAAATTGAATGCAAATGTAATGGTGCTAATAAACAGATACCAGGGCGTTTTCTATCTTCTTCATGAAACTATTGTGAGCTCTTTGGGGCCGGGACCATGTCTTTCTCTGTGTTTGAACAGATCCCTGCACAATGTGACCCCAGTTTGGATCTGCACCTGTGGAAGCTACTGCAATAGAAATATGCTGCACAGTTGTGGGTTTTAAGCTATTTAATAAAGCAAGATGCTTCAGGGCATTGGGATATGTTACGTACACATTGCTATGTGTTTAATGTTGTCCATGCTGTTGGAGTAGGAAGTGCACATCTCTCAGCAGGTAGGTGACACTGATTACTAGTCAATATAGGCTATCAGCGGCTATCAGACATGTCTGATTTCTGTTTGTCCCAGCTGCTTTACTGAGAGAACAGAAAGTACATGGGGAAAACAGAATAGAACACTGAAAGAAACTTGTGTATAGAGTGCAGACATATTTGCAAAATTATGTGCTTGTGAATGTGTGTGGCGGGGGTGGGGGGGGATGTTCTGTCTTGTCAGTGTTATGTCTGTGCAATCTTGATCTGGAAAATGAGAGGGAATGAAGCTCTGGGAGACAATGGGCAGACAAGAATTAGCAGTAGTAATAAAAATCAAAGAAAATAAAGTGCAGCACCATATGGTCTAACTTTATGCAGTGTGAATCAGTCATCTTGTGCTGATTAAGCTTAAAACTGCAAATCTACATTAGCTGGCTGGTGGGAAAACTTTTTTAATCTTCTAGGCTTTACACGTTTTTGTTATATCAACTAAAAATCATCTGAGTATGAATCTCGTGTCAAATTATTTAGGAGTGGGGCTTAAAGAAAGAGTTGCAAATAGTAGTAGTGACTCTTTTTTGGGGTTTTTTAAGTCTTCCTCTTTCTCCTCCCTTATACTAATTTTTACTGGTGTAACTCTGTTTACTTCTGCTGGTTTTTCCATTGCCTTCAATGTTTTTAGGATCAGGTCTCTACAGCAGTGTAAATGAGCTCAGAATCCTACATTGTTTGGAGAAGAAGGAATGATTGTGTGGCTAAAACACTGGTCTGGGACTCAAATCTCCTGCTCCAGACTTCCTGTGTGACCTTGGGCGGGTCATTTAGTCTCCCTGGGTAGGATCCAGAAAGGGATGTAGGTGTTGCAACATTGAGCATTACGGTGCCTAGAAAAACCATGGGAACACACTGCTATCCACAAAGCTGAGCTAGGTGCCTAGAGTACTTGTGCTATGAATGCGGGGAGAAAGAGACGTCTAAGAATAGGATCCACAATAACTATCAACCTAGGTGACTCCCCACCTATGCTAGCCAATGGGAGATGCCAAGAAAAGGGGTGTTTGTTTCACTTTTTCTCTTTGGCCCCATGTCCACTGTAGATAAATACTTAAATAGATGTTGGGCTAGAGAGAGAGCAGAGAGCACGGTAATGACTCTGTAGTCCAGTGGTTAGGGCACCCTACTCCAATTACTAGAGTGCAGCAGACCAACAGGAGAGACTGAAGATGCCCCCTGAGTTGGAATAGCTCCTAGGTCAGTGGTTAGAGCAGTCTTCTGAGAGGTGGGACACCTCTGTTCATATCCTTTCTCCCATTCTGGCAAATATGGGGGAATTGAACCTGGGTGTCCCACATCCCAAGTGAGTGCTCTGATCACTAGGCTAAAAGTTAAAAGGTGGGCACCACTGCCACCTGCACCTCTTCCTACATCTGGATCTTGAATGGGACCTAATCTGATATGTGGACTCTGTGGACACCTGCTGGATTGTGCCCTGCACCTGTCTTCCCTTGGTTTGTGAATCACTCTGAGGCGTAGGTGGGAGATAGGCATCCGGACGCTGATAGGGAGGCAACGGTGTGCGTGCCCAAAAGGCAGGAACATAGGCATCTAGGGAACCTTTACTTGAAAAGCGTAGACATATACAGGCTTTGGCAGGGATATTTGTGGATTGCTGTGGAGTGAAAATTGGGACTGAGGTGCCTAAACTGAAGTTTGAGGCACTTAAGTACCTTTATGGCTCCCACCCTCTGTGCCTAAGAGCCTCATCTGTAAAATAGTGATGAGAATACTTATTTTCTTTCGTCCTTTATCTCTCTTGTCCACTGGGATGGCAAGCTGTTCAGAGTGGATATCGTTTTTACTGTGTATTTGTACGGTCCCTAATACAATATGATCTGGTTTCACTTCCTGCCTTTAGAAGTGACAATAAAAGTTTATGGAAATTCACATCCTTGCTCCTCTGAGTGGCTTCTAGTCCAGCAGCAAGTATTGCCCAGAGGGTTTATAATTAAATTCCCTGTCTCTCTGTGAGACAGCTGCTTAGTGGAACAACTTCTTTAAAAGCTGACTTACATGGTCAGCCATTGGCAATACTGAAATGCCCCAAACAAGATGAGGGCCTCATTGTGCTGGATGCTATATAAATGGATTTTGAAAAACATGTTAACCCTAGCCCTGGATCTAATGGAGATTTGGCCATACAGTGAACCCCAGATTCCTAAACAAGTGGAGATAATTTTCATAATGAAAAACCAGTTACCATGTAAGCCAAGTTTAGTCTCTAATGTCACCTCTGTAGAGGTCAACATGACACTCCTTTACTGAGGGATGGCCATAGATAAACTAGTATTGCCATGAACAAATAGGCTTTAGTTTAATTCTATTCAGCACGTTTGCCTGTAGCACACACATGGTTCTCTGTCTTCATCTTTGTCCTTACTGCCCAACTACAGATTCAATTCCCTTAAAGAATTTAATCTCTCTACAATTTTCCTGCTAAGTCTTTCTGACCAACAGGTTTGGGTTAGGGTGGAGAATACCCAGCAATGTAGCCTAAACGGCTGAAGGTGTACAGACTGCAGTCAATACTTCTGAGGGAATTCTGTGCCAAAAAGTTAAAAATTCTGCGCGTAATATTTTAAAATTGTGCATATTTTATTTGTCAAAGTAACACAATATAATCATACCAGTTGCAATTATTTTGGTAATTTATTTCAAAATACATGTCAACAAGAATATCTTTAACAATACAGAAGAAATAAGATTCAGGAAATGTTTTTGACAAAAGTTCTGTATTAATATGCCTAGTAAGAAATCTGAGTAATAATTCATTTAAACTACAATACAGAAATATCCCCTCAGAATTATATTGTACAAGGTGCTACATCATAGGAGTTTTACAACTTCCTTGGAAACATTAGCCACTGTCAGAAACAGCATATACGACTAGATGGCCCGTTGCTTTGTTCTGGTATAGCATTTCCTGTTTTTTAAAGCATTATTGAATTATTTAAAACTATATTTTAATTTGTTCCTAAAACACACATGCAGGAATGGATAGAACTATTGGAACACTAATTTTAAACACCTCACCCCCAAATAATTCTGCTGGTGCACAAGATATCACAAGGTTTTTGTCTGGAAAGGGGACAAAATAAAATGTGTAAATAATGGGCTGTGTTCTGAGAAATATGCATATGTAGGGATCTATCAGCTAGATCTGTATACAAAGGGGACACTTCACACATAGATCTCGTAACTCCTGCATGGTTGGCCATTGCACTGTTCCACAGATGGCCATCACAGATGACTTTCTGTGGTTAGGGCTATGTGCATAAGGAAGGGGTGAGACAGGGCAGATATCTTCCTTCCCTTAACCCCATGGAGAGCCCTAGGGTGATCTGATAGCAAGTGTGAAAAATTCGGACAGGAGATTTGGGAAAAAGCCCTGAATATCAAGACTGTCCTGATAAAATCAGGACATTTGGTCATCCTAGAGAGCCCCTTGCTTGCAGAAAGAGGAGTCCTGGCAGCCACACTGTCTCAGAGCTGGGACTAAAATCTGTTGGGCTTGGAGCATTGTTTCTTCCCTGGGAGGGGTGACCCCTCTTCCCATCAGAAGAAAATTATGGGAAACTGGAAACGCTCTAAGGGGAACTACTTTCTTTCCCCTGGATTCCTCCCACAGGTTTTACCAGGAGAAAGCATGATTTGTCCCTTTTTTACCTAGGCCTTATTTAGGCAAAATTACTATGAAGTAAAAAAGGAAGGAAGGACTGAGGAAAAATCTGAGTGGGGACTTCAGAGTTTAGCCCATCACTAGAAATCTTAGACTGCAGTCCAGGAAACCACGTACCTTTTATGCACTGTGACTAGTCCAAATAAAGGCAATGGAACTACTCACTCAGCGTGCCAGGGCCTCATTAATGTTATATAGTTGGAAACTGTAGCACAGTTCAGCTCTATTAAATGGCACCTACTTTGCAGAAAGGTTCACTATGTTCTCATATCACACACAATTCTGATCCAGCTGGATTTTAACTGAAATTCAAGAATGATGAGGGTTTTTGTTTTGTTTGTTAGGTTTCAGGGAGGAATTTCTATCCACTTCTGGCTTTCACAGCGCGCTCACACTTAGGCCTTGTCTACACTTGAAAAATAAGTTGACCCAGCATAGGTCGACTTACAGCCACTGCTGTAATTAGGGGGTGGAAGTGCTCTTCGTGAGGACGCACTCCACTGACCCAAGGAGGGCGGTGTGGATATGCGCTGCGGTGGCTGATTTCCACACTGCCCTCCTTTGGTCAGTGGGGTGCATCCTCATCAGAAACACTTCCACTGACCTGAAAGGGGCAGTGTGGGGAGCTGAGAGTCTGGTTCCTGCTGGTAGGCCATGGCTCCCTGCGAGAGGGGATGGAGAAGTGCCTGGGCCTCTCGTCCTGCTCCCAGCCTGGAGATGGGATCTGGCTGCTTAGCTCTCCAGGGGGCTTTCTTGTCAATTTCATCACTCCAGCAGAACAGTGAAATTGACAAATGACAGCCCCACAGCCTATGTAAGGGGATGCAGTGTCTACATTGACTCTGCGTTGCCCTAACTACCAACACAAGCCCTATAACTCTTGTCCAGGTGGTTTGTTTTTGTTGAAAAAACAGGGCAGTTGCATCAGCAGGGGGTTGATTGCAGTGTGTACTCCACCTCTGTTTTGTCGACCAAAGCTGACTTTGGTCGACAAAACTCTCTAGTGTAGACCAGGCCGTAGTGCTTTTCAGTGCAAAGGTCTTTTTTTTTTTTTCTTCCTTAATTGAGGAAGCAGAGTTCATTTATTTGGGAGGTGGGGAGAGTTAATTAAAGAACTTGTTTAAAAGTCAAAAGTGGAGAGAGAGCGTTTCTGGGGCCATTGCCTCAGAAGTTCTGGCTTGGATTACTGCCAGCCAGTGGGGGATCTGATGCTGTGGGAGGAGAAAAGAAGTAGGTATACTGATTTATTTAGCAATTGAATTAACTGATTTGTTGCAAGCTTTCGAATGGTAAGCAGTCAGCCCAGCAGGGGAGCGTCTTCACTGTCTTTCAGTGCCCAGCCTGTTTATAACAGTGTTTATAACAGAATAAAAGCATGTTGTGTTAAAACACTGTGTATTTAACAAGCAGCATGCTTCTTAGCCAATCTTATAGACCTCCTGTGCTTGGATGGAGACTCTAAGAGATCAATATAGCCTTTTTTCCTTTTTATTAATGCAGTGACTGTTAGTTTTGTTGACCTCTACAAGTCTTACGAAATAACTGAAAAGCTAGACTCCTGCATTTGCTAACTTTTCTTAAAATTTAGATAAGTGATGCATTGGCAGAGTGGTTGTGAAAGCTTACACCATACTTGTCCTTGCTTTGACTAACTCTAATTGGCTTTATTGGTCTGTCACTTACATGAGGCACCAATTATACATATCCAAAAAATAAAACCTATATTTTACATGTTGCCTGCCAGGGATTTTCAAAAATATGAAGTTGAGCACTTTTTGTTGCTCTGATGTACAAATATTTCTTTAAAAACTTGTTTGTTTTGTTCCTTTCCCCTCTTCCCCACCACCTCTACTTGATGTTTTTACCTTTGAGAGATTGGGAATGTCACATCTGGTTTTGCTGGGAGATCTCTGTGGGTATGTCTCAATTGTACAGTTAACTTGGTGATTGGCACCTGGGTCTGAGAACCTGGGTTAGCCTAGCTCAGCTGTGAGCATTCCCACAGCAAAGCCCTATCCATGTTACTGTGCCCTCTGTATTTCTGCACTTGGTTGTGTGTGTTTGGAGGCATATCCCATGGTTCCTTATGTTGAGGCGCTCTAGGATTCTTTCCTGGTGAATTGTGGAAGAATGTGTTGGTCCTTCAGGGAGGTTCTTGGAAGGGCTTTGGAGGACTGTCTGCACTCAAGTGACTTGGCCTCACTGCAAAGTGAATGGGTTCCAGCCTGAGTAAAAGTGGAGATCGAGTTTTAACACCTCTACCCCCTGCCATGCTGGCTAGTCTGGGCTTAAAGCACCTCCAAACCTGGGTCAGAGAGTTTTGTTTTGGGGTGGTGGAGGAGAGGCGGGTTGAGCCAAAACCTTGGTAAGAGTCTGAGCTAACTGTTCAGTGAAGATGTTCCCTGGGAGGATTTAGGGACATATATTCTGAACTCTAACACCTTAATTAAGGGCTCTAGGGGCTGAGTCTTTAAAAAGGCTTCATGTATCCAAAATATTTGTTGGTCATTCAGGCTAAAGCAATATTAACAAAAGCAAACAAAACACGAGTATTTGAAACAGTCTGACAAAAAAAGTCTTCCTTCCTCCGCTGCTCCAACTTTCAATCTCTTGGATCTTGTGATTCTGCCGTTTCCTTGCTCATCCCTCCTGTTTCTCCTCATCCTTCAATCCAGCCTCTCACCCCTTTCCTTTGCATGGATTTGGGGAAAGGTGTTTTGGTAAAACGAAGTGGCCCATTTGTAATCTGGTACCACCTCCCTTCAGTGAACTGGCACTTCTTTATGTTTTGTGTATTTTAAAAAAGCAAAACAACAAAGCCTACACTAAGAAAGCATCTGACTACAACTGGGAAACTGACTTTCAAGGCTCTGCAGTTTGCTGCGGCTTGGCAAAGGGATCACATTATTTTCTGGGGCACTCATGCTGGGTTGGTCCTTGAAGTTTATTGTCAGCTAGCCAACTGCACATGTTTCTAGAGGAGGACAGACTGATTCCCAAAATATTCTGTTTTAACTCTATTTAGGTTCTTTACATCATATCTGAGTGCCTTCCAAAAGTGCATTAAGTGATGTGACTGTCAAGGAAGGCCATGATGAGGGGAGGGGGGAAGAATGAACCATATCTCCAGGCAGAGGATTGTGTGTGCTGTGTGGTGTTTTGTTTTGGTAGGGTTTTGTGGATTTTCTTTGCTATTAGAGTAGACAGGTTGAAGTTCACATTGCGCATGGGGTAGAGGTGGTGGTGGTGATGGTGATGGTCCTTCTTGGGGAGTTTATTCCACAATTTCAGACCAGTCTCCGAGAGAGGTCTGTCTCCCACCCAGATGAGCTTTATTCATATGGTAGGGAGTTACATTTTGCCAGAGGAGGAGAGTTGATGGCCAGGGTCCTCAGACTAGAGCTTAAGCAGTCTTTTAGGTGTCTTGGATTCAGACCATTTATTGCCTTGAAGAAAAGGGCAAAGACCTGGAATTTGACTTGGTATTCTATTGGAAATATAGAGAGTGCAGTACAGGTATGCTTTGGTTTGATTAGGATTTAGCATTTCTCAACAGAAGAGAAGCCAAAAGCAATTTCTTCTCTTTAATCATGTTTAACACTTTACAGTCAGTATAATTCATGGCACAATCCACAGTGCTTTAAATGAAGTCAGTAATGCATGTTGGCAAACTTTGAGAAATATCGTAACCCTACAGATGACGATGTTCCTTCTCTCTGTTGTACATAAAGATTGGCAGCTCTCCCCTTGACCACACATTTTTAACTCTACTGGTCTCTTTTTTCCTTCTGGTACACAGCTCAGGTTAGCTTTTTGACATAATATTCTCTAACTTTCAAATCTTTCCTAACAAAAGAATCTTTGTAAAATTTTCTCCTAATCATGACTAGTGGTGCTACTCCTGGTAGATTGGGCTTGATTCTTTTCTCATACCAGTTTTACACCAGTTTATCATCATTCACTTCAGGGGAGTTCCTCCTGACTTGGGCTTGTGTGAGAGGAGAATCAGCCTTTAGGCCCCTCTATAGTCATTTTTGCTCACTGATTAGAGCTGCATGAAACCCATTTAGATTGATATCAGAAACCTGGGAACCTTGGCGTTTTCTCCTCTTAATACTTTTCCCCAGCTCCCTGATTGAAAATGCATCTTTACTACATCAATACATTTTCTACCCTGGCCAATTATTTCACATTATGGAATTTAATGTATGAGTTTACATGGTGGTCTCAAACAAATGCACAGCACCAAACAGTAACTCCACTAAGCTCTTTTATAAGAAGCAATTGCCTTTCCCTACAGACCCTCATGGTTCTGTAAAGGCTAAGTGAACATTTCATATAATTAAGGAAAAATGCTGTTTCAATATAGCTTTACAAACAGCAGGCAATGTGCCTGCTTTTCTCTATCTGTAGCATTGGAAATACCTTTACAAGTCACTGGTGCCAATCATCTCCCTGCACTTCTTAACCTCTGGAGAGGCTATTACTAAAATGTCTGAAAAGAAAGGGAATGAATGTTTACCTGCAAGAAAAAGAAAATCATGCATTTCTGAGCCAGAAGAGACTCAGGTATAAACTACAAGAATAGTGTAGTATGAAGCTAATGTCTGAAATATTTCCAGATCAAGGCTTAACCTAGTGAATACTGCTGTACTGTATGTAAACAATAGTATTTGTGTTGGAGCACGATCAAAGCTCTTTCCCTTTAAAATGACTAAAGAATGAGCAGGTCAACTCTTGGAGACTATAAAATGAAGTTTGTTTCAGTGTGACTAGCCACAGGCCTCTTTCCAAACTCCACCTGCAGAGCATAGAGGTACCTTACTCCAGTACCTATAGATTGTGGAACAGAATCTGCATTCAGCAAACTTAACTCTAGGGCTGGGTTTTCATGAAAAATATGTTTAAAAATAAACAGGGGGCCTAGAATAAAAAACAGTTAATCTTTTGTCAGACTGCAAATTGACCACTCGTTTCTTCTCTTTATTTTCTGTCTCAGCCTATATTTAACCCTTGATCATATTTTACTTCTGATATCCTGACGACTTTGTTTCTTTAATTGCTTCTTGTGAGAGATTTTGTCAAGGGCTTTTTGACAGACCAGGTAAATTATGACCACCAATTTTCATTTGTTCACTCTTATGCTAAAGAATTCTAATTGATTACAAAGGCATGATTTTCCTCTACATGATAATTTACCCTTGACACGTTACGTTAGCAGATGACCATGTCCCATACGTGCTTTATAATAGGTTTCTTGCTGCATTGTAGGAATTTTCTTCTATGCCAGCTGACAGTTCTAAGTTTGCTGTTGCTAATAAAGGTTCTCTAACAACTGCTACCTTTAATTTGTGGGATTACGTGGTCATACAGAAAACTGCAGCATTACAAACTAGACTCAGGTTCTGAGCTTCATTGGAATAATGAAGATTGTGTTTGCAGCACAAGACCTGTAGATGGTCACGCAGCAAGTCAGTATCAGGACCAGGAGTAGTGCCTAAGACACTAAACTACAGTGCTCCTCCTAGCAAGTCACTTAATCTCTTTCCCCTGTCTCTGTTCTCCCATCTGTAAAATGGGAATGATAGTAATATCACCAAATGTGGTAAGTGAAGCCACACAAAGAGCCTCATATAGAGTCTTTTCCAACAACAAAAATGCTTGCTTTACCAGGGCTTTTCTCTTCACTAGACATTCTTGAGGTAGTATGCTCTGCTCCAGAGACACTGTTTCAGACTAACTCAAGTCAAAATCCAAAATTATCCTGATACCTCCCCAGGGGTCTGCTTCAGCTGTTTTTGTTTGTTTGTTTGCTTGTTTTTGTTTTTTCCAAATAAAAAAGACCAGTGTATGAAAACTGAGCTAATTGAACTGTAAAATGGGTTACCTCTCCTCCTTTCTAGGAGAGACTGTGTCAGACCCTCTGTCTTGTGCCAGGTCTCTTGCTAATCTAGGAGAATGCAATGTTTCTAGATCTCGTTTTCCCAGCAACTCTTGTCTCAGTTCAGTATAAGAAATTGCCTGCTCAGGAGCTACATTTGCCAAGCAATCATTCAGTACTCAGGAGAGTGGGGAGTTCTAACCTGCCCTACACTTGGTGTTGGGCATTATCTCCCCACCGAAACTATCACCCTGAGAATGCTTCTGTCCCCTTCAGTGACTACCTCTCCCATCAAAAGAAAGAATCCGGAACATAGTCATGCCATTTGGTAGTGCCTCTCCAGCCCTAGAGGGACGGTACATGCAGTACAATAATACTTTGCTTTCATATAATATACTTACTTTGGAAGATCTCAAAGCACTTTGCTAATAATGTGTAACCATCTTAGGAGATGTATGGAGAGGACATAAGAGAAGTGTCCATGAGGCGGATTTTAGTAACCTGGTCTTTTCTTTGCACAGTTGGGTTTTTGTTGTTAGCCAGCTTGTATTTACTTGTTTTGGTTTTTTATTTGATAGAAGGGAAGGGAGGGGAGTGAGTGTTTTTAAAAGATGGCTGTAGCTGGTACATTTGCTGGCTTGTGATTCAGTGGGAAATGCCAATGGTAAAACAATTTCCTGACTGGAGCCCTTGGAGCTTGGAACAAGTCCTGAAGATAGGTCTTCCCGAAAGGACGTGGACATGTAGGGATTGGTGGGCCAGTTTACAGGGCAGGCCATGAAATATCTGGACCTGGTTTTGTTTTTGTTTTTCAGTTTACTCACACTTGTTCACGGACATCTGCCAGACACTTCGATGTAAGATTTGCCAAGGAGTTAGCCAACTTGACTAGCAATAAACCATGAAACATTTGCATTTGTGAAACAGAATTAGAGCCGTGTATTGTTCTTAGGTGGCGGTCATTGGGGTGTTGACATGAGAACATCTTGGAGAAGGTCTGACATTCCGTCCAGCAGAGTAGTGTAAATGATCCTGGCATGAGGACAGCACACAAATGGAGTGTGTGTAAAAGATGGTCTGTGCAGGGAATGATTAAACATTGTGCAATCTAGGTCAGCATGACAACAAAACTGTATCAGGTTGGAGGAGGGTGTACATCTATTTGAGTACTAGAGTCTTTGTCAAAGCATTTTTAATAGATTTAAAAAAAAAATTTTTCCTCAATGCTGTGAGAAATGTAATTGCTAGGGACAGAAAGAGGCCTTGGGGGACAGAAAGAGGCCTTGGGGTGGCAGTTCACTTTGGAAGAGAAGGTCTGACCACTAACTCTGTTAATGGCCTGAGAGCAGAATTTCAAGCACAGTGTGGGGCGTGGACAACAAAAAATTACTTTTGAATTAGCCAATAGGTGTAAAGAAAGAGCGGTCAGAATTTGAGCCTGTTGACATTGACTTTCCCCATTTTAACCATAGGAGGTGACAAGCATCGAAATGAAAACAATTCACAATAGTCGCAGACTTAGACCCACAAAGGGGTGTTGGTGTTGTAATGCTGAGCATCACAGCCCTAACTTTTAGGTGCTTGGAAAACCACAGGAACGACACTGAGATCCCCAAAGCCTGAGTTCAGCACCTTAGTGCCTTATACAATGAAAGGATAGAGATAGGTGCCGAAGATTGTGATCCACAAAAGCCAGGGAGATGCTTAAATGAGCCAATGGGAGAGGCCAATGAAAGAGGTGTGGGCTAAGCCCCACTCCTCTCATGCAGATAGGCACCTCCCTGCAGCTCAGACTTAGGTGCTTATCTGCTTGTGATCTGTGAACAGGAATCCCTGTCTCGGAGTCAGGTGTCCTAGGTGCCTAGGCTGTTCCTTGTGAGAATGAGTTAGGTGCCTGCCTCACTCTACACAAAATGGGTGTGTGAGGGTGGGGGTGCCCCCCTTATTACTTTTAGCCCAGCGGATAAAGCACTCATCTGGGATCTGAAGACCCAGGTTCAATTCTCATCTCTGCTTAATGTGATGAAAGAGTTTGAATAGGGGTCTCCCATCCCTGAGGAGAGTGCTCTAACCACTGAGCTATGGGGTATTCTGATGTGGGGCTTCCTCACTGTCCCCTGTTGAAGCTGTTCCACTTTGGATAAATTAGACATTAGGAGGGGGAAAAGAGAGACTCTAGTTTAGTGGTTAGGGCACCCTCTTGGGAGGTGGGAGACTCAGGGTCCAGTCCCCCTGTTCCAGTGACTTGGATTTTGAATGGGGCCCAATACAGAGGCAGATTCTGAGCACCCAGCAGGGAAGATAGGTGTTCACCCATCTATCTTTCCTGGTTCATGGACTGCAATGAGGCTTAGATTTATGCTGAAAATGTAGGTGTCCACAGATTTAAGTAGCAGCTGAATTTGGATTTTGTGGGTCAAAGAGGAGCCTAAATGTGGAGGTTGAGTGCCTAAATACTTTTGTGAGTATGGGCCCAAGTTATGCAGTCACCTGCACTGTCTCTACTGTGATTCGAGCATCTGGGGTATTTATAACATGGGTTGAATGCAGCTGGGATACACGCCATAGTGACCTTGTCTCATTAAAAATACTCTAAGTTGTAAGCCAGAGAAAAAATATTAGGGCAATGTGGAAAATATAATTTAATTCAAATATTGAAGGAAATTCTATAAGAAACTTTTTCCACCATGTAGTAAAAGGATGAATTTTTCCATAGGACGTTTTTTCCAGGATAGTGTTATTTTATAGTGTGCAGAGTGAAATTCAACCTTGTTCAGAGGACCAGCACATGAGTACCACCCTCAATATAGAGATCAAGAGGGATGTAAATTGAGCATGAGTCCTCTGCCTAGGGGTGAATTTAGCTCTTAATGAACTGTGTGTGGGGGAGGAGAGGGTGTCTCCTTGGAGATTGAGCACCACTCAGATAGATCTCTGGCTAGGTCCTTAACCTGAATATTCTGCCAGACCTCCTTATGTTGATGACTAGCAATCAGAGTAACACAGCTACCTCTCTAGAACTTTTCACCATGGAAGGCATTGAATTTAGCCGTATGAAATGGAAATCTACCAACTTCATGAAAAAACTCTCACAGATACAGACAGATATCATCTTTCTCTCCAAGTGCAAACAAATGGACATCATAACAAATGGCCTGAAAGTGGAAAGTCCCTTCCGATCAACATATTATGCAGACTACAGTGAGAGATTGTGTATGTGTGTCTCTCTCTCTCTCTCTCACACACACACACACACACACACACACACACACACACACACACACAC